>JANBXA010000190.1:11817500-12417500 GCA_030556225.1 Cricetiscus sungorus | reverse complement strand
GGCTAGGTTGGCTGGCCAGGAAGCCCCCCGGATCTTCTGCTTGTCTCCATCTCCCTAGTACCGAGATTATAAACACAGGCCGTCTTCCTGGTTATTTGGTGTGGATTCTGGGGATCAAACTCAGGCCCTGAAGCACAAGGAAAAGCATTGTACTGGCCGAGCCATCTCTTCTAAGTTGGTTCTACTACATCCTTTGAGGACCTGTAGAGGAGGAGAGGTTGTCCAAGTGGCTTTTTGGGTAGAAGCTCTTTCACAAAGCCTGACAGCCTGAGTTTATCGCCAGAAGACGACAAGGTGGAAGGGGAGAGCCTCCTCCTGAAAGCTGTTCTTTAGCCACTGCTCCCGTGAGTATGTTCGTGGACTCTGTCTCTTTCTCACACATGCAAATAATAAATAAAATAGAGAGAAATAGAGATTACAGGGAGGCCTCGACAAAAAAGTGAAACGTGTCTCTAAACAGGGGTTTTCCATGAAGAGTTTTGAACACCAGATGATGCCTTGATAAAGGCTGGCTGCATTTGAAAGCCTGCACTTTGCTGTGAGCCCCAGCCCTTTGACCTATAAGCGGAAGGGTTACATCAGATTAGCTGCTTTCAGTTTTTTTCCCCTCTAAGTTTGGGGTGCTCCCCACGAAAGAGGAAGCTCAGCAAGACCCCGGCCAGAGGAACTTCCCTCCTGACTTTTGCGCTGTCAGAGGAGGCCACAGCTGATAAGGGCCAGAGGACACACTGCTCTCAAGGCTCAGGGCTGGGCCTTGTGTGCCAGGCACTGCGAATTAACTTCTCTGCTTTGGTGAATGCGACTGTGATTGTGGCACAATATTATTATTTTGCATTTACCATGACTCTGTGAATTGATTTATAATACGATACCCTCACCCCAAAAACAAAAATCTGGTTTGCCTGGAAATCTTGCTCTCCCTACCTTAGCTTCCAAGTGCTGAGATTACAGATCTATACTATAACATCTGGTTAAAATGATCCTTAAAAAAGAGTAATACACATACACACACACACACACACACACACACACACACACACACACACACCCTCTTTAAATTCTAGAGTCCACAAATTAGACAAACATGCAGTATTTGTCTCTCTAAATCTGGCTTGTTTTGTTTAACATGATGATTTCTAGTTCTACCCATTTTCCTGTAAATGTCATAATTTCATTTTTCTTTACACACCAGTCATGGTGGCATATGTCTTTAATCCCAACATTCAGGAGGAATGGGTGGGACTGGTCTATATAGTAAGTTCCAAGCAAGCCAGAGCTACGTAGTGGGATTTTGTCAAAACAAAACTAAACAAAACCCAAAAAACTAAACACAAACAACAACAACAACAACAAAATCACTTTTCTTTACAACTGCATAAAATTCAATGAAACCACATTTTCTTTCTTTATAAAAGATTTATTTATTTATTTTATGCATATGGGTGTTTTGTCTGTGTTTATGTCTGCACACATGAAGAAAATACTGGGTCTCATGGGACTATCATTAAAGGTGGTTGTGAGCCACTACGTAGATGCTGGGAATTGAGCCCAGTACCACTAAGGAGCAGCCAGTGCTCTAACCACTGAGCCTTCCCTCCAGGCCCTGAACCGAATTTCTTTATCCTTTCTCTGTAGACAGACACCGAGGTGGGTTCCATTCCCTGGATTCCTGGATAGAACAGCACAGAACAGAACAGAGATGTGCAAGTGTGTTGACTTAGATTCCTTTGCATGTATGCCTAAAAGTGCAGTCATCCGATTGTTCTATTTTTACTTTTTCTAAAAGCAACCCTCCGTGCTGACTTCCAGTGTGGCTTTGCATCTTACATTGTCCGTATTAAGTGATTGCTCTTTCTCTACGATGCCACCAGCATTTGTTGTCATGTTTTTCCTCCAGGTAACGGCCATAGAATATCGTTTTAAAGCATGTACATAAATAGACCTTTGAGAGCTTGGGATGTAGGACAATTGCTAAAGCACTCTCTAAGCATGGATATACCTGGGTTCTAGCTCTAGAACTGCAAGAACCAGTGTTCCGGTACACACCTGTCACCTCAGCACCGGGGAGCTGGTAGCAGGAGGGCCAGAAGTTCAAAGTTGTTCTCAGCTACATGAGAATCTGCCTCAAAATAACAAACTTGACCCATTTCATTCATCATTAGCCTTCTGTCTTTCTTTTTGGTGTCAAGGATATCCAAGGCCATCCCAATTTCAACCTCTCTGCAGAGGATCAAGGCTCCCAGCAGTATCCATCCCCTCACGGTTATTGTTTATTTTGGCAAAAAGATACAAAATAAATTCAGCAAAAACAGGTGGCTCATGGGTGACATTGGGAAACCAGGTGCAAGTCAGGTGCAAGCTTCTAGAATTTTCTCCCACACAGGCGTACTCTTCCAGCAACATATGTGGGGTCACTTATTCCGTTTTATGGGATGGGATGCTGTCCAATTCTTTAAAAAAAGAAAGTCAATTAAGACCTTCAAAACAGCTGCATAGTGGTGGCACACGCTTTTAATCCCAGCATTCAGGAGGCAGAAGCAGGTAGATCCCTGAGTTCGAGGTCAGCCTTGGTCTACAGCATGACTTTCAGGATGGCCAGGACTACACAAAGAAACCCTGTCTTGGAAAAAAGAAGAAAAATGATACATTGAGATCAGGATTCACTAGAACAGTATAATTAAGGTGGAGCTTATTTAGGGAAAGAACTTACACAAAACAAGTGACTGTTGTGGGGTCCTGCTCCAAGGATGCTGACCCTGCCACCAAGGATGCTCTCTGCGACACAAGAAGGGCTTTGGAGACCCCTCCAATTCCTTTTAACCTGCATGTCCGCACCTGTGACCACACCCAAAGGGCGTGGTCAGTGCTACAGGGGTGTGTGTGTGTGTGTGTGTGTGTGTGTGTAAAGAGAGAGAGAGAGAGAGAGAGAGAGAGAGAGAGAGAGAGAGAGAGAGAGAGAGAGAGAGAGAGAGAGAGAGAGAGAGAGAGAGAGAGAATCACTACAGAAAAAAGGGGGCCTTTAAAACAAAACCAAACCCAACCTCAACAAGTCGTGACGAGTATTGGTAATAACCAGAGAAGCTCAAGACTGTATTAAGCTTTGAGAAGGGAGCTAGAGAAATGGCTCAGTGGGTGAGCTGCTTGCTGTGCAAGTGTGAGGACCAGAGTTTGGATTCCCAGGAGTAACATAAAGCTGGGCATGGTAGCAGAGAACAAGACACTGTCTCAAAGGTGAAAATGGAGAGCCTCAGTTGTCTTCTGAGTTCTATGTGTGCACTATAGCGTGTTCTCGCATGTGCACACACACACAAATAGTTGTCAACACAGATTTCCTGAAGTAAAATCTATCTATCTATCTATCTATCTATCTATCTATCTATCTATCTACCTATGTATCTATCTATGTATCTATGTATCTATCTACCTATCATCTATCTATCTATCTATCTATCTATCTATCTATCTATCTATCTATCTATCTTTTTGTCTGTTTGTTTTTGAGACAGGGTCTTTATAGTCCTGGCTGTCCTGGAACTCATTATGTAGACCAGGTTGGCCTTGAACTAACAGAGATCTACTCTGGAGTGCTGGGATTAAAAGTGTGCATCACTAACGGGCCAGCCTCTGTCAGGTAGGCCTCTCTAATGTCCTCTGTTTTTCTTAGTTTCTACCTCTGGCTTCCCTCCCTCCCTCCCTCCCTCCCTCCCTCCCTCCCTCCTTCTCTCCATCCCTCCCTCCCTCCTTCTCTCCATCCCTCCCTCCCTCCCTCCTTCCTTCTCTCCCTCCCTCCCTCCTCTCCTCTCCCTCCCTCCCTCCCTCCCTCCCTCCCTCCCTCCCTCCCTCCCTCCCTTTCTCCCTTTCTCCCTTCCTCTTTTTCTTCCCAAGTGGTTTATTGGAATCAAACAAAAGGACTTTGCCTGAGTATTTCTCCATCCCATTTCACTGGGTCTACACAGAGCAGCACTCCTCAGGAAGCATGGCTGTCTTAAAACAAAAGGAAAAAAAAATAAGGGCTATGTGTAAGGCTCAGTGGTAGTGTACTAGTTTCACATGTGTATGACCCTGGGCTCAGTTCCCAGTATTGCAAAAAACAAACCAAAATGAAAACAATAAATAAAAGGGTGGATGGCTTGACCTCTGGCTGGTTTCCACATAAATCTGGCGTGTTTCTGGGTTGTCTTGTCTTCAGGTTTGTGTGCTCCTAAGGAGACAGACCATTCTTCTCCACATAACGTATGACAGGTCCTCAGTCCACATGGACATTACTTTCTTTCCTTTTGAGACAAGGTCTCATGTGGCTCAGGTAGGTTGCAGTATAGCTGAGGATGACTTTGAATTTCTTATCTTTCTGCCTCCACCTCCTAATTACCTATGTGTCCCACTAAGCCCAGTGTTTGAGGTGCCGGGGATTGAACCCAGGCTTTCATGTGTGCTAGTCACATGAACTCTACATCCTGAGCCCACATAGTACTTTCTTTTTTTGTTTGTTTGGTTTTTGTTTTTGCTTTCTCTGCATAGCCCTGGCTGTCCTGGCTCTGTAGACCTGGTTGTCCTCAAACTCAGAGATCTGCCTGCCTCTGCCTCCCGAGTGTTGGTATTAAAGGTGTGTGCCACCTCGGCCCAGCTATAGCTAGTACTTTTGTATTAATCTGTCCTATCTATAGTATAGTTCAATACTTTAAACTTCACTACCTACTTTTAAGTTTCTGGGAATTAGAAATTGGCATCCTACTGAATACAGAGTTTATTGACGTTGGAGAAAAGCCTTGTTATGGCTAAATCTGAAATGACCTCCACAGGCTCAAGTGTTGAGTGCTTCTTCCCCAAAGAGCCAAGGAAGTAGTAATTTCTTATATAAAATGAAAAAGGAATACAAGAAAAGCAGTATTTTTTTGTCAACGTCCTTTCACATCAATGTTTTAGTCACTTTTGTGTCACTGTGACCAAAATACCCAACAGAAAAAAACCATTAGGGAAGAAAGAGTCACTGTAGCTTATGATTTTAGGGGATTTTGGTTCTTCATTGGCGGGAAGGCAGGGCAATGGCAAACGGGGGGGGGCGGGGGCAGGGTAGGGTTTGCATTACAGTAGACTAGGAAGTAGGAGGGAGCCAGGGCCAGGGCCAGGGCCAGGGCCAAGTCTAGCTTTCAAAGACTTGTCTCCATCTCTACCAGCTAGGTCCTGCCTTCGAAGGTTCCACAACCTTCTTTTGATTTTCCTTGGGCATTATTTGATCATATTGAATTTTTTCTTGATCAGAAATTACATATTTAATAGACTTTAGAATTAAAACACAAATCAACTCTAGTAGAGTCAATAAACCTTCATTGGAGGGTACAGGCTTTTTGTTTTTAATTGGTTGGTTAATTATTATGATGTGTGGAGTGGGTTTGATCAATAGACAAAGGAAGAGGTGATGAAGATGCTGGGAAGCTGGTGAGGTAGGGGAGGAAGGTCCTCAGCCTCGGGTCCATCCTCAGCTAAAATGTAACAACAGGAAGCTGGTAAAGTCCAAAGTGGTGAGACATGGCTTGGATGATAACCTCCCAAATGAGGTTTCCCTAATGAGGTGGGGTGAAGCCTGGAAACAGCTGACGCCTGGGTGGCTATTCAGAGGAGGGGCTTTCCACTAATTCTCACCAAGGAGAAGGAAAGGGGAAATGAGAAAGGGAAATAACAATATTCTAAATCAAGGGACCAATGTAAGTAATTGTTGACAGATCCGGAGCCTTAAAGCAGGTTTAGTGCAATAACGTTACTTCGAAAATTTGATGCCCTTGAATTCCTAACCCCCCCCTGCTCCTACCACTTGAGTGTACATGTGCATACTGCCTGCCATGCCCGGTTCACACAGTGCTGGGGCCTTGTGCACACCATGCAAACACTACCTGCTGAGCTACATCCTAGCCCCGGTCTTCTCTTCTAACAAGGACACTCAGATTACTTCAGTTTACTCTAACTACCTTTCTTAAAGGCCATATTGCCAAATGCAGTTACTTTCCAAGGTGCTAAGAGTTATGGCTTTTAACATTAGAATGGGAACAGGGAAGGAATTCACACAATTTAGTCCCTAATATCATGAAAGAATGACAAATGTAATTACCAATTTTGGTAGAATTTCTATAGGTGAAATATGGGGCTCTCTCTTCCTTAGCCCAGAGTTTCCCACACATCATCAGCTCCCCTGCATCCTGCAGCTTCAGCATCAGTATGTACTGGCCTGTCCTGGTGAGAATTGTACATTCTGGCTGGGCATAGGCCCAGCAAGCCCTCTGGGTGAGCCTCATGCTGCCTCATTGGAGAACCTAGCTTTAGCTATTGGCATGGGTAAGCTGGGTGCAGCATTTGTTTCTGTTGTAAATTCCGGTCATGATGTTCCCAAGTCCTTTTCTAAAGGATGGCTCTCTGGAGATACCAGGTTATGATTGATGGCCGGGGTCTGTCATACAACAGCATTTAAATCAGTGCCCATCTGTCTTGTATCATTCGACATTCAAATATCACCTACTCATTTGAGGGTTTCGAAAGAGGTAGGGTTCCGTGGGAAGATTTCTCATTTGAGGAACCAGATTCCTTGTTAATCTGGGCTTCAATGTCATTGTCTTGAAAAATGAGAAATATGCATTTCTTTTCTAGCTCTGGTAGTTTATGCACCTATACAAATGGCTGAGTGTAACTGGTATCTCAGCAGTGGCAAGAGTTGTGATATTCTGGGATTCATTGACTAGTCAGCCTAAACATCCAGAATAATGATAGTTCCACCCTTCTGCCACTTGATTCATTTCAAGTTGGAAGCCTCTCAGAGGTGAACATGAGATTTAGATGACATTGTTTTAATCCTTGTTGAGTTACTATAACAAAATAACTGTTGCTAGACAATATATTAAGAAAAAGTCCTTTTAGCTCGCTTTGGAGGTTCAAGGGCATGTTGCTGACACCTAGTTGTTGTGATGAAGTTGCTATGGTAGATGGCTTCATTCACTGTGGCAAGAATGAGTGCAAGAAGGGTGAGGGGCATGGTGGATTAGGATGAGGAAATGTTCCATTTATGTATGTATGTATGTATGTATGTATGTATGTATGTATGTTTATTTTTTTTTTTTGAGACACAGTTTCTCTGTGTAGCCCTGAATGACCTGGAACTTGCTCTAACTGACCTTGAACCCAGAGATCCCCCTGTCTCTGCCTCCCAAGTGCTGGGATTAAAGGCATGTGCCACCTCTGCCTGGCCCAAGATTTCTTAGAAGACCCATTCTCACAGAATAATACACTCCCCTGTGACTTAGTACACTCCCTCAAAACTGCACGAATTCATTCATAATCAAGGAGTGACTTAATTACGTCCTGATAGGCCTGCCTTTTTTTAAAAAAAATATTATTTCTTATTTTACATATCGATCCCAGTTCCCTGTTCCTCCCTCCTACGCCCCCATCCCATTCTCCATCCACTCCACAGGGAGGGTGATGCCTTCCAGGAGGGATTAGGCCTGCCTTGTTAAAGGTTCTGATGTGACTGACCTTGGCATGTGACCTTGGGGGAACAAACTATATCCCAGACACAGGACCCATCACTGATGTATCTTTTGGAGTAAGCCCTGGGTGCTTGATGAACATGTGAGGACAGAGTTGAGACTCAGCATGTTGCCCTCCAGACCTCAAACTTCCCCAGATGCAGGGTGTAGCTTCCCTTTCGAACATCTCAGCAGAACCACGGGCCCCAGTGTGGCTTCCTCATCAGGAATCCTTGCTCCCATGTTTCTTTCTTATTCATCATCTTTAAGTTTTTAAATGTACTTTTGTATGCGTCTATGTGTATGTGCCTACATGTTTGTGTGTATACCACATGTGTGCAGGTTCTTGCAGAGGCCGGAAGAGGGCTGCTGAGTCTTCTGATGCTCAAGTTATAAGTGGTTTTGACCACCTCACATGGGTGCTGGGAACCAAACCTGGGTCCTCTGCAAGAGCAGCAAGTGTTCTTAATTGCTCAGCCTGCTCCCCACTCTAGCTTAGCTTTTTTTTTGTGTGTGTGTGTGTGTGTGTGTGTGTGTGTGTGTGTGGTTGGTGTTTCTACATGTTCATGTGGGTGTGTCTTAATTGCTTTTCTATTGCTGGGACAAAACATAATGATTAAGGCGAATTATAAAAGAAAGCATTTAAGGGGGCTGGAGAGATGACTCAGTAGTTAGTAGCACTGACCGCTCTTCCAGAGGACCCATGTTCAATCCCCAGCACCCACATGACAGCTCATACCTGTCTGTAACTCCAGTTCTGGGGATCTGATACCCTCACACAGACTGCATGCTGGCAAACATCAATGCACATAAAGTGAAAATAAAGAAGTTTTTTTTTTTTTTTTTTTAAGAGAGCATTTAATTTGAAGCCACTGTTCTGGAGTTGTAGAGGCCATGACTATTGCAGCATCACGCATGGCAGCAGGTAGGCAGGAAGGCATGACACTGAAATAGTAGCTGACAGCTTACCCTTTGAGACAGCAATCATGAGAACCTTGAGGTGGGGGTGGGGAGTACAGGGAGAGCAGAGAGAGACACACTCAGAACCCTAACTGGGCTTCGCTAATTGGGCTTCATGTGGGCTTTTGACACCCCCCCCCATCTCCTTTAACAAGGCCACATTCCTTAACCCTTCCCAAAAGTTCCACCCGCTGCGACCAGGATTTCACATTGTCATTCACACTATACCACACGACACATACACATGTCTAGGCAGGCCAGAGGTTGACATGGGACACCTTTTTCTCAATCTCCACCATCTTTTTTGAGACAAGGTCTCTCACTGAACCTGGAGATCACTGATGGGCTAGACTAGCTGGCCAATGGAACCCAGAGATTCTCTGTGTTAGCTGCTTCTGCTCTGGCATTACCGATAAGCATGGCCATGTCTGATTTTATACATGGGTGCTGGGGATCCAAACTCGTGTTCTCTTGCTTGCATGGCAGACATTGTACTCAAGATGTTGTCTTCCCAGCATACCTGTTTGTTTGTTTTTCAAGAAATGCTGGAACTAGAAATCCCAATGTAGTTCCAAGCTGTCCTGGAACTTGTGGCAACCCTCCTGCCTCAGAATTCTAAGTGCTTGTATTACACTGTGTTGCTCTACACTGGGGTAGTCAGTGTTTTCTTTAGAACCACACAAAACACCAACATTATCCTGCAAAGCTGGAAGGGCTGTTTCTAAAAGGGACGTAGAACAGACACCCAATGTGCTCGCTATGTGTTTAAATGCAGATGTGCTTCAGATGTTGCATTGTTATCATTGTTCACTGACGGTCTTGGCAGCCATGTTGGTAGGAAGTGAAGACACCTGGCTTGCATTACTACAGCTTGTGTTTCAGGCTACCTCACCGGCAGAGATGTGTGCCTGTTCATGAAAGCTGTGTCTGATCCTTTCTGGGGATTTTCTAACTTTTGTTTTTCTTGGCTCTTTCCTGGAAGTTGGTATCTTCCTGCACAGCTGCCCAGGTGGGGGTGTCCTTTCCTTCCCTCCACGAGATGCTTGGGTTTTCTGAGGTACGGGGCATCTATAGTCTTCTCTTTGCCATCACTGTCAAGTGTGACATTTTCTTCAATCACTTAAAGTAATTAGTAATTTAGGTGCGGCAGGATATGAGTCTATGCAGGTGGGGGTTTCCCAGCCCAGTTCACCTTCTCTTTCTTGCTTTTATCTACCTGAAAAACAAGATAGCAGGTTCTTAGACTCAGTGACGCCTTCTGGAGACCCATTGTCTGGCTTTCTTGGTTGACCACCTTCCTTTGATGCTAGTTATGACAACGGAGAGATTGTTGGGCCAATCATCGTACGAACAACATTCAGAAAGCTCCAGGGAGTGGCTTGGTTTGAATCATAAGTAGTTTATAAGAATAAATGTGATTTTTTTTTTTTAAAAAAAATCTATTTTTAGTTTTTTAAAATGAAAAAATTTAATTATGTGTATTTGTGTCATGGGAGTGTAGTGCCTGTGGAAGCCAGGAGAAGGTGTTGAATTGTCTGGAGCTGGAGTTACACATGGTTGTGAGTGGGTTCTGGGAGCTAAACTCCTGGTGTAAGTGGGTTCTAGGATCTGAACTTGGATCCTCTGCAAGAGCAGCACACCCTCTTAACTGCTGAGCCTCTCTCCATCCCCAAAACAATTGTGTTTGGGGGGGATACAAGCATTAATGACAGACAAAGTCTTCTCCCAACTTTAGAAGTCTGTGTGTATGGATCTGTTGATTGATGTTGGGATATCTGGAGTCTTGGTAACAAATGAACTATGTATATGGATGATAATAAAGATGTATGTTCTCTGCCTCTTTCTTACACTGTTCTATGATTCTCCCTTCCTAGGGTGATCATCCTGTGGAGGCAGAAGCCTTCTAATCTAACCCCCATCACGGTGATTGATGTCAAAGAAAGTTGAGATGTACTTTGTGATGGGCAATATTATTTATGATGTCCCGCCTAGGGCATCCTCATCCTGGCTTTGTCTTCTTGGTGAACCCTGGGTATCACTTGTGCCTCTCTGTCCTGGATTATGTGGCCATGCTGGATGTAGAACTTGAAACCTCTTGAGATTCTTTGAAAGAAACTGTTTGCTATGTGAGGAATGAAGAGTGGGAGATATGTTAGGTGACTTGAAGCACTTGTCAGAGTTAGAAAACTTTCCTAGCATGGGTAAGGCCCCTAGTTCAATTCTCAGCACCTAGAGGAATATTCATTGGGGATCTCCCTTCTTTCCAAGGTTCTTTGGTTTTTCTACCCAGTGCCCAGGCTCACTGGCTGTTCATTGCTTCCTTTCACTCTTTCTACCATTGATTGTAATCTCCCTGCAGGTTCCCTGTTCTTTATACATTTATCAAACACAGTGATTCCCCGGGACTAAACTCACTGTCAAGCTAGTAGTCAAAAAACTAAGGCCCAGAAGGTACTAGGAACTCAGCTTCCTCTCAATGTGGAGCAGTGTGTGGTCTACTGCTTGAAGTCTTAGCCCTCAACCCACCCAAAGCAATGGATTTCCTTCTGATAACATGGGATGATCCTGGGAGGAAGTCTTATTCCAGGTGTTGGTAGAGGGGAACATCCCCTCTCTTATTACACCAGAAACTGGGAAGCAAAAGTAGTCATTAGGAACCAGAGGGAAAATTGTCAGATGGCTCTGGGCTAAGAGATGGTCAGGCTGGCACTTGAGTGTGTCACTCTAATGATAGTGTGACTATGGCCAAGTTCATGGATGGGTAGGTCCTAATCGTCTCTTCCTCCTCAGCTTTCCAGCTGATTCCATCTGAACCCTCCTCTCTCTACTTGATTTGCTATTATAACTTTATTACTCTGGACTTGCCCAGTAGAGCATGCCCTGTAACTCATTGATTTCATGTTGTATCATAGTTGCTTCTTTGTGGCACTTCATGTCCGGAGTGAGAGGGTGGCACGCCACATTTCCTTTGTAGGGTGCATTTGTGGGAGGAACTATTTTGTTTCTTCACTTATTACCAGGACTGGATAAAGTGTCTATAACATAAGATAGATGAACTAGAGAAAAACCTACAAATTTGTTTCGTGTAAGTTCAGTGGGACACAGGAGTCATTGGAAACGAAAACCCGGAGAGGTAGAGACACTTATGTCTTGATGCTTAGGTTTGATGAAGAAATGGGGGACTATGAAGAGTATGATGGACAAAGAGGGTGTGCCCTAATGGCATAAACTGGGGTGGGGTAGAGGCTTGGCAAGGCCTGCTTGTTCATATTCTTCTCTGTGTCCCTGCGTCTTCAGAGATAAGGTTGCTTTTTTCTCCTTCTCCTGCAGAGAGGTCATCTCTCATACCGTATTTGACGGCCTGTCTGCTCCAAGGAAGAGGATGGATGGGCAATGGACAAAAAGGAGTGGGACAGATAAAAGTGAGTCTCTGGGTTCTGATTTCTTCACTGTATGGGTAAGAGACCCTGCCCGTTTGCTCAGGCTGAACAGCCTTTCTCTTCCGTGCAGTGAAATTCTTCCTTCCGAAGGCCCAGCCCTAACCTTGTCTTCCCTATAAAAATCCTTGAGCTCATGAATAAAACTTATCTTCCCTTCTCTGGTACTTACATATATTTCTTTCCTTACATTTATTTATTGATTTATTTGTTTGATTTTTGGGACAATGTTTCTCTATGTAGCTCTGGCTGTCCTGGAACTAACTCTTTATAGACTATGCTGGCCTCAAACTCACAGACATCCACCTGCCTCCGCCTCCTGAGTGTTGGGATTAAAGACCTCTGACACCACTGCCTGGTTTTCTCCTTAAATTTAGAAAAGTACATATTTATTTGTGTGCAGGCATGTGTGTGGAGATGTATGTGAGTGAGTGAGTGAGTGTGGACGTGTGTGAGTGTAAACGTGTGTGAGTGTGAACGTGTGTGAGTGTGGACGCGTGTATTTGTGTGTATATGCTTGTCTCACCACATGCATGTGTAGTTTCAGGGAACAATTTGTGAAAGCTGGTTTTTTTCACATGTAGATCCTAGGGGTTGAACTTAAGTCATCAGGCTTGGTAACAAGCACCTTTGCCTGTTAAGCCACTTCACTGGCTTGTGTGTGTGTGCTGTGTGTGTGTGTGTGCTGTGTGTGTGCGTGTGTGTGTGTGTGTGCGTGTGCGTGTGTGTGTGCTGTGTGTGTGTGAGCGTGTGTGTGTGTGTGCGTGTGTGTGTGTGTGTGCTGTGTGTGTGCATGTGTGCGTGTGTGTGTGTGTGCGTGTGCGTGTGTGTGTGAGTGTGTGTGTGTGTGCTGTGTGTGTGCGTGTGCATGTGTGTGTGTGTGTGTGTGTGCATGTGTGTGTGTGTGCTGTGTGTGTGTGTGTGCTGTGTGTGTGTGTGCGTGTGCGTGTGCGTGTGTGTGTGCGTGTGCGTGTGTGTGTGTATTTACTGTAGCTACTGCCACCGATAGTGGGCTTCTTAACAACAAAAGTAAATATGTCTTTTTCATCTTCTATATCCTCAGTACATGCATACATAATCGAGTACTCTAGTATATTATGAGTGTCCTAAAAATGTCTTGAGATAGACTAAAGTATATACTCTGGGAGCCCTACTGAGATCCTGACCATATCCTAGAGGAGATACAGTTCTGGATGTGAAGAGACACTGAAGACAAGAACAGCCACACACGACACCAAGAGGAACCCAGACATCTAACGCAGAAGAACTAAATGCCGGAAGACCCAGCCCTGGCCTCACACCAGCTCTGCTCAGGCAAGTGGTTTTACTCTTTCGAGTCTCACTTTCATCTCTAGTAACGGGACTGATGGTGGGCAGGCGTCTCTCAGCTCCACCAGGGTGAGGCCCTGAGCAGATGGGAAGTAGTTAGGAATGCTTTCTCAATGATGTGATGGGTTTCAGGACACAGGAGGACATCATAGACTCCAGTGGGAGCCTTTGAATGTGGATAGGACTGTACAACTATGCATTCTTCCACCATCTGTTTGAGATAGAATCTGTGGACGAGCAGGCACTCCGGGAATGTCCACAGCATAAATAAGTACATTTGCATTGAGTCTAGTGACCACAGAGATTATGGTGTTCACATGTATGACATTTTCAAAGAAGAAACAAAAAAAAGTATGGAATTCAGAGGCAGCGCATTGTTAGAGTGTGAACACTGGAGGCAGAAGGGCTAAATTCGAATCCTGGCTTTCTTGGGCTAGCAAGATAGTTTAGTAGATAAAGGTGCTTGTCAACAGGCCTGATGACCTGAGTTTGGTTATGAGGTGGGAGGAGAGACCCAACCCCCAAGCATACTATAACACATTCTCTCTCTCTCTCTCTCTCTCTCTCTCTCTCTCTCTCTCTCTCTCTCTCTCTCTCTCTCTCTCTCAAGAAAAGGAATGTAATTTCAAGAAATCCCAGCTTTCTTTAGAAATTAAAATGCTTTTATTACAATACATATACAAGAACACTAGCCTTCTCCTTTACCTGCTTTGTGGTTCATCTGCTCTACTACATCTCCCTTCCTCTCCCCCCCTCGTGCTATGACAAACTGAACCCTCTAAAACTGTGAGTCAAAACTAATTCCTCCTCCTTTAAGTTGTTTCTATTGAGTATTTGGTCATAGTGACACAGAAGCAACACACAGAAAACTGCTTTGAGAGATGTGAGGTCACCGGCGTGCACAAACCTGGCCACCAAATGGTTGTTAAGTCTTTGGAACTGGTTTCAGAGAGGAATTTACAGTGTATAGGTGTAAGGATCAGAGAAGCAATCAGATGCTGGAAGCAGAGCTAAATGGCCAATTCTGATTGGCGCTCAGCAGGCCAGAGAGCAAATGGAAATACAGAAAATGAAGACCAGGCAGATGACATTTCAGGTGACAGCAAGGACTGTATTAAAGAGCTGGACCTGAGTCCACTCAAGTTGTCGTTTGGAGAGGAGTCTTTGTTTTGCTTGTGTCCTGAAACTTCGCATAAGGCTGAGCTTAAAGGGGATAGACTAATTAATTTGGTATAGATTTCAAGATAGCACAGCCTGCAGGCTGTGGCATGGTTATTGCAGGCTGCTTTTGGCCAGGTTTACAGTGAATACAAAGAACAAAAAAAGAGCAAATGTGCAGATGCGCTGGGAAAGAGGTTGATCCTGCACATAGGCAGAGTTAAAGAGTTACAGAGCCACGAAGGCTTCCTTGGCAGACACACTGTGTTCCTGGCAACTCCAACATCCTCTGGTCTCCGGAGCAGCTTGGATGCCACCCTCTCAGCTTTATATATTGCCCTCTTGGGTATGCCCTGCAAGAAAACTGACCTTGATATACATTTGCCTAGTCTCACAGATCTTCCTTGAATATCTTTGCAGAAGCCTCCATGACCCTATAACTCCTGAATTCCATGAAGATTTTGAAGGAAGACATGTGAAGCTAGGCAATGTATAACAGGATTAGACTTCTTGCAGTGAGTAGAGCCAATCCAAGAAGGAGGTCAAAATGGGTTCAGACAGCAAGTCCTAAAGTGGGCCTGCCAAAGTCTGTTGTAGTTCACATCAAGACATTGTAGACTTCTTATGAAGGACACAATGGAATAGGATTTCATGATTTCTGGGCTGGACTTTAGACTTTTTTGTTCCAATCCTTCCTTGTTATTCTCTCATTCATTCCTTTTTGGAATAATAATGTTTATGCCAGCCTGGCGATGGTGGTTCACGTCTTTAATCCCAGCACTCAGGAGGCAGAGGCAGGTGCATCTCTGTGAGTTTGAGGCCAGCCTGTTCTACTGAGTGAGTTCCAGGCCAGCCTACAAAGCTACAGAGAAACCCTTTTTTGAAAGTCCAAGGAAAAAAATGTTATGCCAATGTAAGTTCAGGGTATGCCACTCTTGTTTTATTATTGTATAGGTGTTTGTACCAAATGGTTTGCTTTAAGTCTCCGAAGAGACTTTGAATTTGGATTTTTGAATAGTGTTGGAACTGTGAAGACTTTGAGGGGTCTTGTATTAAGTGCATTTCGTAACATGAGATGGCCATGAACATTTGGGGGTCAAGAACGAAAGAAAATTATGGGTTGAGTTGATGTGTCTGGGTATCGAGATGCCAATGGGTAGACTTGCAGTGATTAATCTTCATTGCCAGCATGACTGTATTATAGTAATCAAGCATATTGGTGCTGTACCTCTTTGGCTGTAGCTAGGAAAGACTTTCCAGGGAGTATTGACTGGACATGGGAGACCCATCTGAAAATGAGCAACAGCACTCCACCATAGCATGATAGGGATGAAGAGAAAAGGAAAGCTGCTTTCTCGGCTCCTTAGATCATCACGATGCAGACTGTTTCACCACAGCTTTTCCACCAAGGTTGGGCTGAACCCTGTGAACCAGAAGAAATCCTTCCTTTAAAAAGAGACGTATGCAATTAGGAAGCCAAAGTGGGGTGCTAGTCAGGTTTTAGTAAGTATTCAGTTGTCCAGTAGAACCCAGAGGATGTAGCCTGTATAATAACAAGTCCACAGAATTATTATTGGAGATGAGAGTGTGGTTTCGTGGCAGGGTATTTGCCTAGCACGCACAAGGCTCTGAGTTTCATCATTCCCAAACCACAAGCAAAATGAGCACAGTTGAGTAAGCTCCTTATCCATAAAGCAATGCTTACAGAAAATATAATTGTGTGGTCTCTAGCAATGTTTTACAAACTATATTCTAGAGAGGTGCTTCACAGATTCCAGAAGTCTTTGAGACATTTCATTTAAAAACAATCTAAGGTACTAAAAGTATATACTTTCAGCAGGTATAGTGGCACATACCTATAATCCCAGTCAGTACCCGAGAGATTGTGAGAGCGGGATTGTAGAACAAATAATAAAAATCCAGAGACAGATATTGGGGTTCAAGCTGAAGACCAGAAAAGCAAAGCAGCCAACCACTAGAGAGTTCTCACCTCTACCAAGGCTGGGCGAACCTGTCCTCAGCGTGACTGCAGACTGAATACCCCTCACTCCTGTCTCTACCTGCCTTATGTTCCTCTCTAGTGCTGGAATTAAAGGAATGTACTACCACCCTCCAGCTTCCGCGGCTGACTAGTGTGGCTGCTGGGATTATAGGTGTGCACCACCACTGCCTGCTATATGGCTGACTAGTGTGGCTAGCTTTGCACTCTGATCTTCAGGCGAGCTTTGTTTGTTAGATCATAAACAAAATGTCACCACAGGGGTCACGGTTTCCAGGCCAGAATGGACTACACGTGAGACCCTGTCCCAGACAAACAAAAACAACTGAACACAGTAAGGATGGAGCGCAGGCCCCAACAAGCCACCTCCTGAGCCAGATTTATCCTCTGTCTTTCATTAATCTCCCAAGCTGTGTTTACTCCTTCCTGGTCCGGTCCACACTGTTACCCTGTTGTGTTGGGGTAGAAACCTCCACAGGCACGCATGTGGTGTATGTACACGCAGGCAACTCAGTCATATACATAAAATAAAAAGAAGTAAACCTTAAAAAAAGAAAGAAACTGAATCTGCACAAAAGGGGTAATCTAACTTAGTGGCAATGGAACAAAATTTGAGTGAAGTACGAATCTTAGTTAATACCAATTTATCTATTGATTCATTTTTTTTATAACAAGTGCATCAAAGGAATGTTGATAGTAGGAGATACTAAGCATGGCATGAGAGTATTACACATATAGATACCACTGTAGTGTGGTGGTCTTGAATCTCATATAAATGAAACTGTTACCAGGCTGGTGAGATGATTTGATTCAGTGGGTAAAGATGTTTACTGCCAAGTCCAATGACCTGAGTTCAAACCCTCATGGTGGAAAGAAAGAACCTGATTCCTGCAAGTTTTCTTCTAATCACCACATGCATGTCTCCTATAAAATAGCTAAATTCATAGTTAAGGATGCTTATAAAAGATAGTCCTGTAGCGTGCATGTTTTCCGCCAGCCCGCCCGCCCCAAGCCTGCCGCCGGTCTGGGCCCACAGCCGCACCAGCCCCAAATAACACTCAGAGACTCTGTATTTGATACAATCCTGTTGGCCAATTACCATTATTGTTTATGGGCTAGCTCTGCCTTAATTATTAACCCATTTCTACTTATCTTAGTATTTCCACGTGGTCATCTTATCTGGGAGCCGAGGCCGGCGTCTTCCTTCCTCCCGGGTCTACATCTTGACTCTCCTCACTACTTCCTCTTTCCTCCTCCTGGTCTCCTAGCCCCGCCTATCTTGTTTCCTATTGGCCACGGTGCTTTATTAATTAATCAGTATGAAAAACATATTTACAGAATGACATCTCCCATCAGTCCATTAGTAAAAGGTGAGGAAAAAGAGAGGAGGGATCAAAGGAGGGAAACGTGGGACAAAGAGGAGGGGAAGGAAGGAGGAGCAGGGAGAGGAGGAGGAAGGAGAAAAGGAGAGAAAAGAGAATGGGGAGAGAGGAGGGAAGATAAGGACTTCATTATTCCTGGTGCAGACAGTAATTGAACATTGGGATTCACTAAGATCTGTCACAAAGGCCCAATGTGTGATGGTTTGAAAGAAAATGGCCCCCAAAGGGAGTGGCACTATTAGAAGGTGTGGCCTTGTGGGAGGAAGTGTGTCACTGTGGGGGCTTTGAGGTCTTTTTTTTCAAGCTCCATTCATTGTGACAGTCAGTCAACTTCCTGTTGCCTGCAAGGTGTGGGACTCCCAGCTCCAGCACATGCCTGCCTCACAGGCTGCCATGCTCCCTGCCATGATAATAACGGACGGAACCTCTGAAACTGTAAGCCAGCCACCCCAAAATGTCTTCTTTCCAAGAGTTATAGTTTTCATGGTGTCTCTTCACAGCACTAAAAATCCAAACTAAGAATGCCATAGCTTCACTTCTTACAGTATAAACTCTGTGGCTGTGTATTTTGTTTGTTTTGTTTTTGTTTTTCAAGACAGAGTTTCTCTGTGAAGTTTTGGAGCCTGTCCTAGCAACTCGCTCTGTAGACCAGGCTGGCCTTGAACTCACATAGATCTGCTTGACTCTGCCTCCCAAGTGCTGGTCTTAAAGGCATGCGTCACCACCATCCAGCTGTGGTTGCGTCTTTAGTGATACAGTATTCCAAGTGTCTTTCTTTCATTGTGGATAGTCAGTTTTCCTCCCATAACCTTTCTACACACTTTTCCTCTACCCTCCAATGTTCTGCAATAGAGAACCTCAAATTAAACTGATGAAAGACAGATTTCAAGAGAACAGATAGATTTTTATTTACTCAAGAACACAGGAGGTCAGAGAAGAATGTGACTAGAAAGAGGCTGTTACAGTTGAGGTCATATGTAACATGGTGACATCAGAAAAATGTGCACTTATGGGGAAACAAATGGCTTTTAGGAAAGATAAGCAGGCCCCGGGGAGCACAGACGGGAGATAGATAGTCTTATGACTGTGTGTCTCAAGAGTTTCTCCTGGGCCTGGACATCCGTCTGGCAGCAGCAAGACTTGCTCTTCTATGTTTGTGAAACTCCCAGAAAGGGGATTGATGTTAGGTAGATAAAGAGCACTAGCCACGTAGGGAGACTCCAAGAGACATCTATGGATGCTGGTTCTTTAAATGTCACCAAAATAACCGGTACTAACTGTGGTAGCATTCCAGAAGGCATGAACAGGTGGAAACTGGCCAGGATCTGGACAGCTAAGACGTGAGTGAGGAGGCTTGAGTGGCATCACGTAATCCTCATGGCACAATGGAAAGGGATCCGTGGAAACAGTGTGGTGGGATTTGGAATTCAAAATTTAAGGCTCACAGAGTCAACATGCCTTTTGGGAGTCTTTCTAATCAACAGTTTCCACTAGCATCCACAGGAATAGTAGAGTCACAGAGCGAAATACATGGGCATAAAAAAGCCACAGGGATGGCATGTCAGGTGAGAGTTCAAGTGCATAGTTTTGACTCTTAGCATTCAAAGCTGTGCATGTAAGATGACCTCAGTGACAGTTTTCACTAAAAGACAAAGATGAACATATAGCCTACTAAAATGAGGTTCATTCTCGGCTTTCCCGTTTACTCAGTCATCCATCATGGCTGCCTTTCCATACTCTGCGTTCAGATCAATCCCTTCCTTTCATGAAATAATTGTTGCAAAACACTGAAGCTCAGTTTGCACCATGGCTTGTTGCCCTGTCTCCCCAGCCTCAGTGGAGCTGGCCTGGCAATGGGACAGAGTCTCAGGTTATTATTTCCACCATCTTGTCTTTATTTCTAAACAAAACCAGTGGCACTCTCTCAATAGTTATGGCAACTTTCCTAAGGAGAAGAAAGTTCTCCCTAGACCTTTGAGGTCACTTTGCACTTGGCTTCAAAAAGAGCTGCTTTCTTACTACTTTGGCTGATCCAGGCTGCTGAGATCCCCACTGAGGTTGTGGAAGCCCAGGGCCAGTATGCTTGAGGGTTTCAAAACTTGGAAACTGGAGATCACTTGGCCAGAATCATCAAAGTCATGTACCCCGCTGAGAAGTCAGCTATAGGGGACAGCTTTGAAGACACATACTTTCTCAAGGTTAGAATTCTCTGGAGTTTGAAGGCAGTTGCTGAGCAGTCTTTCAAGTTTAATTTTCTTAAATATATGTATAAGTTGGGCATGGTGACTCATACATTTAATCATAGCTCTTGACAGGCTGAAGTAGGTAAATTGCTACAAGTTGGAGAATGGCCTGGGCCATATAAAGAGTTCTAAGCCAGGCTGATTTACACAGTGAGACCCTGTCTCAAAAGCTGAACTACCCAACCAACCAACTGACCAACCCACTAACCAACTAACCAGCCAGCTATCCAAATAACCAATCCATCCAGAAACCAACTAACCCACCAATCCCCCAACCAAACAACCAATCAACAAACCAACTCAGAGTTTCCTGTTCTTAAGGCTGCTCTCTGGACACTGGTGTATTTTAGCTAGTCTCAATGTAATCTCTGTGCCCTAGAATTTCCAGTGGATATGGAGATTTGCCCCTGAGAGCTTTCCAGAAAAAGATATGTCCCTAGACATTTAAATTCAACCAGCAGCCCATTGCCTTTTCCAAATGGGAAAGTGCAGGGGCCCTCCCGCTTCTGCCTTTCTGGCACTCACTGTGGTTTTCCCTCCCCTGGTCGTTTGGTAACCTAAACCACCTCCCCCCCACCACACCAAGCCAGGGACACAACATCCCCTCCAAAGCAGTAGGGACAGCCAGCAACTGGAGTGCGTAGTTTGTTTGCCTTTCAGCTCCACACTGCCTGTTTTGTGAGAGGCTGTGCACCTGTTGGGATAAATAGCATTCCCTACCCCATCAACTAACCAAGAGGTTGAGCTAGGCATCCCACTCCCACCCCCTTCCTTTCAAGGGAATGCTAACAGTTTTAACAAGGAGGCGAGGGGTGGGGAGGAGCATTCCCTGACATTCCAGGGTGGCTGCCTTGCTGTGCAACCAAGGCTATGCCTTACCGGGCAGGGCAGATGCTGTTTGGACAGCCGGTTTGTTCTCCTTGCTCTCTGGGGCTGTTTTGGCTTATTTCTTATTCTTTAAGCCTCTTTGGCCCTGACTGCAAAGAGACTTCTCCAGGCAAAACAAATTCTGGCATAAGGAGAAAAAAGGTTTTCCATTTTTCCTAGAGTGGGTGGGTGGGAGCGTGTATATATAGCCTCTTCCAGTTTTCTTTTTCAAAGTCTGTTCATCCTGTGCTGGTGAAAGGTGATCTCTGATGGGTTGGAGCCCTGTTGTGCCTGACCAGGTAGCACTTTGGGCTGTCTGATCGTGCACAGAGCGAATGGACAGAGCATTGGTGGGGAAGAGAACCTAGCATTCTGTCCAGTGAGCTTGCTTTGTTTTTTTGAGGCACAGTCTCACTGTCTAGCTGAGGGTGTTCTCAAATTCAACATCTTCCTGTGTCAGACTCCTGAGTGGTGAGATTGCAGGGGTTCATCACTTTGGCCAGCCCCCTGAGTGTTCATGGAAATATGTTCCTCCTCTGCCTCTCTACCTTGAGTCTAACCAGGGTTAGTGTCCCAGAGGCGTTATGAACCTGGAGTTCCTGTGAGATGTTGTGGCTTGCAGCAGTGTGTAGAGGTGTTTGCGAGGGGTTGTAAACTAGCAGCTCTTAGCTGTTCATGTGTAGGGCCCTGTGTTGTTATTGTCTGTGAATGGGGACCAGGCTGGGGCACCACCACACATGCCACTTTGGTAATAGAAGTATTTTAGGATGAAGGTGTTCAATTGCTGGACCCTTTGTCTGCTGAGCTTCATAAAAGGCCTCTCATCTCTTTGCTTCCCTCAACGGGGAGCAACTCAGTCTCCTCTCCATAGAGACCAGTCTCGAGTCCCTCAGACAGTATCTTAAGACTATTTCTTCTCCTGGCCATTCGCCTAAGAAAGCTGGTGTAAGTCTCCCTCTCTATCCCCCTCCCAAACTTTCCTCTGAGTTAGGTGTGTAAACCTCCAATGCTTACCCACTCTTGACATTCTCACATAGAGCTGAGAGTGGCTGTTCCAAGGAGAATCTTCCTTGGAGATTACATGCTGGTGGTTTGTTTTTCCCCTGTTAATTTTTCTTTCCTCAGTCTTACTTATAGAGCTACAGCCAAGAAACCTGGGGAGCGGGGGAAGGACCCTCTCAACAGCATGGAAAACCTTGGAAGATGGGAGCCAGCACCCAGCAGAGCTCTGGTCCCAGTACCTACACCCAAATTTCTGGTGAACAGCTAACTACGTGCTACCGATGCACAAACTGACCTGAAATCGAGATCCACAGTGCGGATGATGGGCTCTGGGGGCAAGTCAAGGGCATTTTGGAGGTCAAGGCAGAATCTGTGTGCGCAGGTCTTGAGCTATCCCTTTAAGATGTGTTGTGGGCTGAGTGCATTGGCCTGTTTGCTAAGTTAGTAATCCGTGTGCACACACCACACTCACTCAGTGATTGTAGCTGTGTTCTTTAGTCCAGCTCTTCATGGCTCAGCAGGGCCCATGAGGGCTTTTCCTCACTCAGCACGGGGCACAAGAGAGTCGTTAGGTTGGAAGCCAAGTGCTGAAGTTTCCAGGTTTGGCCATTCAGTTCCTCCTGGGATCTTGGAATTAATTTGATTCTTGGGGGTGCCCAAAGGGGAGACTTTCCTTGTTTAAATCTTCCTTTGACCACTTCTCCTTATGGTTTTGTCTACTCTGTTGCCAGTCAGTGTCTACTTCTTGGTAAGGTTTGCATTTGGGTGTTTTACCATGTCTTTTACTCCCATTCAACCCAACTGATAGGTAATCAGTTGTGGTATTAGCAAAGAACGTCACAGAACGCCCCACCCCACCTCTATGACAGGGTCTTGCCACATAGCCTTGGCCAGCCTGTTACTTACTATGTAGCTCAGGCTGACCTCAAACTTTTGGTGATTCTCCTGCCCCAGACTCTCATGTATGTGTCATCATACCTTGCTTAGTAGAACATCTTAATAGGAGATTTCTGGGGTCTAGCGTCAACTTGGTACTTGAAGAACACAATGCTCATTCTGCTCTGTTCTTGCATTTTATAAAAAAGACAAATGTGGCATTGTTGCGTCCTCTTTTCTCAGTATTTGAGACAGACTGTCTTTCCTCAGAGGACAATTCAGAATCTTTCTGCTTGGTAGGTCCTTGTGGGCAAGGCTAGGGGGATGGGAGATGATCACAGGTAACTGTCACACGTGACACCGGATACTATATTAAATGCTATATCGAGGCAGCATTGCCTTTCAATTCTATTTAGGTGCACTGGTTAAGTCAAAGACTCTAAAGTTGGTCCTGAATTTATTTATTTATTTGTTCATTTATTTATTTGAGATAGGGTTTCTCTGTGTAGCCCTGGCTGTCCTAGAACTCACTCTGTAGACCAGGCTGACCTGGAACTCACCAAGCTCTGACCACCTCTGGACGCTGGGATTAAAGGCATGCACTTCTGCCTGGCTTCTGAAAATGTTTTGAATGTTTCTCTAGTATTGATCTTCTCTGTTTCAAACTATTTCTTGTCCCCCTCTTCTTCCTTTTTCTTTTCTTTTCTTTTTTTCTTTTTTTCGGAGACAGTCTTGCCATGTAGCCTGGACTGGCCTTGAGGGAGCAAACTCTGGGTTCCCAACCTTCAGCAGTCTGCTGAAATTCACTCATAATGCTTTCCTCCACTTCCTGCTATTTATTTTTATAGTTTTTTTTATAATAAACAACCTTGGGTTTTGATTCAGTATTTGTGTCAAGAATTTTAACATACAAATGAAGATAGAAATGAGTTGACTCAGAGACAGTAAGGGATGTGCGTGGGGGAGCATGGATTTGGGCTGGTCCTCATTCTTCTCCAATCACAGCATCCTCTTGGCATTACCGTCTCATCCTTTTTTTCCCCTTCTCTCTCTTCTTCCCACTTTGCCCAGCTAGATTTACTGTCTGTTCCCCTCTTCTCTCTTCACCAGTGTCTACTGCTGGGCATTCCCTTCTGTGACTTATCCCTTTATACCCTTCCCTTTACAGGCAATGTTCACATGTCCCCTGGCTTATCACGGAGTGCCACAGTGAATAGACTGGTATAGCGATGGGTCAGGCATGCTCTCTGCTTGGTCTGATCATTTTAAGCATTTCTTTTAGCTCCTGGTCTCGGTGCACACCACTTTCTTTTTCTGCGTGTAACTATTTGATCCTCTCTACTTGCGGCCAGGTCTTCAGGGGCGGGCTGTGTTTAACTCATCTCAGCAGTTTGTAAATGGGGCCCAGCCCACTGTGAGTGCATGGATGCTTCCTAATGCTGTTTACAATCTGAGTAATGTGTCAGCTTCAATACTGTCAGAACCGTGTGAAAAGTATGAGTATCCATGCAGACACAGGTGGAGCCAGGCCTTGCAGTCAATCAATCAGTCCGTCCGTCCGTCTGTCCGTCCGTCCGTCCGTCCGTCCGTCCGTCCATCCATCCATCAATCAACCAACACATTGGGGGTTCCAGGCACACACACACACACACACACACACACACACACACCATACATGCACACACGTATATGCACTCCCCTAAACATAAGAAAACCAAAACCCCCTCTGTTTTGGTACATGCCATTCTAAGGTTTAACACTAATATTATGAGAGAAGTGCTTACTGATTAGCACCAGAATGCAAGATATGGACGAATGGTTGCTTTGTCCTGTGGACTGCCGACGTCTGGAAGCTGCGCCCGTCCCATTTGACTTACTCCATACCAGCGTGCGTGCTCTTTCTCTGCCATCCCCTATTTCTGCCTACATCGATGGGCTTAAGAAAACATGCTATGCATGACCAAGGCCATCTCCTGTTGAATCAGGCTCTCATAAAAAGAGGGAAAAAGGGGGTGGGTGGGGAGTGAATGGGAAAGCCATGGAACATTCTATATTTCTTTTAGACCAATGCTTATTTTCTTGGCAGGCAAATGCTTTTTTCTCACCTTTTGACATACTCCTAATGGTCCCATTAAAATACATTTAGCCTTTTCTCCCTCCTCCATCTGCCAGCACTCTGTGTCATTTGGTGAACGTCAGGCAGGTTTTAAGTTCCGAGAAAAGTAGAGTGTAGGCTCGAGTTGGAACAGGATCATATGTCTCCCCACCCCCACCCCCCAAAAACGTACCCCCTCCCTCATTTTATTGTGCAGTGTCCAGTTGCAGCTGGCACAGCAGGACGATGTCATTGCAGCCGGAACTGAGGAGTCTTCCCAAGGAGGCTGGGGAGACTTCTGTTAGGAGTCCCCCGGAGCACGTAACTGGACTGTTATCCTTAGACATTCCTATGTGGCCTTGTGTAGATGGTCGCCAACATTCCTTCCATTTCTCTGAGTAGGTGATTTTCTGTCATTGCTGGGGGATGCTGTGGAACCTCTCAAATTCCCTTCCCCATCTCCTGGAGTGACACCAGATTCCTTCCAGGAAACTGTCTTTCTCAGCTTGTGGGGAGCGCTGAATGGTGTGGTTTTGAGGATCCTGGCTCCAGCAGCTGGGGAGGAGCTTAGACGGTTGTTGAGCCAAGCAGTTGAGAAGGGTCCGGTACCTTTCTATTGCTTCTGAAGACCTTCCAGAGGGTAGAAATCAAGCTAGTCTCTGACCCAGAGATTAGCAGATATTCAAAGTATGCCTATCCTGGTGGCTATGATGGAGACCGACAGAAGCACCCAGAGAGAAGGCTGGTCCAGGGGATGCAAGAGGAAGCCTGGAAGCAGATGCTACTATACTGATGCATGAGAGCAGTGGAGGGGGACATTTTACCCTCTAATGGGTGACAGAGCTGGCCTTTTGGTGTTGCTTCTTAACTACATGTCTAAGTATCTGGGTCCCCAGAAAACACTCAAAATCAGGGTATCTCCTCTTGGCAAGTTGATTATCTGTAATTTAAAAACTGAAAAATCTTAATTTTATCTTTCCTTTTCTAGATAGAGACTTGTGTAGCTCATGTTGGCCTTAAACTCACTTTGTAGCCGAGGCTGGCCTTGAACTTCCGATCCTCCCATCTCCATCCTACGTCTGGAGAGTGCTGAGGTTCCAGGCAGGTACCACTGTGCAGTGCCGGGGATGGAACCCGGAGCTTTGGGTATGCTAGGCAAGCACTCTGCCAACTGAGCTGCCTTTGCAGCCTCCTGAAAATAAATCTGAAATGCTCCAAAATCTGAAAGTTTTTAAGAGCTGACATGACTCCACAAGTGGAAAATTCCATGCCCGACCTTATGTGACAAGCTGCAGTCAGAAAGCAGGCATGCCAAAAATAATGTAAAAATCACCTTCAGGCTGTGTGTATGAAGTGTATATGAAGCATTAATGTGTTTCATGTTTAGACTTGAGCCCTAGCCCCATGATATCTGCATAACACACAGATATTCTAAAGCCTCCTTTAGTCTGAAACGTGTGGCAGACACTTCTAGTACTGGGGATGAGGGACACGGAGAAACACTGCTGACATCTGGGACACAAAATGCAGTGTGGTAGATGCCTGCACATTGTAGACTCTTTAGCAGTCTTGGTCTCTACCCCTGCTCCCCCATGACAGTAGCATCTTCCATCTGACCGTGACAACCAAAAACATCTCCAGACCTTTATAAACATCCCATTTGGGCAGAATTAACCCAGATAGAGCACAGCGCTTTTATTCGGTGGAACATGATACACACTGCTTTCTTTCCCAACCCCCACTTCCAAACTTCTACATACCATTTGGGAAGAGAGCAGGTGGGATGTCAAATCATATGTTTTTAATAGCTGAATTCCAGCCTCCTTTATTAGATTGAAGCTCACAGAGTTGTCATTCTTTTTGTATGTCAACATGGTTGGATAACAGCAATTTTGTATGGCTCAGTCTAATATGAGCCCATGAAATCAGATTTGTACAACCTCAGTCATGAGGGGCCTCAGGACAGGGTCATGCCCTATGGTGTTTATTAAACACCCTAAGAAGAATCCCTGTGCAAGGAATTGCATGCTTTGAGGTGGGCATGTGGGGGTGAGGGGAAGGAGAACTAAAGAATGTGCTCGAATAAGCCCGAGGACAGAGCCGAATCACTGACAAATACAGGGGAAAATGGGGATAAAGGAAAACCACAATCCCACTGGAGTAGTAGGGAAGGCGGCAGCAGAGGGGAAGCTGGATATTATGGGATGCAAAAGGTTGTGGAGGACAGTGAGCTTAGTGGGGGCGCTGGAGCGGGGAGGAGTCTGCATCCTGAGTCTTTGAGTTAGTACCAACTGAATACTCCTTATGACATATGGGGCAGGAGCAAAACACTGGCAGGACCTTTGGGGGCAGGGTGGGATTTGCTAGAGGAACTCGCACAAACCTGTCTTTAGTGTACTCTGAAAACAGAATCAGTGACCACACCTGCTCTGGGCATCGTCCCTTGCCCAGTTGGTCTTCCCAGAGCCTATTCATCAGCTCAATTGGAGTCACAGCAAAGTGTGGAACACACGAGCAATGAAGACATAGACTTAGCATGTGTTAATAATTCAATGGACCGGGGATGAAACTCAGCTGGTAGAATTCGTGCACACCTATAATCTCAGCACTGGGGAAGTGGAGGCAGGAGGATCAGAAATTCAAGGTCATCCTCGGCCACACAGAGAGTTTGAGTTTAGTCTGGATTAAAGGTTTTGTCTCAAAAGAAATTATAATAAACTCACACACTTACAAAGCTTGAATTCCAGGTACATACATATTTGTACTAATGAAAATACTTTTAATTTAGAAAGGAGAAGCTGTCGTCCCTCCAGAGCAGCTGAGGATACTTCCTCTCTCGCGTGTGGCATTGATTCATTTTAGCCTCTGGCACCTTTGTTCCCTTCTCTTTTGTCCCCTTCCTTGCCGCTTCTCTCCCTTTCTCATTTCGCTGCCTTTCTTCCTTTCCTGCTTTCTTTCTTCCTTTCCTGCTTTCTTTCTTTCTTTCTTCTCTTTCTTTCCTTCTTTCTTTCTTTCTTTCTTTCTTTCTTTCTTTCTTTCTTTCTTTCTTTCTTTCTTTCTTTCTTTCTTTCTTTCTTTCTTTCTTTCTTTCTTTCTTCCTTTCTTTCTTTCTTTCTTTCTTTCTTTCTTTCTTTCTTTCTTTCTTTCTTTCTTTCATATCTAGCAGTCATGGCATCTGCCACCAAGACAAGTTGCCCCTGCACAGCAGTCCCCGTGTCTTTTTCTTTCCTGGTCCTCTCGGGTCTGTCCCAGTGTCTTGTCTCACAATGCACCTTTAAAAATGGGTGCCTTAAAACTGCTTCATCTGGCAACAAAACTGCTGTTTGCGATTGGATCAGGTAGGAGGCAGAAGGGAGACTGAGGGGGCCCTTGTGGGCTTGGAGTCCAAGCCTTGGGGACAGTAGAGGGGATGTGATTATTCACACAACAGCAGACATCCTAAGAGGAGACCCGGTACTCAGTTTAGAGACAGTGCCATTCAGCGTCATCTTCATGATGTCCTTGATCGTGTCCTCCATAATCAGCATGGTGCGCTTGCTACAGCTGGGCCTGAACTGGGCTCCACAGACCTCATGGTCTAAGATGTTCCTTTCCCCCAGAACATTAGACTGTAACTAAGGACTGAAAAAGTGTACAAGTCTTGGGTCAAAAGTTTTACCTCCCATGTGGAGGTAAGAAATGGCTCTTGTTTCTTCTTTCCTTTATCTTTCGTGAGTCCTAATTTGGCACCATGCACTGTATTCAGTAGGTTGCCTCCTCTAGTCAGATCTGGACCCTTTTTGTTCTTGTTGTCTTTTTAAATGTCTTGCTGTGTAGCCCAGGCTGGCTCAGAACTCGCTGTGTTACTCAGGCGGGCCTCTAACTCAAGATCGTCCTACCTCTGCTTCTTGAGTGCTGGGGTTAGAGGTGAGTACAACAATGCGGAGTAGGGCTGGGCTCATTTGCAAACCAGAAAATACATGTGGACATATCATAGCTTTGTTAGGACAGCAATTCCCAGCACTGACTCAACATCTGAATCTACCTGTGCAGCATTTACGTGGGAGGGGAGGAAGCAAATCACAGAAGAAAGACACTTAGAGGGCCACGCCTCTTGACTCATTGTCAAGGAGTGGTTCCCCAAGACCTGCTTTGTTTTCTTATTAGTTTGCCTGGCTTCTGATCAGGAGGTTGAAAAGAGGGAGAGAGTTTGTATCATCCATAGGTTCAGACACAGACTTACCGGAAGCCAATGGAAGAGAAACTTGGAGACCCTTTACCTAATTTGCATTTGTAAATTTTTAGATGTATTTTAAAAGGTGTGTGTGTGTGTGTGTGTGTGTGTGTGTGTGTGTGTGTGTGTGGTGTTGTGCATGTCAGTGTGGGTGCCAGTGAAGGTGAACTCTCTGAGGCTGGAGTTAGCAGTGATTGTGAGCCATCTAACATGGGTGCTCGAAGCTCAATCCTCATCCTCTGTAAGAGCTGCACCTTAATCACTCTCAGTCTCTTGCATTTATGATCTTATATGTGCTTTACATTTTAACAGTTGTGTAAGCATTGGGTCTTGCCTTGGTTGTGGTCGTTCATGCCTATAATTCTAGCTTTTAGACTTCGAGGAAGAAAGATGTCTGTGAGTTTGAGACCAGCTGGGCTACACAGTAACTTTTAGGTCAGCTTGGGCTAGAGCTAGAGCATGTCTTTTATAGCAAAACAACAACAACAAAAAATAAACAAACCACTTTAGATTTAATGAAATGTGGACTTACCTCCTTATATCACAGCACTACTTAGGGAAGTGTCTTTGGTGTTTTCAATAAACCAGGCAAGGGAAAAGAATGAGGCTCAGGAGAGTCCTAGGGGCCAGGAAGGTAGACGAAGAAGCAGTTTGTCCATCAAAAGAATCAAGAGGACAGCTTACTATACAAACACAAGGACCCCAGTTTAAACTCTCAGAGCCTTTGTAACAAGCCAGAGGCAGTTGCAAGCATGCCTGTAAGTCCAGTGCCATGGGGGGTCAAAGGCAGGTGGATAACTGGGCCTTGATGGCTGTCAGCCTAAGCTTTGAGTTCAGTTAAGGACTCTGTCTCAAGGAAATAAAGGAGATAGAGATTCAGAGAAAGGAGGGGAAGAGAAAAGCGAGGGGGGGGGGGGGAGGAGGAAGAGAACTCTCAACAGTCAGATAACTTCCCCTGACCTGTGTATACACATGTTCATATCAGAGAGAGAGAGAGAGAGAGAGAGAGAGAGAGAGAGAGAGAGAGAGAGAGAGAGAGAGAGAGGAAGAAAATAAGTAAATTTGCACGGTACCCTGCTACTCCCAACTACATTGAATCAAATGGATGTCAGCTCCATTGTGTAATCTATTTGTATTCTGTTTTCTTTCTTTCATAGTGACAAGGAGGAGGGCATTGCAGGCTGATGGATGAAAACACCCCTAGACATTCCACTTAAAAGGAAGGAAGGAAGATTTATTTTGGTTCACAGTCCATGGTCAGCAGACTCAATGCTGTGGCCCTGTGTTGAGGCAGCACAATGTGGTGGGAATATGTGAAGTAAGTTTCTTACCTTGAGGCGGCTGAGAAGCAAAGAGGGACAAAAAGGGAGTGGCCTTCAGAGACTCATCCCCAGTGACCTAACTTCACAGGCCAGAGACCAAGCTTTCAACACGTGGGTGTTTGAGTGCACTTACTAAGACTCTAGCAGTGAGTGGGAATTTGGGAGCAGGGTTTAGCAAGGGGCTTCTGCTATGCTGAGGCATGGAGAATTCAGGACATATGAACTATATTAGCTATACACAATGGGGGAGATTAGGGAAATAACACAAGAATTTTTCTCTGGAAGAGGATAAGAAAAGGACGTCTTCAAGCCTATTGAAGCTATAAGTGACCCAGAACTGCAGCGGTCACAGGGCAGAGACTTTATGTAACACCAGGTCTGCGTTCAAGTCACACTGGGCCGAGTGTCCAGCTGTCGTCCAGGCTGACAAAGGGCCAAGCTAGAATTGCCTGACAGCAATTTTGCTGGTGTGCACTTCCACTTCCCTCTCACTGGTGTGTGTTTAGAGTAGCCAGCCTGCTGGCCCATGCACAAGGAAAGGACGTCCCCGTCACCGCCTTTGTTGTGGCTTTAAGTGGACACTGTTCTTCCATCCTCCTACCTTGAAAGTGCTGACTAGGGTCACTCAAAGGGTTGCGTGCTGCTGTGCCTCATCCTGGTGGCAAAGGAGGCCACTGCAGACCCATCAGTCAGCCTGCCAGTACAAATGCTTTGAGATTTGCCTGGCTGGCTAGTGGTGTGGGTGTGACCCTACTTGTCCATCCTCTAGGCTGAATTTGTCCAGAGGCTCCGGTTTCCTTAGTACAGTATGACCAGGTCATTTTTCCCCCTCCTTTCATTCATTCTTTACTAATTGTCTACTGCAGCTGAACAAGCCTTCATTATGGACAGTTTTATGTCTACAGCTAAGATTCGGTGTGGTGGATGTCAAAAAGATAGCTCAGCTGTAGAGAAAAGAAAGCATTCTTTTTCTCTGCACTTTTTGGGAGTGTTTAAGCTTTAATTTCTTTTTAATAGATGATGCACATGAACCACATGACTCCAACAAGTAGTGAAAAAAAAAAGAACAAAGAGAATTACAAGGGACTCCTTGCTTTATAAATGGGGAGCCCAAGGTTTCAGTTAACTGCTTTGTTTCTGAGAAGGCAATACCAAGATGGAAAACTATTCGTCTTCCTAAGGGATGTCCATCACTCCAGCAGTGGGTCTAGGGATGTAGCTGTGGCTGCGCAATGCCTCTAACCTCTGTTCCTCTAGAGCAGTGGACCAGCTTTCCTAATGTTGCCATCTTTAACACAGTTCTTCACCCCAACCATAAAATTATTTTTTTGTTGCTACTTCATAACTGTAATTTGTCACTGTTATGAGTCATAATGTAAATATCTGATATTTGACCCAGCGAAGAGGGTAGTTCGACCTCCCAAAGGGGTCACAACCTGCTCTAGAGTCCAGCTGTTACTTGTGTGTTCTCCTTGGAGAAGAGGTAGGGGAATATGGGTTGCTGGGGAGGTGCTATGCCCTGCCCCTGCTAGCCCCTGTCTGCTCTGAGAACCGGGGCTGGGTGGGATGCATGAGCTCTGGGTTTGGGGCAGGCTGTGACCCTCAGTCATTAAAGAGGATAGAGGGACCTAAACAAGGCTAGACGCTGGGTGGAGGTTGGTGAATGACCGAGGCCTTCTGCCTAAGTTTTGCAATGGAAACTGGTGGCTGTGAGGAAGCAATAGGAATTCACAACGAAGGCTAGGTAATTTATGACGGCCTTCTGATACTGCATGTTCTCTCCACCAAAAGAAATTAAAGGTGATCATGATTACGCAATTAAAAAGGACATTAATTAAACAAGGGATCTTCATGGTTGAAAAGTTTACTGATCTCTAGGAAATGAAATTTGAGTGCACATTCTAGTTTGTCCCTCCTCCTCAGGTCCTGGAAGATAAACAGACCCCTGGGCTGTAAAAATAGCCTACTCTCCCCTTTGAGTTCCCACAGCCAGCATACTCTCTGACATCGGTACTGGACCGGTATTATTAACACAGGCGCTCAAGGAGCTAGAGGCAGACAGGACTCAGTGGCAACAAACAGAAACTTCCAGCAGCTCCTTAGTCAGTAAAGACTTTTGCACACCTCAGACTTCACCTTTCTGGACCAGGTGCCCTCCTGCTTCGTCGCCACTGAAATATTTTCTTTTGGGATGATGGATTGTCAATGTCTAAACAGGGGCCCTTTCCCTCCTGGGCCTGCCCTACCCTTTTCCTGGGGACATAGAAAGGCTTTGCTTGAAGGGCCTCCCCTGGAATGGCACAGGGACAAACAGAAGCCAGGCTCTGTGGGCTCAGCCTGGGCTAAGAAGCCCTTTCATTGGGGGCAGTCAACACCTTTTGTTGTAGCTAGACCCTTCTGAATTGATCCGACATTAGCCTGCTTTGAGGTGGCATGGAGAGGCATGCATTACTCCAGCAGCTTTCAGAAGGGACGGAGGCCAAATACCGCTCCCTTTGGGTCCTCGTTCAGGGGAATCTGAAAACAAAAAACAAAACCCTGAAAGCTTGTTAGGCTCAGTTTTGGCGGTAAGCAGAATCCATAACCGGAGACAGTTACAGCCTTTAGGAAGTTCCCACTTAACACATTTGCTTCTATGAATCTTCACATTTTTACATCCTGCCCTTGATTTCCGATTTCTTTCCTATGAAATTTTCATGAGGTGGTTCCTTTTGAAAAGGAAAATCTTAAATCACACGTAATTATGTTTACTCAGATCCTACTTAGTGTATGACCTCGGAAGAACCGAGAGGGGAGGCCTCAGAGCCAATGGGATGGTCCAGAACGGGCTAGGCAGGAGTGGGAGGGCTCTGGGGGTGGGCGTGGCTTTGAGTTTGGAAGATGTTCTTGGTTGTGTGATGCTTGGGATTGGCAGTAACTTGTCAGCGCTAGTTAAGCTGGGAGATGGAGAACCCCACAGACCATCTTGTGTGCCCACAAATTTCCTTCTTTTGTTAAAACTATTTACATTCTAGAAAGAAGTCCAAACCATGTATGACAAGCTCAGAAGCGTTTTTTCTTTCCTTTTTCTTTCTTTCTTGCATTGGGGGAGGGAGCAAGCACAGCACGTGGAGGGGTTCTAGGAAGAATTTTGCTCACATAAATGCTTATGTTCAAACTTTCAAACTCCCAAACTAATTAGTTAATTTAGAGATCTGGCTGTGGCTAACTGGGCTGTGAGCCTCCTGGGCCATTCTCCCCAGTGCTGGGGTTACAGGTTTGCACCGCTACGCCTGACTCAGCCTGCAGATATTTTGTTCAAACTCCAAGCCCTTAAGAATCCTTTCACTGTTATGCCCATTGTGTTGCTAAGTTGGCGATGAGAACCGGTGAGGCTGTTTAATCCACCCTGGCATCTGTCTTGCACAGAAGCCTGGGAAGACATTCATGGTCTCACCCTTGAGAACCTGACCATCTGCCAGTCCAGGTGAGCATTATGGGCGAGTCAGTTGGAGAGCAGTGGTCGATGGCTCTTATCTAGTTTCCAGCCCAGCGCTCTGAGCCTAAATGGAGCCTAGTGATGTCAGGCCATTGAGGAAAGTGCTCAACTCTGGTCCTCAGAAGACGACAAAGTTCAATGTCAGAACTGGGAGAGATGTAGGTTAGTGTAATTGTTCTGATCTGTGTGCATAAGGTGGGGCATATGTCGGGACTTGAATGTCGGGCAGAAAGAGGTTGCATGGATTAGAAAGAGGGTATTTCTGGTGAATTATCTGCAGCAGAGACCCAGGGAACAAAACCTTGTTTGGACAGCATGCACTGAGAGAGAGAAGGGATGAACTGCAGAAGGGGTGACAATTGGCTGGAGTAGAAATGTGGATAAAGGCAGCCGGATAAAACCCGGGAGCTGCTTCTCCTTCAGAGAGAGGGACATACTGACTCGAGGTCAGCATCTGTGATGGTTTCAATTGCCGACCTCAGAGGCTCCAGAATCACCTTGGAAACATCCTATGAGTAGATCCTGAGGGAGTTTCTAGGTTGTATTAATTGAGGTGGGAAGATTGGTTATAAATGTGGGTGCCACCATGCTATGGGCTGGTGTCCCAGGCTGCATGAAAAGGAGAAAGTTACTTCTCTTGTTATCATCACCAAGTCCTAGCAATTTTTAATATCCCAATCCAGACATCAAAAGTCTAAAATCCTCCACTTGGCGTCACGAGTGGAAACTTTCACACGTGACCTCAGGCTATCTGTTGTAGTCCAGGTGTAGGCAAAATGGGAAAGAATTGTATAAAATTATGTACAGGCTAGAATAAGGGGTGTATATAAAATCTAAATGGTCAAGTGTGGTAGCACATACCTGTGACTGACTCAGGCCTCAAGTGGCAAATATTTTTTGCCATTCTGTGGGTGGCTTTAAAAGTTCTGCCCATTGTGTTTGTGAGGGGACAATTCTTAACTTGATTAAGTTTAATTTGTCTTTTTTTTTTTTCCTTGCCTGTGTTTTGGTGTCCTAACCAAGAAATTACCTTCAAATCCAGGTTTTGAAGACATCTTACTTTTTTCTAGGAATTGTATAGTTTTAGATTCTTCTTACAAGGCTTTGATCTGTTTTGAGTTAATGTTTGCATGTGGGGTTAAGGGTCCACTTCATTCTGTCTCATGTGAATACTTAACTATTCTAAAATTCACTATTATTCTTTCTCTATTGAATGGATGGTCTTTACACTGCTGAAATTTATCCAACCATATAGGCAACGGTTTATTTCTGGCTCTGTCCTGGCATGTTTTATGCTCACATCATGATGTTCTGGTTATAGTATTGTGCTAAAACTTCCAACCAGAAAGTTTGAAACCTCTAACTTCGTATTCCTTTTTCAAGATCCTTTTGCTATTCACTGTGTCTTGAGAGTCTATATGAATTTTAGGATGGATTTTCTGTTTCTGAAAAAAACAAAAACAAAAACAAAATATCACTGAGATTTTGATGGGGATGGTGTTTAATCCATAAAACATTTTTGATAGTGTGGCTAGCTTAATGATATTATCTTACAATTCATAAAAATGAGTGTTTGTCCATATCTTTATGTGTTCTTTTGCTTCCTTTAGCAATGCTTAGTTGTTTTTATTTTATGCACCATTTTCTTCTTCTTCTTCTTCTTCTTCTTCTTCTTCTTCTTCTTCTTCTTCTTCTTCTTCTTCTTCTTCTTCTTCTTCTTCTTCTTCTTCTTCTTCTTCTTCTTCTTCTTCTTCTTCTTCTTCTCCTTCTCCTTCTCCTTCTCCTTCTCCTTCTCCTTCTCCTCCTTCTCCTCCTCCTCCTCCTCCTCCTCCTCCTCCTCCTCCTCCTCCTCCTCCTCCTCCTCCTCCTCCTCCTCCTCCTCCTCCTTCTTCTTCTTTTTCTTCTTCGTCTGGTTAAGATCTTCCCTAAGTAGTTTACTCTTTTGAAATATTTCTGTAATCAAGGCAGGTATCTTGGCCTTCCATGATGACCAAGCCTCCCTTCTCCAGAGACTGGGCTGACTCCATTAGGATGGGAGTTCAGGCCACCCAGAGGGTCACCTTTGTCCTAAGAAAGGACTGCAATTCTAAATCAGGTAGGAGTCAGGGCTCATTTGGAAAATCTGGGGTTGTTCAAGGTCTTTGAGCTTTAGAGACACATTATTTAGTACGCTCTACTCAGAGTCCAAGGACAAGCAGCTTCCTCCCAAATACTATAAGCATAGAGAAGAGAAATGTCACAGCTGTTGGGAGGTCATTAGTGTGGGTTGATTTTTTTGTCTGTTTTTAAATTTTAGTTATTTATTTGTGTGTTTGGGTGTGTGTGTGTGCGTGTGTGTGTGTGTGTGCGTGTGTGCGTGTGTGCGTGCGTGCGTGCGTGAGTGAGAGAGAGAGAGAGAGAGAGAGAGAGAGAGAGAGAGAGAGAGAGAGAGAGAGAGAGAGAGAGTTCAAGGACTACTTTCTAGTTTGTTCTCTCCTTCCACTACGGGTTCTGGGAACCAAACTAAGATCTTTAGCCTTGGCAGCAAGAGAGGCATAGTATAGCTTCTGCTCTGGGAATTTTCTTCCTTTATCCTGTTTCTAGACACCTTTGCATCTTAGACTTTTCCCCACAGTTCTTTGTCTTCTGCTTACTTCACACAATATACAGACCCCACTGTCACTGCCTTGAGTTGCTGGGGGACAAAAGCCAACTTGCACTGAAAAAAAAAAACCTAGCAATTCAATAATAGGTCAACAAGGTGGCAATATCACAATCTGAGCATGGTGACACTGACCAGTCTAATCCTGGTCACATCAATAACTCATAATTGCTGGGTGTGGTGGCACATGTTTTTTATTTGCACTCAGGCAGAGGCAGTTAGATATCTGAGTTCAAAACTAGCCTGGTCTACATAAGAGTTCCAGGTCAGCCAGGGCTACACAAGGAGACTGTCTTAAAGACAAAACAACATATGCTGTGATCTTGAAACAGGGTCTCATTCTGAATGTCAGCTTGGCTTTGAACCGGTGGCAATCCTCCTGCCTCAGCCTCTTGACTATGAGGACTGTGTGCATGAGTTAGTTGGTGGTTTTGCTTAAACGTAGGATTGATTTGACAGAAGACAGAGCAAGTACAGAAGGGGAACCCAGGAGCAGGTGGCATGGAGGTGAGGTGATCTGATCCTTACTGCAGGCGTCCAATATGTGGAGTGCAGGCCTGCCTTGGCAGCCTATCACAAGTCTCAGGAAGGCAGAGGCCATGACTGATACTGTCCTATTGTTGACCATTTCTAACCTTAGGGCATAATGGGCTTGGAGTTAGAAGGGGCTTCTCCTAGGACAGCATAGTTGTGACCCAGTAGGTCTTTGGCTTTGGAAACAAGGAAGATTTTTCTATATGTGTCTGTAGACCCAAGGTTAGAGGACTCTAGGCTGCTTGAACAGGGAATGGTCAGGGGTGGGGTAACGTGAGCATGATGCCTACAGGCCATCCTCATAGGCCATGCCTGTGGACTTCTGTCACAAGCCACCTGTGTGACCACTACAGTGGCAATCAGACCCTCTCGATGCAGCTCTTCTGCTCGGGAAGGCATGGAAGGCACAGAAGGCGAGGTCCACACCGTTCTTTAGCACATGGTGTGTGAGGCAAGGCTTGGCAGCCTTGCCTGTAGGCAAGGCTTCTGCTTTGTGTCCAGCAACTCCACAGAGCTGTCTAGAAGGAGAATTGGATATAAAGTCTACAAACAGTACTCTGCAAAAGACACATTTTTATCTCCCTCTCCAGAACCTCCAAGAGAGCCAAGCTTGGGGGCTTGCCAAACAGACTGTACTCCTTCCGTGTGATATATAGTGTGCGCTGGGGGTGAGCATCTTCCTGTTGATCCCATGTGCACAGCTCTGGATGGCAAATGAGGGGGCTCTGGGAAGCAGGGTGGGCTAGGGGAGATTTGTCAAGCACCCATTAGACAATGGGCTAAGAACACAGACTTAGAGCAGCGGAGGAAAAGAGAAAAACATAAAAACAGATATCAAAGGCAAACAGTTTTTCCTACTTCCTTTCCTCCTGTGCACCTAATCTGTGTGGGCAAGCAGGCTGGGAGCTGATTACTGTTTCGGAGCCTCTGATTGTAAACCCACATGCGGAAAGATTAGGATCAAGGGACTCTGAAGTTACCAAGCCGTCCTCCCTTGTCACCTGTTCCTCTTCCCCTAGCTGTAAGGACCCAAGTTCTTCTCTTTAAACTTTGCTGATTGTTAATCTCTGTTTCATCAGGTGGAGGGCTTGCCCTGAAAATTAAGGGTTGGGGACAAAATTCCTCCATGTCCTGTCAGATCTTTCTACATGTGTTCTCACACCTAATATTTCTGCCACACCACACATCTGTCACCTTTCACGGCCACCCGTGCACTGCTGGATCTTTGCCAGCTTCGTTGTCTTGATGAGTGAAAAGAGCTCCTCGCCCACTTCCAGTGAATCCCAGAATCCACCCATTCTGAGTATTTTTAGTGCTCTGACGTAATTTTGCTGACTTCACCTTAAGTGCAACCAGCCCCCCCCCTCCCCAAGGGTATGGCAGACACTAATGTGAGGTTACTGTCACCACCCACTAGAGGTATTGGAAGTGGCTTTCTTGGGGAGTTCTGGCCTAGCTTCCACATACCTCCTCACCTGATGCCCGCAGACAGACGCTACAGAGGCCACAGTGGCACCCAGACCGACAGGAGAGTCTCATTGCAAAGCTTTGATAATAGGCCGAACACCTTCTGCTTCCTGACTGCACTGTTGGGCCAGGCAACAGCTGTTTGGTATCAAGGCAAGGCCAGACTCTGGCCGGGGAGGGGAGTATGACTTGGCATGCCGTTTAGATGTAGGGACAGCTTCTGTTGGTGGGGCAGACTGAGCCTCCACTTACGTGCTGTCTCAAGTTTGACAAAGCTGTTAAAATGATAGAACCAGGGCCAGTGAGATGGCCCAGTGGGGATAAAGGCTCAGAAGCCACAGTGGAAGGACAGAATTGTGACCTCTGACCTTCACACATGTGTTTTGTCATTCCTCTCACCGCTGATAACAAATAAGCTAAATTAAAATGTTAGCTTGGGAAGGGAGCAGAACACGATTCTAATTTTACAGGTGAGACACGGATGTTATTGTGGGGAGTCACATTTGCTTAGCACATCCTAACAGCTGCCACATGCCATATGTACTTTCCAGTCATTTCTTGCTTCTGTCATAAATAGAAGGTAGGAGAGAAAGGATATATACATGTATACATGTGTGCATTAATAAATGTGATGTAATTCACTCTGGTACGCAGAATTACACCTAGTGCCTTGTGCAAGGTGAACATGTATTCTACCAAAAAATCACTTCTTTGATTCCTGTGTTGGACATTTATGATATGAATTTGTCTCATTGTTGGTGATTAATTTTAATTATTTTCTTGGATTTGTCTATCAAACTTCCCCTTTGCAAAGCTGGGGTTTTCAATGGTGGTTTGCTTGCCTAGGCTGGGTGTAGCCCTGAAGTCAATCCTCAACCACCAAAATCACCGTGTTTTTATAATTAGTAGGTACCAGGAGGAGTCATACTCTGCAGATCTATGGTTTGAAGTTTCTCTACAAACTTTTATACATTAGCCTTTGCATTTTGTGTGTAGTGAAAATCGAGTGCTTATTTTCTGATTTTGTTAATCACATTTGTGGTCATTGTCCAGTTAGCATGAACCTTTTCTTCTCTCATTTGTTTATTATTTATTTGTATCAGTATAGACTTAGGGATTCCTTTTCATTCAGTGGGTTATAATCTGTCACTCCCGTTACTTATTTTTGTGTTTACATTATCCCTTACCTGGTTGCCATGGATCCTTTCTGGATGGTTCCTGTTGAGCTTTTCTAAACCTATAGATCTTGTTATAATTTACACACAGAAGAATCTGTGCTTTTGAAGAGAGTGGCTGGATGCTTTGACAAACATTTCTAGTTGTGTAGCCATCATGACCACAGCCAAGGCGGGGATGATTCCATCATCGTGGAGACCACCCCTGAGCCTGTGCACAGTGAGCTCTTTCCCTGGAGCCTACGTTTCTGTATCAGTGCTTTTTGACTCCAGTTTCGCCTCTTTGGGGTCCTTTTGAATATGTTTGGTTTAGGGATGTAGCTCAGTGGTAGAGCCCTCGAATAGCAAGCTTGAAGAAAAGCACTGAGAAAAAGATGAGGAGATGGAGAGGAGGGGGGGGAGGGAGGAGGAGGGAGAGGAGGGGAGGGAAGGGCAGGTAAGAGGATTTGGAATCCAGAGTGTGCTTACTAAACACAAGTCTTACAAATGGAGCTGTGACCCAGCCCCATACTATATTTCTTGTTTGTCTTCTTTCTCTAGGATTATTTTGACATCCATCCACACTGCATCTACCCACAGCTTATTCATTTTTCTCCCTGAGTGGTGTTCTGTGGTATGGATATTCCCCTGACTGATATTTTTGTCCATTTGCTGACAAACACTTGGGTTATTCACAGATTGTCTTCTGTTTGAAATAGGGTCTCACTCTCTGTAGCCCAGCTCAGGCTGGCCTGGGATTTACTATGTGGCCCAGACTGGCCTCAAACTGATGGCAGTCTCCTGTCTCAGCTTTCTGAGTACTGCATTTACAGGTATGAGCCACCATGCCCGGCAATTCCAGTTTTTTTAAATTGAAAAGAAAGATGCTATGAACATTTGTGTCCTATGTACGCGCCTGCCCTCGCCAGCAAGGAAGACATGACTCTGGGTAGATCTTCTTCATGCAGTTTTAATCAGGATCCTTTAAACATGTTGCTTCTGGCCCGCAGGGAGAGAGAGAGAGAGAGAGAGAGAGAGAGAGAGAGAGAGAGAGAGAGAGAGAGAGAGAGAGAGAGAGAGAGAGCAAGAGCGCGAGGGGACCCAGAGAGTCTTCACCAGCGGGTAGGTGTAAGGCAGAAGCCAGCGCCACTTTAAGGCATGGCACTACTCGGCTCTCTACAGTCCTAATCTTTGTAGAGACAGATGCTTTCATTTATCTGAAGATATAATGGTAATGATGACCAGGTAGTGAATATTTAACTTCTAATATTTAATAAGTGGATATTTAGCTTTTAAAGAAACAGCCAAACCGTTTTTTCAAAGTGGTGGTAACATTTTTTTTTTCTTGTCATTGCTGTTACTGTCATTGTACCTGTCCTGTGTCCTTGTCAACATCTGGTAATTTCTGTCTTAGGCAATAGGTGCACAGTGCTATTTCATTCTAGCTTTAATTTTTCCTGATGATCCATGAGCAAACATCATTTCGCACCCTCGCTTGCCATCCATATTTCTTTTCTGGTGGCTAAATAAAGATTGAGTTAATTTGCTAATTTAAAAACTGTGTTGTCTTCAGACTGTGCTGTTAGAGTTGTCCTCTGGATCCAAATATAAAGATATTCTTGTGAGTAGAAATTATGTATTGGTCAGTGTGAGCAAAGATATAGGCCCAGGATCAGTGAATATAAAGGAAATATTCAAGGCCCAGTGAGCTATGTGGTCTCTGTGCCAACCCATCAGCTCTGCATTCGAGTGTGAAAGCAACCTGAGGCACTATACAAATGACTGAATACATCTGGGTTTCAATAAAGCTTTATTTGTAAAAAGAGAAGAATGTGTTTGTTCAATAGGCCATGGTTTGCCAGCTCCTGGCTTTGGCTTTGATCTCTAGCTCTAAATAGAATGGACTGAATCCACCTGAACAAGGGGAAGCTTATGGACACCCCCCATCCCCTAACCCCCAACCCCCACTCCCCCCACCCCCCACCCAGACTGATAGCTGAACATGGGTCTCAGCTAAAAGGTCTGGGCAGTCTAAGGGACCTCTGACAGTGGAACCAGGGTGTATCCCTGGTGCATGAAAGGACTTTGGGAGCACATTCCCCATGGAGGGATACTCCCTTAGCCTAGAGGCAGGAGGGAGGGCCTAGTCCCTATTCTAAATGACTTGACAGATTTTGATGATCCCTCCTGGAGTGGGGGTGGGGTGGGGTGGGGTGGGACAGGAGGGGGTTGGGGGGCATGGGAGGGAGAGGGAACAGGGATTGATATGTAAAATAAGAAACAGACACACACACACATACATACATACATACATACATACATACATACACACACACATATATATATGTATATATATATATATATATATTTAAAAAATGGACTGAATCCTGCTTGGTATGCAAGTTCAGGAGTTTGATGATTGGGTGCTGAAGTCCACCACCCTCCATTTAAACATCAGAATTGTATGATATATGGGCATGGAGTTGCTGTAGTGTGTACCTGTTCTCTGAGTTATGTCTTAGACTCTGCTGTCTCAGGATGCCCTGTCACAGGAGACAGGTCAACAGGCTGAGATGGGATGGGATAGGGATGGTTATCTTCCCAGTGCTCAGTACTGCCCATTCCTGCCATGCATGAGCATTTGGTGGGGCCTCCTAGTGCATGCTTTGGACTCCGCCCTTCAGAATCTCCAGGCCTTTTCTAACTTGAAAGTATTTCCTAGGCGTTGCAGGGACTAGCACTACTGTGCTGAAAAGAGGTTCTTGTGACTAATCTTAATGAAGACACAAGAACAATCTCAAATCACTGCATTGATTTCCTGTAAATAGATGCTTTTAAAGGGCTGACAATAGATTCACAAGTTAAAAAGCAGCTAAAACGCTCCTTTGTAAGTCCTCTACCCAAACTTGATTGCTCCTATTGAACTGCTTCTTTTTTTTTTCTACTAAGGTGTTTATCAAACTATTTTTTTTCATGCAAACTGAGAAACAAACAAACAGAACAAAACAACAAACAAACGTCAGAATATCATATGTTGGATTAAAAAAAAATCAGATTACTAGACTCTAAATTAAAGAGTGAGGAGTATTGTAGAAATTCAAGCCCTTCTCATTATTCACAAGGACAAGCTGCTCGTCCCAGTCATACCTCTGATGGATTAAATGTCTTTAAACAGATAGTTGGCTGTAATACTGGGGGGGGGAGGGGTTCACAGTTTTGAAAAGCTCCAGTTTTGTAGAACTTGGACTGACATCTTTTGATAACCTTCTTTCTCCAGCAGTTGATGCAGCTCCTTTTTGGGAAATGTTGTTTTGTACTTTGCACTTGACAATCATGCTGGAATACAGAATATTCTGTTTGCAATGCAAAAGTAAGTTAGGCAGCATCAGGAGACCGTAAAGCAATGGAACTAGGATAGGGACCAAAGATATGTTTGTGACATGTTGCTATAAAACTATAATATATATATTATATATCATATTATATATAATATATATATTATATATATATTATATATATATCCCTTCTAGTAGGGGAGAGAGTCAGTTAGAACAAAGTGTGAAAATACCATAATTATGCCCATGACTTTTTATACTGCTTTTAAAATCTCCTTTAATTTTTTTTTTAATTAAAAAAATCCTATTATTTTCTTAGGCCTTTGGGGTAAACAAACCAGAATGTATGGGATTGGGAGGTTTGTTCACTTTGTTTTTTAGTGTAAATGTGCGTGTTTGTGTGTGTATGTTTGTGTGTGTGTGTGTGTGTGTGTGTGTGTGTGTGTGTGTGTGTGTGTGTAGGACAGAAGTCAACCGAGAGAGTCATTCCTTAGCCACCATCCTCCTTGTATTTTGAGGCTGGGTCTGTGTCTTGAAGCTCAATGATTAGGCTAGGTTTGTCTCTGGCTGCTTAGCATGGAGATTCTAAATGTGGGTTCTGGACTTGAACTTGAACCCATTCGGATGAGTTCTTGGCAAGCACCTTACTGACTGAGCCATTTCCCTAGCCCAAAACTGGATGCTATGCACCATCAGAGACTTGTTTCTCTGGAGGCTGAGAAGACCAAAGTCTGGCATATCTGGCCTCTGGTGAGGGTGCCCGGTTGCTGCACAGAGCGGTCCTTCCCCCATCCCAGGGCAAGAGGATGGAGGGCAGAAAGAGCCTAGATAAAGGGTCCCTCTCTGCTCACATGACCTCATCACTTCTTAAAGTGCACCACAGAAGAAGTTCAAACCCAGGGATGCTAACATTCAGACTGTAACACCTACTAGGAAACACAGTCTATACTTTTGATGCCACCTGGGGCCTTGTCTAGCAAGCTCACTGGAAGGCTAATCCTTTACATTATATGCTTTTCATATTGCTGATTCATTTTGGATGCCATGAAGTAGCATGCTCCCATTTAGACTTTTGGTCGTTAGAACACAGATGGTTTCTGCATGGTGGAAAAGAGAACTCTGGTGAGCACCCTTTTACCACACTCTGGATCTTTACCCGGTGCGATTTCTAACTGGGGAAACTTAACACATCTGCTTTGACTGACCACACACTTTTGGACTTTGGATTCCCCTCTGAAACAGCTCTACCATTTTTACTGCTTCCTTTTGGATAAGTACCATACATTTATTTAGTTATTCCTTTAGAGTCGAGGCTTTACTAGGTAGCCCCAGCTGGCCTCAAACTGGAGCTGTTCCAGGCTCCCCCTTCCCATGCTATTATCATAGGTGTGTGTTAGTGGGTTAGCATGCCTGGCTCCCATAAACTTAACACACACTTTCCCCTGTCCAATGTCAGTTGTTTTTGTTTGTTTGGTTTTTTTTTTTCCCCTTAAACTTCTTGAAACTATATGTCTTGTTTCAGGATCATGATAACCATATTGGTTTTATTTATAAGCGACTTTTGACCCTGTAGTTTGCTTTTGAGACAAGGTCTTTCTTTGAATACCACACTGGCTTCCAGCTTGCAAGACACTTGCCCCTGCTGCCTGAGTGCTGGGACTATAGACATACACCAGCATGTCCAGCTTTTTTGCTATTTCCTTACTGCAACTGTTAACCCTATGAGTTAAATCCTCGGTCTTTCATATACGACCAGAGGTTTTCAAGATGCTCTTCTACATGCACTCACCCTATTCTAATAATGTGTATAAGTGCTTCTTAGCTTACTTATGATCTCCGTGATGAGATGGGGGAAACTAAGGCACAGAAAATTTAAGCTGCTAAAGGTTACCCATGCAGTAAGTGGCAGGATGAGGTTCAAAAGTGATTGATCTGAAGCCAGGCTCTTAACCATGCTAACATATGTCTCTAATTGAGCCAGCTCCCTGCCAGAGCGCTAACACACCCTGGGCAGGAGAACTGAGGGTGAAAATAGAGTGCTTTATTACTGGAAACGTAATAAACTCTCCAGGGAAAGCGTTCGCAGAGACTTGGCAGGGAGAATGAAGTCATGGCAGCTTTCGAGTCCCCTCTTTTTCTGTCGAAAGAACTGGACCTCTAAGGCACCGGGGCTTCTCTGCACTAGAGGCTAAGGGAGTGCAGGAGATCAATATATAGAGAATGAACAGGAGGCTTCCAGGGGGCAGGAACTACGAGGTTGGAAGGATGCAGGATGTCTGGGGAAACAGCTAGTATGGACACTTTTGCTTTGGTCCCATTGCAAAGCTCTGTAAGTTTAGCACTTTTGTGGGCTTAGAAGGAAATGAGGGCACCAAGAGCAAACACTACGACCTAGGTAGACACAAGATAACATGCCCTCGCTCCTCCTTTTATGTCTTTTGTATTGAGACATAAGGAAGGAAGATGTCAACACACAAGCCATAAGTGCCTAGCTCAAGAAACACTGTACCTAGCCCGGGACCAGGATTGAGACTCTATGAATAGGGCTGCCAAGATGGCCCTGTGGGTGAAGGTGCTTGATTCTCAGAAGGACATGGTGGAAGGCAAAGACCTGGCTTTCCCATGTTGTCTTCTGGCCTCCATGTGCATGCCGTGGCATAGGAAGCCCCCCCCCCCAAATAAGTAAATTTAGAAAGAAAATAGAGCAAAGTTCCTTGAGGTAGCCATCTTGCCATCCCTCCCTAAGGTCACCTCTACCTTGACAGCAAAGGCCTCTGTATTTTTAATCTCATTTTGACGTATATATATATCTGTAAAATTTGTATCACAACACACACACATATATATATACACATACATACACACACACACATATATATATACACATACATATACACACATACACACACACATATATATACACACATACATATACACATACATATACACATACACACATGCACACACACGCGCGCGCACACACCACATGTAATAAATACACAATATACACACACCATACACACACAACCCATACCTACTTACTCCCACACACACACATGTATATATATATACACATATATACACACACGAGCATACACACACACATATACACACACACATATATACACATACATATACACATACACATACACACACACGCACACACATGCACACACACACATATACACATACATATACACACGCGCACACACACACATATATACACATACATATACACACATGCATGTGCGCGCACGCACACACGTGAACACTCACGCGTGCACACACACGTGCGCACACACGCACACACACATGTGCACACGCGTGCACACATGCACACACAGGCACACACACATATATATACACATACATATACACACACATATAAACACGCGCACACACACGCACACACACGCACACACACGCACACACACATGCACACACACACACACACACACACACACACACACACAACACACATTTACTCATTCTTGCTTTCTCTTTTCACTCCCAGGATTGCCTGTGTTGTTTTACTTTGTGACAAGGTTTCTCAATAACCCAAATCGGTCTTGAACTCGGGATCCTCTTGCCTCAGCCTTGTGTGGGATTACAAATATGTGCCACCATCTCCGAATCCCATACTTCCCCTTTCCTCTTTCATAGCTTCTAGCTCAAAGTTTTTGTCCCTACTCTTGTAAGGAGGTGGTGTTCCTTCATTCAGTGTGGCATAACATTTCCAAGGCTATATGCTGTCTTGCCATTGATGAGTTTGGGGGCCTGTCTCTTTCAAGGACTCTTAGAAAGACAGAGGACAAGGAGAATTGAGAGCCTTCTTATAGTGTGGGCCTAGGAACAAACGTTTACAGTTCTGGCCTTAGGATTCACAGCTACAGCTTTTGAGAACTCTCTGGAAAGACAGACCACTGGAAAGCGGGAACAAAACCGCTGAATAGCATTTGAGGGACTGGTTGTAAATCTGCTTGTATTTCCACTCACTGCCTAGAATGATCTGAGAGCTGTAGGTTAAGAGGTTTGGGAACAATATATGAAGCACCTAACCTGGCACCACACTGGCATTCAATAAGTGGGAAGCTAGCCTCATACCGAGTAGCTGTTAACTTTATTTTATTTTCTGACGTACTGTGGGGGCTGGGGTGGGGAAGCGCACACATTGTGGAGTGTCTGGATACCAGAAGACAACTTTGCAGTTAGTTCTCTCCTTGTACTACTATAAGGGCTCCAGGGATTGAATCTAGGTCATCAGGCTTGGGCTGCAATCTCCTTTGCTTACTGAGCCACCTTGCTGGTCCACTATTAACTTCATGACTCAATCTTTATATCTGACACACACACACAAAAAGAACCTAATAACGAGGAAGAGAAGCATGCAGGGATGCAGGGATGCAGGACATACTGAGTGCTGCTGGGCATCCCTGTTGGACACCACAGCTCTTAACTTGCTCCATTTGACTGTTGTAATGAACGGCCACAGGCTGGTGGCTTACAGAGAACAGAAGTGTATTATATCTCACAGTTCTGGAAGCTACAACACCAAGATCAAGGTGCTTGCTGATTTGGGGTCTGGTAAGACCTCCCTTGTAGCCTGTATGTGCTATTCCTCATTGACCTCACACGGTGGAAGGGGTGAGAAATCTTTTTTTTTTTTTAAAGTACTAACCTTTCCTCATTCTCAGTTCCCATCACCCCTAAACGTCTCTATTTCCTGGTATTTATTACTTGGAGGAGAGGTTAGGAATTCAATATATGAGTGTTGGGCAGTAGGCTTTTCTTCTGCAGACCCTCAAGCACAGAAGAGAGAAGAGGAGAACCCTGGAGAAAGTTCTGTCCATTCCCTTTGCCCTCAGGATGCTTCTGTGGACGCTTTAGCTAGAAGTCAGGACCAGGACTCCTGGTCAGAAGAGAGAAAAGGATAAACTTCACCCAGGGACATGCACAGGGGAGGATGAGAACGTCTCAAGGCACACATGCCAAGTAAAAGGGTTGAAACCAGGGCCTGGAATATTCCAGGACTTTCTGTTTCTTAAAGTGGCTTCCACTCTTAGATGACTTTGTCAAGTGGAAGTAGTGATGCATGTGACTTTGGCATCTCAGTTCTCTGCTAGAAGGAGACTATGTCTCCTCTATTAGTCCTGAAAACCCAGGAGAAGGCTCCCACTCAGCTACTGGACCTGCACCCTTCTTCTTGACTTAAGAAGGGATAGGTTCAATCTTCTTTAGAATCATATTTCTCTTTTGGGTGAGGGAAACAGTTGGAGAGAGGGGGGGCTGTTCTTAAAGATCAAAGGGGAACCACAGAAAAAATGACTAGTTATCTGTTATCTGGCTTTCCCCTATAATCAGACTGGTGATTACTCTATCATCATAGAGCCTTCATCTAGTAATTGATGGAATTTGATACAGGGATCCACAACCAAGAACCAGGCCAAGCTCCGGGAATCCAGTCAGAGAGAGAGGGGGCGGGGGGAATACATGAACAATGGAGGTCAAGATCATGATGGAGAAATCTACAGAGATAACTGAACCGAGCTCGTGGAAACTCATGAACTCTAGACTGACAGCTGTGGGGACTCCATGGGACCAAACTAGGCCCTCCATTGTGGGAGACAGTTGTGAAGCTTGGGCTGTCTCAGGGGCCTCTGGTAGTAGGACCAGGATCTATCCCTGGTGCATGAGCTAGCTTATTGGAACCTATTTCCTATGGTAGGATGCCATGCTCAGCTCTAATGCAGCAGACAGGAACTTGGTCTTGCCCCAACTTATTGTGCAAGACTTTGTTGCCTTTGCAGGGGAGCCCTTACCTATTGGGAGGAGTAGATGGAGGGTGGGCTGGGGGTAGGTGAGGTGGGGTGGGAGAAGGGGTAGGAAGGAGAACTGTGGGTGGGTTGTAAAATGAAATTAAAAAAAAATTTCTCTGTGTGTGTGCAGGTGCACTTGGAGGCCCAGGACAATGTTGGGTGTTCTTCCTCAAACACTAGTCACACTGTGTTTTGAGACTAGCCTGGAATTTGCCAGGCTGAATCTGCTTGTTTCTGCCTTCTCTATCTGGGACCATGCTTGTTTTTTTTTTTGTTTGTTTGTTTGTTTGTTTGTTTGCTTTTGTTTTTTTTGTTTTTGTTTTGTTTTTGTTTTTGTGTTTTGTTTGAGTTATTTTGTTTTGAGACAGGGTCTCATTGTGGAGCTCTGGCTGTTCTGAAGTTCCCTTTTTAGACTAAACTGGCCTAGAACTCTGCCTCCTTAATGCTGGATTAAAGGCATGGGACATCAAGTCCAGCTATTTTATTATTATTTTTGAATGTGGACTCTGGACCCTGAGCTCAGGTTAGCATTTTAGCAATGGGGCTATTTCCCCAGTCTCTGATTTTTTTCTTCTTTGAAAGGAATTACAATTCACAATTAGTTCCCCCAGATTGAGTATCTTTGGGGACACCACCCTATCCACTCCTGTCATTTTATCTAAGGCTATTTGTGCTGTTAGCAGTTTGGTAAATGTCTAATTTTTTATTTCCAAAGGACCTGGGTGATCTGTTGCCTTTAACTGTGAAAATCCTTTTCCATTCTCTTGTAAATTTCGCTGTTTTAAAATTAGCATCTTTTCCTTATAAAATGGATCACCTTTGTTCTATTTCTCTTTTCTTCTCCTGTGAAATCAGTGTGAACACATTCAGGTTTCTAAGCCTTAGTGTATATGTGTTTTGGCTGAATGTGTATGTCTCAGATCCCTTGGAGCTGGACTTACAGGCAGCTGTGAGCTGCCATATGGATTCTGGGACTTGAACCCTGGTCTTTTGGAAGAACAGCCAGTGCTTTTAATCACTGAGCTATTTTTCCAGCCCCAACCTGAGCCAATAGTCTTATCAATCTTCTAAATTTCGTTTGAGGGATGTGAGAGCTTTTGTTTTTATTTTCAGTTTTCTTTAGCCTGACAGTTGGCTCTACTGATCTTCACATATGCATGGTGTTTAAGATCAGTGTTTTTACTGTTGCTCACTGTTTACTTCAACTATTAGTCTGGGCTTTGCTCTGATTCTTCTGTCCTCTAGCTTGGCATTTTGGAGAGAGTTTGTCTTGTTGTTGTGCCCTCCCCACTTTAGCTATTTTTCTGATTCTCATTTCATGGCTCATAAACAAAAAAAATTTTTTTTTTTTCAGAGCACATCGAGCCTGGTATCTCTTTGTGGTAAAAGTGTCTGTGTAGATGCACTTGGCAGCCAGAGCACAACTTTGATGGTGTTCCTCTGGTGCTATCCATGCTGGGATTTTTTGGTTTTGTTTTCTTTCATTTGTTTGTTTTGAGACTGGCCTAGGACTTGCCAGTTCCAAATGATAACTGTTTACAACCAGTAAGTCAAGTTCCTGTCTTCATCTAGAAAATACAAGCTGGGTACTGCTTCCTTTCGGGGCTACTGGAGCCGAGAGGATGCCAGGGCATTTCCATGAGAGGAGGATGGTAACGTTCAGCTTCTCTGGGTCAGTTATGCACACAGATTTCCTAAAGTCCCCTAAAGATTTCAGAGTACCAGAACTCCAAATTCACGTCAGTCTCACTGAGGATGTTTTCTTTGGGCTCAGAGAGGTTGAAAACCACTGGATAGGAGGAGTCAGTGTCAATGTGAGATGATTTAAGGCCCTTAGAAATGAATGGGTTTCCCAAACTCATGGAACATAGGCTCTTTTACAACAGAATGGAATTTGAGTGTTCAAGCCCATTGACGACTGGTCCTTCTCAATGAAGTATGATTCTTCCATGGCCTAAATTTGTTTCCATAATTAGTGTCCAGCTGTGTTGGGGTTAACCACTCCTTCTGAATTCCCAAGTCTAGTTCTACACAGCAAGGTTCACTAACAGGCCATATTGGCCTATTCTTGTTACTTCATTGCTTTTGAGCTTGGGACAGTTGCCTTTGGGTGGCTTGTATTTCCATCTGAGGATGACGATTGTTTGTCCCAATCATCTACATTGGGTGTGGAGAGCCATGAGACTGAGATCTGGCTGATGGGAGGTGGTCAGAAGTGATGGGACCGATTGCAGTTCTCTCCTGGACCCTCCTGCATGATCCTGTATGTGTGTTCCTCTCTCCAGGGACATTGGCTGAGGTTGCCGTTGCTGGCCATTGCTGCCATCTTGGGAACAGACTCCCTGGGAGTTGTCAGGGTACATGGAGTAATCACATTTACTGATTGTGTACACACTCTCATTGTGTAGGCTGGTCTTGAAACTCAGGAGTACAAATGATGACCTTCTTTCAGTTTCATTTCTACATTCCCTGAACTGGGCCTAAAACAAATCCCTACCTTATGACCACCTGCTCTTCTCTGTGTGTAAGTGACAGCCATTTAGTAAGTCCCTGGCGCCTGGCTATCTCTGGGCTGAGACTGAGACAATGAAGGGCATAGTTTCTCTTCCCCGAGGCTTTGTCAGTTGAGGAACAAGAGACTGTAACCAATATCAAATAGAGGCTCTAATGCCTTCTCTAAACAGACTGCTGGGAATTCGGCAAAGGGGGGATTTGTGTGTCTTTGATGGGTGAGAGAAGCTACTTGGAGACTAAGTGTTCCCCTGGCCTTGGAGGGAGTATAAGCACCAGGGTAAGAAAAGCTCCAGGGCAAAGCCACCAAACTCCCAAAGAGCTTGTCTCTTTCTCTCTGGAGGAAGGGAGTTACTTTGGTCCAGTGGGGACCAGCTAGGGCACAGTCAAGGACAGTGAGAAAGAGTGACACCATGGGGGTGGGGTGGGGGTAGGGGAGTATGGGGGTGGGGCTGGGGATGGGGGTAGGGAGAATTTGGGCTGTGGATGGCTCCCCTTCTTCCAGGCTTTTGGAGGGTGTGCTACTTTCTGCCAGCACAGATTCTTATCAATCCATGGAGGGCTGGAGGTAACTTACTTTTGCTTAAGAGAGTCAACCGGTGCCTTTTCAAGAATGCTCTGATCTGATTACTAAGCATACCTATCATTATAGATCAGATTCTTAAAACCTTCTATAATCTTATCATTCACTTTGATTTGGATTAGTGGCCCCCAAAGGCCTGGATATTAAAGGCTTGGTCTTCAGGGCTGAGGCAGCCTGGGAATCCCTGGAGTTCTCTAGCCAGACTAGCTAAAATGGACAGCTCCTGGAGTTCAGCAAGGGACTGTGATAAAATATACAGTGTTGCCCTTAGGCCTGATACACACCTTTATACACACACACAAACATGCACGAACGTATGCACACACGCACCTACAGGAATGCACACAAACAAGCAATAAGTATGAAGTATTTAGACACTGAGAAAGACATATGTGGTCAGAAGTGAAGGCCAAGTGAAGGGGATGAAGCAAGAGATTAGGGAATTCAGTAGGAGCCTTGAATATCAGTAGCCAATCCAGGAGCTAGGAGAGGTCATTAGCCAATCCAGGAGCTAGGAGAGGTCATTAGCCAATCCAGGAGCTAGGAGAGGTCATTAGCCAATCCAGGAGCTTGGAGAGGTCGCCAGACAGAGTGCATTGTGGTGTTTGACACTCCCAGGTAATTCCCAACTGTCCATCTCTGTCCCTCACTCCCCATCTAGTTATTTCCCATTGTTGATGGTTTTGAATAGCCATAGTGGCTAATCTGTAAACAAACACGACATAACAAGGCTTGATTTATTGTTCTGTTGAGTGTTCTGACAAGGGATTGGCAAGCTTTGGCCGGGGAGCCAACTCTGGCCTCCTGCTTGTTTTCGTAAAAGTTTTATTAGGACATAGCTATGGACAGTCTTTTGTTTAACCGATGTTTGTAGCCATTTTCTCACTATGGTGGCAAAGCTGAGTACTTGTGACTCAACTGCTGCATGGCTGACAAAGGTAATGATTTTCTCTCTGCTCCTTTAGAGTCAAAGCTTGCTGAATCCTTACTCTAGAGTCAGAGTGGGGGACAATCCACAGAGCTTGCAAAACAGGAGGGAACCTTTGTCCACCAGGGCAATAGCTAGAATCTGTAAACGACTCTAAAAATTAAATGCCCAAATCATCATCATCAGATCAACAAATGGGGAAACAAATGTCATAGGTCATTCTCCAAAGAAGAAGGGCAATGAATGGATCCTTGACAAACAGTTCAATAGTCTCAGAATCAGGAGCTACCAATGGAAATCTGCATTAAAATCTGATCTCACCCAGTTAGAGGAAACAGTCTCACCATCACCGAGGGAGTAAGTGACAACAAGAGCTGTTGAGGACGGGAGGACGGGAACATTTATACAGAGCGCAAGGGAGTGAGAACTTGTGTAACTACTATGGAAATCAGTGCAGAGGCTCCACAGAAACCTAAAAGTACAACTTCAACTTCTCTCTGACCCTGGAGACCACTCCTGGGCGTATGCTTTAGGGACTCTAAGCCAGCTCACCCTTGCATATCCATCTTACTGTTGCGCTGCTCACTATAGCCAGGGAGTGGACCAGGGTTAGATGTCCATCAACAGATCAGTGAATAAAGAAGATGTGGTACAAGGAAATTTTATTCAGTCACGGAGAAGAAAGAAGTTTACTGGAAATGACAGAGAGGAGAAGGTCATTTACTGGAAAAATAGATGGATCTGGAGATCATCATGGTAAGCAAAAAAAAAAAAAAAAAAAAAAAAAAGACAGACACATATATAATGTGAGCTCGCGCTCTCTCTCTCCTTTTTCTTCTGGAAGAAAGAAGAAGAGAACTGAAGGAAAGAGGAAGGGGAGTAATAGAGGAGGCTACTCAAGGGAAGAAATAAAAAATACCTTTTTTTTCTATTATAGGAATCTAAAATTATATATTATGTATATACACACATATGACATGAAAGCAGAAGAAAGGCTATTTGTAGGTATTTGTAGATAGGAAGGGGGCCAGTGAGAGAGTAGGAAATGGGAGGAAGGGCCGAGCAAAGCAAGGTATAATGATATATACATACATACACACACACACACACACACACACACACACACACACGTACAAAAACTCCATAATGAGAGTATCGAGATGGCCCAGTGACTAAAAGTTGCACAGTCATAGTCAGGTGAGTTTGGATCTCCAGAACCCTCATAAAACCAGGCAAGGTGAGGAGCCACTGCAAATCCCAGACTTTCTGCTTGAGATGGGAGTCGGGAAGTTTCTGGAGTCTTGTGGGCTACCGTGCTTGGTGTGTACACAGCTGTAGAACCAGACAGCCTGGCTCAAGGTAAGAGGGAGAGAGAGAATGGCTCTCAAGGTCAGGACCAGCACCCAAGGTTGTCCTCTTATCTCCATGAATCTGCTGTAGCACATGCCTCTCTCTCTCTCTCTCTCTCTCTCTCTCTCTCTCTCTCTCTCTCTCTCTCTCTCTCTCTCTCTCCTCTCTCTCTCTCTCTCTCTCTCACACACACACACACACACACACACACACACACACACACACACGCACGCACGCACGCACGCACGCACGCACGCAATGATCTAGTGTTTGAGAGCTGGCCTCTGTTTCAGCAGGAAGTTGGGATTGTCGTTAACCCATGAGTAAAGTACTGGCTTGGGGCTTTGGTTTGTTTTCTCCCAGCTTACACAAACCTCACTGTCAGGGCTGGGGTATGGTTCACTGGTAGCACCCATACTTAGCAAGTGTGAGTCCCTGGGTTCTCTCGCTACCACTGAAACAAGAAGAATGAAAATGTCAGTCGATTGCCATATTGAAGCTACACTTGTTCATTAATTGACACTGTAGGCTGGCCACAGATGGAATCTGTCAAAAGTCAGTGAGAGCTTATGTAACAGTCAGTGGCTACACGGACTTTCCAGATTGTGTGTATTAGTAACACTAAGGCATATAATTAACACATATGTGCATAAGCCCACACGTCCCCCTCAGGATGCTCACCATTCCTCTCGGTGTCCATGTTAACAAGCACCCATAGCGGGGCAGAGAGAGCTGAGGTTCACGGCTCTGCTGCTGTATGGTTTTGACCTTGGTGTGGTTCTAGCATCATATAGATTTGGATGGTCTGTGGATGTCTTCTCAGTAGAAGCAACTTCATTAGAAAAGCCCAGGGGCCCCAGGGAACTGGACTGGCCTGAAACCTGCTCTGGGTGATGGGGCAGCTTCTACGGAGCTTTTGCCTGTAGAGGAGGCCAGTTGACAAAGAGGCTTGAATGCAAATCCAGTTTGGACTTGTTCCCAGCAGCCCCAGAAGCCCTTGAGCAACAGAGCAACAGAGCAAAAGCACTCATGTAAGGAGAGGGGTTTGCTAACCAGGGGAAGGACAGATTGGACAGGAACACCCAGCTCTGTGCTGTTGCAATCTGTGCTTTGGAAAACAGAGCTCAGAAAGTTAATGGCTCTGCCCTAGGCCTGCTGTCTGGTACTCTGAGGAAGTCTTGCAAAATGTGCAGGCCCTGATCTCTGCTTGATTATGGGAATCTCCAGGGGAACCTAGAGCATACAGAGCAGAAAAATAGAAGAGCAGTTTGAAAAGCTTTGCCATATGGCTGCCATGGTGTCCCAACATCCCTCTGTCACTTTCTAGATGCATGTTTGAAATGAAGACATAGGTTTTATTCATCATGTATGTGTGCACGCACACACACACATAGAGGTGCATACATGCACGCACATGTGTGTTTCAGAGTCAGAAGGCAGCCTCCAGTGTCATTCCTCAGGTGCTGTCACCTTTTTCTTGAGATGAAGTCCATCACTGGCCTTTAACTTGTCAAGTAGGGTGTGCTGGCTGGCCAACAAGCCCCTGGGATCTATCTCCACATCCTTGAGTACCAGGATTACAAGTATGCACTACCATGCCTGTGTTTTTTACTTTTGTTTTTAAATGACTTCCTAAAATCCAACTCAGGTCCGTTAAGCGCTTGCTTGATTGAGCCATGTCTGCAGCCTGGTTTGATCACCTTTTCTTGACAGCAAGCAGATGTCAGCGGAGGGCCGTGCTCTGAAACCAAGACCACGGGCACCTCTGAAGTAAACTCAGAAATCCATGATTCCGTGGGGTCTGCTGGGGTAGACCCTGGCCTGGGAGGACAGATGCCTGGACAGTTCCCCACTGGGTAGGAAAAGGCTACCAGCTGTTCATGACAGTTTTGGTCCTTTATCACCCAAACCCAGTAAGTCAGCAATTTCCATCAGCATTTTCCCAGGCCAGTAGTCTGTTCTTCTCAGGGGACAGTTCTGTCACTGGGTCCTACTCACTACTGCGGACCTTTGATGACAGCATACAGATCTTCAAGCAAGCTCTGTGGCCTATAGTAATGAACCCCTTTCCTAGCTCCGAGCACACTAAGCTTGTAACCTGCTGCTACCCGTTGGGATAGCAGCCTATTGCTTCCTCCCCACATTTCCCAGTGCCTTAGTTAGGGTTTCGATTGCTGTGATGAAACATCATGACCAAAAGCAGCTTGGAGAGAAAAGGGTTTATTTGGCTTACACTTCCACATCATAGTCTATCCTTGAGGGAAGTCAGGACAGGAACTCAAATGGCAGGAACCTGGAGGCAGGAGCTGATGCAGAGGCCATGGTGGGGGGGGGTGCTGGTTACGTGCTTGCTTATAGTTTTAGAGGCTTAGTGCATGTCAGGGAGCATGGTGCCAGGTAGGTGTGGTACTAGAGAAGTAACTGAGAGATGCATCCTGATCCACAAACAGAGATAGATGATAGATAGATAGAGACATTGGACCTGGAGTGGGCTTTTGAAACCTCAAAGCCCAAAGCTCACTCCAGAGATACACTTCCTCTAACAAGGCTACGCCTCCTAATCCTATTCAAATAGTGCCACTCACGGATAACTGAACATTCAAATATATTAGCTGATGGTGGCCATGGTTTTTCAAACCACCACACCCAGTGTGGCTTGTTGTTGAGCTTTCCTCTTATTTACTCTGTTGGACTTTGAAGTCGGCCAGATGGAACTCAGTACTACGCTAGGCCACATGGGAGCTTTGTAGTTTCTCCACCAGGGGTAAGGTAGCTGTCTTAGTTAGGGTTTACTTTTGCTGTGGAGAAACACCATTTCCACGGCAGCTCTTAGAAAGTAGGTCATTTAACTTGGGTGACTTGCTCACAGTTCCAGAGGTTGTCAATTATCCTGACGGGAGCATGGTGGTGTGCAGGCAGATGTGGGCTGGAGCTGGGAGTCCTACTACATCTTGCAGGCAACAGGAAGTTGACTGTCACACTGAGGGAAGCTTAAGAAAAAGAGAGCTCAGAGTCCACCTCTACAGTGACACACTTCCTCCAGCAAGGCCACGCCTCCTAACAGTGCCACTCCCTTTGGGGGCCATTTTCCTTCAAACACTACAGTAGCTTACATCTGTAATCTCAGCACTGGGAAGGTAGACAGGAGGATCAGGAAGTTCAAGATCATTTTGGCATTTCAACAAGTTCAAGGCCACCCTAGGCTATTTGAAACCCTGTCTCCAAAACAAACTTTGATGAGCAACAGGTTTAAAACCTTTTTTCTTTGTTGCTGAGATTTGAATGTTAAATGTCCCCCAGACTTATTTATGAAAAGTTTGATCCCTAGCTTGTGGTAACATGGGGGGTGGGTGGGTGATTGAACTATTAGGAGATTGGGCTCAAGTGAAAGGAAGTGAGGTCTCTGGGGGCGTGGCCCTGAAGTGGGTATTAGGATGTTGATCCTTTCTTCTTTCTGACAGCCATGAGGTGAGCACACTTCCTCTTCTGTGAGTTCTCTCAGCCATGGCGTGCCCTGTTGGCTCAGCTTCAAACAGCTGTTCTAAATGACCACAAACTACAACCTCTATAACCATAAGCACCAACTCCCCCCCCTTCTTCCTCTGAAGTTGATTCTCTTGTTATTTTATTGCAGTGGTAGAGGTTTAGCACATCTGTAAAAAGACAGTCAGAATACTTGTGGAAAGTGGTTCTGACAGTAGATATGTTAGTTGCTACAAATGCTAGATAGTCTCCGTGAGTTAAGTCTACATTACTCATAGGATGCTTTCAAATGCATATTTTGTGTCCATCACTGGTCCTGGGTTGGGATGCTGCATGTATAACAAGCTTCCAGGTGATGGTGATGCTGGACCCTGACCACACATTGCACAGGGATGTATGACATCCATGTAGTCTATCTTCCCTGTGCCTGTAACCTCCACACCCTGCTTATCCCCGAGGGAGGCTCCGACTTCAGACCAGAGACCCACGCACGGTCCCTTTCCCATTCCTTCATCTAGCCTTGTCAGGAGATGCTTCCCATACTCCCAGAGAACAAGTGTCAGAGGGGGAAGGGATAAAGTGTGTCTGTGGTGCAGCTGGGGATTGGAGATGAGAGCAGTGAGCAGGATAGACGTGGTCCCAGGTGTGTGGTCACAGGTCTGTGCAGGGACAGGTGAGTACAGTGGCCTTGACCCAGAATGTCTTAAGAACTTGAGTGGGTGTTTGACATTTAGGATTCGTGAACTTCAGACAGCTAACACGTGGGAAAAAAACTGGAGGGAGGTCAAGTTTTGTCCTGGAGCTAGTACCAAGTACAGAAAGAAGGAAGGCCCAAACCAACGTGGCTACTTCTGTTTGACTTGGGTGTGAGTCTTTCCTGGGCCCAGATGTCCCCATTGCCGAATTTTCCTTGTGGCCCTAGGCTAGCCCACTGGTAGTGTGTGAGGGGTTTCTCTACTCTGACCTAGACCCTCTATAAAAAGTTACGTTCCTCTCTGTCTCTGGTATTGCCTCCCCTTATGGATTTTGCCTTTTGCCACTCTTTCCCTCTGTGTGGAGGACAAGGATACTGGAGTGTCCAGCAGTGTTTGCAGCTGACAGTGTGGCAGTGATGGCTTTGTAGCTCCCTATGGGAGGCCTGCAGCTTGCTTTGGCTTCTATGTTTGGTATTCTGTCTGCACTAAGGAGTCTTTGTGAATGATGAACTCCACAAGAGCTTTTATGAACAAGGAAAAACACACAGCTCTTTTTAAAACATTTTCTCTCCTTCAATTTAAAAAATTTAATTCTCTGAGAATTTCATGTGATGTATTTTGATTGTATTCAGCCCAACTCCTCCCAGATTCACCCACCTCCCTACCTACACCCTCTTTGTGGTTTTTATTCTCTCTCTCTCTTTTTTCCAATGTCATAGCCCTTGCTTCCAATTTGTACTGTCCATATACTTCAGATTGTGGAGCCATCCATTAGAGTATAGGCCAAGCTATCAGGAACCATGGCCTTAAAGAAAACAGACTCTCTTTCCCCTGGAAGCCATCAACTGTCCATAGCTCCTCAGTTAGACATGAAGACTCATGAACTCCCTCCTACTCCAGAACAGAATTTTGATTGGCTTGATCTCATGCAGGTCTTGTGAAGGTAACCAAAGCTGCTCTAAGTCCATGAGTGCCGTTACCCTGTTGTGTTGAAAGGAGCATTTCCTTTGGCTCTTCCTGACCTCTGGCTCCTGCAATCTTTCTGCTCCCTTCTCCTCCGTGATCCCTGAACCTTGAGGAAGGTGTGATACAGATGTCCCATTGTCAGATGAGCCCACCTCTGTCACTTTATCTTTGCACTTTAACCAGTTGTTTTTGCATAACTACCAGCACCATCTACTGCACAAAGAAATTTCCTGGATGGGGTCTGAGAACTGCACTAAGCTACTAGGTAGAGAAATATCAGTTTAGAGGGAAATTTGATATTATACCCATTTAGCAAAATAGTAGTAATAGAATTACTCCTGGGGGCTGTGAACTTCCCAACCATTTCTCTTGGTCAGATTTGCAGTTCCAAGCATGTGTTGCTAAGCCTGTGGAACAGGATTTAAATCCTATCAGAAAGTTGGTTACCCCTGTAACATTCATGCCACTATTATACCCACGGGCATCTCTTGTCATGCCAGTCATTGCAGGATCTGCCTGGCTCTTGTTCCACTCTGCCAGGCTCAGCATGGGCAGATGGAGGTGGGGAAGTATACATTTCTCTCTCCCCATCACAGGCCACCCTGTGCACTTAGACAATGGTAGGGCTTCTGACTTGGACTTTAGTCTTAAAAGGAAGTTGGAAGTAGTCCAAAAGAAATGGCCAGAAGAGTGTGTTTTGCAAGCTTGGTGTAATCCAGCACCCAGGAAGACTGCTGTGAGTTTGAAACTATCCTGAGCTACATAGTAAGTACCAGGTCAGTCAGGAATACAGAGTAAGACCTTGCTTCAAGACCATGACAGCAGCAGCAGCAGCAGCAGCAGCAGCAGCAGCAGCAGCAGCAGCAGCAGCAGCTGTGCTGTACCTGGTGCCCTCATTGATTGTCAGAGGTTCTCCATGGTGACCCAGCATCAGTATCTAAATAGAAAGTTCCACCTGTTCTCCCCATCGTCTGCATATTCCTTGTACACATTAGACATCATTGCTAGACACCCAAGGATACCTTTACTACACAGATGCTCTGCAAACAGTTGTTACAATGTATTGCTTTAGGGATTACGGTAAGGAGAGAAGTATCTACGTGTTCAGCACAGGCATTTCCCCCCAAGTGTTTTCTGTCAGTGGTTGATTGACACCATGGGTTTGGAACCTGTGGCTTTGGAAGACAGACTGCTGTCAGAGAGCAGGGGAATTCAGCATGCTTCTGGATCAAAGCAGTCTCATGAAGTAAGGTTCTTTTAGAGGTTGATTTTCATGTCTCTATCTCACTGCAGCTCTCGAATCCTTTTGTGTAGTGATGGGCAGGCTGTATCTCATAGATCCAAGGAATGTCTATCTTCAAGCCACTTCATAACCAAAAGCCATTTAGTTTAGTATTTGTGAATATAGCTAAGCACCCACTTTAACACTCTTAACAACATGGTAACAGATATTCTATGTTCTTGCCACTGCAGGAACAATTCCACTGTGTTGGAAGGTTGACCTGCCCTGGTTTGAGGATTGTTCTCTCCCTGTCAGTGGTAGCAGGGCCTCTGGGGTCTGGTGATGTAACATGTGGGCCTTTGGTACAGCAGTTAAAAAAAAATTACTGATGACTCCAGAGGAAGAAAAAGTGGGAGGAAGTTAATTTGGCTCATAGATCATAAACACACACACACACACACACACACACACACACACACACACACACACACCCCTACCTGTTTAATTCCCTGCTTCCTCCCTTCCCCAGCTCCCAGCCAGACAAGGTTTAAATTTGGTTTATCTGTTGTGCTGCTGGCTCCAGCATCACAGTCATACCCAAGGGATGGAGGTACAATTTGTGTGGTGATCCCTGCTGCACAAAGGCACTGGGGAGAATCTTCGGTGTCCAGTGACAGGGACCCTAAAATTGTCCTGCACTGTGTTGTGGGTTGGGTACGGGATACTGCTGGCCTACTAGAGGAGGTGCGGCTGTCTGATGTCTCCTTCTCTACCTCTGAAATTTCACTTATTTGGAGTTCAGGCAGCAGGTGTAGCTGCTGGCTCTGTTTACATGTGACATTGCTGTAGCAATATTGGGATCATAGTACTCCCTTGGTGCCTCTCAGATTCTTGTTCTATTTTAATTAATTGTTTAAGCTTTTGAAGATACTGTTTAGGGTAGCCCAAACTGTACTTCACCTTTCTATGTAAGCCAGGCTGGCCTTGAACTTGTAGCATGTTTTTCTTGACTCAGTTTCCCAAGTGCTTGAATTAGAGGCATGAACCACCATGCCTGAAGACTAAAGATGTGGTGGGCCTGTGGGTAATTATGTACAACACTTAATAAGCATAACCCTATGTTGTGGGGCAGGAAAATATATTTATTTTTTTTTTAGCTTCTCTGAATTTGCAGGCTAATTTTGCTGAGCAACCTTTTTTTTTATTAGGGTCAAAAGCAGCTCAGTTTCATGAGGAGCAGGGAAGTAGAAGCAAATTTTCCAGCAGTGCCTCCCGGATTCCATAGCTACCTCAGAATTCATGCTTCCCATAGGAGGTACCTTATTGATTTTCATTCCTGAGTAATATCATTGTTCCATAGTAATATTATTTTAGATCGGGGACTGAGTGATGAGATCCTTTTGGTAGCCCATCGGTTTATGAACTAATGCCGACTAGAATCCTACTATGTGTCATGCGCCCTGTGCTGAGACCACAGACCCAGCAACGTTTCTTCGTATGTGTGTATGAAGTCCAGGGGCCTGCGAGGGAGGCGGTCATGCAAACTGCAGCTTGTCATGCAGTGTGGTGGTCCCATTTGTAAGGGGAATGTTTCTAGACCTTGGCAGCTTGTGGGTACACAAGAGTTCAAACGTACTGTTTAAACTTTACCATCCTGAGCTCCCCTTATTGCAGGGTCCCAGACAGTTATTTCCCAGAGTCCCCTGTAGTCATGGGCTAGCTGGTTTCATGTCATCTGAGAGGAGGGGACCTAAGATTGGACTGTGGGTAAGCCGTTAGGGCATTTTCTTAATTAGTGATTGATGGCGGGTGGAGAGCAGCCCACTGTGGGTGGAGCCATCCCTGGTCTGGAGGGCTCTATAAGAGAGCAGGCTGAGCAAGCCATGATGAGCAAGCCAATAAGCAGCTCTCTTCCAAGGCATTTACATCAGCTCCTACCCACAGGCTCCCGCCCTGATTGATTTCTTGTCCTGACATCCTCCAGTGATTGTCTATGATGTGGGAGTGTAAGCCAAATAAACCCTTTCCTCATGGTGTTTCATCAAAGCAATGGTAACCCTGACTAGGACAAGTCATTTTTGTGTGTACACTTCAGTTCCTCAATGCTGTGTTTTGTTGTGAGATCCACTCCTGGACTCTGTTCCCTTGCATGACCCCAGGCTTCTGCCAGAGGCTTTCCTAGGGATACTCCCCAGGCTGGTGAGTGTTATGAGTTGTTTTTTCAGCAGCCTGATCCCACCGCTGGGCCATCCCCAAATAATACACAGAAGAGACTCTGTATTTGATATACTGCTGTTGGCCAGTTACTAGTTTCTTATTGGCTAGCTCTGTCTTAAATATTAACCCATTTCTATTAATCTAAGTATTTCCAAGTGGTCTTATTTTACCGGAGAGAGGGGCTGGCATTCTCTCTCCATCCTCCATCTTGACTCCTCCTTACTACTTCCGGAATCCTCCTTGTCTACTAGTCCCACCTATCTTGCTTTCCAATTGGTCAACAGTGCTTTATTCATTAACCAATAAGAGAAACATATTTACAGAACAACATCTCCCATCAGGTGAGTGTCTCAGTCCCCAATATCCCTGGGCTGAGGCACTCTCTATCTTGGAGGTGAGAGGAGAGAGCCAGCTCTCCTTACTTTGGGTCACCCGGGTACAAGACCATGTGCCATCGTCTTGAGAAAACATCTTCCTCTTGGCTTCTGCCCACAGCAACTCTTTCTGAATTCCTTGGGTTGGGTCTCAGATCCAACACCTCCAGCAAACACAGGAAGCACCTGCCTGTTGATAGCATGCTTTTGAGTGATTTGGAGACTTCTTGAATGTTCTCTGCCTCACATCTTGGACAGATGCCTTCTGTGCCAGCCACTGGTGAGCTTGTCAGGTATGCTCAGGCTTAAGACCTCTGTGTCCTGTTCCTCTTGCTGGTGACATTTAATTTAGGTCGTCTGGACCTTACTTGAATATTTGCCATAGTTCCCTAATCATCCCGATACGTCTTGTCCCTGTCTCCCTCCACCCTGTACTTAGAGTCACCATCCTTGAGTAGGGTCCAGCTTAAATCTTCCTTGTACAGTATTCCTTTTTGCCAGCCAGAGTGTAGGCGTGTTAAGATCTCATTAAAACAGTAGGCCTCTTATTGGATTTTCTTTTTCTTTTCTTTTCTTTTTTTAAGATAGGAGTATATGTATTACAGTATGACTTTGAATTCAACACATAGCTGAGGATGACCTCCTGCCTCTATCTCCCTGGTGCTGGGATAGTGTGTGCCACGATGCCTTCCTCCCTTTTATGCTGTGCTGGGATTCCAATCCAGGGCTTCCAGTACGGTAGGCCAACACTCTCAGTAAGGGAGTTACACCCCCGGCTCAATTTCATCTCCTTATACTCACCATCCTTAGTAGTCATGTAAAGACTGAATCAGGGACACCAGTGGGCTGGGTCAGGTAAGGAAATCTCTGTGACAGAAAGGGAAATGGCTTGTCTTTAACAAGTGGACAGGATTTAGACAGCCTGCAGCAAGCTTGTTCTCAATGGGGGGACGTGTGGTGGAGCTGGGAATGAGTCTGATGGATCTCTCAGACGGGAGGTCAGGTGCCTTGCTATTGAAGAGTCAGGAAATAGGAGGGACTGAAGCATCTAGGCAGAGTAGAGCTTTATTATGAAGGCTAAGAAAAGCCAGAAAGGAGGTCTAGATTTAACTCGGCAGGAAGCTGGAAGCCATGGAAACTTTTTCAATGGCAATGAGGATAATGAAAGAGATTGGGAGAGGAAAAGCCCAGCTTGCTTTGATTGGGGGGTGGGGGTGGGGTGGGGTGCTGTACTTTGAGGTATGAAGGGCATCCCAGCGGAATTGGGTTTCATTGAAAAGGGGTATGTGCAAGTGATAACCTTGACAAATTTAAAAGAAGGGAGGCAGGGAGGGAGGGAGGGAGACACACTGGGTCTTGGGTTGGAGCTTGACTAGCATTCAAGAAGCCTTGAGCTTGATCCCCAGCATAGCATAAAACTAGGGATGGTGAGTGGTGCTTGCCTGTGATGCCAGCACTGAGGAGGTAGAGGCAGGAGGATCAGTTCAAGGTCATCTTCTCATGCATAGCAAGGCCAGTCTGGGCTATGTCTCAAAAAAAAAAAAAAAAAAAAAAAAAAGAGTGGAAGCATTGGAAGTGTGGAAATTGATTTGTTACAGGAAGGGGAAAGAATGATGTTGAAAATAGCAGCGAGGATTGAGTCCATCAAGCCTAGCACTGCCAAGGAGGTGAGAAGGAGTTGTGAAGGGAGAGGGGCTGTGAGTTCTGCTTTGGGCTGTTTGAGAATGGTGGGACACTCAGGTGGAGCTGAGAGGCAGAGCTGCAGTCCTGGGGAAAAGCTCCCCCAGAGCGGATCATGGAAACACAGCCTCTTGGAGGGAGGGAAGAAGGAAGGAGCTCGGATCCAGGAACGGGCCTTGGGCTCTGAATCGAAGGGGAACTTGAAGGGGATACAAAACATTTCCAGCCAGAACACCCTGGTCCTGCAACCCTGCTGGGGAACAACATCTCTTCTCACCACAGCAGGGCCAGCGCCAGCTCCCATGTGCTCCCAAACAGAGCAGTGCAGGGCTTAGAAGGCAGGAGGGTTCAGGCGTGCTGCTTGTCTGCCCACTTCAGTGTGTAACTCAGGCCTGTGATTTCAAACAGGACGCCCTACCCCAGTGTCTTGTTACCAGTTTCTTAAGCTAGCGCTTAAGAGTTATCAAATTATAGTTTTTATTATAGTTTGTATTTATTTACCTATTTGTGTATTCATGTGCTTGTGTGAGTGTGTGCTCGTTCGAATGCGTGCATATGCCACAGCACTGGCCACAGCATTCGTGTGAAGGCCAGAAGCTTCCAGACGTTAGTGCTCTTCTTAACCATGTAGGGACTCAGGTTGTCTAGCCTGGAAACAGGTGCCCACACCTGTTCACTTTTTTCTCATCTCATGAACTCCAGGCTGGCAGATTTAGCAAAGAACAGTATAAGATTCCCAGATCAGTCTGATCAAATAATGGGGGGGGGGGGAGAAATCCATTAATTTGGTATAACCAACCATGTCCCAAATATTGTATGTCACACACATACTTGTATTAAAGTATGTTACTGGTTCACTGAAATTCAGATTCATATGTGCATTCCATATCTAGATGAATCTGTCATCTGATGAGTTCCCTGATCCATCAGATGTCTGTCTGTGTGTGTGTGTGTGTGTGTGTGTGTTGCTCCTATATAGATGTGTGTGAATGGGGTGCATGTGTGCGTATGTCAGGTGGCTTCCTGTATTTTCCACTTTTTGCCTTTGAGACAAGGTCTCTCACTGAACCTGAATCTTACTAACTGGCTATACTGGCTGGTCTGTGGGCCCAGAATCTTGCCCCTGCCTCCCCTCTCTGGGGTCACACAAACATGATGCCACACCCAGATTTGTATATGGCAATCCTAATTCAGGTCCTCCTGCCTATGTGTTAACTCTTTAGTGACTGAACCATCTCACCAGCCCCTCCCAAACCCTTTTTTTTGGGGGGGGAGGGCAGAATCTCACCTTATAGACCAGGCGGGCCTGGAACTTGCTATGTAGCCTCAAACTCCAACTATCTCAGATACCTGAGGGCAGGCATTACCAGTGTGAGCCACCACACTAGGCGATGATCCCACAGCTGAGAGGCCTCTTCCTAAGAACCTTTCCTTTCTCCTCTTTTTTCCTCTCATTGACTCAAACGCTGTTAATTAGATCCGAGAGGCAATTGTTCCACAGCTACCATATGCTTGACAGGGCACAGAGCATTTCACACATGCAGTACCAGAGGCTTGCAGCTTGTTCTGGGGGTGTAGCACTTGAAATAAGGTGCTTTTGGCAGAATGTCATGAATCTGAAATAATTGTGCCAACAATCTAAACAGGACAGTGGTATTTTCAGGCATGCAATGAAACAGTGTGGTAGAAAAACCACAGGCAGCCAAAGTGGAACCTTTATGTTAAGTCATTTCATTGCTATTTTTTTTTTTTTTTCAGGAAAAAAAAATGATTGAATGTTTACTTTTATTCTCCTCATTGCATTCCTACCTTCCCCATATGGGGAAAACCAAGTCTTTGTGTTCCAAGGACAAAGCACAAGTTGTTGGTACCCAGAAGATAAACCCTCCTGATGCTTTGTGTAGAGCATCCTTTGGGCAGGGCTTAGCTCATCCTTCGGAAGAGGGAAGGGAAGGAAGGAAAAGCCTCATACCGAATGCGTTGAATTGGTTTGGTGTCGGCTGGTGAGTGCGCAATTGGAGATTCTATAAAGCTGAGAGGAGTGGCAGGCTCTCTGGTTTCCAAGCATGGGCGGACTGACTGTGAAAGAGTCTAGAAAAAGCCACAGTGGTATACAAAAGTTATTTTGAGCTGAAGGCATTTGGATTCCCATAATGTCTTATCTTCGTAAAAGCAGAGCACCCCCTCCCTCCCACTTGTCGCAAATCCCTGCCCTAGAAGCAATTCTAATCTCTTTTTGGAGACCAGAAATCAGCACCACACTCCGATATTATCACAACCACATTACATCTCCCATCTATTCTCCTAAGGGTCCATTTATCTTTCCAAAAGGGCTTTTGCTTTTCTCTAAGTGTCCTCCCCTCCACTTTTCCCCTTTCCTACAGAAGTACCCCTCTTCCCAGCCCCTATTAAGATGGTAAATAAACCCAGATTCTAACTATCCCCCTGAGACACAGTTCTCTGTGAATTCCAGCACATTTATACCTAATTAAATCAGCCCCCCTCTCCTCTGGGCTAATCTATCTTTTGCCAGTTGAATTTGCACACCCCAATTATTGAACGGGGGACAGAGGAAGGATTTGCCTCCCTGACAGCTCCCCTCATGCCCAGTGCCTTCTGAGGATAATAGCAAATTGCTTGTGGCATAGGGGATCAGAGTCCCATGGGTGGCTTAGAGACAGAGACCACAGAGGCAAGGGAAAGAGGAAAACTGGTCTTCCATAGCTCAGCCTCTTATCACCTTCCTTCTGTCTGCTTGCTTTTCCATAACCTTGTGTTTCACAGTACTTCAGGGGTGGGACAGAGGCCCCAGTAATGACTGACAGCTAGATAGGTAGGGACTAGAAACAAAAATTCTTCCTTTCCCTGCTCCTTCTTGTACCTTAGAACTTCTCTCCCCGCTTCTGTTTCCCTCCTACTTCTTGTTTTTTGAAACAGGGTCTCATATAGCCCAAGCCAGTCTTGAACTTTCTATGTTGTCAAGGCTGGCTTCAAACTCCTGATCCTCCTGAGTCCATTTCCAGAGTGCTGGGGTTAAAGGTGTATGCGAACATTCCCCACTGTATTCTTTGTTCTTTGCGTTTGTGTTACAGACTAACACTTCACTCACTCAGAACATTCTTTTTTTTCTGAGAGGTGCTGGGGCTCAGAAAATACTCTCCCCAGCTTTGGATTGAATGAGATCCAGAGGATTCAGAAACACGGAGGTCATGCTGGCTACCCCCATCTTTCAGTCTTGAAGAGGCAGCAGAGAGATGCTGATCTACCTTGGCTGGAAGAGGGCCACCTGAGCGGGCTGCATGCCTGGGAAGAGGACAGACCAGGAGGGGGCTCTGTGAGGCCCCTCAAGTCTGTCACCAGGACACCTGAGCCTTTTGTCCAGTTGTGTTTCTACACTGTCCTCCATGCTTCAAAACAGTTTCCCTCGAGTCTTCTGAAGTCACATAAAACTTCAAGGAATTAAATTGGGTCTAGATTTCTCTTATGAGCCTTTCTTTTATTGTTGTTGTTTGGAGACAGAATATTACTACGGAGCCCTGGCTGGCTTAGAACTTGTGTTATGTAGAGCAGACAGGATTTGAACTCAGAGTTCCTCCTGCCTCTGACTCCCAAATTTGAGTGGTGTTTGGATTAAAGGTGTGTGCCATCATGCCTTTAATTACTGGGGGACTCTGTCCCACCACCAAAGGTGCCAAAAGTCTGTCGATGAGTTTTTTGTTTTTATTTTTGTTTTTGTTCCCCCCCTCCCCAAGACAGGGTTTCTCTGTGTAGCTCTGGTTGTCCTAACTCACTTTGTAGATCAGGCTGACCTCTAACTCACAAAGATCCACCTACCTTTTCCTCTTGAATTCTGGGATTAAAGACATGTGCTACCATTGCCTGACTTTTTTTTTTTTTTATGTGTGTTGATGTCTTGCTTGCATATATGTCTGTGTGAGGGTGTCGGGTCCCCTGGAATTGGAGCTATAGACAAGTTGTGAGCTGCCCTGAAGATGCTGGGAATTGAACTCTGGCCCTCTGGGAAAGCAGCCTGTGGTGTCTTTAACCACTGAACTATCAGCATTGCTGGCTGTTGACTTTATGGGGACAAGAAGTATTAAACCTTCCTACTATAGTATTCCCAAGAACTACACAGTTAAGGGAAACCTAGAGTAGACCTAGGCCCAAGAACATCCTAATTCTTAATATAGTTTCACCTTTCATTCCCAGGATTATAAAAATGTCACCATTTAAAACTTCAACAGAGGACCCCTTCAGGTCAATCTCAGGGAAGTGGATGATATGTCACAGTGTAGGGCTAGGCACAGGATACTGACTTTCAAAATCCCAGCACATAATAACATTATTTATAGACCAACAAATGCACTATGTAGAGAGAAATGAAAAGAAGGAAGGGCAAGCCATGGAAATATGAGGTTGAATGCAGGGGAAATACCTAGCACAAATCTAAGCTGCTCTGAGCTTCTTTAGTGACAAGTTGTGATGACTCACTACATCCTGCGGCCCTTGTGCCGAGATTCTATTCATCCCCTCCCAGGTTTCTAAAGCCCTGATTTGTACTTTAAAAAAAAAATTACACCGTCTATCAAAGAATGATTGTGGTCTGTTTTCTCCGTATCTGTATTTTCAAAGAATACAACATGATTGCTCTAAATGTCTAATTTGACTGGAGCCTCTCTAAAATGATTTTATTTTGAAGGCTATAACCACTTGAGGGGAGTGCCCCACTGTGGCTGAGGTCACCCTGTGAGGAAGGGCAAGATGTAGAGGGAGTGCCCAGAGGAGAAAGTGTAAGGAAAGAACACAATCTGAGTGGAGGGCATTCTGTGAGGAGGAGAAGATGTCTCATGGAGAGAGGCCTTCACTTGCAGGGAGAGCCCCACATGAGGAGAGGACACTATTGAAGGGAGCGTCCCTTCGTGAAGGGAGTGCTCCACATGAAGAGTGTTCCTCATGAGGAGGTATCATAGGATATCCCGATGTGGGGGGAGTACTCCACTCCACAGGAGGGAAGTGTTCCTCATGAGAAGGTACCATAGGATATCCCGATGAGAGGGGAGTGCTCCACTCCACATGAAGAGTGTTCCACATGAGAAGGTACCATAGAATATCCCCACAGAAGAGGAGTGCTCTACAGGAGAAGGTACCATGTGGAGGATTCTATATGATAAGAGTGACTATGCTAAGCTTGCCTTTTTTTTTTTTTTTTAATCTCTCTTGAGAAACCTAGAGGAAGAAATGTGGAACTCTTTTGGTCCTTTTCCAAATGGCTACTCACTGAGGCCTTCCATCCCATTTCTAGATAGGCCTCCATTTCTCTTTGAGCACAAACCATTATAAATTTTGAAAACATATTCTCTCTTTCTCTCTGTGCACTATAAAGTGTGTGTGTGTGTGTGTGTGTGTGTGTGTGTGTGTGTGAGAGAGAGAGAGAGAGAGAGAGAGAGAGAGAGAAGAGAGAGAGAGAGACCGAGCACAATTTATGGAAGTTAGTTCTCTCCTCCACCACGTGGGGCCTGAGGATTGAACTCTGGTGGTCAGGTTTGGCGACAAGCACCTTTACCAGCTAACCCACCACTCTGGCCCAAACCATTGTGGTTTAATGCTGAAGTGAAGTATCCCAGCATCCCATCCCTCATCTCCTGTTCAGGATGGCTGTGGTGGTCAGTGGAGGGATGCAGGAGTGGTCCAGGCATGTGGTCCCATCAAAAAGCCTGGGACTCAATGCTCTGGGTTCAAAGTGAGGTGAGACCATTTAAAAGTGAGCCTCCCTTTGGTCTTCCCATCTTTGGTCATTACATCTTGCATTTGGAAGACATCTTAAAAAATCAACCTCAACTAGGTTTTCTGCACCTAAGCTCTCATGACACCTCAGGGGACTGGATACCACAGAAATAAAACTTGGAATTCACTTAAGAGGAAAATGAGATGAACATATGTCTGCTAAATTCATGGAAGCAACAGCAACAACAGACTCTCTGTTACTCACCCAACCTGACAAATAATTTACATCGCTTCCTCCCTCCCGGACACCTGCATGTTTGTCAGTGTTAGATGAAGAACTGGTCCCTGGGCCACTCCTGCGTTGTTATTGCTTAGAAGTGTTTGATGGCTTCAAGTTCTGGTGAAAGACCACAGGTGAATAAAGAATACTGCCTGAGTTTCAGGGGCTTTCCTGGGAGGTGGTGTGTTTTGAGGCCCAACACTTCATTACTTAGCCTGTAGATATAGTTTTCTTTGAAAACAAACCCTATGTCTGGAACTTTCCGTGCTCAGTCCACGTCAGTTTCCTAAGACATGGCTGAGTGAAAACAATACTCACTATGAATGTTTTCTGCTGTTCTCTCTCACAGGGAAGGCTGGGGATGGCCAGGATACGGTGACCTTTTTGAACAGTTTCTCTGCACCTCATTTTTTTTTTTTTTCATCAGAATGGTTGTTGTCCAACAAAGTGTGAGGGGGTGACTTTTACGGGAAACATTGGTTCGGTTTGATTATTCTCCAGTTATCTCTTAAGGATTTACTAACTTCCTGGAGCCAGGCGGGGAGGAGGGGGGCAAGAGTGCCCTAATACTTCTCAATGGATTGTGCAAATAAAAACAAGCGGGCTTTCTCTCAAAGTTTCCAAAGAGTTTGGATTCTTACCCTGAAGGTCTCAGACTCTTTTTTTACCATCTCCTGCTGGCTCCACCCAAAGGAAGTGCCTGATGTAGAGGGAAGGCTGCATGGGTGCAACACGTGGTCTTGTGATTGCAATATTGGCCTTGTGATTGCAATATTGGCCCTGTGATTGCAATAGTGGCCCTGTGATTGCTTCCGTCAAACAGCCTTTTGTTCATCCCCGTGCCCCAGGGCCAGCAGCACAGAAATCACCCACCTTCTCCACTACTTTGCTTTTCTAACTTAAGTGTGGTAATTAGCACATGGCTAAGAGAAAGAAAGGTCTAGGGATTTCAAAGCAAAGGTAAAAAGGAACTTTCTCCCGGTGCTCAGCTCTCCTGGCTCAGTCTCCCTCAGGGGTTAAAGTGGAGGAGCCTCCCTGGAGTTTTGCATCAGCGCTTGGTTCGACCCTAAAAGAAGTTGCATCAGGCATGGCAACTTTTGCCTGCTTTGTTTGTATTCTCTGTGGTGAATGAAGTATTAATAAACGGCTCCCTGGGGAAGCCTATGAAACACACACTAGAAAACAAATTGATATGTAAAACTCTTGGAATGGTGTAGACACAATGTCTTATTCACTGGTGGATATCTGCTTTCCTTTCCACCACTCAGAGGGGAATCAAGAAAAATGTGGGATTGGTGTAATTCCTTATTTCCCCTTCATCCTGTATTCCCTGCTTCCAAACAGCCAATAAAGCCACAGGTAGACACTTTAATGAGTAGATGGTCCCCTTCCCAGAGAACACAGCACAGTCAGAAGAATTGTTCATTGTTTGAGATGGCAAAGGGGAGGGAAGTTGTTGTATAGGTCTCTTCCCCTGCTTTGAGTCTACCATGGGAGGCCAGGCTAGACCACTGAAACAATGGTTGGTTCATGAGCCCTCCTATTTGAAAGCAAGAGTTCTCTTGTTCTCAGGTCTGCCGACCACTGAAGGCGACTTTGCGTCTTTGGGGCTTGGAGGTGGTTCTAGATAGATTTACATGAAGCTTTATTAACTAGCTCTATCTGTCACTCATTTGCCTGTTTTTAAGTTGTGATTTTCTTTTGTGCTGTTGCTGTCCTAAGAGTTAGCGGCCCTTGCTTGAAGATGCCGCAGAAGCTGGAACTCAAAACAACTTGCTGGAGAGTGAGCCATTCATCCACTGAGAGCCTGCCATGCAGATGGGAAAGATGTTGTCATCACACCAACCTGTGCTTAGTTTCTGTGCTCATTTTGTCTTTTGTTACAGGAATTTGTTCCTACCAAGATGCATGCTTCCTTCTTTATAGTGCCTCTCACCCCCATGAACTGCTATTTTTACTGTTTAGGAGTGTGTGTGTGTGTGTGTGTGTGTGTGTGTGTGTGTGTGTGTGTAGGTGTCAAGGTTAGGTGTCTTCCTCTATTGATTTCCGCTTTATTTTTCACACAGGCTCTGTCACTGATAGTTGCTGACTACAAGCTGCAGTCACCCTCCTGTCTCTGCCTCCTAGTACTGGAATCGTGGGCACACATGGCTGCATCTAGTTTCTTACATGGGTACTGGAGATCTGAACTCAGCTCGTTATGTTTGTGTGGTGAACACTCTGTTGACTGAGTCATCTTCCAAGTCCCGTCTGCTACCTTTTATTTGGGAAGGAAGGGTGGCCTTCCATGAGAGCCTCAACTTTAGAGCAGACACAGACAGACCCTGTCATAGTAGCCTTCGACTCCTTCACTTTTCATGGGTTCAAAGTGTGTAACAGACAGATGTGGAACTAGGAAGTTAACCAATACCTTGGCATAAAACTTCACCCTTGTGTTTTTCCCTTAAATGTGAGATATCTGGAGACCTTAAATAGCTCCTCCTCTCTGAGCAGTAGCTTGTGGGAAGGAGGAATGAGTTTGAGATCTGCTGCTTTTTATTGATTTACATCTGGTCTTACTCCAAAACTGTTGTTGGAAGCACACATCATTAACTCTGTCTCAGATTGCTGTGGACCCAACGCCAAGTCTTCTGCAGCACAGTTTCACTGATGATCTCGGCATGTCCAGGGATTGAAGACTAATCTAAGTCCTTACTGGTAAACAAAGGGCATCTTGTGTGGGAAGACTCATCCTTGGAGTAGAAACACTGCTATAGTTAAAGAATTCCCAGGAAAATGGCTGTGTGTTAAATAATTTTGGTATTTAGAACACACTAAACCATGGAACAAAGAATGTGAAAAAGAGCAGAGGGTCACTCTCCCCCTCCCCCTCCTTGCCTCAAACAGGACACAGACTTAAGGAGGATTCTCTGACCTCCCGGCTGAAGTAGGTGAAGGGACCGTCAGAGTGGTGTCCATAGTTGGAGGAAAGGGACAGCCTTGTGTCTGAATACAAAGGGACAGAATGAGGATCCTGACACAACATTGCTCAGTCGCTCCTGTTTATTAACTTGAGTTTGCCATGGAGAAGTGTGGTCAAATGAAGGCAGGGGTGATCTGATGGTCAGGTGTAAGTATTAAACATAATTATTAAAAAAAAACAAAACAAAACAATAGAGGTTGGTGGTGGCAAACACCTTTAATCCCTGCACATAAGGGAGGCAGAGGCAGGCAGATCTCTGTGAGTTCTAGAGCAGCCTGATCTACAGAGTTCCAGGACAGGATCCAAAGACAATACAGAGAAACACTGTCTTGAAAAACCAAACCAAACCAAACCAAACCAAACCAAACCAAACCAAACAGAACAAAATAAAAGACTCCTCTCCCAAACCAGGCTTTCCTCTTTCTCAGAGCTTTTATTTTTGGTTTCCCATGTCACTGAAACTTAAATCAATTTCTCTCTTACATTTTCTCTCTTTGTCTTCCTTTTCTCCCTTGACTTTTCTTCCCTCCCCTTTTCTCAGAATTCTCTTTCTACATAGCCCAAGCTGGCCTGAAACCAAGCTGGCCTGAAACTCCTAGTGAGCTCCCAAGCACTGAAATTATAGGTGAATGCATTTCTCTCATTAGTCTGACCTTTGATGAGTGGGTCTCAGTCACGAACCTGGAAATGGGTGATAATGGGGATGATTTCCCACAGTGACATAATAGTCACTGAGTGTTCTCTGGGGCCCCGGACTTGCCTGCCATGTTATTCATCAAGGAATACAGCAGATCTAAAGTGAGCAGGGGGGAGGATGAGAAGCTATGACACCATCAGTGTATGTGGCCAGTTGGAGCTGGCTGGTCTCAAGCTGTCAGTAGATCTCAGAATTGGTACCCAAGGGCTGCACCTGTTCAGCTACGGGCTACAGTGTGTGGTGCTTTGAGAATGTCCCTCATCCTTGAATATGTTGAGGCGGTCTATCTAGTCTAGTCTTGATGATCAGTTGCAGGTACCCCAGAATGCTTGCATCCCAAGGCTGCAGAGGCTATGCTATTGAAGCTGGAGATTCGGCCTCCCCTTTCTCCAAATATTGAATTTATTTTCCTTTCATCATTTCTCTACTCCTTATCACAAAAAAATTTGCTTTGGGGTACAACGGGGACTTTTAGAACTCTACTGACCTGTCCTCTATTTCTCTTTCATCCCTTGTGGTTAAAATGTGGGATCCCCGCCCCTCCATTGTTTTAAGACTATGGAGTGGAGAAGCAATAAGGGGAAATGTCACCAGAAAAAAAAAAAATCCCTAAAGGTTTGATTCCCTGCCTCATTGGTATCTCTAAAAAGAATGTTCCCACAGAGCTCTGGTAACATAAATTGGCAGACAGCTGACACGTGTTCCCAGCAGTCTCTTTCACTGGGCAGCCTTGGTGATCATTAAATTTCTCTCTCCAGGACATTTGACTCATTTACCTCCTCATTCCCAGTGACGAAAGTAGTTTAGTGTTAGTGTAGGGTGAGCTGCTGGGAGTTGGGTAGGAGGTGGTAAGAGGACGGTCCCCTGCCCGTGGCATTTATTTGCAGCGAAAGGGACAGTGCTGAGCAGGCACATGTGATCCATGCAAGGCTCCCAGGAAGGAGCTGGTGGACAGATGGCAAAATAGACTCAGAGTCCCATTGTCCACAGGGGTCTCCTATAGCCAGAGGGTCTGTGCTCAGGGTGCTATGAACACATCACTTTGTGTTATCTTCATCCTTGTCTACCCAGTGGTAACTCTCGACTGTTTTCGCTCCTTGTGTTTCTACAGAAGTAGCTCAGTTTTGAGAAAACCAAGGAATGATCCATCCCATTTGGCTTCGATTGGCTTTTTTCTTGGTTCTTTCTCTTTCTGCTCACAGACCTCTCATCTCAGGACTGAATCTAGGCTGGGGGATAGATTTTAAAGAAGATTTGATGTTTCTAGTATGCAGCTACTCTTTTATAATTCACCTCTTTCAGTGTTATTTGCTATCTTTGGCCTGCTTTTACCCACACAGAGCTGACACTAGTTGACAAGATGGATTCCCCCAGTGAGAAGCTGTATCTTCCCCTTTCTCCTCTCAGATGTCAGGAAGTTTGGGCTCCTGTGATTAAAATGAGACTGTGGGGGAACTTCCCTACATCTGTCTTTGTTGGTAGTGTCAGAGACATGTTTTCTTTTATCCTTTGTGAGCTGGAGTGGACTTGTGCAATAAAGACAGCTTAGAGAAACAGGTGTGTGTGTGTGTGTGTGTGTGTGTGTGTGTGTGAGTGTGTGTGTGTGTGTGAGTGTGTGTGTGTGTGTGTGTGCGTGAGTGTGTGTGTGTATGTGTGTGTGTGTGTGTGTGTGCGTGAGTGTGTGTGTGTATGTGTGTGTGTTTGTGTGTTTGTGGTTGATTTTCTTTTGTACTCTTTGGATTTTTTTGGGGGGGGGCTGCCACCCAGCTCCCAAATAAATACACACACAGGCTTATTCATTTATGAATGCCCAGCCTTGGCTTATCTCTAGCCAGCTTTTCTTAAATTATCCTGTTTACCTTTTGCCTCTGGGCTTTTACCATTTTCTATTTCTCTATCTTTTCTTTCCTTCTTATTTCATGACTTGCTGTGAAGCTGGTGGGGTGGCTGGCCCTGGAGTCATCCTTTCCTCCCAGATTTCTTCTCCTATTTATTATTTCTGCCTGCCATCCCTGCCTATCCTTTCTCCGGCCTTGGTATTGGCTGTTCAGCTCTTTATTAGACCCATCAGGTGTTTTAGGCAGGCAAAGTAACGCAGCTTCACAGAGTTAAAGAAATGCAACACATCTTTGCATCATTAAACAAATGTTCCACAGCATAAACAAATGCAACACATCTTAAAATAATATTCTATAGTGTGTGTGTGTGTGTGTGTGTGTGTGTGTGTGTGTGCGCAAGCGCGTGCGTGCACTCATGTGTGTGCATGAGGAGGGGCACTTGTGTGTGTGGAAATGCAAAGGCCAAAGTAAGATATCAGGTGTCTTGCTCAGCCAGTCTTTATTTTTTGAGATAGTCTCTCATTGAACCTGGAACTGACCTATTTAGCTGGCCAGGGCTCTGCCTGTCTTCACAGCCTCAGCATTGAGATTATATGCTTGCACTACCATGTTCAGCTTTTTAAATATGAATCTTGGGGTCAGACTCAGGTTCTGATGTTTGTGTGGCATCTCTCCAGCTCCTGATATGTCTCAATGTCTACATTTCACACATACATGGCTGACACCTAGGGACTCTCAATGAAGTATCTTATATACTGGTTTCAATTAAAAACAAAACAAAACAAAAACAAACCAAACAGTACATTTTCAGAGATGTGGTGAGTAAAAGGAAAAGAGTTGGACAGGGTACCAGAAGTCTATTAGGTAAAGGCTGGTTAACAGCACTTATTAATGTAGACTTCTGTCTGGTACCCTCTCCAGGCTGATGAGAGTCCAAAGTGGTCTCCAGGGGCCCAGATTTGTTCTCTCTAAATAAAAGGGTTTCCAGGAGTCTTTTGGTTGAAATCAAATAGAGGGAATTTTTCTGTATCTTCTCATGAATTGCCTTCAGTGCAATGATCTCCTGTGCATGTATATGTGTCTGTGTTCATGTATATGCAGGTATACCTATATAGTCTCTTGTGCATGGGGAGGCCAGGCAACAACCTCAGCTGTCATTATTCAGATGCTGTACAACCGTTTGTCTTCAATATCTCTGTGGGTTGGAACTTGACATGCAGGCTCAGCAGCTTGGCCAGTGAGTCCAAAGATCCATCTATCATCTGTCTTTCCAACTCTAGAATTACACGCATGCAGTACCATGTCTGCATTCTTTAAAGAAACTGAGTTCTTGGGGCTCGAACTCTGGTCCTCATGCTCACAAGGCAAGCACATTACTGACAGTTGTTTCACCAGCCCCCACTCAATGATCTTATCTATTCTCGGGTGGCAGATTCTAGTCTCTCCTAAGCGCTTGGTCCTAGAGAAAAAGGAGGCAGGCTTGTTATGTTTTAGAGAGTGATATTTATACACGTGTAACAAAGAACATATTTTGCTAACTATTTTCACCATGTGAACAGGTGGCCTGGCTGTGGGGACACTTCCTCAAGTCTCTAATCATTGATCACATGTGAAAATGTCTGGTTGGTTGACAGAACCAGTGCCAGCAGCATTTACAAAGGCCGGGCAGCCTGAGCAAACTGATATGCCGAGTGAAAAATGATTGCTGTGCACAGAGCTCTGGGGAAAGTGAGGAGAAGGGGGGCCCAGAAGTAGCCTGGGGGACATTGCAAGGGCTTAGAAACCAGGCAGAGCAGCTTGTCCCTTTTTCTTGTTTCTTTTTAGGCTATAGGGGAATCTTTGAGAGATTTAAGATTGGGTTGACCAGACTAGATATTTAAGAAGGATAATAAGAGGTGATGGATGTTGGTCTGATTGGGATGCAACTGAGCAGAAATGCAGAGGATCTGAACTGGGCATACTGGGAGGTTGAATGGGGCAGATATTTAAAAAGTAGAATGAATGGCACTGATTGCTGTCTTGCCTTCCAATTAGCTGTAATGTTGTTTCTGTTAATGAACAGGCCTTATATGTTATTGGGAGGAGTGAAGAGACCATGTGAAGGGTTAAATTCCTGCAACTCCCATGAAGGGTTACTAATGAGATATGAGCTAAATGATGGTAGGCGCTCATGGAGGACTCTTAAGGGAGGCTGCTCAGATGGAGGTGACCTTGTGGCCTTTCCATTTATTTATTTATTTATTTATTTATTTATTTATTTATTTATTTATTTATGTCCCTGGAAATTGGAAACTGCCATCTTATCTCTGTGATGTGCTCTGAACAGTGGAAGCCTTTGCAAAACGTGGCAGAAAAGTAGGACAGGAATACAGGGCCAAGGGTATGGTGAGCCCAGCAGCCAGCCTTGGACATCAACCTTACACTAAGGGAGACACAGTATTTTTTCCCCTCTTGAACACACTGTGATTTCCATCTGTTTCTGTCTAGCAGCCAAACCCAGTTCTTGACGGAGACAGATGTTGATCAGAAGGATCTGAGCATGGACTCAAACTCACTGCTTGCATGATGGGTGGATGAGGATGCTCACTGAACGAGGAGGCACAGATGGAGAATTTAAGACGAGAGCTGATGTGCTTTGCTTTGTATATGTTGGGTTTGAGGGTTCTACACACAGCTAGTCTATGGAACCATCAACAGAACATAGGCCAGGACTAGCGGCACACATCTGGGGACGATCTCCCTACAGATGACTGACTCATAGGAGCATATGAGCTGTCATGAGCTGGGTCTGTTTTGTGTCTCAGAAATCAATGAGTGCTGTTTAATGTTTCCTGGAGTGGATTTGAGACAAGACCAGGTACAGAGCCTGGGGAATGCAGTGCTCAGGGATGATTTACCTATGAGTAGGACAATAAAAGAGTATCCGGAGAACGAGGAAAAGAATCTAGAGAGAAAAGGTGCCTTGAACCCAAGGGCAGTTCTAGGATCGGGTGCCCACAAATGCTACGGGAAAGGAGGACTTCAGAAACAGAGAAGTCGCAAGAAGGAAACTGGCCAAAGGATTCATTCATGCCACAGAACAGACCACTCTCAGAATGATCTGCACAGAGCAGGGAGCCATGGGTGCAATCCATTTGGTGCCAGGGCACTTGAGATTCTTCCAGACTTTTGTGTAACCTGTTACTCGTCTAATTATTTTTTTAAAAACCGTTCTCTTCGCCAACAACAGATCTATCTCCTCAAATATGTCAAGTGATAGATTTTGTTTAAGATCAAAGCGAGCTCACAGGAGTTCACAGTCATTTTAAGTAATTTCTTTGTAATGAGTTTTCAAGGGTCCCCATTGTACACTGAGGTAAAGCACAGCTGAGGTTGGATTCTGAGCTCTGCTAATTAAACACGTTGTTAGAGAGTCTCTACGAAGGAATCTGATGTCAGAGGGGAAAAAGCCTTTTACAGGAGGCTTTAAAACTAAACAAAAGACAAGGCAGAGGGCAAAAATGCTTTGGTGTTCCCTGTATATTTGTGGCGGGGCGCCCACACAAAGCTCGGGTCTTCAGGAGTAGAATCTGTGCGTCCGTGGGCTCTTTGCTGGCTCCTGGATGCTGAGCAGGGCTATCATGGGCTCAGTCCATCTCTCATCTCCGAGACTGAAAAAAAGAGCAAGGTTTAGAGTTGTTTTCCTAAACTTTTAAATGTATTGTCTTGAGCTAAGACATGAGGAGTCTGTCTACTGGGGAATGTGCTCAGATTGCATCAGGCAGGAACTATTGGGCCCAGCTCTCCCCCTGGTCCCCGTCCCTCAAGGATGCCCAGAGAACCTGTTTTGGCTCCGGGCAACTTCCTGCTGAGGATGATGAAAATAATTGTTTTCCCATTTAAAGGGCAGTAGAGTGGGAAGGTGTGAGGCAAGTGCATTGCTTTTAGCTCTTGAGCAGCCAGTGCCCTCTCCAGGGAAAACGTCATGGTCTTCATCTGGAACATTTTAATTGGGAAGAGCTCTTACTTGGTGTCTTCAAGAGGGACCCCAGGCACCACTTGGATAAGATGTGCCTTGTCACTTAGGAGCTGTGGTTGCTCTGTGGCCCATTAGCCAGCTCCAGGAGAACCACCAGCAGCAGCAGGAATGTTAATGGACGGTAAATACTTACTGAGAACATAGTCCTCTAGATGCCACACGGTGACAAGCCAGAGAGATGACACCTGCTCTCCAGTTGCTTAAACTCTCAACTTGGATGGAGGCTAGAGCGGATAAGGAGAGACAGCCTAGTTTGCACTCATCACTTGTAGGCTAAATGTCTGTAAGCATATGAATATGTCATACACTAACATGTGACATTTCACGTGCATGGAGATACTGTAAATGTTCAGGATATCGGCTCAGCTATACAGAAGGGCTGGAGGCTTTCAGCTACAATTCTATAGCTCATGTGGGCATATAAGTGTGTCTGTATAAACATGTCTGCATAAACACATACACACACGTGCAGTTTTTGAGACAGTCTGGCTTCAAACTCGAGATCTTCCTGGCTCGGCCTCTGAAGTACTGGGATTGTATCCACACTTAGCTCAGTTCATGCATTTTGTTTGTTCGATTCCAATTTAGTTTTCTGGTACTTGGGAGGTGGAGGCAGGATGGTGAAGAGTTCGAGACCAACTCTGTCTACATAGTGAACTTGAGGCCAAACAGAGACATAGGAAGCCCTGTCTCAAAAAATGCAAGTACAGGACTGAAGAGATGTCTTGTTCTTGAAGAGGACTTGGGTTCAGTTCCCAGCACCCACGTGGTGGCTCTCTGCCATCACTAACTCCATTTGTGATCTGATGCCCTCTTCCAAACTTGGTGGCCACCATTCATATACACAGTGCATATTCATACATGCAGGAAAAACACTTATGTACCTCAATAAATCTAAAGCCAAAACCCATCAGCACAAATGAAAACAAAAGGATGTCTTCAACTTTCATTTGCTGATCCTAAGCATCCCATAGCCTCTTTCAAGCTCCTGAAATTGCAGCAGAGCATTGTGTAAGCTCTGCTCCCCAACCTGGGCCTAGGGTGTCTCCCCTACCCGTAGAGACATGTGGGAAGAAACACCTAAGAGGGAACAGAAGTCTCACAGATACTGTTCATGAAAGATGCTTGCTAGAAAATGAGGTTGTGCTATGATATTAACTGGTGAGTGATCAAGCTGTGAACTTCACGTTTAATAGGTGACATTTTAATGAACTCTGTATAGATGGCTTCCTTGAAAGCTTGAAAAGAGGCACACAAACATTGGTCAGGCATGATGGTGTATACCTTTAGTTAGTTCTTGAGAAGAGGCAGGCAAAGCTCTGTGAGTTCAAGGCCAGCCTGATCTACACGGTGAGTTCTAACATAACGATGGTTATATAAGAAGACCTGTCACAGACAACCATCCAACCAACCAGTCAACTAACCAATTAACCAACGTCCTTAAAAGTCCCCAAACATTAGTAGTGGTTACTTTTTGGATGGGAAGACATGGTTGCCCTTTTACAAGGAGCATATAGGTTTTCTAATTTAAAACCAAACAAAACAGGACAGTTATTACTGTATTAGTTTTATTTTTTGAAGTATGCACAGCTGCAAGACTGTATTGTCTTCATAATAAAACAGAAGATGAAGCTGAAAACGAGCTGCCTTGCCCCTTCCTCTCCTCAGCCCCTTCCAGTTCTGGATGCTTCTAGCTCCCAGTTATTCAAATTCTCCCATGTCTGTAGTTGGTCTCATTGCATTCCAATTCATCAGCTGGCTTAGCCTACCCACCACAGTCCTTCTGCCCTGTGTCCTAAAGCTGCCTTCTTTGGCACACCTGGTATTTCTTACACTGCATTACCACAGGGGGTTTGTGCTTGGCATGCTTCTTACAAGATTTAGGACCATCCATCATGTTTAAAATCGATAAGCACGTAGCAGGCTTTCTCAGACTACCAGCTCCCAAATCATGATACTTATTATTAGTTATGAATGCTTGGCCTTAGTTTAGGCTTGTTTCTGGCTAGCTTTGTAGACTTATTTTAACCTGTTTCCCTTCATCTACATTTTGCCTTGGGGCATTTTACCTTTCATTCTATAGTCCTACTTCCCTGCTTCTTCATTGTATAGCTGGCTGGTGACTGCCTGGCTGCCTGGCCCCTGGCATCTCCCTGTCCTTCTCTCCCCCTATTTATTCTTTCTGTCCGCCAGCTCTGCCTGTCCTTCTACTGCCTACCTATTGGCCATTCAGCTTTTTATTAGACCAATCAGCAGCCTTAGGCAGGCAAGGTAAAACAAATGCAATACATCTTTAAATAATTAAACACATGTGGCATAAACAAATGTAACACATCTTTACGTTGTTAAACAAGTATTCTGCAAAATCATCAAACACAACACATCTTTACATAGTCAAACAAATATCTGATTCCACAGCATAAGCAAAGTTCTTCTTTTTAAACAGCATGCTCCAAATGATGCCATGAAGCAATACAAATGTTTTTAGATTTTGCTCATTCTTTTCTCTGATGGTTGGCATTGATTGTCAACTTGACAGGGCCTAGATCACTGGGTAGTCAAACCTTTGGGCAGGTCTGAAAGGGAGTTTCTAGAGTGGGTTAATTGAACTGGGAAGACACACCTTAAACACGTGTGACACCATTCAATGGCCTAAGGTCCCAGATTGAATAAAAAAGGGAGAAAATGAGATGAGCAGCAACATTCATTGTTCTCTACTTCCTGACTGCAGATGTCGCAGGACGCCACCCCAGGCCCCCACTGCTGTGACATGCCTACCACGATGGTCTGTACCCTCAAACTGCGAGGTAAAACGAACCCTTCCTTAAGCTGCCTTTGCCAGTTATTTTCTTGCAGCAACTAGAGAAGTAGCTAGTGCAGTCTCTGCTTAGGAAGAAGCCATGTTAGTAAGATCCATCTTAGAAGTCAGTAGGATGAGTTCAGATATGCATTTTCCACCCCTAAAGGAGGCCTGTGTGTATTTAACACATGGCATGAATGATCACATGGTAAATAAATGCTCAATAAATATTGGTTGGTGGCGTGAATTAAGTTGTGATGCTCAGAGGTAAGGCTTTAACTTTCTAGAAAAATCTGCCTGTTCCTCTAAATGATCAGGACAAAGAAAATTCTTTTTAAAAAATATCAACACAGACCAGATCCATAGTCAAAGGATGGCAGACAGGAGCAGATGTCAAGTTCACACTCAGAAAGCAAAGGAAAGCTTCATAGACTGGCTTAGACCTGATTTTGAGAAATCAATGGAAACTCTATGGGAAGGAATGAGGATGTTCCCAGCACATGGGTGGGTTAGCTGGTGCCAAGATCTGATGGCGGTACGCACATTGAAGGTGGCCAGGTGGTTAATGGGAGCAGATGTTGTGGGGGAGGAGCTCCTGGCAAGCCTGCTGTTAGAATGAGCAGGCTTAAGGAAAAAGGCCCATCAGTAGGAAGGTTAGACTTTGGATGTGTATAAATCCTTCGCAAGGATTTAGGGGAGGGAGCTCCTAAAGATGCTCTCTGGTCCTTCATTCCAGGACAAAAACAAACAAACAAACAAACAAACAAACAAACAAACAAATAAAAGAGAATCTACCCAGGGAGGAAGCCAGACTCTCCCAAGTGACTGTCCTCATTTTGCTGTCACTCAGCGTCCTGAGGAGTCTGAGAAGAGTGGAATGTGGTAGGACAAGTTTGAATGAGGAACCTTCCAGCATTACAAATCTGTATGCAGCCTGGAGTTCTTTCCACACAAGACAGACATTCTCTGTAGTTAGCCGAAGAGCCTCCTTCCTTAGCATGTGTGTCTCCTGGTCTCAACTGGACAGCACCCCCACCCCCACCCACCCGGACTTGTCCTGTTGATGTCAGTTGTGTTCCCCACATTCATGGCTCAGTTTCTCTGCTCCAGCTCCAACGCCTCTCTCAGCACGGGCGGTGCGCCTGTGCCAGCTGCTGATCTGGTCCACCATAGGAGGGAAGGCATGAAAGCAGTCAGAAAGCAGGGAGAGGGTGGTAGGGCTCAGCCCCGTTTGTCATTTTCACTCTGCCTGGGAGCACAACTCATGGCATGGTGCCACCCACACTTAGGGTGAGCCTTCCCACCTCCGCAGCATCCTCATAGAAACACCCAGGGGGTGTTGTGTTGTGTTTTGTTTTGTTGGTGATTCCGCATCCAAGTGGACCATGAATATTAACATCACAGGTCCCATAGCTTGGCCTTCAGTTCTATACAGATAATAGCCAAGTCTGTCTACACGTGACTTCTCCCGAGTTCCAGCTCTTACTTCCAGGTCCCTACAAGACACATCTGCTGGTGTTAGACTGAAAAGACCCCGTGTTAAAGGCTTGGCCCTCTGCTTTGGTTCTTTAAGGGGGTGGAGCCTGTTGGGAACTTTTAGCTTATTGGAGGTGTACGCTCGAAGAGGATCATGGGATGCCTGTCTCTCTCTCCCTTCTTTCCTCTCGGCTTCCTGGCTGTCAGGAGGTGAGCAGATCGCTCTAGTGTGTGCGCTTGGTCATGCTCTGCTTCCACACACAGCTTTGAAAGCAATAGGGCTAACAAACCACATGGACTGAAAACTCAAAAACTGTGAGTCCAAACAAACTTTTCTTTTAACAGAAGTTTATGATCTAGGGTCTTTTGTTGTACTAACAAAAAGCTGTTAGTCGTCCCCCCAGGCAACTTCACCACCATGGCCCCAAACCAAATCCGTTTTCTTCCTTCCAGAAATAAGCTTCTCTGTTGCTTGCTTATGGACCCTGCTTAAGCAGAATATCTATTTGCTCAGTGCTTTCTCACTCTCCTCTCACTCATCACCTCGTGTCTCGACCATTCTGCCTGTGAGACGCCTTTCCATTACTTCTGTGTTCACATCATCCTTGGCCTCTTTCTCTTGGACCAATTTATTAGCTCTTTTGCTTTCTATCTTTTTCTATCATCCTTTCTTCCCCCTCCCCTATCTTATTTGCTGCCCATAGTACTTTTTTTCTGAAACAAATTGAGTCATGTTGTTTTGCTGAAAAACGTAAAGCTTCCCTATTGCCTGGTTACAATCCGGCAGGAATTGCCTCTCCATTTCACCCTACCTCCCTCATACCCTTCCTCTCTGTGCAAGGTTTATGCCAACTTGTCACAAGCTAACCTTATCTGAGAGGAGGGAGCCTCGGTTAAGAAAATGTCTCCATAAGATGGGACATTTAGGCAAACCTGTAAAACATTATTTTAATTAGTGATTGATAGGGAAGGGCCAGCTCATTATGGGTGGGGCCATCCCTGGGCTGGTGATCCTGGGTTCTGAAAGAAAGCAGACTGAGCAAACCACACTAGTAAGCTACACTCCTCCAAGGCCTCTGTGTCAGCTTCTGCCTCCAGGTTCCTGCCCTGCTTGGTTTCCTGTCCTGACTTCCTTTGATGGTGAACTATGATGTGGAAGTCGAAGCAAAATAAACCCTTTCTTCCCCAAGCTGTGACCCTAACAAGCCTCTCCTTTTCTGCTCAGAACTCCATCCATGCAGAAATGTCTCCCGTACCCCGTAGAGCACCCCAAACCACTCTGCATTTTTCACAAATGTTTTGCAATTTTACTTTGTTCTGGTCTGGCCTTCCCCACATCTCTTCTACAAAACTCTGCTACCCAGGAAGTTGTTCACTGCCCAGCTCGCCTTTTCTAGCCAGCTCAAAGGCCTATTCGTTTAACATGCTTCAAATGGAGTTTATGTAAGGGTGCTTTGTAGACATAGGTATCTTCTGCAATGTCTCTCTTTGTAGAGACCAGATCCTGGCATCATGTAGTGAATCTTCATTCAGAATGTATTAGTGAATGAACTAATACAATCCTCATTCCCTCCCCAAAGACCCCCTTTTCATAATAACTTTGCCCCATAAGGTCAAACAATTAGTAGAGTATTCCCTTTTCTTTTTTCTACAGGGATGGTGACAACTTTCTTATTTCAAGAGGGAGAGATACAGGGGAACAAAATGGAAGCCTCTGGCCTCGCTACCTGGCTCCTTTGTTGGCCGTCTGTGGTGTGCCCATGTCAGTGGGTGGATCATGTAGCCAGGCTCTGCTAAGGTTTCCTCTGGGCCAGGTGATATGACCTCAGGCACTCTCCTCTCAGAACATGACCTGAGAACATGACCACCACTAGTCAAAGGAGCCTCTATTGACCCTGCAGGTCTGTGGCTGGGGGTGGGGATTTAATCAGGCTTTTGTCTATGGTGGGTGTAGATATTAGAAAACCATCTGTTTCCAGGCCTTAGCCTGGATTACAATGGGATTTACACGGGAATAAAGCAGATTTTTAGCCCATCTATCTGACTCTGATTCTTTTAACTGGTCCCAACATGAAGCTGGATGGGCAGAAGTTGGGGAGAAAGCACTGGGCCATGACAATTATTTTTCTTAAAACTATTACTAATCTATGAGTCTATGAGATATTGGGAGTTCTACAAGTCTTGGCTATCTAACAGAATTATCAGCCACATATAATTAGGGAGAAAGGCTCTTGCTTTATAGGGCAAAGGGGTGCCTGGGACTGAGCCTCATGTATGTTAAATACCATGTACTTTTAAAATGAATAAATAAGGTGAGGGAGCAAGGTCTAGTTTAAACTAATGGATTCTGAGAAGGACCCTGAGAAGAAACAGGTTTTCTGTACTCATCTATCACATGGGCAAAGGTCAGAAGTTTAGTAGTTCTCTATTGTAGAAGATATGGGAAACAAGTGACCTCATACACTGGGCAGGAGATGACTCTGTTGAAAATAATGAATGCTCGCATTGGGCAGCATCTATTTAAATACATATGAACTTGGCTTTTGACCCAGCAACTTTGTTTTTAGGAACTTACAGTATGGATATACTAGTACGTGAAAAATAATATTATGTGTAATACATTCATTACCATGTCATTAGACATACTCTAATTGTCCTACACTTGGGGAACTTATTAGATAAATGGAGGCACTGCTTTAATTAATTTTTCACGGTCAAGAAAAAAGAGAATGTTTCTTCGATGTCAATACAGAACCGTTTTCCAGACATATAGTAAATATAACAATAAAGTGGGCCATCAAAGTGGACAACATTGAGTATGTTGTGTTAACATTTGAGTGAGACAGAGAGAGAGAGAGAGAGACCACTGAGTCTAGTGCCACATGTCCATAATCTCATCCCCATACTTGAGAGATTGAGGCAAGATCACAGTGAATTTAGGGTTAGCCTAAGCAATGTAGTGAATTCCAGATCATTGTGGCCTACAGAGTGAGATCTTGGCTCAAACAAACAAACAAACAAACAAACAAACAGGCAAAAAGAAAAAAAGATACGTAGAAAGGAAAATAAAAAGTGTTTTCTTGGAATGCTTTTGTCTGAAATATACAATAGAAGCTGATGGTTGTATGCCTCTGGGTGTGGAAACCAAGTAGCTAGAGGGTAAGGCTAGGTAGATCCCTGGAGACATTATTTATACTGAATTTTTTAAAAGTCCATGTTTAATTCAATTAAAAGGTATTCACATAAACACGCACACTAACTCATTTCTATGGGGAAAGGTTTTCATTTATTAGGTGGAAAGTTGGCATGGGTTTTCATAGCCAAGTCTCAGAACAGTCTCATGCGAGAGGAGCTGAAAGGGACAAGGCGTGTAGCACAGTGGTCAGTCTCTGCCACAGTGTTCAGTGTTGGTTGTATGAGACAGAATACTATTCGTATGAATATTTGAAAGTATTATATAATTAGTGTTACTATTTGGATAGGCTGCTAAAGTCAGCATTATTTTCTAGTCCTAGTCAAAGAAGGCTCACAAAGAAATTTGTGAATAGCAATGTAAGTATTTCTTGTACTTTCTTAAGAAGATGGTGGTGGCACATACCTATGGATCCCAGCACTCAAGAGGCAGAGGCAGGCAGATCTCTGTGAGTTCAAGGCCAGCTTGGTAAACAGAAGGGGTTCCAGGACAGCTAGGCTGCTACACACACAGAAACTCTGTCTTGAAAAAAAGAAAGAAAGAAAGAAAGAAAGAAAGAAAGAAAGAAAGAAAGAAAGAAAGGAAGAAAACTCCATGAGGTCATGTATGCATAGGAGATAACTAAACATTTTAAAATGTCTTGGCTCTGGGGCTGGGATATAGTGCAGTGGTTGTGTGTTTGTTTGTCTAATGTGCATGAGGCTCTGGGTTTGAATCCCAGCACTGCAAAAACAAAGGGAAAAGATTTGCTGGCCTTCAACTTATCCATCCTTCACTTTCAAGAATGGATAACTACCACTGAAAATCTCTCCTCCATCCATTCTTACCTCTCAACCAAAACTTGTGTTCACCTGCTGAGCCTTCTTGGGGCTAATCATTATGTTCTGCAAGGCTATTTTCCATTGCAATTATAAATCACCTTGTCCCCAGGCTTACAGTAGCCCCACCTCATAAGTGGATTAATGCTCCTGAGCTGAGGCTGTGGGGAAATGCCAAGTGAGCCAAGTCAGAATTTTACAGGTGGCAATGAGGGTAGACAGACATATGGAGGGATGGAAAAAGGGTATAAAATACCTTATAAATAAGTTTTAGCACCTGTTACACATGTAAGGCATGCATAACATTGCCTGGCACATAAGAAGCACCCAGTAAATCATAGCCATTAGTGCTCATAATTAACCCCTTCTCAGAACCTGATGGTAATAATGACAGCTGACATTTACTGAAAGGCTACTCTACGTCGACTACAGGTCTAATATGTCCAGTGAATTAACCCTGTAACCTCTCAGCACTGCCATGCAGTGTGTCTGTTCATCGCCCTCATTTTACAGACAAGGGATGGACAGAGAGAGACTTAATAATTGTTTAAGATACCAGCATGGGGATAGGGAGAGTCAGTCAGGCTTGGAGCTAAGCAGCCTGGCTTCATTCAGGCTTTCACTCAGGCCAGTGTTAATGTGATTTCCACAGAGATGGCCAATTAACCCCTTCTGTACTGGAGGCTTTTGGAGGGTTTTCTTCTGCTACTTTCCATAACCCGTAATGGTCCTAAGTGAAGGATGCAAGAAAACAACAAGGAGGATAGCAGGCACCGTTAAGCTTCTGGGAAGAGAAGTGGTACTATTGTTGGCTGGGCTTCTGGAAGGCTGGAGATTCTTGGCCAGGAACCAGAGGAAGGTCTCTTCCAATAAGATCTTAGTTAATCCCTTGCATGGTTCTCTTCAGTTGCCTATCTATTAAGGAAAATCATGTTAACCAGACAAATGGAATACCTATGGATATTCTGGAATATTTGTTTCACAGTAAGTAGTATGTCAGGCACCTTTTTTTTTTTTTTCTTGACATATTGATTCCAAGATATGTCATGTTGTCTTGGATCTGAATTCAGGATTTCAATAGAAATGGCCATCCAGAATTTAGGCTTGAGCTTGATATTGGAATGGCTATGTGCAAAATGAGTCCTCAGAGCCACTATTTGATGAGGAGGGGCATGCGTCCAGTTCCAAGAAGAACATGAAGGGTAGACATTAGAAGTCTAAGCACACAAAATTAATCTAACTTATGGAAAATTCTCTAACTGCTAGAAATAGGAAACCTTTACAGTTTGGGAAAGAAGAGCTGAGAAGATTGAGTGGTGTGGGAGGGTTAGGTGAGTTCTCCTTCCCTTTTCTAAGTTCACACATCTTGGTAGATGGTGAGGAAAGGTGGTGAGAACCCAGGAACATACCCAAAGAAGCTCACCCTTGGGGTAAGCTTGCAGAACTCTACATGCAGAACTGGAGAGAACACCTCACAAAGGCATCCCGAGCTGAAGTGGGTCTACTGCAGAGGAGATACATGGACAAAGTGTGACAGCCAAGAGAGTTTTGTGCCATAATGTCATAGCATTGCCACCTAGAGGGTTTGTTTGTTTTTTTTCTTGGTACTTAGACAGTCTCCGCAGTGAGGCCAAAGACTGATGTCTGGGCTCAGGCAGGAGACAGAGAGACTAAAGAGTATGATCCAGGACCTGCTTTCTAATGCTTTTAGGAAAGCTGGGTCCCCTCCCTTTGGGAAAATGGTGGCAGGGCCAGGCATTCTACAAAACATGCAGAAAGACCTTGGCTTTACTTCAGACTCACTGTTTTGAGCTGTGTGAAACACTCTCCACCATCAACCTCTCAACAAAGTCTATGTGTCCAACTGTGTATGCTGGTCCATGTGAATGTCAGATTTGGTGATGCCGGTGGAGAGAGTGTTACAGGATGGATTGCATCCTCTGCACCCACGTGTTACACTTGTGTATCAAAGCTCTGGTCCCTAATGCCTCAGAATGCAACTGTATTGGAGGATGGCACCTTTACAGAAGAAAGAAAGGTACACTGAGGTCATTGGCATTGTCTCTAGTCTGATCTGAGCCATGTCCCTGAAAGAAGAGGAGATTAGATTACAGCCACACAGAGAAGCCATGTGAGGACACAGGGAGAGGCAGCTATCTACAAGCGAAACAGAAATCAACCCTATCGACATCTTCAGCTTGGATTTGAAGCCTCCAGAACTGTGAAAGAATAAATGTCTGCTGGTTGGACCACCCAGCCTGTGGTGTTTTATTATAGATGCCCTACACAAATGCATATAGCAAAAAAAAGTTATTTTGATAATTCAAATTTGGATGAAGCCAACAATCACAGAGATGTAGAAATGAGTTATTGGTGCAATGTGGATTATTAGTATGGAGTGGTATTGGCATATTAAAAACAAATGAAGCTACATGATATAGTGAAGAGGCCAGGATTATTAAATAATACTGCATGTGTGGCAACAAGCCAGCTGAAACTATGCAACACTTGATTGGTTTATTAGTAAACTTGGAATTCATTCTCCATGATCTCCACAAACCCAGATATACAGTGTCAGTGTACTATGAGGCAGACCTCCTATATTAGTCGTTTATTCTCTCATTGCTGTGGCAACCTATTTGACAAAAGCAATTGAAAGAAAGATGGATTTATCTTGGTTCACAGCTTGAGGGCACAGTCCATTATATTGGAGGATTCATGGAGGCAGGAGCTTGAGGCAGCTGGGAATGTTGAATTCATAGTCAGGAAGCAAAGAGACATGAATGTTGGACTGGTGCTCAGTTTGTCCTTGTGAAGAGATCATCTGAAGGCAATTGTTAGGCTTGGAGACCAGTAGAGGGGCTATAGCCAACCCTTAGGTACCTTTAACACCAGGGAAAACTGGGGAGGAAAAAGAAAGTCCTTAGAGAAATGGCCAGGGATTCTGTGCCAGGGAACAAATTCTGAGTCACACTGGTCTTGTTACTTCAGTAGCCTCAACAGTGAGGAGAGAGGCTGGTATCTGGAGGTAACATAACAACCTGAAAAAGACTGACCTAAGACTGCTGATCATATTACATCATATCTACAGCCAGGACTCACACACACACACACACACACACACACACGAGCTTTGTTTGTTTTCATGGTGATTCTAAATACCAGCAAGCAACAGTTATGATCACCCATCACATCTTCACCACATACCATGCACGTCTTCAGAGTTGTCATCATTCATGTTGGGTAAAAAGAGAGTGATGCTGATTTTAATGTAAGTGGTTGCTGTCTATGTTGCTAAAAAGAGGCTACAGGTAAAGGATGTTCTGCTGTTCATCCAGCAGACTAGAAGGAGTGATGGCGAAACAGACCACAATGACTTTCATCTCCACTCTGGTGAGAAAGGGAGCACCGAGAGGGGGTAGGATAGTTCCCTCTAGGAAGCTGTGCTCCAAAGTACTTTTATGAAGTCTTTCTTGTTTCCTTCTTTTTACATCTGTTCTTAAGATACCAGTGGCTCTGGTCTCTTAACTTTGTGACAGAGACTATTTGGCTAAAAACACATTATGATTGATGCTCTCCATAAATCACAGAGCCCAACAGTTTGACTAAATCTTATACTTACAGCTAAGAAGTCAGGGGTGGTGTGTGTGTGTGTGTGTGTGTGTGTGTGTGTGTGTGTGTGTGTGTGTGTGTATGTGTGTGTGTGTGTGATAATCATTTTAAATATAAGATGATAGTAGGTTTTGTATAAAAAAAAAAAAGTGATTTTTTTTTTTTTTGGAGTTGGGAAGGTGGCTTTGTATACAAGCTTGAGGACCTGAGTTCACATCCCAAGAAGCCACATGAAAAGTGATGGTGTGTTGTACATATGTAATCTCTGCCCTGGGTGGTGGGGACAGGAGGATCTCTGAAGCTTGCTAGCTACCTACTCAGGGGGTTCCATGTTCATCAAGGGACCCTGTCTCAAAACTTAAAGTCGAGAGTGATTGAGGAGAATGCTGGACAACAACATCTGACTTCCACATACATTTACACACAGGTATGTCTGCAACACCCCCCCATACAGCCAACATACACACACACACACACACACACACACACACACACACACACACACACACACATCTGAGGCTAGTTGAATACATTATTAAAGTCACATATTGTATCCATCACCCCAAAAGTACTACTGTACTGGGCTCTCTGTCCTTGGGCCTGTGGTGATGATACTGGTCCCTTGTAGAGCTCAGGGAATGTTCCTGTCCCCTTAGAAGTTTTTCTTCATCTTTAAGGTGGGGCCATCTGGATGAAGCCACTTTTGTGGCTGTACATTGTGGCATTGGAGCAGTTACTTTATTCCAGAGAAAATGTCATCTCAAGACTTGATTTTTTCAAAGCTTCATCTAGCTGGGCATGGTGGCACACACCTTTAATTCCAGTATTTGGGAGGCAGAAGCAGTTGGATCTCTGAGAGTTTGAGGTCAGACTGGTCTACAGAGTGAGTTCCAGGACAGCCAAGGCTGTTACACAAAGAAATCTTGCTTCAAAAATCCAAAACCAACCAACCAAACAAACAAATCAACCAAAGAAAGAAAAAACAACACAAACAAACAAAAAACAACCAAAGCATAGAAACCAAAACTTGATCTGTTTTATGATAACTTTTCCCCCATCCTCTTATTTTCCTTCCCCATCACTGCCATATCAATAGTTAGTTAAATGATGCTGTGATGACGGTACCCCACTAATTAATTTCTCCTCATATCGATGGTGAGACCCTTGGCTAGTGAGTTGTATTTTTAAAAGACTCCTTCTGTCCCCAGTATACTGGGGTTCCATTAGTCTACCAAGAGAGGTGGCGCCCAGTGGTGGATGGACTGACATATTTCCTGTGGTTTCCTTTCCTTACTTTTCTTTCCTCCTCTCCTCTCCTCTCCTCTCCTCTCCTCTCCTCTCCTCTCCTCTCCTCTCCTCTCCTCTCCTCTCCTCTCCTCTCCTCTCTCCTCTCCTCTCCTCTCCTCTCCTCTTCTCTTCTCTTTTCCTTTTAATAGGGGAATCTCAATTCTGTTCCCAAGGGTCAAGCTCTATTCTGCTGCCATTTCTAATCCTCTGTGTCTCTTTACTTGGATTTCATCTGTCAATTGATAGCATTTGAATGGCCAGTGTGAGTATAAACCCATTTGTATTAGGTATGTTTGAGGAGCCAGGCTCACACCCAGAGCTTACTTTTCCTCCCAAAGGGTTCAGGTCAAGTCAGCAAGTATTTATCTAGCAGCGTTGGGCTAGATGACGAAGGGGTCACAAAAAGAGAAGTCGAGGGCCCTCTTGCCTCTCTTGGAAGTAAAGCAGACTCTGGAAATTGTCACTTTAAGCAAGGTGTTCAATAATTCAAGGTTAGTCATGTGGTTCAGACTATATGAGCAACAAGGCTTCAATAAAAGGTAATTCCCAGGAATTGAGTTGATCAGGGAAGACTTAGTGATGTTAAGAATGGACTTGATAACCAAGAACAAAACCTTCACTGGGAGATAAATACTCTGAGCTAATCTTTTTCTCTCTAGCTCTGAACTACTTGGAAAGGTCTCTATTTCTTTAGGGATTAATTGTGTGAACAATGCACACCTTTTGGCTAAGTGGTAGCTGGACATTATCTAATCTGTGACATGGATTGACAGAGTGACACAAGGAATTATCAGAGAAGAAACCGTCCCAAACTTTCTCCCCCAAACACAAATGTTTTTAACTGGACAATTATTAATTTGTTCTCCTTTAGCTCTCTTATATGTGGAAAATAACCACATGTTGTTCTCATTTTAGAAATAGAGGTGTGTTCATAGAGGAGTCCCACTACCTCTAAACAACTTCCTTGTCCTCCTCCTTCCTCTTCCCCTGTGTGCTAATAGCCTGACTTCCTTTGCAGAGCTGTTTGTGATAAGAATACTTATACACAGACAGCTTAGGGAGATGATGGTTTGCTTTAGTTATACTCTATTACTGTGGGGACACTAAGGTGACGGGAGCTTGAAGCACCAATCACACCTGCAGTGAAGAGCAAAGAGAGAATCTACCCATGCCTGTGGCTAAGCTCACCTCCTCCTTTACACAGTCCAGGGAATGGTGCTGCCTACTTTTAAGCTGTGTCTTCTAACATCAATCAACAAAATCGAGACAATTCTTGATGGACACGCCCACAGGCTAGACTGATCTATGCAATCCCTTATTGAGACTTTCCTCAGCCAACTCTTAAATTGTGTCAACTTGATAATTAAAACATTTCATCATAGTGAGTATGCGTGTTTATGCACACAGAAACTAGATGAGGACATCACATGTGTGTCCTGCCCTAGCAGGACCTTGTTTCTTTGAGGAAGGGCCTCCCCCTGAACCTGCAGCTAGGTAAGTATCCAGCAAGCCCCAGCAAACCTCAGGTCTCTTCCTCCTATAGTGCTAGAGTTACAGGGACATGCTGCCTAGCCAGCTTTTTCTGTGTGCATTGGGGATTCAAACTCATGTCCTTATACCTACACAGTAAATACTCGTACCTACTAGGTCATTGCCCCAGCCCCCAAACTTCTCATTATTGTTGTTAAGTTCAGACAATCTTCTAAGCAATTTGCTAAAAAAAAAAAAAAAAGGCAGAAGAAATATTTGTTTTCTAAAGAGACTACAACATGGCAAGATTAATATCAAAACATAGAACTTGGTTTTCTTCCTTGTAGAACATTTAGAAAGTCTGAATATATTAAAGAAAATAAGAGCTGTCCCTAATGTCATAGGTCAGGTTCCTGAGCTACTTAATGGGTCTTCTGCATTTATAACTATGACTGAGATGTCACTTATGTTTCTCTGAGAGTTTGGATCACTGAGTGATTTTTATGAAGGAAGTCTCCCTATTTCCAATCAGCCCAATCTTATTTGGAGATATAATATGAAAGGGGGAACGTGTGTGTGTATGTGTGTGTGTGTGTGTGTGTGTGTGTGTGTGTGTGTGCACGTGCTCATGCACATTCTAAGCTGCTAAGACATTGAAATTATTCTCACACCATAAACTAGCCTATCCAATTAGTGCAAGTGTTTTCTGGAATGCACAGTCCTCTTTTGAGAACCTGACTTCCTATTACATAATAATTATTTCTGACATGTACTTAGCTATGCTCTGGCTAAATGTTCCCCGAAGACCTATGTGTCAAAGGCTTGGCCATCAGCCTGTGGTGCTACTGTGAGATAGGAGGGCCTGTAAAAGGTGGGGCTTTGTGGAAGAATTTAAGTCATTGGGGGGCATGCCTTTGAGGTGGCGTTACTGATATTCCAGCTCCCCCCCCCATCCTTTTTGCTTTTCAGCCGCCATGAGGTGAGTAGCCTTTTCTGCCATCCCTTAGCATCATAGTGGGCTGTGCTGCTCCAGGCTCAAAAGCAATGGGACCAAGTAACCATAGGCTGACCTCTCCAAAGCCATGAGCCAAAATGAGCCTTTCCTCTTTATAAGGTGATTATATTGCATGTGTTGTAGTCACGGAAAGCTGGCTAAAACATGTTATTTGTTTTAGTTAGTCATTTCTGTATCAGTAGACTTTTATTTCTTTCACACATTCTTTTTTTGTTTAAAAATAGTAAAGTAGTGAAAACCTCACTTGTCTGACATGTTCTCATGAGGAACTTTTTAAAGAAGCAAAGTTGCTAAGTGGGGGAATAGGGATGTATTCAAGGCTGTGGGTATGAATGGATAAATTTCCTGTAGACAAGACCCTTCTAGTGTGTGCTTTTTGAGGCCATATGACATGAGAGTGCTCACTTGGATGTTCCGTTGTCAAAGCCAGGTCATATAAATGTTTCAATATATATCCATACTTTCTGAGTTATAGGAAGCAATGCCATTTATCTGAACAATAATAAAGATTAATTTCTTTAAGCATTCTTTTGTCTATTTGTGTATCTTGTGAATGTATAGATCATGACCTGACTAGCTAGGGTATTTTTTCATTTTGCTACTGACTTGTAAGTGCTCTTAGGATTCTTGCTGAAATATTGTGTGTGTGTGTGTGTGTGTGTGTGTGTGTGTGTGTGTGTGTGTGTGGTTGCTAGGGAAGGAACCCATGGCCTTGTAACTAGTGCTCTACCACTGAGTTATATTCCCAGAAGATGCTTTGATAGAGTTTTAGAGAGAAAAGTAGGATGAGTTTGTACAAAACAGATGTTCCCTAGTGGCTGTCAGTTGTATCTTTGAGGATGTTAGCCTCTGAATTTAGAGGTAAGCTGTATTAACACATTTCCACAATGTCCTGTCCCTTTCTTTGAAGCTAAAGCTTTATGACCTAGCTCATGGACATGCCCAGTGATGCTCCTGTCTGCCATCTTTACCATCCTATGAGTATTTTCAGAGGTGTTTTACCATGTGTACTGACCACACCCAAAGGCATTCTTAGCTGCCACCCAAGGTCAGTGTGCCCAGAAGTGAACTTGTCTTCCGTTTTAAATTTTTCAGCATGTGCCCCATGGTCTTAAACTAAGCACGCTGAAAAGTGTGTTCAGTCTTTTCTTGTTGAACTATGACTGTAGACTGAGCATGGTGAGAAATGTTTTCCAATGCAAATACAGTGTTTTCCATACTTTCCCTGGGTAACACTCCCTTGCTTCCTTATTGCTTTGGAAATGTCTCTCATCTTCTGTTCCCATGCTAGTGCAGTAGGAATAGTGACTCTTGCAGCTTCAAGTCATACATTTCTCATGCATAGACCTCGGTGCTGGCTTGAATAGGGCAAAGACTCTCCCTCAATAGGCTTGGCATGTGAGTTAGGTAAGGTGAATGGAGAATGGAAAGTAAGCAGATTGATGGGAAAATGCACACAAACTCATTAACAGGTGCATGTGTGCGCCAGAACAACACAAAATGTAAAACTAAACGAAGGATCAGACAGCTGAGGCTTACATACCCTCTTGATAGGGAAAAGATAAGTGAGGATGGCCTGTAGGGCTTTTAGAGTGAGGGTAATTATTTTTAGAGGGCTCAGTAAACCTTGAGAACAGCAGTGGCCAGGGACAAAGGTGTGGTGACAGGCTTTCTGTGTCCTCTGTAATATAAGGTTAATTTTCCCTTCTTATAAATCTCTCAGGAGGAAGATCGAATCCCACTGTGCTCTCTTTTGGTAGATGCAAAATTTAGGTGATAAGAGAACTTCAGAGAAAGCCCATCTTTGTATTCCAGATTTGGGTGAGGAGAGTGGTGTGGGGGAAATGAGGAAAGACAGATCTTGATCCTGAGGCAGCTTCTCATACCTTCCCAGTTCCTTGAATTCAAAGAGCTCAGCGTGCCACGTTTGGGCCTCCTTTTCTTAGCCCCAGTAGTTTCAACAACAATCTGACTGACACGTCTTAGCAGAGGCATATGTGATTCCACGGTACTGTGATGGGAAGGAAGGCCTCTGGGATGGAAGCTTGTGTCTCGCGGAGAAGTAGGGAATGATCATGTGCACTGCTATACGCTATGAGACAGGAAAGAACAAGCCATGAAGGAGAACCACAGATCAGGTTTGATGGTGTTCAGAGAAGGAAGTAATCGGGTCGGATGTAAGCAAACAGAGGCGGAGGTATCTGATCCAGCCATCAGTGATGGATAGGAATCGTCCTTTCTTTGACACAGTAACCATGTGACTCACTGACTGAAATTCAGAACTAACTGGGTGTTTGGAATAATGCGTGAGGAACCTTGGCAGATTACATGGCAGGCGAGAGACAAACATGCCAGGCAGACAGAGCTTAAGTGAGAAGTTTTATTTAAATGGGAGGGAGGGGGAAGGAAATAGAAAAGAGACACAGAGACAGTGAGAGGACAGAAGAGAAGAGGGAAACAGGAAAAGCCCTGTCTGCCCCCAGGGGAACAGGGGGAAGAGGAGAGGGAAAGAGAGGATCAGGAAAGAGAGCAGAAAAAAGAGCTGAATGAGCATAAGTGGGCAGAGGTCTGTCTTTTAAAGGGGTTCTTTGCACCTGGGCTGACCAGGGTACCGCCTGAGTGCATTCTGCCAGGTGACAGGGGCTGGCCAGCATAATGCCTCAATCCTTACACTGGGCACCCTATATTTGTTCCTTCTGACCACTAGGGTCGTGGTGAATGAAAGTGGGCTATACGTTGGACTCCTACACCATAGACAAGGCAAAGCTGCTGGAGAGGTCTCCAGAGGGAAGGATCTAGGGCAGGCTCTAGCTGCCCGCTCTAAGAGCTGATGCTTAGAGACAGTGTGTAGATTGATGAGGTCGCACACAAAGTGACTTAGGAACCTGTAGGCCATTGTCGAGACTCTCTTCTAGGTGCAGTCACTGGTAAATGTACCTTCAGGTCTGCGAACGACCATTTGGGCCGTGTACTTAGATACAGAAAAGGGTTTAAGAATTTGTTTATCATCCACGAGGCCGTATTTGAATACGTTGTGTGTAGACGCTTTTTGGAATTCTTTCCACTCTTGTTAACTTTCTATTTTTCATTACACACTGCATGGCCTATGAGCTTAATGCTTAAAAATCTGGGCCTCAAGCTCCCCAACTTCACCGTCTGCATTCAATTACTCGGTAATAAAGGGAGGAACAGGTGTGTTCAGCTTCCTTATTCAAAGCCGGGGCTCCCTGGAGGGCCCCTGCTTTTGTTTTATGGAACTCCACAGCTTCATCTTTCTCAAATGTTCCATGAGTGTTGTAGGATTTGCATTACGCGATGCAGAAGGCTTTGTTTCCTGTTCTCAGGTATTCATCTCCAAGGCTAGTGAGTTGCTGCTGTTTGCTGTCCCATAAATACTTGATAGATCGAGCAGCTCCTACACGGAGGGAGCTGGGCCTTCTCCTTGGGAGCTCTGCTTCTGTGAGCCACACAGGTTCCATATGTGGGATGTGTGCAATGGATACCTGAATTTTTACATGTATTTCTCATCTACTGTGAAATGTCAATTAGCAAATAGATACTGAGTACATTGTAGGTGCTAGGCCTGAGTCCTGGGATGCAATGATAGACAGTTTCTGTCTTCACAGAACTTGTAGTCAAATGTGGGGAGAGAGTCCTTTATAATTAAGTTATCATAGCATCGAGCCATGATGGAGGATTGGTAAGTTAGAGGAGCAAGAAGATGAACAGGGCAGAAACACAGATGTAGCCTTGGCAGAATAAGCAGGTAGCATTCTTCAAACTGATCCTTCTGAAATATATGTTCAACATATAGTCAGTCCATTTAGACACAATGGATTCTCTACTGAAAAAAAAAAACTTCACACCTTTTCTTCTTGTCTAAACAAGGAACTTAATGACAGACACCAATATATAGCAACAGATTAATCTTATATTATTGGAACTTTGAAACCAGCTGACTTAGAAGGAGATCTATTAAAATGACTGAGATTTAGTTGATAGCATCACCAACCTCTCTGTGCAATCTTCTTGTGCAAAATAACCCCGTTCCTGAGACAGGATAGTGAGGGCTGGAGTAAATGGGTGTGGCCATTTGGGGTATCTGGTCAGCAGGGATACCCTCAACTCTGGCAAAGTAGATATTGTTGCCATCAGTGACCACTTAATTGATCTCAATTACATGATCTCAATTACATGATCTCAATTTCATTATCATTCTACCCACCACAAATTCCATGGCACAAGACTGAGACACTTGTCATCAAAGGGAAGGCTGTCTCCATCTTTCAGAATTGAGATTCCCACCAATATCAAGTGGGGTGATGCTGGTGCAGGCTATGTTGTGGGTTCCTCTGGTGTCTTCACTATCACAGAGCAGGCCAAGGCCCTGGAGTTTAAAGGATCACCATCTCTGTTCTGCTGATATCCCCATGTTTGCAATGGCTATGAACTATGAGAAGTACAGCTCACTAAAGATTGTCTGCAGTGTCTCCTGCACCACCTGCTGTTTAGCTCCCTGGCCAAGGTCATCCATGACAACTTAGCATCATCAAGGGACTTATGACCACAATACATGCCTCAATGCCACCCAGAAGACTGTGAATGCCACTTTGGAAAATAGTGGTGTGGTGGCTGTGGGGCTGCCAGACTATCATACCCGCATCCATTGGTGTTGCCAAGGTTGTGGGCAAGGTTATTCCAGAGCTGAAACCCATTGTCATGACCTTCTGTGTTCCCACCCCAATACACCTGTCACGGAACTGACTTGCTGCCTGGAGAAAGGTACCAAATATAATAACCCCAAGAAGGTAGTGAGGTAGATAGATATCAGAGGGACCCCTAATGGACATTCTGGGTTATACCGAGGACCAGGATGTCTCTGGTGACCTTAACAGAAATGCACACTCCTCTACTTTTGATATTGAGGCTGGTACCACCCTAGTGATTACTTTGTTAAACTCATTTCCTAGTATGACAACAAGTAGAGGTGTGGCAACTGAGGGGGGGTGTCCTATGATCCACATGGCCTCTGAGAAGTAAGCAGCTTGGGGACAACATCCAGTAACATGTGAAGAAGAGAGGGGCCTTGGGCTGCTTGGGAGGTAGAAAGAAGCCGGTCCTTGGAACCCTCTAGCCAGTCAGCCTAACCAAATTGGCAAGCTGGAGGTCCCAGTATGAGAGACCTTGTCTCAAAAATTAGGGTGGATAGCTCCTAAGGAATGGTCCTCAAGGTTGGGTGCTGATCTCTACTCTGGCACCAGAGCAAGAACCCAAGGCAGTGGCACTCACTGTACTATTGGTATTCTTCAGCACCGCTACGATTTATCAGTTTCAACCAAGATTGTTCTTCATGAACCATTTCCAATTCTTAATTTATAAAGTCTCAATTTTGGGAGGGGAGGGTTGTGCTGGGGTTGGAGATCAGGGCCTTATTCATGCTAGGCAAGTGCTCTACCGCCATGATACATTCCCTTTCAGGCTCAACCCTTGAGTACATAGCTTTTTAATATTTTGAATGATGAAATAAGAACTGTGAATAAGCATTTCTATGGTTGTTTAGGTTACTAGCTAAACTAGCAGCCATATCATGGAACATTTTAAAGGATAAAGTTATCCTTTAACTTGAAAGGAAAAACATCTTATTGTATTTTTATCTCTGTATCTTCTCTTCTACCTTTTTGGATCTCTCTCTGTCTCTCTCTTATAAGGGACCATCACGGATGTAGAACTGCCTGTCCTGTCCAGAATAAGCCCACTGCTCATGGTCCTTAAGAAAGTTAGTTTTTTTCCCCCTTCTATAAATAGAATCATTCACAGGTTCTCAGTGAATGTGTCTTTAGGGTAGAGATGTGGTGTTGATATGCTGTTTCTACTTATCACATGACTGACAGACAGACTATGGTTATTCAGGCCTGCTGAAATTTTGGCTACTCAAACATTTCCAGCTTTCAAATACAATGAGTTCTGGGAAAAGTTGTGTTCACCACCATAAGCTTGACAGTTTCTCTATGTTTAAAGACTCTCCTAATGGGAATTTGGGTGAGACAGATATATGGTGTTTCTAATATATATACATATGCATATATAAATATTCTATAATCAATGAATCAACATTTAGACGTTCTGCATAACTCAGTGGATCAATATTCTCTAAATGGTTTAGTGCTTGATGCCATAAAATCATAAGTAGGTAAAAATCCATTTCAAGTGCATGATAAATCAGTGGATTTTTAGGTAATAAAGTATGAAAAGTTTACTGATAAGATTCCTAATTCTGTATTTTAACTTACTTTGTAAGAAACTGTCACTTTTAGGGTGCTGGAGGAATGACTCAGTTGCTGCTCTTGCAGAAGATTGGGGCTCAGTTTCCAGCACCTACATAGCAGCTTGCAACTGCCCATACCTTCAATTTCAGGGATCCAATACCCTCTTCTGGTCTCTGTGGACAATGCACAAATGAGGCATGCAGACTCATATAGGTAAAACACTCAGGCATGAAGTAGTAAAGGCCAGGCTCAAGTCAATGGCACTTCTGTGACGATACAATGATTTAATATACGAGATATGACAAAAGGGAAGACCGGGAGAATAGAGACCAACTTAAAGTCCTAACAGTCATAGGACATTTGAAGCTCCCTTTTCAACCTTTAGAATAGAAGGGAAAACCCTTTAATGGCATCTCCTTCCAATCCATTTTGAATTCTCAAACAAATTTTGTTAAATTCATATGTATTGGGCAACATCTTGGATCTAATAAGACTCACATTTCCCAGAATAATCAGAAAATTTAATCCTCCATCACAAAGCAACATTTTTCAATAGAATTCAGAGCAAATGCTGTTATGGGATGGAAGACTTGGGTGTGTTCACTAAAGGAGGAAAGAGTTTCTGCTGAAGAACGTAGATGTAGGGATGGTGAAATAACTCACCGATTGAGGAAGGGCACCTGTCACTAAGCCTGATGACCCAAGTTTGATTCCTGGACTTTACATGGTAAAAGAAGAGAATTGACTCCCATAAGGAGTCCTCTAATGTCCTCATGTGCTTTGTGGTACACATGTGAAACCCTCCCCCTGAAACACACAAGTAAGTAAATAAAGAAACAAAAAATAAATAAGTGTATCTTGTAAGAGTATGTATGTAAAAATAATTCAGATAGACTGAAGGAAAGTTGGGATGTATGGGTTTGGATTAGGGACATTATTATCCTGTAGAGGGAATGTGACTGGTGTCACAAGATATTTGTTATTCTGTGTTCTTTGATTTTTTTCCATCAGAGCCTCCCTGCTGACCCAAATCTCCACCCTGTGAAACCCTGGCCCACCCTTAACATCCTCCCTTCACTCCTGTGATGGGAGATGTTATTCTGAAAATATGTTTCTCATACTGGTTAATTAATAAAGCACTGTGGCCAATGAGAAAGCAAGATAGGCGGGGCTAGGAGACAAGGAGGAAAGAGGAAGTAGTTAGGAGGAGTCAGGATGTAGAGCATGGAGAAAAGATGCCGGCAGTGGCTCCCCCATAAGATGACTACGTGGAAATACTTAGATAAGTAGAAATAGGTTAATAATTAAGACAGAGCTAGCCCATAAACAATAATGGTAACTGGCCAACACAATTGTATCAAACACAGAGTCTCAGTGTGTTATTTGGGGCTGGTGTGGCTGTGGGCCCAGACCTGTGGCAGGTGGGCTGGCGGAAAACATACATGCTACACTCCTGTGTGCTTACTTTCTCCTGGTTCTTTTAATTTTTTTTTCTTGAGATATAGTCTCATGTAACCCAGGGTGGCCTCAGATCCTCTATATAACAGAAGATGACTGTGATCCTCCAGCCTCTATTTTCCAAGTGCTGGGACTACAGGCATGCACTACCATGCCCAGTTCCCTCTTGATTTTTAACATCTGTTGTGGGAATATTAGTTTAAGATGTGTTACATTCATTTATGCTATAGAATATTTGTTTAATGATGCAAGAATATGTTGCATTCTTTTATGTCGCATTTTGACTCTGAAGGTGTGTTACTTTGCCTGCCTAAAACACCTACTTCATCTAATGAAGAGCTGAAAGGCCAATAGCTAGGTGGGAGAAATGATAGGCAGGGCTGCTGGGCAGAAGAATAAATAGGAGGATAAATTTAGGAAGTAGAAAGAGCAGCTAGCAAAGGAGAAGGAGAAGAGGATGCCAGGGGTCAGCCACCCAGCCACCCAGCCAGCCACAAAGTAAGAAGGGAAGAAAGATATACAGAAAAAAGAAAGGTAAAAAGCCTAGAGGCAAATGTAATTAAAGAGAAACAGGATAGTTTAACATAGAAAAGCTGCTTAGAAACAAGCCAAGCTAAGGCAGAGCATTCATGAGTAAGAATAAGTCCCATGTATTTATTTGGAGCTGGGTAATGGGCCCCCAAAAAAGAGTAAGAAAAACAAAACAAAAACAAAACCACCACCAACAACAACAAAAAAACCCAAAGCAAAACAACCCCCCCAAAACACAACATCAAAAACCCCCAAAAAACAAAAAACAAAAAACAAAAAATAGCTACAAACATCCCTCAGAACAGTATTTTCCTTCTTTTTAAAATGCTGTTCATTTTCTTTTCCACTTATTCTTCCTAAATGACCTCAACTACTTAGTGGTTTTAGTTACCTAGAAAATAAATTCCCTGGGGACTGAGACTTTATCTTCTCCATCGTTGTATTCCTCATGGTGATTAGGAGTTTCTCAGTGAAAGAATGAGTTGCTGTTTATAGGCAGACTCTACGTTTAACCTTGGTGAAACTTGGCTCTCTAGGGCCAGTTTAACACACTATGCATTCAAGATAAAAGAGACTTGTAAGTGCCAGTGGATGAAAAGCACTGGTAAGTCCTAGTTAAAGTGTACCCATGCACACTCCTTGCAACCCAGCATTTGCTTCTTTGCTTGTGTGCACCAGCCAAAAAGATCTTACACGGATCCATGAAAGAAATGAGGATGTTTGTTCTAGCATTGTTCGTGGTAAAAGGTTGGAATCAATTTAGACGTCCTTTGTTGGGAAACATCAAATGAAATGTGGCAGCTACACAAACCTAATCCTAAGAAGCAGTTGGAGTAAATATCGCAACACTGAAAACACTGTGCTGTGAAATGAGGCAAAACACTTGTGTTTGTTCTGTAAATCAAAGGCATGCTAAGAACTGCAGAGAAATTCTCTGTGTCTTCGTTTGGTTACACAGGTGAACACATTCATGTGAAATCAGAAAGCTTTGTAATTAAGAGGTTATTTTACCTTCCTGGGTGCATGCTTTAATCTCAATTGAGGTTCATACAGAAATAATATAACTTAGGTAATAAAAAGGATATACACCCAACACATATAGAAATATACTTGTGGTAGAATAAATAGAGATAGAAGCAAATGAATTTGTTCTGAAAATGGGACTTTACATGTATTAAGGATGACAGTGTCCCCAGAATTGAGATGTATGTGGTCTCAGCTATATTTCATCTATTTGACTATGAGTTTCATGAGCTATGGAATTATCTGCACTCATGACATCAAATGACATATGTCATGGCTTCTCAAATATTATCTTTTCCTAAACTCTAATTCTATATGTCTTTTCTCGTGGAATATTTATGTATACTGTGAAGATATGTCTGTGCCTAAGATGCCTACTGATTGGTTTTATAAAGAGCTGAATGCCAATAGCCAGGCAGGAGAAATAGGCAGGATTTCCAGGCAGAGAGGGGAAGAGGAGGAGGAATCTAGGTGTGTGAATTATGCCAGAGAGATGACAACAAGACACAGAAGGAACTGGACATGCAGAATTAAAGAAAGGTTAAAAAGTCACAAGGCAAAACATAGATTAATATAAATAGATTAATTTAAATTTTAAGAGATAGTAGAACAAGCTAAGGACAAGTTTTTATAATGAATAATAAATTATCTGTAAGCTGGCAGCTCAAAGGAAAGTTAAATTATATTTTCTCCTTCTAGACGCCCTTATGTGGATGCTTTTATTTTTGTATTTTGGATGCTAGACAAATGACAAATGCTGTCTTTTTTCAGAGATTGTCTTTTCCTGATGGTGAAGACATGTTGACTACACAAGTCGGTGCATCTTATGGTACAGCATCTTAGACCAACAGCATCAGCATCACCTGGAAGCCTACATCATTTCAGATTTCATCCCGGACTTTCTGAACTCCAACTTCCTTTTTAATAAGATTCCAGGTTATTCCTTTGCTCCTTAAGACTAGAGAAACACCGCTCTATCATTTGTTTTCCTTTGTTCACTGGAGCCAGTCCATTGTCTGGAGATAAGTAGGGACCTTTTCTGAAGGTTCTAAGTGGGGTTAAAGATACACTCTATTCAGGCTTTGTATGCAGGGCCTGTTAGACGAAGAACAAGGCTGCCAGATGTCTAGCATGCCAGATGTCTTAGTATGACCTTGAAGAGGCTACTCCTCATGATGCATTTCAATAGCACTCTGTATTAACAAAGTACTTCTCCATCAATTTATTAGTGAGTCTCTCTCACACTCATCTTCCCAAGCAATAAATTGTGGGGACTTCTCTTTGTAAGTGTAAGTGGTTGATAAATTCTAAACAAATGGGTTGAAAAGGTAACACAGCAGAGAAGTGTTTCAATTTGCCTCCATCCGTCCTCCCTGCACTACTACTTAGGGAGAAACAGAGTGCTCACGGTTTTGATCTGGTATGTAGAACATCTTTCTAAACAGAGACAAGGAGGAACAGCTTTATGTCCCATTATGTAAACCATTAGTTTGATAACTTCAGGTGGGTTTGACAAGGTGGTCTGTCAATCCAGTGACATTAGCTGAAGCCCAACATCAACAAAATTCTGCCCACATCACTGTTGAGCTACTGAGTGCCACGGGAAATAAGCATGTATAGTTCCCCGGCATAGTTAAAGGGCTATCTTCGCATGAATTGCTTAGAAAATAAGTAAAGCAATTAATACGGACTCTGGCTTTACTCCTGTATAAACCAATTCTTAAAACAGCATCATTTTTGCTCAACAAGAGAGGGGGATAGCTATAAACTTTCTTATCCAGGGCCAGAGAGTTGGGCCAGCTGCTAAAGGTGCCTGCTACCAAGGCTGATGACCTGAGTTCAATCCCTGGGATCTACATGGTAGAATCAGACAATTAGTTCTTGAAAATTGTCCTCTGTGCAACTTCCACAAAAGCCCTCATGTGCACACATGCATGCACACATCCACACAAGTACACACACACAAACACATTTACACACGTGCAGACACAAGCAAATATACTTTTTTTTTTAAGATTAAAATTCCCTGCTTAGCAGTTTCCATTCATCAGGGATCTCCTTAAGCCTTTTTCTCTGTAGTTCTACGTCAAATCAGTACCTTTGACTTCCTGTTAGAGTCCTTTTAATTCAAGCATCTTCCTTTTTCAAAGTTAAGTTTCGCTTCCCATGAAGAACCCAGAATGATCTCTCCACTTCCCAGACACAGACTGCTGGAGTGACAGCCAGGCTGGGCAGTCTGCACAGCTGGGTCCCACTCTCTAACTGGTTTGCAGGCCTTGGTCAAGCTTCTTAGCTTCCCCTAAAGTAAGATGCACACAACACACAGACCTGTGGTTTCAAAGCCAAGCTGTCAACTTCTGGGATTTGGTAATATTCTTAAAATCAATGTGGGTTTGAATCCCAGAATAAGAAAATTTCCATCAAGATGAGAAAAAAGAAAATGAAGCCATGACTTTGAGCCTAGTAGGAGAATTAAACATTGACCTTTAAAATAAAAACGATCACGATATAGGCATAAGAACAAGGACTGATATCTAAAACTAGCTATTGTGTGTGTGGATAAGGGAAAAGGGGGCGAGGATTGGACAGACAGTTTTGTGGTGAGCAGCATCCAAGGACCTGCTGACCCTGACAGAATTTCCTGACTGCCTTGCCAGCACCCACAGGGCAAAGCAATCATTTTAAGAAAATCTATTTGAGGCTAGCACTGTCATTATCCTTTTAACGATGCTACTCTAACAATCCGGTTATGGCAGCTTTAAAAAAAAAAGAAGAAGAAATGCTCCTTTTGTAGATACAGCCAAGGCATTTGGAAGTGGATGGATGGCATTACTGCTGTGTGGGCATCTAGAAAAGGGCATTTTTGCAAGTGCAGTGCTGTATGGTACGGTATAGTAGCCAAGCCCAACAAAGGTGCACACAGCCAAGCAATTGTAGTGATTTTCCAGAAAAAACAAAAGACACAGCAAATCTACCGCCATCAACAAAACAACAGCAGAACTAAAAAAGATCATGAGGCATCAAGGCAAAATGGAGCATCTTCAGGTTTCAGACAAGCATGTTACAACAGTGGAGGGTAAGTAGGAAATCAGTGTGTTTTCTATGTAACAGATGGACTGACTTTTGGGGACTTACCAAGAGGGTTCTCTGTATATATTGAGTCAATGCCTCCCCCCCCCATTCCTTCTCTTTCTCTGCACAAGATAACTACCTTCACCTGACATCATGTGATTCTAAAGGGCTTGAAGCTCAGCTAATGGGAGTCACTTGCAATGGATGCTGAGGGGGAAGAGAGTGATGGGAAAGCTAGAGGTTCGCTGCATGTCTTCCAATTACCCGCCATCCAAATGAACCCATGGAGTTCACCCCTGCTATAACTGCATGATGTCCTGATGCCAAGCTCTCTTTGGGATTTTGCTATCCCCTGCTATGGATAGGCCTGAATGATGAGAAAGCCTAACACCACACAAATATCCCATTTTAGATTAGCTGGGGCAAAACCAAGAAGATTTTTAAAAAGTGTTTTATTAGCATAGGCACCTTACCAGTGGCTATACAACAAAATGTCTCTCCCTCCTCCATCAGTCATTAGCTGTGTATAAATCTTAAAGTGGTGGGGCCCCATGAGCCACACTGTCCTTAAGTCTTATGCTTCTGAATCAGTTCTAATTTGAGAGTGAAAGTGGAGATCAGTTTCATTTAATTCAGGTAAAGATGAGCACATTACAATGAGGCATGGAGGAAATCCACCATCAGGAACATTTTTCTGAGATCGTTTTTTAGGACAGAGTTTTCTTACAACTGTGTTACAAAGCCAAAGCTGTCTCCTCTAGGTGGTTCTCTTCTACTCCTGGTTGTGACCTTGAACTATACACTGTCATGTTCAGACTTTCATGTCCCATAAGACTCTAGGTTCCATACATGTACTCGCCTGCCCTCGCCAGCAAGGAAGACGAGACTCCGGGTAGATCTTCTTCATGCAGTTTTAATCAAGATCCTTTAAACATGTTGCTTCTGGCCCGCAGGGAGAGAGAGAGAGAGAGAGAGAGGGGACCCCTGCACAGGCTTAAATACCCTTGAGCTAACCAACCCCAGTGAGCCACGTGGACCCTGCAGATAGGCTACTCTAATGCGGAAGCAGACAGGCTGAACAGACTTAACCAATTAAGGGCTTGTTTACCCAGAGAGTCTTCACCAGCAGAAAGGTGTAAGGTAGAAGCCAGCACCACTTTAAGGCATGGCACTACGCGGCTCTCTACACATACATAGTTCATTTATTTATAGAAGCTCATGTATAATCAGTGAGTGTCTTCATTATTGTTCTATTGCTGTGAAAGAGACTCCATAAGGAAAGCATTGAATTGGGGGCTGGCTTACAGTTTCAGGGGTAGACCACTGTCATCACGGTAGAGAGCATGGTCACATGCATGGCACTGGAGCAGTGGCTGAGAACTGCATCCTGATCCAGATGGTAAGAAAAGAGAATTGGGCTTGGCACGGGTCTTTCAAACTTCAAAGCCCACCCCCAGTGATACACTTCTTCCAACGAGGCCACACCCACTAGTCCTTTTCAAATAGTGCCACTCCCTAATGACTGAACATTCAAATGTATGAGCTAATGTGGCCCATTTTATCCAAACTTCGACAGTGAGCTCATAAACTCACACAGTTGAAGTTGTGGGTGGAAGGCTGTCTTCATCAGTGTTCTATTGCTATGAAGACACACCCTGACCATGGCTACTCTTATAAAGAGAAGATTTAACTGGGGCTTGTTACGGTTTCAGAAGTTTAGTCCACTGTCATCAGAGTGGCAGACAAGAAGACAGGGTACAGGAGAGGTGGCTTGTGAGTTCTACATCTGGATTGAGTTCTACATCTGGATCTGCAGGCAACAGGAAGAAAGAGATGCTGGGCCTGACTGGAGCACTTGGAACCCCAAAATCTATCCCTGGTGACACACTTCCTTCAACAAGGCTACACATCCCATTTCTCCTAATATATGGACCTATGGGGGCCATTCCTATTCAAACCACCACAAAGGCCATGAATTTTGGTGCCAATTTAATAGTACAGGTGTTCCTTTATATATAATCAAAATAGTCCATAAAAAGATCCTCCCGGAACCTCACATCCTCCTCTGAATTTGTATGTAGAACCTTTCTCCTTCCTCTCATGGTCAAATTTCTAAAGCACTCGATCTCCACACACTGTGTCCATTCTTCTGTGATTTCACCCCTCTGCCCACTGAACTTTGGCGTCCACCTCGTCGCCTCTCAGGAAAGTGTTTTCTGCCAAGGTCGTTATCAACTTCCAAGATGTCAAATCCCGTTGTGTGACCTCTTTTGACTCTTGAGTGTTTCATACTGTTGGCAGGTCCTTTGCTTGATGCGGTCTCCTTCCCTACTCCTCAGACCTCATCCTCTTCTGGTTCTTTCCGCTCACCAACTGCCGCTTCTTTATTCCTTTATGGGGTATCTTCCCTATTTGTCCTTTAAACCCCATGTAGCTTCAAGTTGGTTTTATCCCAGGCCACCGTTCTTCACTTGACTGAAGCTCTCAACACTACATGAATTCTTCATGCATATTCTTGCCATGTGTCTCTAACCAGGGGCTCTCTATTTTGCTTCATAGGTAATTTAGCTGGATTTTTTCATAAATACTACAAAAGTTATACTCAGAATTCAACTTGCACCAACACATTTCATTATCTTTTTAAAGGTTTTGTCTTATTTTGTTTGAGACAAGGGCTCTTTGTGTAGCCCTGGCTGTCCTGGAACTCACTATGTAGTTCTGGCTGGCCTTGAACTCACAGAGATCCATCTGCCTCTACTTCCTGAGTATTGAGATTGAAGTTGTGTACCACCATGCCTCCTCTATGGCTTCTGCCTCTGTTCCTGCCTGTAGGTTCCTACCTTGAATTCCTGCCCTGACCATTCTGGATGATGAACCTCAAGCTAAAAGCTGAAAAAAATCCTTTACTTCCCAAGTTACTTTTGGCTATGGTGTGTTATCACAGCAGTTAAAGACCCTATTGAAGATACTTGGCATGAGTAAGTGGAGACAAGCACTTTTATTTAGCCTTTGCTTAAGCTCAAAATAATAACAAATACTGCTAGAGAATGACCAGGATCTAGAAACTGAACCCATCAATACCTTCAATGACAGATGTTTAAAAAATGGATGGAATGTGCTTTTTTGAGGTGCTAATAGTTCATTAACATGCTAGAGAACAGGTGTTCACCCCCCATTTTTCTCCATATGTGACATTAAAGTAGATAACTTTTGAAGCAATTGTCATTTGAGTAGACAGAGTGAAATAACAAATTATTTTGTCAATCCTAAAATGCTAACATTATGTTCAGTAGATATTTAAAAGGAATTCACTAGAGCTCCACATTGAAACTCCTACCTGGAAACTCTTTTACAATTAGTTCTTTTTGTGATCTCATAGATAAACAACTTTGGATAATGTCCAAGGAAACCTTTTACACTGGAACTCCCCGTGGGAGACTAAAAATATCTCAAGGCCCCAGAGGGAAGTCTCTCTCCCTCTCCCTTTCTCTTTCTCCTATTTATCTCTCTCTCTCTTCCTTACTATCCCCTCTATTTGCCACCCCTTCTCTCTCCATCTCTCTCTTTTGCAAAGAACCCAGTACAGGAGATATTTTTAATATTTAAAAACTAAGAGAAGTTACTCCACATTGCATATTTTAGATGTAATCTGGAAATACTTTGCCACAAGCATATCCTAGTTCCCAGCATAATTTGGTCTTATTTTATTGAATATGGTTCCAATTTCTTGGAGTGAAATAATTCTAATTTGTTTCTCCTGAGTCCAATTTAGTGTGATCTTTGCAAAAGAGTTTGGCATCAGAGAGCGTGCTGAGCATCCAAGGTTAGTGGTTTTCAAGATAGATTGAAATAACAATTGTGTCTCCAATAACAATTGTGAATGCTATATTGAGGTGTACATTTCTTTAAAATTATAATCTTATTTCTGGTATCTTTTAGCTTTGTGAAAACACATTCAGGAGTCCAACTTGCATATAATGAAATAGATAAATAGGAAACAAATAAATCAAGACAAAATCCCTCACCCCCACCTTTGATATCAGCATAAAAAATGTGCCAAAGAAGATCTGAGGGGAAAAAAAAACTGCTACTAAGCAAGTCTTCTCATGAAGATGTAGACAAAGATGTACTTCTACCAAATGTCAAAATTATGTTGTCAACTTTGATATGCAGTGCCACAAAATGAATCTATTGCATGGATTTCCATGGCAGCAGTTCTCTGCGGGAAGGAGTATATTTGGTAAGGGAAATAGTTTGCAATCAAAGTATTATTGCTTTGGGTGCAAGGAGAATGCCATTCAAAATGAGTTAGTGTATGAGAACACATACAGAATTTTTGTAGTTTTGTGTGGCATTGTTAATACAGTTGTGTTCATTAGCACACTGAATATACTTGCATTCCCTTTCAAACTTTAGCACTGGACATACTGAATTAGATGGAAGTTCAGAGTTCAGCAAGAACAAAACAAAACTGAGGATTCATTGTCTTCTGGAAAATTAATTGTGTCTATAGTGACTAGGGGTTGGTTATGAGGTGAATTATTAACAATGGAAACGGTTCTTCCATTCTACTAATATGTCTGATGCTTCTAAGACCACTTTGGCATTCGACCTAAGGGAGGGCACCTCAGATCTCCAGCTCTACTCTGCACAGCACATCTGTTTGCTTCCACGTATGTCTGCAAAGAGCCTGGGGTTTGACCTGAGCAGAGTTAGGTTTACATTCTAGCTCTCCCATTAATTATGTGGACGGTGCTGGAGCAACTGTTTGATCTTCTGATGCCTCAGTTTACCCATCCGTAGAGAAGATCATAATGGCATTTATCTTCTTAATATTGTAAAGGAGGCTTCGTGAGAAGGTTGGTGGGTCCTCAGTGACCGGAAGCTCTTGTTTCTGTGCAAGCACAGTGGGTTTGTGCCTGTGTCCGAGTGAGGAGGCAGTTTACCCCACAACGACTTAGAAGCTCAATATGAGATGTGTAGAGAAGTTTCTTAGGTGCTGCTCCCTGAGCCCCTTTTGCGTCTCCTCTTTTCCACTCTTCTTCCCCTTTCCAGGGTTCCTCATCAGAATTTATTTCAAACCAGGAGAAAAGTTTAGTGGCATCTACAACCGAACTGTGAGATTTTATAGAAACTTTATTTAGGGAGGAGGCTGGGGTTACTATTTAAAATATTGAAGGACACCATGGACACTTCCTAATCCACCTCCTTGGTAGGTTAGTTTTATGTGTCCACTTGGCTGAGCATGTATGAGCTCAGCCTTTCTGCTTGATGTGACTAAATACTTAAACAACTTAAGGCAGGAAGAATTTGTTGTGGCTTGCAGTTTGAAGGGATACGGCTCATAGTGGTGGGAGGAGTTGGTAAGAGCATGGGGAAGCTGCTCATGCTGTCTTTGCAGTTGATCACTCTCAAGGGTCCCATCTAGTGGCCCCCTTCTTTCAGTGAGGCTTCATCTCCTGAAGGTTCCACAGCCTTCCATAATGGCACCAGGTCCGAACCATGGAGGCACTTTTTGTTTGTTTGTTTGTTTGTTTGTTTGTTTGTTGTTGTTTTGGTTTTGGCTTTTTGAGACTAGGTTTCTCTGTGTATCCCTACCTGTGTTCTAGAACCCTCTGTAGACCAAGCTGGTCTTGAAGGTGTGTCCCACCACTGCCCGGTACTAGGAGGCATTTTATATTTAAACTCCAACAGAGGTATTACTCCATTGTGTAGTCAGATACTCATCGAGGAGTCACAGAGAAGGTGTTTGGCAGATGTTGACTCCAATTATCACCCGACTTCAGATTTGTCATTGCATATGTGGGTGGCCTCCATACACTCAATGTGGGCATTAAGAACAAAAATGTAGTCTCCTGGAAAAGGAGGAACTGTGCTTCAAGTCTTCCTGGAATTTCCAGCCAGTTGATCTGACATTTAGATTTTAGGCTACCCAGCCTTGTAATCACACGAACTGTTGAAATCTCATCCACTCCTGTCTCTTTTTCTAATTATATGTATGTATCCTATTGCTTCAATTTTTCCAGGAAGCCCTGACTAACCTCCCAACCCCTTGTGCCTCAAGCTACCCATGCCATTGTCAGGAGCCTCTCATGATCCAGAAGTGGAAGTGTTAAAGGCTGGCCCCTCAGTAATCCATCCAGGGCCAGTTGTTTATCCCCAGAGTATCAGAGGACAGAACTATGAATGGAGCCCCTCCCTGAAGCTTTTCTTGATGTCTTTCTAGCATCCCAACACAGATACTCTTTTTCCTTCTCTGTTAAGGGCTCTCTCTCTCTCTCTCTCTCTCTCTCTCTCTCTCTCTCTCTCTCTCTCTCTCTCTCTCTCTCTCTCTCTCTCTCTCTCCACCCTTGAAAGAAATTGTACCGCCAGTAAACATTAGTTATGGGAAGGGTTTCTTTCAAGCTCAAGGGAAGGAACAAGATAATTTCCCCTGGTTCAGGAAAGCCGGAGAATAATAGCTCTTCCTGAAATATGAGCTTGATAAAAATAATATTGTCAGTATGAAATAAAAATGAGGACTTGGAGACAGTTTCATTCAAATGCACTTGATCATATATAATAAAACCCAGAGTTGAGGGAAGGATTTTAACATGTTGAATCGAATCAAGCTGGCTCTTAGCTTGTGAGTTTAGCTTTCTCTGGCACTGTGTTAAGCCAGCTTTCTGCAACCGTAACAAATACCTGAGATGCTCAACTTACAAAGAGAAAGGGTTTTATTGGCTCCACGGTGTTGCAGTTTTCAGTCTATGCTTGGTTGACCCTGCAGCTTTTGGGTGTTCGATGAGCAGGACAGCATGGCTGGACTTGGGCGGGAAAAGGAAACTGGTTATCTGATGGCCAGGGAAGAAAAGAGATTATTATACCGTGATGGGACAAACACTCTCAAGGACACATCTCCAATGACCTAAAACCTTCACTTGATCTGGTCACACAAGTTCTACCACTTCCCAGTAGCTGCCCCACTGGGGACCACACCTTTAACACATGGCCCTCTGGTTGAAGGTCTGGATCCAAGTTCAGCAAGCAGCTTGACTGCTGGAACTGTCACTCTGATCTAGAAGATATCAAGAGCTGCTGGGCCTCCCTTTGAAAACTCTTTCCCTGAGTTCAACTTAACTTTACTCCTCCCACCCTGCAAGCAAACAGCAGCACCAATGAAAACCTAAGGGCTTCAAGTGGAGTAGATTATCCAGACACAGAGCAGCTACACAGTTAAGACCTGAGAACCACAAGGCTCTATTTCATCAGTTTAGGAAGTCACATCTCTTGTAATATTCAGTCCCTAGTGTCTGTGAGAGTGCCTAGCATCTAAACTGGAAGAAGTTCAGGTCTTAGAAGGGTCTCCTCTCTACTTAGGATGTCCTCAATGAGTGACTTTTCCTTCACACTTACCCTGAGGGTTGTGTCATTGACAACGGACGTGTGGACCAGCTCCAATCACCATTCTCCATGTCTTTCTCCATTTACCATGGAGTTTCCCAGTCATATCTTTACTTGGAATTATTTTACATTAGCAGTGGATTTACTCAAGGCCCTAAATTTGGCTCTGGGTCTTGCTTTACCCCAGACTCCAATGTTTCCTTTTATTGCGTGTCCATGGAAGACTCTCCAGGACCTTTCCTGGGTCACCTGCCCTACAAAGCAGAGATACTCCTTTCTCCCTCAGCCCATGTCTACCCACCCCTTATAGTCCAACATGGTTGACAAGGGAAGCATTCATTTTCTTAAAGAGAGGAACCATCTCAACCCTGCCATTTAGTCTACAAGCAAACCACAGACTGGTCCTTCCTCAGATGCTAAAGAAAGGGGCTGTCTCACGTCTTTGCCCCCCATAGTCTCAGCATAGCAGGTGCGTGCGCATTTGCATCTCCCCCACCCCTTGGTGTACCGAAAGGATGGCTGAACCAGGCTGTCCATCCTATCATGATGGTTCCTGGCCTTGCTGCCCTCAGATTTACCCTTGGAGGATTCCATTCATGCATCTGAAAACACAGCCTCATGACTCCCTGCTGCCCTTACATGGCTCTGCATGTTATAGGGCTGAGACAAAGCCTCTTTCTTTTGTTGTCCTCAATTCTTGTTGTTTTTTCCAGATTTACACTTAGAATGACAACCCCAGTGTGCATCAAGCCTTGAGTCATCTGGTCTCAAAGACCTATTATGAGCTATAAGGAAGAAGAGAAGTAAAACAGGAAGAGGAGGAGAACTCCCCAACCCCTTGTCCTGGAGGCTAAAAATATGGGGTTGGAAGATAATAATGGAAAAGGCTTTTTGGCCACTGGGTTTATTCTGTAGCATCCTGGTAGCATCTTCTTCAGGGTAAGAAAAGTGTCTCCCAGAACCTAGCTTGGAACTATGCTTCATTGTGTCTGTGGTTCATTGCCAAGAGCCTGATGTCTCCTTCAAATCTCTGCCTCTCCACACAGCTCTGCAGGTTCTTTCCTTTGGAGAAGAAAGGGAGAGGGTGGCTGATTAGTGTTAGCATTCTTCCTCCATGGCTCCAGGTTTCTTCACGGGTCAATTCAATGAGAACAGGTAGGTGTCACTACAGGCACTGTGTCATTGAGGTCAAGGCAGTTTGTCTGATGTCTCAGTACTGATGGTTCTGAGTTGCTGTCTCCTGGCCCTGGCTAATTTATGTTAAAACCGAGAGGTGCTATGACTTCTTATTTTTACTTAGTTTTAATTTTTGAAATTGGTTCCCATGTATCTTAGAATGACCTAGAACTCTATATGTAACCAAGAATGACTTTGAATTTCTTATTTTTATGCCTCTTGACTCAATCCTATTTTATCATTCATTTTGGACTGAGATGGTCTACCCCAGCCCTTTTCTAGATCAGAGTCTAGAACCATCTGTGCTTTTCTAGAAGCATCCATGCCAAGTAATTATTGGCATTACTGAAGTAAGGCATTCACACTGTTTCTAGCTCCAAGTTCTACTAGCTGTGATAGCTAGTTCTACTAGCTGTGATAGTAGAACAAAGCCACCATAGATTGTTTAAGGATGGGGCAATGTTTTGTTATGTTTTATTCTTGTGTGCACATCACAATGTGTACTTGCACAAATTGAGATGGCTGTGATATTGCTTCTTGGCCTTAAAAACGTGTGTGTTGGAGGGCAGTTCTTGGGAGTCAGTTCTCTCCTGTCACAGTCACCTTGAGAGATCTGAGAATTAAACTTGGGTTCCCAGACCTACATACAAGTGAGTGCCTACCTCTGGCCCTTCCCCAGTCTTTGGACTGAGATCAAGTGAAGATGGCTATGGCATTGCTAGGCAATATGATCTTATGGGACCACTATAATATACACAGACCATCATTGACCAAAATGATCACATTTTTGTAGTTACGGGGGTCTTTATCTCATTTTGATCTGAGGCCAGAGTACGTAGTTCAATCTCAAGTCGTAGTCTGGTCTATCCTGGGGGCTTCCTAGACTCACCTGTCCCTGGGAACACTATATGCAGTTGTAAACTGGCCCGAAAGCATGCACATTAGTGGGACCTCTCTCCTGTTCTGGGCTCAGGGCACCCACGTGCCTTTGTATTATTGTGATGGAAAGTGGCAGTGGGAGTCTGGTTGGCCAGAGGGCTGGCCAGTAAGTGTTAAAACAGCCATTCTGTTTCTACCCCTTTCACTTACGGACTTGCTACCTACAAAGACTTATAAAATGCAACCAATGCCTCGTTAATTTTAAATGAATCTCCCCATGTAACCACTCATCTCTGACGGCCACAATTAACCTCTACTCCACACTCCCTTCCAGGTTTGGCTGGCCTGATCCGGCCTCTCTTGACTTGCGCCCAGCATTTTGTAAGCTTTTCAGTAAAAACTGCAGGGTGGGGGTGGGTTCTCAAGCTCACAGCCCCTTTGCTTTCTACAGCTCTTTGGACCCCTCCCCCACTCTGGCTCTGAGCCTGCCACCTCCGGACTGGCTAATAATGCCTGAAACACGTGGAGTAATCAGACTTCCCAGGCAGTCACTTTGACCTGGCAATTTCCTCTTCTACCTTCCTCTTTGACTTCCAGACTTGTGTTTTCCGTAACACGAGGTGTGTGGGTCATGGGTGAAGGAACAGGGCTTCATTAGCTGTGTGTGTCCCGCAGCAGGAAGAAGGAAATTTGAGTTGGTGTTTTCTTCGAGGCTAAGTCACCATTTTTTGCTTGGTGTGGGGGCCATGGGATTGTTCCATCTGGAGCAAGTCCAAATGCTTGAACACATGAGACTAAGAGCCTAACTTCCCTACTAAGAGGCAGATTGTTTGGACCCTAGAGCACTCTGGGCACTCACACTCATATCTCAAAACAAAACAAAAACAAAAAACCTTCACACAGAAAACTGAACCAACTCATTTCTCATTTCTCCCTTGATAGGAGGCCACTCTCCGGTAGTCAATTCCCAGTTCCTGGAGGGGCTTTCCTAAGGTTTGGAGACCACATTTGTCCTAGGTGAAATTGAGAGCTCTTGTTTCCCAGCTTTGGTGGGAAAACTAAGTTAAACGTGTCAGTAGTGTTCTAGGACTGGGGAATGGGGTCTGTGGTCCTGATCACGTTCTTCTGGCACATGTGCATTCTGGGTCAAGTGGGAACAGGAGGAAAACCAACAGCCCAAGGCAGAGCTGCTTGCTGGGTAACTCTATAGCTGGGCTTCCTCTGTTCTTTGGGTGCCTGAGCATTCTCGTTTTCACTTCTTGAAGCCCTTTGCCGTCTCTGCCAGGCCTTCTGGTAGTGTCAGGGAGGCATGCCCATCTCAGAGTGGTGTTTGAGCTGTAAGGTTTGGCCATCCCCTGAAAACAAGAACCAAATACTATTTAAAAGCCCTTATCTCTGCCAGGTCAAGTTTGCAACTTAAATCTGTTGTTAGTGGTTTTTCTCATCCTTAGACCTTTACTTTTTGGAAAGTGACCAGGAGATTTCAGTGGGTAAAGGGCTGAGAGAAGGAGAGACAGAGATACAGAGAGAGAGACAGAGAGGGGCAGAGAGACAGGGAGACAGACAGACAGACAGGCACACACACACACACACACAGAGAGAGAGAGAGAGAGAGAGAGAGAGAGAGAGAGAGAGAGAGAGAGAGAGAGAGAGAGAGAGAGAGAGAGAGAGAGAGAGAATCTTGAGGGGGGGGATCTTTGTCATTGCCATGGTACAAGTTCGTTTTCCTAGTGGGGAATTTTCCGGGACTCTTAGAGCTCTGACTTTATGGGTAAATGTGCTGGAAGGAGGCACACTTCTCATGCAGAATGTCCTTTTAACTCTCTTCTGCTCCTCTGAGCTTTGCCCCTGAATACACAAAACCCTGTGTTTGTGAATGCCAAGCACCTTCTGCAGGGAGGGAGAATGCATTGTAAATCACTCTTTCACAGCCGGTTAGCAGGGAGTGTCTTTCTCACCGGTAATTATAGTTTTGCTTTGAGTTGTTGGGAAGGTTGTTTGGGGGGCAATAAATTGTGATGTCAGTTGTCCTTCACTGAGAAGGGAGTCCTCAGCCGGAAATTGGTGTTCTTAGCAGTTGGACCTCTGGGGTCTGTAAGACTGCACAGCAGAAAATCTACGCAGAAGAGAGGGAGGGAAAGGGGAGAGGAAGGGAGGGAAGGGTTGGGGGAAGAGAGGGGACAGATTGACATACTGTCTTTTTGTTTTAATTTTAGTAATAGGAAATTTGAGAATGAGGATAGGAACCTTGGTTCCTATTAAAGTATCTTATGCTAGAAAATTTTAGTGAAGCATTACACTAATATTTTTGAAAAGTTTAAAAAGTGTATAGGGTCACAGTTGACTATTTACAGTGGTATGCATGTGTGTGTGCATGCGTGCATACATGATGCATATTTGTTTTTGTGTGTGTGTGTGTGTGTAAACCTATTCTAATAAGCTCCTCTCCAAATACACTTGCATTATTATGCCACATTGAGAAAGCTTCCCAGCTAGAAAATTCCAAGTAGAATAAAGATTGAACTCGTGCATGATGCCAACTGAAAATCTTCCCAACATCAAATTTAATATTTCTGCGTCAGGTTATGGTAAAAAAAAAATATTTTTTTCCACTTGAAACATACTATTTCTTGAGTTTCCTTTACAGTGGGCTTATGACTTTAGTATTCAGACCCTTTGGGTAATCTGTGTTGATGAATTGCCTGGCAGCTTCTGCCAAAGAGAAATCATTTAGTCAGATTTTAGCAACCCTAGGCTGTTATTCAAGCCCAGTTGGTAAAGCTGGCTGCCAGGGTCAAGTGCTCACCAGTGTCCCAGGGTTGAGCTCTGGTCTCTTGCTTCACATGGAGGGAAGGGTTATTTAAGCCACAGCGTATGGTACTAATTCAGCAGCCTCCTTTCTGTCCTGTTCCTGTTTTGTGTATGGGTCAGGCATGTGGGATCTGGCTACCCTGACCTATGGTATTTCCATGTGATGAAGCTTGGAGCCGGTCCAAGTGAGCAGGAGGCTGGGGCCGGGGAGAGGGTGTGCTCTCAATTCAAACACATCCTGATCTGGTTTCTGGCTCTGACTTTCTTTGCCGGGTCATCTTGGGCAAGTTATTCTTTCATTTCCATATGTGAGATGGGCACAAGCATGCTAACAAGAAGACAGTGTTTTCTGTCCTGGGCCACATGCCTAACTTGAACAAACCTGGGAAGCTCTGTGTTGCAGATGGTGGGGGTGAGGTTGCTTTTGGTTTCTTCTCTGCTTTGTCCCTTGCCACCCTGGTACAGGTCACTGATAGATTCCCCTGGATTACCACATCAGTTTCTGAACCTGTTCCCTAACCCCTATTCCACAGCAGGCAGAGGGGTTCTCTAAAGATGTGAACTGAAAGCTCATGTTCCTTCCTGCATGAAACCGAAGTGCTAACCACACCTTGGGAATCCCTACTCGAAACCATGCATGGTGGCTGATGTCTAGAATCCAGCTGGGAGGTAGAGGCAGGGGGAACCAGGAATTTAAAGTCACCTTCAGCTACATTGGGAGTCTGTCTCTCAAAAAGTGAAACTATAAAAATTAAAGTGCCTATTTGATTTTGTTCCTTCTTCTCTGACCTTGCCTGTGACTGCTCTGTCCCAGCTAGGGCTGTTTGTGTCTCTTGCTATTCCCAGAACATTATAAGCATGCTCTTGCCTCAGGGAATTGTGCTTGCCCCCGCCCCATCCCCAGAAGGAACACCTGCTCAGGTGTCCCACTGTTGTTAAAGATCTTGTTCTGTTTCTTCATATTTCTTTCTCAGCAGCTTGCACACTGTGGGGCAGTTGTCTCTGGCTGCCCTAGAATGCAGTTTGCACAAGAGCAGGGACTCTGTGTTTTTGGTTTTTATTATCCCTGGTCCTCCGAAGAGTGTCTGGTAGGCTAACAGAAAACCACGAGTGACAATGACTGCTAGTAACTATTTTTTAAGAGATTTGTTTATTCATGCTCTGTCTTCATGCACATCAGGAGAGGGAATCAGATCCCATTACAGATGTTTGTGAGCCTCCATGTGGGTGCTGGGAATTGAACGCAGGACCTCTGGAAGATCACTCAAATGCTCTTAACCACTGAGCCATCTCTCCAACCTCCCTATTTATTTCTGTCTCACACAATGAAGTCTGGGGCAGGCATTCCAAGACTAACGTGGACACTCTATAAAAACGAAGGACCGTTTTTTTCCTGCTTGGCTGTTGCATCTTCCTCCCACCCCCTCTCATCTCCTTCACCTTGTGTCTCAGTAGGCTTGGAGGGGATGAACCATCTACTTATATTTAACCATCAAGAAGGAGCAAGAGGGGTGGATGCGAACTGTTTCTAGACACCAGCCAGAAGCTGCAAATGATAATTCTGCTTGTAGCCTACCCACTGGGATAGTCTTGGGCTGTAGGCAACTGAAAGAGGGTGGGTGATGGCCAGATGGGAGAGGATTCTGTTACTCAGAAAGAGACTGGATTCTGAGGGGCAGCAGCGTAGGTGGTGTTTAGAGTGTTACTTTAACCTGTATAAAATAAGAGTGTCTACAAGCCTGTAATCCCAGCTACTTAGGAGGCTGAGGCAGGTGGATTCCAAGTTTAAGGTCTTTCTGGTCTATAGCATAAATTCAAGGCCAGCCTGGGAAGCTTGGTGAGATACTGCTTTAAATAAACAGAAGAAGAGGTAAGGAAGGCTGGCTTAATGGTAGAGTGTTTGCCTAGCATGTATGAGGTCCTAGGTTCCATCTCTATTACCCTAGAGAGGATGGAAAGTTTGGATACTTTGTTACTTAAAGATCAGTAATAGCACACAATCCCATCACCTGGAAGGCAGAGGCAGGGGAATCCTAAATTTGAAGCTAGTCTGGGCTATATAGTGAGTTTGAGGCAAATTTGGGCTACAAATTAGATCCTGTTTCAAAGGAATACAAATAATTAGGTAGAAATATAAGCAAGTAAGTTAATAAATGGGAACAATAGCACAGGCAGGCCTGTAATCATGGAACTTTGGAGGTAGATGTAGGAGGGTCAACAGTTCAAGGTCAAGGCTAGCTTGGTCTTACATGAGATAGTGTAGAAAGAGAGAGGGAGAGAGAGAGACAAAGACAGAGAATGACTTGCCCTTGGTATTTATTTTTCCACCAGTAAATTACAGCTACATTTTTATTTTAACCATAGTGCCTGGTATGATGTTGTTGGGTTTTTGAATTCAGATGTTTTTAACATCTGTGTTCTATTTCTGTGGAAAAAAAAGGGAAAGCCTGCTTATAATGATATTGAGGTTAAAAAAAAGTCACCGGCATAAATCATCCTGCCCCACCCAGTTTATCTCAAACTAGGAGGGAAGCAAGAAGTCAGGCCAGCACCAAATCTTCCCGTGTCAACCTGTGAAAAGAAAGCCATCACATGTGACAGGTGTAATAGCCGTAGATTGTCTGTGAGACAAGCAATAAGAAGAAAATCCAGACTATGAGGCATATGACATCTGTTGATGGAATGGTCCAGAAGGAAGGACATATAGCAGAATTAAATGCCTATGACATGGACCCATGGACCCCTTCTGTATAGTGGCTCTTCTCACATCTGTATATGAAGTGCAGTAGGAGCTCTTTGAGGGGTTATCCCAGAATCTAAGATGATGCCAGTGTTGTCTGTGCACTTGTCACACAGGTGGGGGCACACGATGAGAGTGAGCTAGACTTAGAGGGAGGAGTAGGATTTGGATAAGGAGGAAGGAGGGGGATGTAGCATTGAGAGTTTTCAGGGTGATAAAAGCATTCACAGTTGTGGCTACCTAGAAAGGGGAGAGGCAGTGTTGGCTGGTGCTGGCCTGTGGTCAAAGGCTAGAATAACAAATCCGTGTTTGTCCAGTCAGCAAGGAGAACCAATGATGATAAAAGTATGAAAAAGATGAAGAATAATATGGACTTTGGGGTGGGTCATTTTCTTGCTCTGACTTTCAGAAACAATCTGGTAAAGGCAGAAGAGGGATTTTAAAAATCCCAGGTAGGAATAAGCCAGAGGCAGGCAAGCATGGGGAGTAGCTTGGCAACCTGGGACTCCATCTGGGTTATAGACACTCTCCTCTCACAACCTAATAATTCACTTGGATGCCTAGTTCTTTACCTGCATAACACACACACACACACCCCTTTCCAAAGAAAGTACCTAGCAATTCAGACACCCCCCTCACTGGCACTGGGCTATGTCTACACCCATATATTTACTTAATTATTGTCACTGAACAATAGAGTAAATTTCCCCTCCCTTAATGGGCATGAAACTTGGGCAGTTTCTATTCTGTATTCTCAAAGTGTCTGGTTACAAAGAATAGAAAGGGTGGCGTGGCCTCGCTTGTTTTAGGTGCATGCACAATAGGTCAAAACTGTCTTAAGTGAGCTTTTAGGGGAGATCCTCTATTTACAAGTGTGTGCCTATGCATAATTGGATACACATATGGTTAAAAATCAGGTGCATTGTGGGGAGAGATGTGTACAGTAGAGAAATAATTGTATGACCTAAAGTATCAATCAAAAAGGAGACTCATACAGATGATTCCCCTTAGCAACCAAACCCCATGTCCTCTGGAGCCTTACAAAAGGAAGCCCCCAGCAATAACTGGGGTGCTTGATTACTTTCACTCTTGTGGCTTGCTGTCGGTGACAGAATGTCCCCCATTAATCTGCACTATCGCTTACCTTGCTATCTCTGACTTTCAATTCTTTGGCGAAGGAGCCCATGAACCTAGAAATACCAGCAAAACCAGGACTGGCACGTCCTACAGAAATCAAAACAGGGACCTCAGATGTCTCGGGGGTGCGTGCTGTCAAACTAAAATGTTTGGAGTTAGACGAATGAGAAGTGAGAAAAGGTTTAGTTTTGGGTGTGGTTGAAGATCCCTGATGACCAGTGGCAGTGAATGGTTCAGGGATGTGGAGGGGTGTGGTCCACGCGGCTGAGGTAAGGAAGGAAAGGTGTTTGGGGATTGTAATGGCAGGTGACAATGGCTTGACCTGAGGTTTGCTGAGAAGAAAAGAGGAGCTCAGAAGACCTGTGCTGAGATGAGGACAAAATTTTAAGGGAAGAGAGGTCCGGAATCAAGGTACAGAGAGGGAATATCCATGGAAGTAAAGTCCCTCAGGTGTCCTAGACCCAAAGCTTGGGAGCTTAGAAAATCACCTGCACTTCTGCTGACTTCCTGTTAGCAACAGGACTGTGGTGTGACTTCTCCCAGAAAAATGTCACCAACATGTATTCACTCCAGGTAGCACATTGGCAACAGACGGAAGAAAAGTTTCTACTCAAGTCCGGTTTGACATTTACTGGAGTTTCTTACGTGAACACGGTGACACCGTTAGCTGTACCATCAGAATCCACTCACTCTAGCTAGCATGGCTGGCAGTTCAGGAAAACTGGAAGATCTCCTCTCCTCATGGATTGTTCGCTCTGTCTATGACCTTAGGGGAGGGCCTCATGAGTTTTCTGTGTTTCTGATCTCTCTCAGGCCTGTGTGTGTCCCTTCTGTCTCCAAGAGAGTATGTTTTGACCAGGAGAAGATAGCTATGCAAGACGACAAAAATGGATTTTAGCAGAGGGAGGTGTTGGGCTGCAGAGGAGAGGAAGCCTGGGGGGAGGGGGAGGGATGACTTTGAAACTCAGATGGGGTGAGGGTAGATGGGGTGGACGGAGTCCCGGGACTCCAGTGTAGTAAAAGCTGCGCCCATGGATGTCTTCGGCAGGCTTTCTGCCTCATGGGAATAAGAAGATAAAAGAGGTGCTCACGGGAGTGACTGGCACACCAGATGAGGCCATGGCCTTAGGGAATCAATGAAGCTTCTTGGCAACATGCCTCTGGAAGGGCAATGGGGGAGGGGAGGCTCCAGCCTTGCTTCTTTCTTAGAACTCCATATACATATGCAGCGACCATTTTGTGAGAATCTTCAAGCAACTACTTATTGCATCGGGGCAGATGTTGACATGGGGTTGGCCACGGGCTCTTGAGTTTCGTGGTCCGTTGTGTGCATTCCTGGGTTACTAAGCGACTGTGGGTGGTGGTGTCACTCAACAGCTCCGGCTTCTCCATGATGTCACAGCAGCTGGCACCTCCTTTCGTTCTTTCTTTTAATTCCACTTGAGACTTTTACCCGCAAGGTCTCATGGGCATTTAAAGACTGTTTTTTTTATACCATGTTTCATGCCTTTCCCCCTCCCCTAACTGGCTCCCAGATCCTCCCCACCTACTCAATTTCATTCTCCCCTCCCCCCCAAAAAAACAGACACCACTATGGATTCTGTTCTGTGTTGGCCAACCATTTCCTGGGCCCAGACCCTGCTGGAGCAAGGTTGGTAAACCTAGGGATCCGTTGTTTCCCTTTCCCAGCAGATATCAATTACAAAAAGCTCCTTGGTTAGGGGTGGGACGCTGTGCCCACTTCCCCTTCTCAGTGCTGGGGTTTGGTGTGGTTTGAACATGTGCAGGTTCCGTGTGTCCTGTCACAGTCTCTATGAGTTCCTATGTTTATCAGTCTGGTTGTGTCTGGAAGACACTGATTCCTTCTGAGTCACGATCGCCGAGCACTGAGGGGAGGGGTTTGATGGAGACATCCTCTTTAGGATTCCAAGTCTCTCACTGTCCGAACTTGGTCAGGCTGTGGGGCTCTGTTAGCTTCCACCTCCTGCCAGAAGCTGCTTCTCTGGTGAAGGTTGAGTGATGCACTGATCTACCTCAGGGGTGCTCTTATACGATTGAGGTGACTTTGGCTGCAGGCAAAAGCCAAGTCCATAGACACAGTAAAAGATGGCAAGTGTGAGTGTCCACAGGCAGCACACATCATCAGTATAGATACAACTTCCTCCGGGGACCATGGCTCCAGAAGAAATGAGCAACAGAGCCCCAGCGGGGAGGGAGTGAGGCTGGGGTGGAGTGAGGACGGGGGACAATAGAAGGTGGAACCTCCAGGTGTGCACGGACACCTGTCCTCACCGCCTCACCTTTCTTCCTAGCACAGCTGTCCTCTTGCCTCAGACTCAGACAGAACATGCCTGCTCCTCAGGCTCTTGTTAAATAAATACTCTGTCACACGGGGACAGAAATTCTCCTGCAGGCAGGTGAGTCAGAGTTCACAGCTGTTAGATGGGAACCCTCTGCTCTGGTCTGGGTAGCAAACATGTGCCAAACCAGAGCAAAGTCCCTTGAAATCACCTCTGGAGAGCAGCCTGGCAGTGACTGTGAAGCCCCAAGCTGGCCTCAGAGAAGCAGGAGTCTGTCTTGTTTGCATTTATGCACTGCGGACTTCGGAGGTTGTTAATTTCCAAAGTAAACTTCCAACCACAGGGCGGTTTTGAAGAGCACTTTTTGGAGCAAAGTACACCTGTGCTTCCGTGGGGACTTGATCCCTGAGGCCTGGGGTCATCCAAAAGCTGGGGGTTGATGGGCTTTCAGTTTCCGGAGGAGCAGTAACTCCAAGGTTATATAGTGTTCCAACCACACTCTTCCAGGAATCCAGTGAGTGTGCTGTTAGAAACCTGAGCTGTGAAGCTTGGGAAAAACAATTTTTTTTTTCTTAATTACTGTGCTAGATCTTTTGATAATTCCAGATGAGTCTCTCTCTCTCTCTCTCTCTCTCTCTCTCTCTCTCTCTCTCTCTCTCTCTCTCTCTCTCTCTCTCTCTCTCTCTCTCGTGTGTGTGTGTGTGTGTGTGTGTGTGTGATTTTCCAAGAATCCACAGGTTGAGATAATAGGGACCATGAACGATAAGACACAAGGTTAGTCATTAGTGTTATCCAAGCCTCAGAAGGGCTGGATGACCTTGAGCTAATCCCTTTACTCACTGGGAATGAGGGTTGCTTAACAGCACAGAGCCACTCTGAGCCTGGCAGAGGTCACTTCAGAGAAGACAGCTCTGAACTCCTCCAGTGGAAAAGCAAGATAAACAGTGAGCGTGAGCCTCGGGTGGTGGCATGACTTCAGCCGTGGTGAAACTGTTCTGTTAGGCTCTGCCGGAGCCCAGAGACCTGAGTTGCAGTCTCAGAGCATGAAGTGTGCATAATAACTCCCGTGGTCCCGTGGTTAGTCCTCATCAGAACAAGAAAGGAAGGGAAAAAGGCTGCTTTTTAGAACAGGTTTCTGGGTGTTTTCTTCTTCCCTACTCTCTAGAAAAAAATTCTTGGGTTTCTCCCCCCCCCCCCCACTCCAAACAGCATCACAAGCAAAAACAGAGTCAGACTGACGCAGTTCTAAGTCTGATTCCAAGCACCGATAGTTATTTTTCAGGGAAGAACAATCCTGAGGTATTGATTGTGGCTTTTTTTTTTCTGAAGTTCTGGCCCCAGAAGCTGTGTAATCCCCCTGCCTCACTCAAACAGTGATCACTATTCCCCATGCTGTTTTGTTCACCACTCTAACTGTTCACGTTCTAACTGAGGTTCAGCTGCCTTCCTGACATCATTTTTGGGGACATGAGGAGAAGGCATGTCCAGTCTGTGTCCCTTCACAGTTTCTGCAATGAAACAAGCCATCTCAGTGGTTTGACTGCGAAAACACCACTAATTTTGCCTCCATCACTTGCCTGACACTGCCCTGGAATAGTGTGCCGAGGACCTCCCTGCCAATTTGGTGTCTTGGGTCAGTGTTCCTTAACCTGGGAGCCCTGGATTTGAAAGGGAAAAAAATACTATTGCTAATGTCTAACTGGAATTTAGCATCTCCTTTAGCCAAGGGTGTGGTAAGAAACCACAATAGTGCTAACATGACAGTTATTGCAAGTATCTTAAAGTATAATTTTCTTTCACCACTCCTGAGAAATTGTGGTGGTTTGTGGAGTGACCGCTAGATCTTGTTACTTAGTACATTCATGAAGATGTATACATATGCCCATAGGAAAATGTTTTCCTATTGTACTACAGTATATTTTTATTTATTTTTATGATAATATTTTTATTTAAATTTGAAACAAGCGTGTTTTACATGTCAATCCCAATTCCCTCACCTTCCTCTCCTCCCCTGTCCCCCTCCCAACCCCCATCCCATCCCATCCCCTTCCTGCTCCCCAGGGAGGCTGAGGCCTTCTGTGGGGAAATCTTCAAAGTCATATCATATCATTTGGGTCAGGGCCTAGGCCCTCCCCAATGTGTCTAGGCTGAGAGAGTGGCCCTTTATGTAGAATGAGCTCCCCCAATCCATTTGTATACTAGGGATAAATACTGATCCACTACCAGAGGCCCCATGGACTGCCCAGTCCTCCTAACACCCATGTTCAGGAGGTCTGGGTCCGTCCAATGCTGGTTTCCCAGCTATCAGGCCCATAGTCATATTTTGCTGTAAGTAGTTTTAGTGATTACTCTATACTTCAGTTTATGTATTTAATATTCTTATTTTGAGAGGGTCCATAGCCTCCAATAGACTGCCAGAGTCATCCATGGGCACTGGGGGTGGTGGTGGAGAAACTCGCTTCAACCATGAGTTGCTTTATGTTCTAGTTTTATTCTGTTGCTGTGATTAAATACTTCCACCAAAAACAACTCAGGGAGGAAAGCGTTTATTTGGATTACACTGCCCGACTACAGTCCATCATTGAGGGAAATCGAGGCAGGAACTGGAAGCAGAAACTACAGAGGAATGCTGCTTGCTGGCTCACTCTGTGCCTTGAGCTTTCTGGCTTGTTCCCAAGTTTTGCTCAAGGAATGGTTCTACCCACAGTGGGCTGAGCCTTCCTGTATCAATTAATCATCAAGATGATCCCCCATAACTGTGTCCATAGACCAACCTGATCTAGACTTCTTCTCTCAGATGACTCTAGATTGTGTCAAGTTGACAATTCAGGTTAACTGGTGTGCCTTATTTCTCTAGACTTTCTCTGAAGAGCCTACTACCAAAAAGCTGTTTTTACCTTGTTCCCACAATGTGACGTTTCCCCTAGCGTTTTCCATCACTCCTTCCTGACTCTATCAATTCTTCCCTAGTTCATGCCTTGCATTTAAGATTTTTTTTTTCATAGTCCTATTCTTCCTCCATCCTTCCCATACATAATTATTAATCGCTACTATGAAATAGTTGCAGAACTTTGGAAGGGGAGAGGCAAGTGCTAGGTCATTATAATGCAGCCGTGATGCACATTTATGGAGCACAGAAAGGAAGTAGTTAACCTGGCTTCGAGAGCCTATCACGGAGGTACCCACAGGTTAAATCCTAGAAGGCCAAGTAAAGGGAGTTAGTTAGGCTTAGTGATGGGAAGGAAGCTGTGACTAACTAAAACAAACAACAACAGCAACATCAAAACACTAAAGCCGGTGGTAGTGGTGCAAAGGTTTAATCCCAGCACTCAGGAGGCAGAGTCAGGCCTCTGTGAGTTTGAGGCCAGCCTGGTCTACAGAGTGAGTTCCTGGACAGCCAGATATACACAGAGAAACCCTGTCTTGAAAGAAAGGAAGGAAGGAAGAAAAAGGAAGGAAGGAAGGAAGGAAGGAAGGAAGGAAGGAAGGAAGGAAGGAAGGAAGTTGTGGCTAACAAGAACTGTTGAATGGTCAAGCTAAGACTGTACAGGTAAGGGTGGCCAGGTGGTTGAATGTTTCTCAGTCCATGCTGAGAAGGCCCCAAAGGTTTTAAGGGAATTGCGTTTTCGAGAGGCAGCTCCGGTTCAGTAAAAAGATGGACTGGAGGGAGGAGGCCGGCGGATGAGACATGCGCGCTACCTTTTGCTCACTCTTGAGGATACCACAGTGTCCACCCTGTGCTTTGCTTTCCTTCTACCTGAGATGCTTTTCCACAGCATCCCACGCTCCCGTGTGGCTGTGGTTGACCTTCCAGGCAGCACCATCTGATTTGGCATTCATGATTTTTAAAGAAATGTTATTTGAGGCCCATTTGAGTTACTTTTTTAGTCTAACCTTCTCTTACCTCTTTGACTTTTCTGAGGACCAGGGCTAGGTCAGGTTTACATACCTAGGAGAGTCTCTGAGCTGGCATAGAATAAGAGAGAAGTTTGAGGAATTTGTAGAATTTGTCTGCAGTCATACAGGGAGGACATCCCCTGTCTCCCCACCCAACTACAACAACAGAGTCATAAAATATCCAGGAAGACTAGCTAATCATTATTTTAAAAATGGGGTGCTTTGTTTCTGCATGGGGAGAAGCTGCTGGCATTATTCTGAGCCCTACCTCTCTGTGCCACCACCAGCCAGGATTGTGGTGCTGCCAGAATTCACAGACAGTGAACTGACCGGAACTGAGAGTCCACTTTGGAAAAGTGGATGGTGTGGGCTTTTTTTTTTTTTTCTTAATGTGTGTGTGTGTGTGTGTGTGTGTCAAAATGTCTTTCATGACAGTACTGAGGAGACTAATCAAAAAAAGGGGGCTATATCACAACCAAGAAAAATCATGGGTTGAAGTCTAGAGTCTCGGGTGCTATATGTGCTGTATTTGTCTGTGGCCCACTGTATCAGCTGGTCTTGTGTGTCAACTTGACATAAGCTAGAGTCATCAGAGAGGAAGAAGCCTCAGTTAAGAAAATGCCTCAATGAGACCCAGCTGTAAGGCATTTTCTCAATTAGTGATCAGTGAGGGAGGAGCCAGCACATGGTGGTGATGCTACCTCTGGGCTGATGGTCCTAAGTTCTATAAGAAAGGAAGCCAAGCAAACTAAGGAATGCAAGCCAGTAAACAGCACCCCTCCATGGCTTCTGCATCAGTTCCTGACTCCGGGATCCTGTCCTGAATTCCTTTGGTGATGAATGTGGAAGTGTAAGCCAAATCAAACCTTCCTCTCCAACTTGCTTTTTGCTTACGTGGTGTTTCTTTGCAGCAATGGGAGCCCTAGGTAAGACGAACTGGTAACAGGAGTGGGGTATTGTCCTTATAGACCTGGTCATGTTTGGGGGAGGATTATGGAAGGACTTTGGAAGCCACTGAGTGTTGTGACCTCCGTGGGATGTTCTGTGAGAATTTGGAAGATAAGAGTATTGAGAGAAGTGCAGAGGATAGAGGCCTGGCTTGCAAAGTTTCAAAAGAAAGTTTAAAGACTATCAGGACCATCTGTTGCTTTACATTAAGACTCTATGGTGTCTTGTTAGCTGGGGCTGAAGAATCAGCTGAGACTAACAAGACACCAGAACTACTAAAGCAAAACTTTGCTTTGCTAGGATACTTGATGCTGGTCAGCCAGAGATGCCATTCTGTAAATATGTTTCTCTTATTGGTTAATGAATAAAACACTGTTGGCCAATAGGAAATCAAGATCAGTAGGACTAGGAGACAAGGAGGATTTGAGGAAGTAGTAGGGAGGAGATTCATCATAGAGGACAGAGAGAGTAGAACTTGGTAATATGTAAGCATCACCTGGGTGGTTCTGGTGTTGAAGGCTGAAGAGGTCATGGAGAACAGCTGAGCTGAGACTTGGCTCTGTGAGAGGTCAGGAAAGACCACTGGTGAAGGTACAGCCTCAGTGGCAGTTGAAGGCCCAGGACTGAAGGGGTCACTCAGAGAGAAGTTGAGGCTTGGCACCATGAAGAGAGTCTATGAGAGGCTATTGATGAAAGTGAAGCCCAGTTTACTGCAAAAGACCCCAGCATTTTGAAGATGCCAGTATTATGGGATGACCACCAAGAAAAGCAGCAGCAGTGGAGAGGAGCCAGCTGGAGCCTAGAGGACAGCTGTGTGTGCTGCAGAGGGCGGAGCGGAGAAGGGACCCAAACCCTTAGCAGGAGCCTGGAAGATAATGAGTGGATCCCAGATAACTAGACATTGAAGTGTTTATTCTACTGGAGTTTGATTTTGCTTGATTCAGAAGGTGATGGTGCCTATCCAAGAAAGTATTTAACTTTTAAAGGAGCTCAGGGGTAAAAGACTTGCAGGTTTAAAAGAGATTGGATATTTTAAAGAGACTGAAATCTTAAAGACTGAATTTGTAAAGACCGTGGGACTTTAAAAATTATTCATGATATTAATGTGAGATCTGGGGGCAGGGATGCAAGAGTTGTGGGTTAATAGTGATGCATTTGTGTATCACGTAGACAAGGGGTCAGTTGCACTGGCTGGCTTTGTGTGTCAACTTGACAGAAGGTAGAGTCATCAGAGAGGAAAGAGCCTCAGATGAGGAAATGCCTCCATGAGTCTCAACTGTATGGCAGTTTCTCAATTGGTGATTAATGAGGGAAGGCCCAACATTTGGTGGGTGCTGCCACCCCTGGAATGGTGGTCCTGGCTTAGCAGGACCATGGGAAGAAAGCTAGTAAGCAGCATCCCTCCATGGCCTGCCTCCAAGTTCCTACCCTGTCTGAGTTCCTGTCCTGACTTCCTTCAGTATTGAACAGTGCTGTCAAAGTATACCCCAAATAAACCCTTTCCTTCCCAACTTGCTTTTTGGTCATGGTGTTTCATTGCAGCAATAGAATCCCTAGCTAAGGGCCCATTCCCCTTGAGTTAGCTCTCACTCAGGGGTTGATAGAGGAACAGAATCAACAGGGCATACACTTCTAATCATAAGTGGGGACTTCTGGGGACTCATATGATCAGAGGTTGGTCAGTCCAGCCATGCTCTTTGGAGCCATGCAGTTTGGAGAGCTGGAGAAACCAATGGCTGCTCAGTCTAAAGAGCTCCAGAGTACAGAGGGATCAATGGTGTGTCCCAGTCAAGGCTGAGGCTGCAAAGCCATGGAGCAAGGCTAAAGAATCTGGAGTCTGTTGTCATGTCAGAAGCAGGAAGTCCACATTTCCTCCACCTTTTGTTGCACCCAAACCCCACTATGGGATTGTGTTGATTTTATTTGTTGATATCCACACATTTGTCTCTGGAGACATCCATAGATACATTGATTTTCTAGATTATTGTAATCTAGCCAAGCTGCTGATCAAGATTAATCATCATAGGGTAGGCGTGGAAAGCAATATTGGTCCCATAGAAGATACTTAGCTTGGTCAAAGCCCTTGAACATTTAATCAACCTTCCAAAGGTCTCAGGCTCTGTGTGACACTGACCAAACCAAACCAAAGAATTTACAAGTGTATGTGTATGTACATTACATTCATGTATGCGTATATGTGTATGTGTATATATATGTATGTGCTGGTGTGCATATGCGTGCTCACATGTGTGTATGATGCATGTATTTGTTGTGTGTGTCTGTGTATGATGTGTATGTGCATGCATGTATGTGTGCATTTTCATATGTTCGTGTATATGTGTGTATATATGTGTGTGAATGTGTGTATGTATATGTGGATTGTGCATGCATGTACACATATGCATGCATGTATATGTGTATGTTTGTGTGTACCTGTGCAGTTCTTTCTCTGGGTACTTTGTATGTTCCCTAGTTATTCACCATGACCAAGACAGAAAATGTATAAATAGTTCAACTTCATTGCCCCTTATGCAGGCATTAACCAGACACCAGAGAATACCAGGAATTGAAAAGAACATAAAGATTACAAGTTAATCCTTAAAGATAACTGTATGCAGTATGTATAGACTCTTAATCCCTAGCAGGGAGACCACTGACCTAATACCATAACCAGCCTTCCAAATCCCTTCAGCAAGCTGGGATAAACGGTGATGGTATGTACACACACACACACACACACACACACACACACACACACACACACACACACACCCTACATAAACCCCCAAACTTCTGAAGTACTTAAAAACAAAACAAAAAACCCCCCATCATCAGACTGATAGCAAGTTAGGGAAGCCCTGTTTAAAATGGACAAGTGATTCAATAAGGATTTCTCATAATCAGGACTCAGCCAAGCTCAGCCAGGCGTAGTTCACCTGGTTCTTGTCAGCCTCACTAATTCTGGAAATTTCATAAAGCAAGGTGCTGGTCCCTGGGGTTAGAAAAATTGGAAGACACATTTCTGAGGTCATGAAGCAGAGGTGCGGAGCCATTCTTTAAGAAAACTGGAATTGGATTGGACACCCCTCCCCTGTCAGCTGCTCATGGTGTTTCTAAGGTGGTTTTTATTTCCTATCACCACAGCTGTTGAAACCCGGCTTTGCAGAGCTATGACACCTTGGAAAGGAATGCAGTACTACCTGTGGACAAAACTGTGACTGGTGATACCGCACGGACTGTGGGATGGCTGCTGAGCTGGTTGCATCATCTGAGCTTGTGATTCACGTGTTTTCTCAAATTTAAAATGTCCTATAGCCCTGCAGTTCGAGGGTTTGTTGTTGGTCTCGGGAGTGCCTCCCTGCACTGTTTCTTTTGAGTTCTGCTTTAAAATGAGTAAGGCAGGTTAGGGACATGGAGAAAACTAGACAAGGTCAGGGCTTGCCAAAGAGAATCAACATTTCCTAAGTCAGAAACTCTTACAGGCTGCGCCCTGTAGAACCGCAGGTTAGGTGCTAAGCAAGTGGGTGGGTTTAGAGCTCCGCGTAGTCACCCCATGTGTGCATTTCTGTGTAAATTAATAGAAACAAAGTGAACTTAAAGTACACTCTCTCCATCACCTCTGCCCATCTCCATGAAAAGCATGGAAAATGGTTGTCATCATAGAACTTAGAACTCTGTGCCTTCACTGTCTCACACTGCCTGTCATTGCCTTATGGCCAACACCCATGGTGCTACTTCTATTTATAAGTTAAGAGCCCTGAGGTGTCAAATATAAACAGAGGATTCTGCGGTCTTAACCACCTTGCTGGAAATTTTCTTATTTAATTTTAGCCTTTAAATACGCTAACATCTCAGAGTGGTGAGGAGGCTCAGTGAGTAAAGGCTCTTACTGCACCCGAGTTTGATCCCCAGAGCCGTGTAAAGGTGGAAGGGGAGGGCTGATCTCACTAAGGTCCTCCGACCCAACTGCACACTTGTGTGCACACACACAGCTAACGTCTCAGAACCTGAAAGGAGTGTCAGTGACATGGAAGACACTGACTTGTTAAGTAACAATATTTGAGCATTGGGTTTGCCTTCATTTCTCCTTCCCTTCCCTCCCCTCCCCTTCCTTCCCTCCATTCCCCTCCCCTCCCTCCTTTTCTTCTCCTTCCATCACTCCTCCTCTCCCCTCTCCCTCCCTCCCTCCCTCCCTCCCTCCCTCCCTCCCTCCCTCCCTCCCTCCCTCCCTCCCTCTCCCCCCCCCTCTCTCTCTCTCTCTCTCTCTCTCCAGGCAGGCCTCAAACTCCTTGTGTATGTCTTTGAAATGCCATTCCTCTTGCTGCCCGCTCCAGAGGGCTGGGTTGATAGGTGCACACCACCACACTCAGTTTGGTCTGGATTCTTTCCAGAGTTGCTGTTGTAGGAGAGAATTACAGCTCAGCCTACATCCACACCTGCCATTTGCAGACTACATACTTATGAATTTGCTGCTTCCTAATTTTTATTTACAACCCCTGGGTCAGTACTGTCAGTGCCTTCACGTTCATGTGCAGATGTGCACAGAGCTTAGTACAATTTGAGCTATTTGGCAAGTGTGTTTTCAGCTAAAGTGCAACAAAGTGACACTTTCAGCTGTCCCTGCAAATGGGAGTTCTTTTCATATTCTATTTAACGCCATCTCCCCACCCCCTCTCTCTGTCCTTTTGTTGGATGGTTTAGCTTTTTAAAATGCTCCAGCCACAGGACTGACATGCTGGCATGGGCTCTTGGGCACAAAAAGGCTGCAGTGTGTTTAGAGGAGGGAGTTGCTGTGTGGATACTTCCTTCAGGCAAGAGCTTCAGAGGTATTAGCTGGGAGTTCAAAGTTGATGAACAGACACTATTTTTTTTTTTTTTTTAAGTAAAGCTACCTTTAAACACATAAATAGGATTTTGTCTTGATTGACAAAAATGTTATAATCAGAGGTTCCCAGAAACCCAACCCTGCATTTTCTCCAAGATTGATGATTTGGTACCTGCTAATTTCATAACTTTAGAGTCTTTACAGAGCAGAACTACCTCAGGACACAAGAATCAAATATGCATCCCTCAATGCATTTGAGGGATGCAGTGGGCATCCTGAGAAATGCATTGTCAGGTTATGTGGTGTTAGCATCACAGAGTGCACTTATATAAACTGATATGTTGCTGAGTGACCGAATCTATGGGACCATCAGCACATATGCCTATTCCCATTGACCAAAACATCATTCTGCAGCTCACAGCTGTGCTTGAAGTATAGGCTCTTACCAGAATAAAGAACTTGTGAATCCCTTACCTCTTCCTACTCTACACTGGCCTGGAAGCCATGTTGCCTAGAAGCCATACTGCTTTTGAACTAGAAGAAGTATATTAGTTGGCAAGGTAATACACATGTCTGGTACCCTCTTCATGGAGATGGCTGGAACTTCTTTCAGCAGCAGGAATTCCTCGCCATCTTGACTGGAAACACTTACCTGAAGGTTGAGGTTTTACAGATAATTTGTTGTATTCCTTCATGGAATTTGTTTATTCAACTCATGCACTAGCCCAGTGGTCGGATGAGACTGCACGACAGACTTCATTCATAGACAGGCTGGCTAGGGGATCAAGTTGATCATGAAGGTTCCTTTGTTTTAGTTACAACCAGAGGAGAAATTTATTCTTAACCTGGAAACTCCAGTGTGTACCAGATAGAAATGGACCTACCGGGTCTAGGGAAGTTTGACTGTGATGATGACCAAGTGAGGATGGCTTGGCTTTTTTGGGAGCCATGGCCATAAGAAAACTATCTGATTGGAAGGAGAGAGCAAAATAACCCCTTCTCTGACATTCCAGGATGTCTTGTTCATAATCCACAGATAAACATCTGGTGGGACCACCACTGGGTGTTGGAAGATGGTTTATGGTTTAGATCAGGCAACTGCCGTTTCCTTCTAAGCTCTATGGGGTGTAGATGAGAAACAAGGCTTGGATATTTCTCCCTGTATTAGTATGTTCCCAGAGTCTGCCGTACCTTATCAGTGACACCGCTGCCTTCTAATCACGTGCAGCCTTCTGTTTTAGCGTCAGGTTTTTGTCCAATACGGAAACGTTCTGGTAAGAGGAAATCTGGGTCCTAATGTTGTGGGGTGGGTGGTATAATTGTACATGCGTGTGTCCATTTGTACACATGAGATTGTGTCAGGACACCCTGTGTAAACCCCAGAGCAGTACAAGTTACCTTTCTAGGTAGCTTTGCCTGAAGTCTAGAACACTAGGACACACACTGGATGACTTCATGTGACAATGCAAAGCCATGTATCACTCCTTCTTCAAGAATCAGCACCCCTGCGCCTTCTTTGCTCATCCTCCACATCTGGTAGATTCCTGTATCTCCAGGGAGAGCAGCCTGCCTCCTGTATGCTCTTGTGCCCTCTAAGCCACTATGATGCTACCCTGTGTCTTCTACTCACTGTTTCTAAATCTTCCAGAAATACCTTATGTCTCCAAATCTCTCTCTCTCTCTCTCTCTCTCTCTCTCTCTCTCTCTCTCTCTCTCTCTCTCTCTCTCTGTCTTGCTAGTTCACTCCCTCTGTTTTTCAGGCCCCCCATAAGCGCAAAAGGAAGTGGTACTATTAGGAAGTGTGTCTTTGTTGGAGTAGGTGTGGCTTTGTTGGAGGAAGTGTGTCAAAGCTTGTTGGGGCAAGCTTTGAGGTCTCCTATGCTCAAGCTATTCCCAGTATTACAGTTCACTTCCTGTTGTCTTTTATCAAGATGTAGTAGGCACCATGTCTGCCATACTCTCTTCCATAATGATAATAGAATGAACCTCTAAAACTGTAAGTGAGCCACCCCAATTAAAGGTTTTCTTTATGACAGTTGCCGTGGACATGGTATCTCTTCACAGCAATAAGAGCCGAACTAAGACACTCTTTGAAGTCTTCTCATCATTTTCAGGACTGGGGATAAATAACCACACATACCACACAATATTCTTCAGGACTTCGTCTCTTGTGTGTCCGTCCAATGTCCCTCTTATGTGTGTGTTTGGGGGCTGAATCCAGAGCTTTGCAAATGCTAAATGCAGGCTCTATGTCTCTGCTATCAACACTTTCTTCTCTTGATCCCCCAGTATTTGTGGATGATCTGCCTGGGATCCACACTATCTGGCCCTTGGTTCAGGGAGCTGAGGTGTTAAATTAACTCAGGGGGTTGACTGGTCATGGACTGAGGAGCTTCAGGAATAGGTGTGGATAACAATGTTTACTTATACAGGTATAGAGGAAAAGTGGTTAATTTGCTTTTTCTGTTCCTGATTCAGCATTCCTCTGTTTTCTTCTCGTTCTTTTTTGAATGGAATGATATCACCCACTCACTGGCTTTATATAGCTCTCACTGAGGTAGAACTCAAAACGGAAATTGTGCCTATTAATTAGAAACCCAAAATGTGGGCAGTTTTGAACTGCTAATTAAAACTTAGCAATTGAGTTGTATCCACAGCTTTTAAACCTTTTTTCTTTTCCTGAACCTAGAACTTTGCTTATCAGAAAGGATGACTTTTTAAAAAGCATCTCCCTTTAAAACAGTTCCATTTATCTCCAGTAAAACCTCAGGGCTGGACTCTTTTCCCCTTTAGGAAAGTTGTTAAGGAGAGAAGCAAAATGGTTGAGGTTCCTTCCACTCTGTCCTCTACTGATTGCTGCCTACCACCCTCACCAGGCAGCAGAGCAAATGGGTGTTTAGTCAGGGCTTGGAGATGCCTTGGCCAGAAGGAGATAATCTCCTCAATACCTAGGCTTCATGGGGACCCCAGTGGCTTCTGAGGAGTAGGGTATGTGCTGTCCATCACCACAGCTACCTGCAGAAAACCAAATAAGCCCATGAAGGCAGATGACAAAAGTCTGAAGAATCTACCCACTGGTCTTTCCTGGGTTTGGAATCCTCTGCAGAAGCCATCAATGCCTAAGCTTGCTCCGGAGTGTGGCTTTCTGGGCCCAGTGCCAACAGCTCACACAGGCCTCTCTGTTCAGCATAGACTGCATCTCAACCTGACTCTTTTCTTTTTTAGGTGGCCCAGCAGGGATCCCCTTGTGACTGGAATCAGAGTCTACACAGACTCCTAAGAGGTGGATCTATATGAGGGGTGTGTGACATCTCCAACAACTGGCCCCATTGTATCCTGGCCTGCAGGAGTAGAGAGAGAGATTCTGTGGCTGGGGCGGTTTGAGTCTCCTGAGCCAGGCAAGACCATGTGTTACGCATGTGCTTGGGGCTGCGGCTGCGGCCGTAGCTGGCCATGTGCTTTGCGTTTCCATTCCTTTTCAGAAGGTGGTTGATTCATGCAAAACGCTTAACAATGCCTGCCATGCGCAGCGCGGGGATCGGATCCCCTTTGATGTGCAGGGTCTTTTTGGAGGTTCCAAAAAAACAGTTCAAAAGGTTTACTTTGGACACCACACCTCTAGCATATGTGAAAGTCAAGGCCAGGCTCCCCGCGCTTGCTGGGGAGAACATCTTGTGTTGGCTTCTTCCTTTCTGTTTTGTGCTGATTTCACACTGGCCTGGTGGTGAAAGGAGAGGATTAAGCAAGGGAAAATGGCCAGGCTGGAGCTGAGGGTTTTTAGGTATCCAGGGAAATAAGGACACACACCGTCTTGTTGTACAGTCAGATGGCCGGGATGAGGCTGAGGAGGGTGACTTGCCAGCCATGAAGTACTTTCCCTGCTGGTGCCTCCAAGCTTATAGAGCCCCCTGGGGAAGGCTGGGGGAGCTATCTGGTCACTAGGGTGGGTCCCATTGCAGCATAGGGCAGAGCTGTAATTTGCAGCTCTCCTGGGTTCGTTTTCAGGTTGTTGGGAACAGCGCTGTTATTTTTCTTTTGTTGCTTTTCACACAGCGCAGGACTTAGGGATGGCTGAGCACTGACAGAGATCACCACGAGGAAGGTGGGCACGCAGAGCAGAACCTTTCTCTGTTCTGAGTTTCCTCCCTGCCCTGTCCTCCTGGGATGGGCTCTGGAAAGTCTCCCCTCTTTGCTCACAGACAAGATTTTTGAGAGAAAGCATTCCAGAACCTGTCTTATGCACTCAGCCATGGCCATGGTCAGGGACTCAGGGAAGGTGTTTTCCTTCCTTCTTTCTCATCTCTTGGGAGTTCCCCAAATTCCTTGTTCTTCCAGGGGCTGAGGAAGACACTTCCTCTGTGACTAATCTGCTTTGTGACAGTGAGTGGCTGGGGAAAAACCAGATGCCCATCCCTCTCTGTGTTAGCAAAAAGCCAAGGGACAATCCAGGCTAGCTGTGTGGACACTGGGAACAGGTTAGACTGTTTGCCAGTGCAGGTATACCAGAGCATCATCTCTGGAGAAGGGAGGAGACTGGAGGCCCCATGGTCTTGCCATCTGCTCCCTTGGAGCTAGACTCCATTTCTCTCTTCACACAAGGCAGGTTACTGCCCCCAGCAGCCGCCAACCTCCTAGCCAAAGCTGGCATCTCTGAAATGCCACAAATGCTCAGTTGGCCTCCCAACTGATTTACCACAACATATGGAAATATCCTGGCCAAGCCTATAGCTATTTGGCAGATTGTAGATATCTATAAATCATGCACTAATTTTAATGCAATTTACCCCTGTTCTGCAATACTCTATAGTTATCTACCCTTCACAGGTTTTCTTCCTAGGTCTCCTTGACCAAGAGGACCACCCCCACCCCCACCCCCATCCCCACCACCACCACCCCTTAGAGTGAGACTGAGCCTTGTGTACCCCTTGAGGCTCTGTGAAGCTGTGCTCTCTCCATTGTCCTGCTCAGAGGAGAGTGTAGTGAGTTATTATTTTTCTTTCCTGACTTGACATCCTTGTGAATCCCTGGTTTCAGAGCATTCCCACACATGCCCTTTATTTCTTGTTGTGTCTCTGCCAGTTTCTGAAATCTGCCCCAAAGAGAAGATAGGGTTCTGAGCTGTACTCTTACCAATGTCATATAATTAGAATCCATCTATATATATCAAAGTACTTCCTTAGTTTGTTGGGAATTTTTAGCTTTGGTTCTTGGACATCCTTGACCAAGGATTTTTCAGATTCCTCTCACCAACACATGGTTTGTTTCATGGGGGTGGCTTGGCCCTCTTCCATAAATTTTAGGACTAGAGATGGGGATATCTATTGGAATTGTTAGGGAGACTAAGTTGTTTTTTTGAGGGGGGGTTGTTTGTTTATTTTCCTTTGAGACAGGGGTTTTCTGTGTAGCTCTGGCTGTCCTGGAACTCAGTCTGTAGACCAGGCTGGCCTTGAACTCATAGAGATCCACCTGCCTTTGCCTCCCAAGTGCTGGGATTAAAGGCGTGCACCAACATCACCAGGGAGACTAAGTCTTAAAGGACCAAAGGTGTTAATGGGTACATCAGGACATTTCATAATTGGAAAATATAAAGTGAAAGGGAAGTGACTTGATCAAGGGAGAACATATTTGAACGCCATAAAAATCTTGCCTCCTATTGGAAGGTTTCTGAAGCTGGGGCATCGTTACTAATGAAGATTAAGAATGAAGTGTGTCTGAGTGATCACCATTGGTCACTGATGTGAGCTGAACAGGGTGCAGGCTGGTTTGTGGCCTTTTTCTGTGTGTCTGTTCTTCATGGTTTGAGGGCCAGATGATGTCTCAGTACCAGGTACAGCACCTCGAATGGAGCAGATGTTCAGAAATACTTACTGTTTATTAAGTCAACTGATGTGTAGATAACACTAAATCAAACAAAAGCCTTAAGTAATTCATGGCTTAGGTGCACACTCTAATATCAGACCCCTCAACTGGAAAGCCCAAGCCCCTGTATCTGGTAGGGCACAGGCTGAGGTATTAAAATAGAAAAATCCCCAGATACATGAATAGAGACAGGGTACAAGTTCCACATTCTCTTATGTGACCATCCAGAGTTCACGAAGGCTGGGCTGGGTCCAAGGTAATCACTGCAGATGCCATCAGCATGAAGAAGGAAGAGTGTGAAAAAAAGGTGAACATGTATTTTTTTTCCATGGGACCTTGACTTGAAAGTGCTATTGAGTCTTCTGCTCACATTGCATTAGCTTTAACTGGGTCACAGCCAAGCTGAAAGAGAGGGTGGAAAATGTAGTCTCATATACCAGGAGTTCCATTATTAAAAATGTGGGGAACACATATTTGTGAGTAAGTAACCTCTAATACAGTCCTTAAGCTAACGTTTCTCTGTGAGCCTTCCCTTAATCTGAATCAGTTGCAAAACAGATCTTGGGAGGAGACAGACTGCTACCACACATGGTTGGACTTTTGCTTACTTGGCAGAATGGCTCTCATTTGTAACTTCCATGATTCTGTGAATATCAGGGGTCTTTTATTTTCACAGGTCGGCCATTTTGCTTTTTATTTATTTATTTTTTTAAATGTGTAAGATATTTGTTCCTCGTAAGTCCAACAGCAATAGAAAAAGTACACTGCCAAGTACCTTTCAATGTTCCGGAAAGACTGATCCAGAAAGATGAAAAAATGGAGTGGGATGCGGGGACAAGAGGAGGGAAGTCTCCAAGAACTGAACTAATGACGAGGCTCTGTGTTCACAGTGTCCACTGCACTCTGGGTCAGCAACGTGGCCACCGCTTTGTCTTTTGTGTGTCAACTTTCTCTTCTGGGAAAAGGTGGGTGAGTAATCTCATCCCAGCACTCCCTAGAATAAGAAGGTTTTAGTGATGGGACCTCCCGTGCAGGCTCTAGTTTGTAGAAGTTGCTTAGTGACACTGCACACCCTCTCTCCTCCCCCTTCCTTCTTTGCAGAAGAGGGAACTAGTATTGAGCCCGTGTCTTAGATATGTTTCTGTTGCTGTGATAAACACCATGACCAAACGCAACTTGGGGAGAGAGGGATGCATTCCACGCCCACTTCCACAGCACAGCCCATCATCAGAGAAAGTCAGGGCAGGGACTTAAGGCAGGCACTGAAGCGAAGGCCATGCAGAGTATTGCCTGCTGGCTTGCCCACTGTGACTTGCTCTGCCTGTTTTCTTATACCATCCAGGACTGCCTGACCAGGGATGGCACCACCAACAGTGAGCTGGGCCCTTCCCACATGAGTCATCACTCAAGAAAATGCCCACAGACTCATCTACTGGCCAATTGTAGGGGGAAGCATTTTCTCATTCAGAATTCTTCTTCCCAGATACGTCTAGGCTTGTGTCAAGTTGACAAAAACTAACCAGAACATCCTGTAAGCCAGTGGAATGACTACCTTAAAGCATTCCCTGTCATGATAGGTCCTAACCTGGGCATTTAGTCTTTCAAAAGTAATTAAAGGAGGCAACACTTTAGCTCTAACCCAGCCAGTCAGAGGCTTTGGGCACAAGGCTTGGCGACTGACCACACCAGAGAATTGCATCTCTGAACACACCTTCTGGGGGCCTGGCCCTGTAGAACTGGATGGGCAGGAATAAAGGCAATGAACACACCTTCTGGGGGCCTGGCCCTGTAGAACTGGATGGGCAGGAATAAAGGCAATCAGCAGGTAGCTGAGGAGTTGAGAACTCGGTATCCTAAGTTCTATGCAGAACACAGTATCCTAAGCCCCAGGCATGCAAGCTGTATAAGGAGACTAAGAATGTCAGGGAGGTGTGTGTGTGTGTGTGTGTGTGTGTGTGTGTGTGTGTGTGTGTGTGTGTGTGTGTGTGTACTGGAAACTAGAAATAGAATCCACCTGGTAAAGGTTGGAAGACATAGGTACCTGGAGGCAGCAGGATTGGTTTTCCCATCTATCCCTTGGCTACTGGAGCAAAGCAAACCTGAGCCTGGCTCAGGTTCTAGAGTAGCACATCAGGGAGGAAGGACAGAAGGAACAGACTCTGGGGGAACAGGCCCCCCCACCCCCACCCCCAGGGTAGCAGTCTCTAGGCTGAACAGCTCCTGGGTCATGCGAGGGAAGCTGGAGGGTTTAGACACAGATGGAGATGGTAGATTTCCTTCATGGTGATGGTAAATACCCTTGTTTGTGATGCAGAAGGAGACACTGGCTTCTGCAGTGATGTGTTGACTTGCAGAGAAGGATGGAGGGACTGGCTTTGAGAGCCGCTCACTGGGGACCTGCTCTTCCCTGGAGGTTGTCTTAGAAGCACAAGCCCTATCTGTTCCTTCCTTCAGTTCCTTCTCTAAAGTCACCCTCCTCCCGCTTCTTCCCTTCTCCTCCCCTTCCCTCCTCCTTCTCTTCCCCCTCCTTCTCCCCCTCCCACATCTTCCCTCTCCTCCTTCCCTTCCTACCCTCCCCTCCTTCCCTTCTTTCCTTCTAATAGACAATTAACTGATTGATTACTTGCCAGGTAGGAACCTAGGAGTTGGAGAAAATGAAGGATGACCAAAGATTACAATCCTAACAGGGAGACAAGTAACTGCCAGTTGCTGGCTAAAATCTGTCTTTGTTTTCTCAAGGTCAAGGCCACGCCTGGCTTCCCCTTGCTGGGTCTGGACAGGGAAGCCCTAGGTGGCATTCCTTGGTGGTCTACAAGGTGATAGGTTCCAAAATGTGCCAAGGGGACAGAGCAGTGACTCCCACTCACTCTTGTCAGAAAGCCACCTGTGACCTTACAGCCACTCACATAGCTGTATACCCAGACCTTGATGTCGCTTCCCTTGGAGGTATATTGGAGACAGACATAGTGAGATGATGAAATCTGAAGACAAAGTATAAGAGAGCCAAAGAACTTTCGCCCCAGAGAACTGGAGTGAATATGTTAGGCTGTTGAGTACATTAGCACCTTTTAAAAGATTTGTTTTTACTATCATTAATCATATGTGAGTGTTTGTGTGTGGATATGTGCATATGAGTGTAGGTGCCCAAGGATGCCAGTGGCATAACCTGAAGATGGCTTACAGATGGCTGTGAGCTGCATGACTTGGGTTCTGGGAACGAAACTTTGGTTCACTGTAAGAACAGCATGAGCTCATAAGCATGGAGCCATCTCTCCAGCCTCTGTTGAGCTCATGATGGGGAGGGCACAGCATTGTGCAGTTTCAAAGCCCAAGAGGAGCTCTTAGTCTTTTGAGTTTCACAATAATGCTTCACCCAGTAACATTAGTTCATGAGCAGTCCCAGAAATATGGTATTTTTAAAAATATTACTATTTGGGCTGGTGGTGGCGGCGCACACCTTTAGTCCCAGCGCTTGGGAGGCAGAGGCAGGCAGATCTCTGTGAGTTCCAGGCTAGCCTGGTCTACAAAGAGAGTAGTACCAGACAGCCAGGGCTGTTACACAGAGAACCCCTGTTTAAAAAACAAACAACAACAGCCCCCCAAAATATTATTTGGGGTTGAGGGACATGTGCATGGTACATGTGAAGGTCAGAGAACAACTTTTTTTGAGTCAACTCCCTTTTTCCACCTTTCCCTGTGAGCCTGGGATAGAACTCAGTATCCACGTCCAGCCCTTTAGCCTGCTTGAGCCAACGAGCTGGCCCTACACTTATGAGTCTTCAATATGTGTTATTAAAAGGCCAGGCACTGTTGAGATTTGTTTGGGGTAGAATGACAGAGATTTAGACTTTTATTCAGAGGAATAGGATACAAATCTGGTATGGCCATTTTGGTTATGGTGATTAATCTATGAAATGGGGATAGGAAGGTCACGGCAGTGCAAATGTGATAAGCGTGAACTTGCCGGGGGAGGCGCAGATGTGATAGGCGTGAAAGTGCTTGGCCAACTCTCAAGTGCTACACAGATGTCTGATTGTGTCATGACTTGTTATTGCTCAAGTGTCGGTTTGCTTTTAAGTGACTTTTCAATGGCCTGGCATAAAGGGGTGCTTTGAAGGGCAATTGCTAATCGTATAAAACTATAAAAGTTAGTGTCTTATTTTTTCCTTCCTGGCATATCCATGACCATCATGGGGTAGAGATAACTTTAGCCAGTAGTCAAGGCCATGAAAGAAGGAGACAAAGACAATGACAGCTAAGTCTGCTGTAACAATTATGGAGCTGTTGACACTTCCCAGTAAAAAGAAGGGCAGGCCACAAGCCCTGGGCTTCCAGCCAGAGCTCCCACCTGCTCCTCTCCGCGCTGAAGAATTGTGGGAGATGCTGAAGTAGGAAGTGGAAGGAAACTGAAAAAGACTATAATGCAGCTCCCATGAGGTTATCGTGCATGGAGGGCAGGACTTTGTGGTGATGGAGCTGTTTTGGGGTCCTCCAAGCTCTGTCATGCTCTTCATCCATGCTCCTGTAAGTAAGCCCCGCACATGCATGGGTTCACCAAGGTGGACATGGATGGGATCCTTGCTTTGGTCTGTCTGGATAGACATTTGTTCCTATCTCCCCAGGAGAAGTAAACAGAGAATTCCCATCATGTTTTCCATATAATAGTTTTCTAAAGTGTTTGGCATTTTCCTCAGTCATGTTTCCAAGGTTTATTTTCTTTTCAAAGTTGTAAGATTTATACAGCCATTTGGGGTGAAAAGGTACATTTAAAAATATTTTACATTTACGTGTGTGTGTGTGTGTGTGTGTGTGTGTGTGTGTGTTATGTGTGTGTGGGTGTGTCCATGTCATGGCACGAGTGTAGAGATCAGAGAAAAACTCCTGGGAATCAATTTTTTCCCTTCTACCATGTGGTTCTAAGAAGCAAACTCATGCTGTTTGCTAGGCCAGCAAGCATCTTTGTCCTCTGAGTCATCTTGCCCATCCCAAAGTACAGACTTAAAGATTTCTTTATTTTACTTTTAATTATATGTAAGTGTGCATGTCTGCATGTGAGTTTGTGCGTGTGAGTACAGGTGCCTGAGGAGGCTAGAGGCTTCAGACCCTCTGCAGCTGGAGTTACAGATTGATGTGAACTTCCCAGCATGGCTGCTGCAAGCTGAACTCTTCAGTCTATACCTTCTAAAAAGTATTATGGATTAGAGACCAGTGATTTATTCTTTGCTAGGTAGAAAGCTGTGCCTGAGGGGCCAGAGGGGGACTCTTCCTGCCACAAAAGACCCATTTGCACATCCTATGGAATACCTGTTTGTCTCTGGAGATTTGACCCACCAAAATAAACAAAGCAAATTAGCTCTAAACACTTGTAAATTAGTCTGTTCCTATGATGAAAGGTGATGGCAGGGGGATTGTTACAAGCTGTAGATGTTCTAGCCTGGGCCTGTGGTGTTTCAGGGGGTTGGGAGGCAAAGCAATCATTCCTTTGGATAGCTACCCCACTATGATTCAGTGCCAAAGACTATAGTCTAAACAGTTGGGATCTTTAACACTCTGACAGAGTGCTGATGCCGACCTGCTGAGCCCAGGATTTCAAAATGAAGTGAGAAGGGAGGGCACTAAGACTGTCCAGGATGAAGTTCTCTTCTTGCTCTCGGCACTCTTCCTGCGGGCGCAGAGTAGATAACCCGAAAGGCTTAGGGCCCCCGGCAAGCTTAAGGCTAGCCACAGCCCAGGTGTTTGGTTTGTAACTCTGTCGGTAAGGCCAAACCACATGCAATTGGTTCTGAGAAAACCAACCAATAATGTAGGAGGCAGTTCCAGGAGAAAGACCAGCTGGCAGTTTTGTAGAAACTGGAAAGTCTGAGCAAGATTCTTATTGCTCTGTTCCCTGCTCTCTGACTTGCTTGCACTGGGCTCTGTGCATAACTTGATAAACCTGTATTCAATTCCCTCCTTCCCTCCTCCCTTCCCTCTCTCCTGTCCTTCCTCCATCCCTTTCTTTTTTCCTCTCCTCCCTACCCCTCTCTGCCCTTTCCTTCACAAAATCTCCAGGAGCCACAGGCTGGCTTCTAGATCCTTAGATAGGTAAGGATGACCTTGAATTTCTAATCCTTCTGCCTTCACCTCCCAAGTGCTAGGATTGCAGGCATGTACTACCATGACTGGTTTCATGCCATGCTAGGAGCCGTACCCAGAGCTGTACCCATGCTGGACAAGCACTCTAACAACTGACCTACACCTCCAGCCTATGTATGCCTATTTCCAGAAAATACAATCAATATTCTTGTGATAAAGTTCTGCAAAGGTTGGCGAAATCTGTCCCTGACACCTTTTGCCAACAAATATGGGTTTTGCCTATCACTTGTACCCAGAGGTAAAATTTAGAATGGACCTAAGACACCACCCCCATTTTTATTAATTTATTTTATTTTGTATTGACAGAGTTCTGATCAGTAACCCAGACTAGCCTTGAACTTGCAAACTTCCTACCTCAGCCTCCTGCATGCTGGGATTCTAGGCATGATCTACTTACTATGCTTGGCTTGCTTTCTTCACTCATAGAAATGGGAAGTGTTAACCCATTGGTGGTAGCATATGACTTTAATCCCAGCACTCGGGAGGCAGAAGCAGGCAGATCTCTGTTAGTTCAAGACCAGCCTGGTCTATAAGAGCTAGTTCCAGGATAGCTTTCAAACCCCCCCCCCAAATAAAAGGGAAGTGTTGGGGTTAGGGGAGGTGTAACTACAGAGTAACTTGCCAAGATCACAGCTGGTCATTGGCTGTGGCAGAACTCTGTTCTGTGTGAATACTTGCAAGATGTATTCTCAGATACGCTGTGGGTGATACTGCTGGAACTATGTACTAGCCTTACTTCCTAGTCCTGCCATCCCAAGGCCATCCCCGGGATCATGGCCTTTGTCTCCTTTGTCCTTTTAGGGACTAACATTGCTGTGGTTTTAATGCATATGCCTCCTGGGATTTATACTTTAAAGTGATAGTCGGACAAGATGAGGTCATTAGGGGTTCATTAGGCTATGATGCCCCCTTCTCAGGGGCGTTATCAGTACTCTTACAAAAGCTATGAGGGGCCCAGGGGTAGCGGTGCACACCTTTAATCCCAACTCTTTGGAAGCAGAGGAAGGCAGATCTCTGTGAGTTCAAGGCCAGCTTGGTTTGCAGAGTGAGTTTCCAGACAGGCTCCAAAGCTACAGAGAAACCCTGTCTCGGTAGCAAAACAAAACTATGAGGAAACACATTTGTCCCTGTGTTTTGCCTTCCACTCTGTATGAGGACACAATAAGCAGAGAGAAGCCCTTCATTCATACATGGTCATTGACACCTTCAGTGTAGACTTTCCACAGACTACAGAAATGTGGGGAATAAGTTTATATTTATTTATATATATTTATTGATAACTTCATCAATGGTATTTTGTTATTGCAGCAGCATTGGACTAAGGTAATTACCTAATGTCACTGGACCTCTGTGTATTAGTTAGCTTTCTGTTGATGTGACAAAAATACCCAAGACATAGATATACAACTGTAAGGGAGGGCACATTTCAGTTCCGCATAGTTTGTCATATTGCTTTAAGCTGTGGTATTGTAGCACATGATGCCAGTGGCCATGGGAGCCAGGAAATGAATGATTTCGAAAGAAAAATGAGGCTATGATCTCAATATCCCCTTGAAAGGTACCTTTCCAATGACCCAACTTCCTCCCACTGGGATTTAATTCTAAAGAGTTTTTACAAATCCCAGTAGCACCACAGCTCAGGACCAAGTTGTTACTCAGTGAGCGTTTGAGAGACATTTAAGATATGAACTGTAGCACTTGTTCCCTCAGAGTAAGAATCAGATACAGATGTGTGAAGTTGCCCTGATACTCATTTAAAACAGTGGAGTGGGCATCAGTTGTCATTGTGTTTTGTTGGTGGAAGATGGAATGGAGCAAATAGAACATCATCACACTACTTTCTGTTTGGCCTGGCATTCCTTAATCCCTAGGTTGGCCTTAATTAATTTCAGGTGTAAGATTAATATGCTAATGATGCTCTCAATCGGCCCTGGGCATCTCACTGTCCTACAATGCCTTGACCGCTGACTGTGCTTTGAACTGGAACTCAGCAGGGCTCTTGTGAAGATGGCCCGTCTATCACATTTCCAAAATCCCCTCTGCAACAAAAGAGAAGCCAGAGAGGCTGATGATAATTACTGCAAATCAGTTCCAGGGATCCCTCGATGGGAACGGTTGCCAGTGCACAGAGAATGGGTCTAATCACAAAGCTCCATGAGTGTGTGCCTAGGGACCTGAGCATCATTTAAAATGAGGAGAAACATGCTCTGAGCTCAGCAGCATCATGGGTGATCTCAGGAAGGGATGCAGGTGAACAGTGGACCTCGGCGGGGTAGTTCGTTGTGGCCGTTGTGACCAGGAGCAATATGTATTTGATAAATGAGAAATTCAGTCAACATGTCTGACTACTTGGCTCATCTGGCTAATGGCTCAGTGTTTCCTTTCCTCTAGAAATTTCTCCTTTTCTGATCCATGGGTGAGTGAAGAGGCTAGGGCTCTCTGCAGCTACCTGCTAACATATCTATAGCTGAAACCAAATAAGGAAATGTGGAAAGGCTTTTATTCCAAGAATGTCTTGGGCTGGGGATATGCTTAGTGGGTAGAGTGCTTGCATGACAAGAACAATGTCTTGGGTTTGGTCCTTCAGCACTTCATAAAATCTCACCACTCCTGTAATCCTCTCACTGCTGTGGAGGGAGTTCAAGGTCAGAAATTCAAGGTCATCCTTAGCTATGTAAGGGGTTCAAGTGCAGCCTCCTGTCTTTAAAAACATAATCATTTATTTAACAAGGCAGCCCCTAGAATATGCTGTTATTTTGTCCTATGAGGATTTTCTGAGTCTGCATTTCTGGCTCTATGGATAATGGATACTCTTTCTAGTGTGGAGGAATACTATTGATGGGAAGGCACCGTACCTGGGGCACTAGAGAAGCCTGAAGAATTCACATTTCATACCTGCTGCAATGTATTCATGACCAAAGTTTACACAGAACGCTAAATATTTGCATCTCTTGATATGGAAAATCAGCAAAAATGCTTCATGCCATTTTCCATTGCTCTTCCAAGATCACATGTGTTTGGAACGGAACTATACATAGCATGTGTTCCAGGGAACCTGTATGAAATTAACTTTTATAGCTGACTTTTACAAGCAGGATCTTTTATTGTCTACAACTTGGCTGGGGTACAGGAAGTTCCCGAGATGATTTACTGTCATTTGTGCCTATTGTAAGGTGGTTGATGAAACCGATATATTATTGAACATATGCAGTCATTCTGGCTGCAGCCAACAGGTCGTCTAACCCTTTTATCTGAAGGACTGAAGAGCTTGCGTTGTGGAAGGGGGATGGGGTGTTGAGTGTTTTAAGTGAAATAATTACTTGCAGGACCAAAACATTTGTGACCAAGCCTATAATTCTTTTCTATTTTCTAAAAGCTTGTTTGACTCTAGAGTATGTTATTTCAATAAAGATTAAGGCAATATCTCTCAAATAAATGTGTGATTACATTCTTGTAATATCTAAGATGATTACTTCAGTTTATTTGACTATAGCATTAAGAATAAAGATCATGCATTTAAATTTCTTTCATGTTCCCTAATGCAACTCTACTCCAACCCTTTTCCAAATTAACAGAGGGGTTCCTTTAAGATAGCATTGTCTTCATATGGTCAGAGAAAAATTTGATAAAATGGTGGTAGAAATACAAGAATTTCTTTTTCCCTAGGAGGAGAAAAACCTCAAAACTTGATTTTATGTTGGTGGATCCAGTAACGGTATATCGTTTGATTGAATTGGAACACAGGAAAGAAAAAGATTAAATATAATTCTAGAATCTGTACTTATAGCATAAAAAATATTCGACCATTTGGCAAACTTTGAACTTTGGGGTGTGATGTGTCCTGTCTGAGCCTGAGAGCTAACTGATCACACACTTGTGTTTTTGTTAGAAAAGCATGGTCAAAGATTTGAGGCATCTTAGATCCAAATTTTTACTTATAATATCAGTAGGAAACAAGAAAAGCCTCTAAATATTGAATACCTATTGCCTACTCAGTCATTTGTAAAGTGAGCTGAATTAAACTTAAGTGGAAGTTTTCATTGTGGTTGTTTTGTTTTACAGGATCTTTCTATATAGCCCAGGCCGACTTTCAACTCACCATCCTCCTGCCTTCCTTCACTTAATGTAAAAACTAACTTTTTTGGAACAGAATTTGCAGTTAAGTTCGGGATCCTCTTTACAATGGAAGTAATTTATACATTTGGCTTCCTATTCACCTTCATAAGGAGTCTGGGTGTCAGTGGACAGTCATTCTCTTGTCTTTTTTCCCCACTTGTGCTCTTGCTATGAGGCTCAGGCTGGCTTCTAACTCACCATGTAGCTCAGGTTGGTCTTGAACTGTAATACTCCCTTTAGCAGTTTGAGTGCTGGTGTAACAGACATGTGCTACCACACAGGGCTTTGTACTGATGGGGGACTAAACACCCAACAAGTGAGTCGGGGTGGTGGCGGCCCACATCTTTAATCCCAGGCAGAGGCAGGAGGATCTCTGAGTTGGAGGCCAGCCTGATCTACAGGGTTAAGTTTCAGGACAGCCAGGGCTACACAGAGAAACACTGTCTTGAAATCCCACCCCCTTCTCCAAAAAAAGTTCAACTTTATCCACAGCTTTATAGCAAGTTCAAGACAAGTTTGAGCTACATGAAATCCTGTACTTAAAAAAAAAAAAAAAAGAAAAAAGGAAAAGCAGCTGGCATTAATCCCACATGTTCCCATGTGTGTTTGTCTTTAAGCTGGCCACTGAACAGGGCTGTGTCTTAGCTGTGCAAATGTCATTGCTGTATTCTGAATTTACCTTCATCAATTCTACTCCGTTAGGTTAATGTTTTGATAGAGTAATATGTTAATAACCTTTAAAAAATACCATTATGTGCGTGTGTGTGTGTGTGTGAGTGTGTGTGTGTGTGTGTGTGTGAGTGTGTGAGTGTGTGTGTGTGTGTGTGAGTGTGTGTGTGTGTGTGTGGAGTGTGTGTGTGTGTGTGTGTGTGTGTGTGTGTGTGTGTGTGTGTATGAGGGGGGAGTACCTGCATGAACACACCCATGCCACAGAACACAGGTTCAGGGAAGAGAATAGTTTGCAGGAGTCAGTGCTCTTCTTTTGACATGGGGATTCTTGATATTAAATTCAGGATTTAGGCTTGGTGAGTTCCTCACTTGCTGAGCCATCTCACTCATCCATTTGTACGTTTCCCCACACAGGTAACATAGCTGTAAGTCATGAAATAATCTGCTAGCTGTAGACAAGCCCCTTCACTAAAGACCATCAGGCCAGGACAGAGTGACTCTGCATCCATATGGGCCAGGGGTCTTTCTGTTCTTGAGGCTGCAAACAAGCAATTCGAGAGCATGGCTTCAGCCAGATGCATCTTTCTGTAGAAAGGACATACGATGTTTTCAAAGGGTTCCGAGACAGTCAAATGAGAGTCGTGTTAATTTGGTGTAAAACTTCATGTGGCATATTACTAATGCCAAAGAACAAAGCATGGAGGATCTGGTGACTAATTACTAACAGCACTGTCGCTATTTTATGTAAGTGTGAACAAGAATCATATGTTTCTCACGGTTGGTCCTTGTTGACGCTCTCAGTCTCACTGGGGAAAGTGAGCAGCAAGCGAGTGGAGCTGCCCTGGGCTTCCCTCCGGATGGTGCTCTGTGCCCACGCCCAGAGACTCTGGGGGCAATGGACATTCTTTAAATAAATGCAACAGTTGAACAGCTGTGTTTTGAAGAAATCTCACAGATTTTAAGCCGGAGATCCCACTGTGACAATTAAAGGGGACACCGCCACTGTCATTCTGCAGGAAGTGGCAGAGACAACCGAATGGAGTTATGTAGATGTCACAGGAGCCTGCACTTCCTGAGAGTTCCAGGTCTTGCTACAGAAATAGAGAAGCTGTAGACCTTAGCAAACGGGCAGAGAAGAACAGGGTTCCAGGATGGGACAGAATTTGATATTGTTCAAGACCAGCGCAGTGGCTTGGCTTTTTTTTTTTTATCATGAGTGTGTGTGTGTGTGTGTGTGTGTGTGTGTGTGTGTGTGTGTGTGTGTGTTTTGGTGTGTTAATGGTTGAACCCACAGTCTCCTTCATTATAGGTGAGTGCTCTATCACTGACCTACATCCCTAACTCCCTCCTTTTAAACCTAATTTTTTAAACTTTATTTTTTTTATTTTAAAGGTCTCACTAAGTTGTCCAAGCTGTCCTCGAACTTGCTTCAGAGCCCCAGCCCCAGCCTCTCAAGGAGCAGAGATTACAAAGCTGCACCATTAGATCTTCTCTATCTTAATGCTTTAAAATGATGTCACATTCAAGAATCTCGAGGATACTTAACATTAAGGACAACACACACACACACATACACACTACATACAGACACACACATACACACACACACATCACACATATAGACACAGACACACATACAGACACACAGACACACACACACACTACATATAGACACATACATACACATAAACACACACACACACACACACACACACCACACATATAGACACAGACACACATACAGACACACAGACACACACACACACTACATATAGACACATACATACACATAAACACACACACACACACACACCACACATATAGACACAGACACACAGACACACAAAAGACCTGGGTTCTCATGGAATAAAAGGCCCCAGAGCAAAGGCTGGTGCTTTATGTTTAAAATAAAATGGGAAGGTGGCAGGGCAGGTGGTGTGCACCTTAAATTCCAATACCAAGAAAGCCAAGGCAGAAGGATCTTGAATTTGAGGCCATATAGATTGTCTCAAACAAGAAATTCCAAAGATAAGAGATGCTAAAGATAGAGACAGAAATGATTTAAAAGAAAAGACTCAAATTCTCAGAATCCGAAAGTGTGTTCTAAGAGGATCTAAAGGCATTTGTCCTGGCTGTCATTTACCCGATGGGGTCCAGGGATGGTAGGAGAATGGGAGTTAGGTTCACCTCCTAAGCCTCCTGCCTAGTGCACGGAGAGGTCTCTCCTGATTTCACTTCCTTAAAATCTAGTTTCTCATTTTGGAGCCATCCCCACCAAGACAGCATCTGTGGGAGTTTGATCTCATCCCCATGAAGCCACTACATTTATTGCCAAGTGTGGACCATCTCACATGCCTTTGCTTAGAGGATGCTTCAACCACCTCCTATGGCCTGTGGACTGGAATCAGAAAATCTGGTTGCGTTCTTATTCCTGTCAAGTCACTTAATCCCTTAGGTCTGTTCTCTTATTTATAAAGTTAGAAGAATGGCTGGGTGATCTCTCAGGGCTCATTCAACTCCAAACGGCTAAGATTCTATTTAGACTCATTTGAAGAGCAGACAATGGAAGCTATTTCTTGGACAGGCTGGTGACTGCCTTTTTATATGCAAATGTGAACTGTGAATCCCAAAAGGGACTGTGGAAATGAACTGCCCCTAGTGGAGGGTCATGGACCCTGATAGATGGACAATACCAGCCAGCAAAGCAGGGGCAGAACTGAGAGGTCATTGAACCAAGTGGAATTTCAATGACGGGGATGACAAACGAATGAGGTAAACAGAGAATCTAAGTCAAGTTTATTGAGTCCTCTGGCTGAGGTCATGATGGAAACCAGATTGCTGAGTTTCTCAAAGTGTGTGCCAATAATGTGATAGGAAAAAATGATTGGACGGTAATATAAGTTTTTATGACATCAGGGAAAATGAGGTTGAATTGATGTCTTAAGGCGAGTCTTCGGAGTGCATGCACTTTTGAGAGTGAGCAAGAACTCTTGGGCTGTTTCGTGCTTCCAATGGCAACACTTTAGATAATGCCCCCCAGAGGCTTGGGTTTTTAAACATTTGATCCCTAGTTGGTGGCATAGATTGGAGAGGCAGCTTTGCTGGTGGAAGTATGTCAAGGGGAATAGACTTCTAAAGTTCATAGTCTCCCCCACTCCCAGTTTGCTCTCTGTTTCCTGTGTGTGGTTGGAGACGCTATCTCTCCATTTCCTGTTTTGGCTGCTTGCTGCCATACTTTGGCTTCCATGAGGGACTCTGATCAGTCTGGAACCATACACCAAAATAAATGCTTTTCTCTGTCAGCTGTTCCGGTTATGGTATTGTACCACAGCAACAAAAAGTAACTAAAACAGGTTACTTAAATCATTTTTAGTTACTTCCTGAGCTAAGGCAAAATATACCCTAAGGCAAAATATTCTTACATTGAAACAAGACTCACACACACACACACACACACACACACACACACACACACACACACACAGACACACACACTTTACAATACTGTTTGCTTTCTGTGTATAGTCTAGAACAAGGTCTTGATGATGACATATAGGTTGCTCATGTTGGTAGGGCTTTGAAATTTTTAACTGGAGCTGCACAGATATACATCAAAGGTGGAATGGATACAATGAACACTTTTTTTTTTTGGCATATGCAACCATTTGCTATTTCTTTAAAGTGATAGCTCTAATGCAGTTTGTCCGTGGATGTTACCTCAATAGACAACAATTCTGCCAGGAATGGAGACGCATTCCTATAATCCAGACACTGTCAAGGCTAAAGCACAAGAAACAAGGTTAAAAACTAGTTTGGTTATGGTTGTGAAGTGAGACCCTGACATAAAACAAACAACTCCAAACTCCCCCCAAACTCTAGTGACTTAATTAGGCTCATTGTAGAATAATCAGTAATTGTCACTATTAGCTTTATTTCATATTGCCTCTGGGAATGTCTGGGAGTGTGTTTCAAATTTAACTGAGTGTGATGGCTAATCTTGGCTGTGTACTTGACATACCTGGGAAGAAGGAAACTCGGTTGAGACATTGCCTCTATCAGATTAATCATGATTATTCTTGAATGATGGTTGATAATGGGGAGGCCTAGCATACTGTGCATGGGCAGTACAGTTCTGGGCAGGTGGCCCTAGGTTGTGTAAGAAAGGTAGCTGAGCAAACCAGAAGAAGCAGGCCAAGAAGTAGCCCTTGTCCATTGGTTTCTTTTTAACTTCTTGCTTTGAGTTTCTGCCCTGGGGTCCATCAATGATGGACTGTCACCTGTAGGCCAAATAAACCCTCTGCTCCACAAGTTGTCTTTTGTCAGAGTTTTATCATAATAACAGATAGCAGCCGAGGACAATGGAAGATGAAGAACCACCTTGAATGTGTGCAGCACCATCCTATGAGCTGGGTAGAAAGGAAACATGTGAGAAACTGGGTGAAACACCAGTACTCATTTCTCTCTTTGCTTTCTTAATGTGGACACAGTGTAATTAGCTAACTCATGCTCCTGTCCTCATGCCTTTCATGGTGGACTGTATGCTTCAACCTGGGAGGCCACGCAAACCCTTTCTTGAGATGCCTTTGTCCAGTATTTTGTCATGAAAATGGGGAATAAGCAACCCCCAGGTGATAAGAAACTAAATGTTAGAGGGTCAAAATAGTCGCTAGATGCTGGTATGATTTTTTTCCTTGGGTGGTACTAGAGTGAATATGGTCTGTGAGCTAGAAAGGAAGAGGTCTGATGAAGAGTCCACTGGGTGGGTGTTCCTCCATCACTGTCTTTGAAGCTTCCCTTGTGCCTGGACTGAATTAGGCTATGTGTAGGATATATTACACCCCCCATTTTACAGGTAGAACACAGATAATACAAATTATTCAATGCTCTGAATCATGAGCATTCCCTTGTACTAGGAATGCTGAGTCCTGATTCTCACAAGAAATGATGCATAATAAATATACTGCATTTCATATATAATAAACAGGGTAACCCAGGGATGAATACTGTGTGCATATTTTAAACATGCAAAAATCACGAAAGGTTCCCTTAGGTTTAGTTCACACTATGCTTTTGCCTTAGATACAACAAAGATTTTGAAATCAAAAAGATTTTCATTTTACCTTTTAGGAAGATGGCATAATTTATCTGCATGGTTGCATTTTAATTAGCACTCCTATTGCCTATTTAAACATTCAAAGATATAAAACGAGCCAACCAAATAGGAAGACATATAGGCAAGGTGTTTGCTGCCATGATTGTTCCCAAGCACTGCCTTGGGAAAGGACTCACAGCAGACTCAAGCTTAATAGTCTGACCTGGTTCAAAATTAACCCATTTGTATGCATGCTATTTTACATAGGGGTTCGCCTTAGTAGCAATTGTTGGTAATGATGGATCTTTGTACAGCCCTAAGGACCTCTGATATTCTTTGGGAGCAAATTAGTCATTCTTAAAATTAAAAATAAACCACTTTATAGGAGGCATTTTTCCATCAGCAAGGCTTATGTGGTGCTTATGTGTGCAAGGCTTATGGGTAGTTACATATAGATTGTAAAGTGATCAGGTGATGAGTGGTATGCCCCACTTCCAGTGGGTAAACTCGGATTAGGACACAGCGTTTCTACTAGGACACAGGTGTTGAGGGGCAAAAAGGACAGGACTGAGGATTTAATCCACAAGAACAGACTTAATCTTGGAGACAGGTCTTGGCTCTCTTACAGCACATCGGAAGGCCATCATTCAACAGAATGTGTGCTGCTGTTCTGGGAGCATGCTTTGAGAGGCCTGGGCCTCAGCTAATGAGATAACAAGGAAAAATAAAGAGAATTTGCCTTTCTATATCTTTGCTTCCAATTCTGTTCTAAGGAAGATTTTCATGGGCTCAGCAGATGTGGTACTAGCTAATTCTATCAGACTTTTGGGTAGTGGTCACTGAGGATCAGGTGAGTTATAACTAGGGCTGCTGGTCAGATAGCAGTGATGAGCCACTAGTGATAAGTCCTCAAAGCTGATCTGCTAATTGGTTTCATATAGTACAGAAATATTGTATACAATGGTCATGTATCACAGAAAGGCATTTCGGCAGCAACTGATCACATGGATGGTGGTGGTCTTATAAGAATAGAATAATGGAAATGAAAAACTTCCCATTACTGAAAGATGTCAAGGCTGTTATGACATTGTAGTGTAGTTCATTGTATGTTTCTGGTTTTGTTTAAGACAAACCTGTTGAGTGGCTACTCCTGTAAAACCTGTAGCATATATAATTATTTATAGTATATAATACTGATAATGGTAGTAAATGATCATGTTACCTTCTATTATTTAATGTATACTTATAATAGTTCACTGAGAAATAGAATATCTTGTTACATTGATAGAAACCTCACACATACTTTGGTCTATCTATCAATCAATTGATCTGTCATTTATCTGTCTGTCTATCCATTCATCCGTCCATCTATCTATCATCTGTTGTGGTTTGAAAAAAAAATGGTCCCCAAAGAATGACATTATTAGGAGGTATGGCCTTGTTGAAGGAAATGTATCACTATGGGGGACTTTGAGTTCTCTTATGCTCAAGCTACTCCTAGTGACACAGTCTACTTCCTGTTGCCTTCTGATCAAGATGTAGCCAGCACCATGTCTGTCTGCATGTTGCTATGCTCCCTATCATGATGATAATGGACTGAACCTCTGAACTGTAAACTGCCACCTCAAATGTTTTCCTTCATAAGAGTTGCCATGGTCATGGTGTCTCTTCAGAGCAATAAAACCCAATCACTAAGACTCCTCTCTCTCTCTCTCTCTCTCTCTCTCTCTCTCTCTCTCTCTCTCTCTGTCTGCCTGCCTGCCTGTCTTTATTCCTCTATCCAGGATCTCATGCATCCTAGGCTGGCCTCAGTAGCCAAGGATAACTTGATCCATCTGCCTCCACCTCTCCAATACTAGGATTGCAAGCACGTCCCACCACATGTGGCTTATGGCTTATACAGTGATAGAGATCAAACCAAGGGCTTTGTATATGCTAGATAAGTCCTCTGCAAACTAACCCACACCCCCAGTTCTGTTTACCACATCTCTTGTTGGCATAAAGATGTCATGTCTAGCTATTGATCCTGCATTCTAGAATCTAAGTTTCCATTAATATATTATTGTTTCCAAAGCCATAAAATTAACAAATGATGTGTTTTCAGATAAATAACTGACATGGTTTGTTTGATTACCCTGGTCAACTGAGATTAGGAGTCATTGGAATGGAATACAAAAACCCTTCTTATAAATCATGATATGTTTATAAATCTCTCGGGAAAATACACATCACATACTTATATGCAGCCCTGAAAGGCAACTTGAAGCAAACAGGTATAGAGGCACAGGTGTTTACCAGCCCTGTGACTGATGTCTCACTGAAGGGAACAATTCAATTAATAAAACTACATTTTTGAGCCAGACGTTGGTGGCGCACACCTTTAATCCCAGCACTCAGCAGGCAGAGGCAAGTGAATCTCTGTGTGTTCCAGGTCAGCCTGGTCTATAAAGCTAGTCTAGGACAGGCTCCAAAGCAATACAGAGAAACCCTGTCTCAAAAACAAAACAAACAAACAAACAAAAAAAAACAAAAAAAACAAAAACAAAAAAAAACCCAAAAAACAAAACAAAGCAAAACAACAACAACAAAACCAAAACACACACACACAAAAGAAAACAAACAACAACAAAAAGAAAAACAAAAAAAAAAGAAGAAAAGACCAACAAAACAAAACAACAACAAAAACACCACTACATTTTTGTGACATTCAGAATCATATATGTTTCAATGCAGGAAATGTCTATTCCTGGAAATAACACAATGAGTCGGTCTACTCAGACATAATCCCATGGGTCTGGAGAGATGGCTAGTATTTAGGATTAAGATGGGTCCTGCTCTTGTAGAGTACCCGTGTTCAGTTCCCAGCACCCACATCTGTCAGCTTACAATGACCTGTCACTCTAGCTCCAAGGGCTCCCACATTCTCTTCTGGCCTCTGAGGGCAATTGTATTCATATATCCCCCAACCCCTCCCTACAGACACACAAGCATACATGTAATTAAAAATTACAATTCCTCTCTTTAAAAATCTCATAATGATTCTATTGCTCAAAACAAAACTTCAGCTCCTTATGTAAGATAGAGGCAGTATTCTGGGTCCTGGGTATGGTAAACAGAGAGGCTTGACCTCTGAACTTTTAATGCTCAAACAATGCACCTTAGACTCAATAACTGACATTGCTGATGGCAGGGGCCACATCTGATGACTTACTTGTCTTCCCCCATCAAATTCCTCATAAAAGAGAGGGAGGGGACAGACAATGAGACAGGGGGGCCACCTCGGAATCTTTGTCCATTCCAGCTCTTCATTAGGGCCTTACAAATGAGAGCAAAATCACACACTTCCTGCACTTTCTCTGAAGCCAATTAAGCCTCTCTCGTAAACAGGCCTGTGGGTGCTTTTGTTTAGTTTCCCCCCCCCCATTTGTTCAAAGCATTGAAAGTTCTACAACTGCCTTGGCCATCATTCTCCCAGGATACAACTCACACAATGGCGGTGACAATGGGAGAAGAAGGCTGGCTGGATCCCTTTGTGTTTTAGAGGGTTTTTTGCAGGGAGGGTGGGGGTTGTTTGGTCAAAGTGGCTCGGGTGTTGTCCCCCTGGGCCAGCACTGGGACTGACAGGTGGAGCATTTGCACCTGGTTTGAGCAGGATGACATGTCTCTGCCCTTTCAGATTGACATGACACATAAGACAGTTGCCACCCAGTTCTCATTGGTTCTCGTAGCTTTGACTTGTGCCCTATTAGAGCCAGAGCAGGGGCCTGGAAACACACTGCACAGACAGCATCAGCAATCCGCCTTGCAGTGATGTCCAGGGTTTGTTATGCCCAACTTGTGCCTATCCTTCTTCTATCCCCTCCGCCCCCCCCTCTGCAGTCATAGGCCCTCCCACTACTCTGTAGTAAGCCTCAAGCTTGGATGGATCAGGAAGGAGAACGTGTTTTTGAGACCTGAAGGATATCTCCGCTTCAAAATCTCCACTTTTTCAACTATTTCCTATCTTTACATTCTCTTAAGGCCTGGGTTAGCTCACCAAAAATTGCTGTGGTTTTACACAGGCTCTTTCTATTTTCTGGGTTTCATCATCTTTATCAGGAGATGGCATGGTGCAGCAGTTCTTCTGAAGTGTGGTCCCCCCAGCCACATCAGCAAGGTCATAGGCCTTGTTAGAGATGCTGTGTTCCTGTAACCAGCCCCCCAGGGACGCTGACACTAGCTCAAAGTCCCTACTCCCTAAGGGAGAAGCTCTTGTGTGTTCCCTCCAGTATCAATCAGCCTTGCTAATGCCTCTTAGCTCGAGTTCATCAAGCTGGTTCAAGCCCAAAGCCTTGTGCACACATGATAACATCTCCCAGAGTGAGACCTGTCAAGTGTGTCAGCCATGAGCATCTGTGCTCACAAGCAGAGGAAGAATTCTAATCTTGATGAAAGGAGGAGTAGAAACACAAGGACTAGCTTGGCAGGCAAAAAGCCTCCCGGTTTAACTTGTGTCACTCTCAAAGTAGGACTGAAATGATGTCACTGAGTGACAGAAATCTCCGCTCCTGGTGGACTGCTCTGGGCAGTATACACTTGGAGGGGTGCATTTCCTTGCTTGTTCTGGAAGGAGAATGAAATGGCTCTTTGTGTATAATTTCTGTCTGGGGATCAGTCTGTGATGAAGATGGCACCAGAGCATGAACCATGTTGTGACGCTCCCCCTGTAAACGTGGTGTGGCCACTCTGCTCTCTTTTGGGATGAGAAAGACGGACGAACACTTCTGAAGCAGGTGCAGTCAACTGCATACCGGATTCCTCCCGCCCTCTAAGAAGTACTCTCCCCGTCCCGTTCACTTATCTTTTTAGACTGAGTGCTAGTCTCTTGGGGTGCTCTTCTTAACCTTCCACAACTGGGTCAAGAGCTACTTTCCAGTGCCCTAAGGCACCACTGTTCCTTTCTTATAATCGAGCTGTCAACACAGTGTATCACATACAAAAGTTCTGCTGACAATTTACAGGGAATGACTCCGTGTCTCCTGGACACCCCCTCAGACTAATTGTTTCTTTTGTGCACTCATTTATTTACATACTGATCAATTAAATATCCATGCTTCAAAGAGTGGGTATTGTCCAAACACGGGACACAGCGTTGCATGCCATCAAGAAGGGAGCCCACTGTACTCCATCCTCTAAGCCCTTGTGGTGCAGTGGCCCCAGCCTGCACCTCACCAGCCTCCATTGCCTCAGCCTCTGTCCCTGAACTCTGCAGCACTGATCTTCTCCAGGCCCCTCTTTGCATCTTGACTTTTCATTCCTGTTCCCATCTCTGCGTTGTCCTTTGTACGGGCCGCCATCTTACCATGTCTGTGTATGCTCTCATAGCTGCCTGTAGTCTTATAAACATGTATCATTTTGTGTCTTAAATTAGTGGCAGATGCCTGTGATTCTCACACTCGTGGGTGGAGGCCGGAGGATGTGAGTTTGAGGCTAGCTAAAGGTCCACAGCACAACTCTGCCTCAAACGTAACAGAGCTAAATGAAGCGAACTTCATTCCTTCATTCTGCCTGTTTTGTTCTGCTCAGCCTGCTGCCCTGCCTCATTGCTGCTGTGTGCTGTTCGAGCTTCATTATTATTCCTGCATCTCTGTCTCCACACTGATGAGTACCTGGATAACCTTCAACTCCCATTGCTACAAATGCCTCCACTAACATACCTGTACAGGTCCCCCCATAAACTTCCCCACGATGACAATTCAATTTTAAGGCTGAGAATCCCCATACGGTACATCTAGGGATAGGAGTGCTGAGCGGGCCAAAGCGTGTGTGTTTAACATTGGCTGAGCACCGCCAGTTTCACTTTGAGTAGCTGCCCTAGTCTTCTAAGTTGGAAGGAATTTATATTTATAATAAAAATTTGAGGTTGTAGCTAGGCTGATAAGATATTGAAATATCTTCTAGTGCTCTATTAGTTTTCTTTTTGTGTCTTTCATTTAAAAATAACAATCTTTTTTTTTTTTAATTTCCTTCTCAAGGACATTTAGTGTGTGTGTGTGTGTGTGTGTGTGTGTGTGTGTGTGTGTGTGTGTATTCTGTTTTTTGGCACTGGGTATCAAACCCAGCGCCTTGTACATGTTAGGCAAATAATCTACCACAAAGAGCCCCAGCACAGATTTCTTTTCAAAAGGGCGAATCTTGTGTAATTCAGGCTGACCTAGAACTAACAATGACTTTGAACCTCTGATAGCATTGTCTTTACCCCTGAGTGCTAGGATTTTAGGTGTGTGCCACCCAACTTTGTTTAGGTGGTGTTGGGGATCTAATAGGGCCTTATACATGTTAGGCAAACACTTTGTCAACTCAGTGAGATTCCTTAGTCCCAGAGATGGGTTGAGATGGCCCTTAATGACCATGAGCAAAAGGGGCAGCTCTCACACCGATAGGTCTTGTCCAAGACAGCATCACACATATGTGGACCTCATATGCCTACATGACTTGAGTCTAAATGCAGAGAAACCTTTAAGTTATCATCCATAAAACATTTCCTTTGTGGAAGTCTATTTTGGAAGTAGGGCTACAAGCTAAGGAAGTGTTACAAGGAAATCATGCACACTTGTGATAAGCCCCAAAGTAAAGAAAAGATCTCATGAGGAACTACTTGTGACCTTGGAGCTTGGAGCAATAGATTTCTTGCTTGGCCTTACACACCAAAGTGGAAGCTAGCCGGTTGGTCAGCCATAGACACGTGGTGCTCATTCGTTGGGTCGCTGGGCACTTGCGTAGCAGTCTCTCCAGTCTGTTTGCTTGCTGTGTTCCTCTCTTTTGTTCATCACAGTGCTTCAGCTTCATCTCTTCAACCAGCCAACAAGCAGCTTCAACAGAGTGTCTTTCTTTTCTACAGTCCTACGATCTAGCTTTTGGGAATCCCACTGGGGTAGGCCTGGTAGTCACCTTGTCCCAGGAAATGTGGCCTGGGATACAGGACCATGTTGAACAGACATGGCTACTGGGAGCTCTCTGAAAGCACAGCAGGAGTGTAGGGCAGTTGCAGGGAGAGCTGTACATAGAATGTATCAAGCATAAGCAATGACAGAAACTTTTATATGAGATGGTTTCCCAGGCATTGACTTAATCACTTTTGAGAACCACCTAATTCCTTTTCATCTTGATGCCAGAGACAGAGATGGACAGACACAGCAAGAGGGAAAGAAAGGGAGACAGAGAGGAGAAAGGAGAGAAAGGAGTGAGAGTAACGAGTATGCACACACAGTCTGGAATGTGTCATGATGGTTTGGGCTTGTTTGGAATACATGCATGTCTATAGCGTGATGTCTGTGCACATGCGTACACATACAGAGACCTCCCAGTATAAACATACCTCTCCCGGGAACCCAGTGTGGGAGCTTTCCAGCACACACCTTCTACAAAATTCTCCCAAACACAGTCAGTGATTCCAGGTTTTAGGAAAGAGTGGAGGTTTGTTATAACATTCAACAGGTGTAACATCCTGGCCTCAACTGCCATGAGGGGAAAATAAGTGCTAAAAAAAGGCTCTGTTGGGATTTTAATGAGAGATTTCCTCCACACCACCCCGCCCTGGTTAATTTCTCCAGCAGGCTGGTCAAGATCCCTGTGCTTGGGAACCCTGAGAGAATGTTAACAATTCAACTCCACCAATTAATTGCTGGGACTTCCCTCATCCTTCTCAGCAGGGTTTTTCTTGCTGGCTGTGGGAAACATAACAATGTACCTCACCCTCAGTGGCGAATGCATAATGATACGATTATCAAGGGTCTAAAAAAAAAAAAAAAACCTTGGGGCTACACTGCCTGCTCCTTGGCATATGTTGTAGGACTGGACCAATCCTTAAATGAGAGAGAATATGGGACAGAAACGCCTTCTTCTTTAATGACTTGCAGTACACAGCAAACACTGGTACCCTGCCATGAATGAAGTAGCTCCATTGATTTACAATTAGTTTTTTTTTTAAATTATATTACTGTAATTCTTTTTGTGATGCTGTGAACCTTGAGCTTTGTGCATGCTAGGCAAGCATGCTCCTACCAAGCTATATTCCCACTCTTTGAGATGACTCCCTTAAGAAACCAGGTTGGATGGTTTCCATGGCTTCCGAGACCTGCATGGGAGTCATAGACATGGACTCAATGAGTTCACACCAGCGTGCTGTGGGTAGAGCTCAATGGTAGAACATTTGGGTAGCATGCAATGAGGCCCGGGTTTCACCGTCAACTCCATGACAACCAACCAAACCAAGTAGACTCTCCAATATATATTGAGAGCTCCTGTCCCTGTAGTCGGGTTGGGAGAGCTGAGGACAAAGCAGCCTGGCATTGGTCCTCTGTGTGGACTACATAGTCTGATAGGGGCCAGGGAGAGGAAAATGCGAATAGGTTTATGAGAAGACACAAAGCCGGGGGTAATAACGTTTCAAATACCTTTTACAGTATCAGTGCTGCTTTCAGCCACAGCCCAGTGCAAGAGAGGGGAGGAGGACAGCCAAAGATTTCTTTAAGACTCTTGTGTTTCTTTGCCTAATTGAGTGTGATGAATGTGTTTGCCCTGGAGTGGCACGCAGTGACTTAGGAGGGAGGACGTGATAAATTCTGCTGTGAGAACAAGGGCCCCAAAGGAGTTGGTTTTCAAGATCCCGCTGAATTTCACTGTAAACCTTACAATTCGATGTTTTGTCTTCTCTTAACTGGGCATGTTTATTACTATTAAAGGTTGCATGGGAGGCATAGGCAGAAGGAAAGGAAAAGCCAGAGAGAAAACCGAAGGCAGAGGGATTCGCAACAGCCATGAGTAAATGGAGAGTGTCTTCTGCAGGGAATGTGCTCTCCAGAGTTACAGAGGCCTCCATTTGTGGACCAAGAACTTGGTTTGATAAGACTGTAGACAATCCAGTCTGCTTATATCTGAGTATCATGTTGGTAGCTTGGGTCTTGGGTGTTTTATTATTTTGCCCCCCTCCCCCCCATCCCCTCCCAACCTGTACATGCTAATCTAGGGATGGGGAGCTTTTCTGTGTTGGTCTTGAAATAGCAAGGAGAAAGGAAATTTTGGATCCCATAGCTTTGGTAGTGTTCTTTGGGTTCCGGGAAGGTTTCTAGAAGGATCTTCTCTCACTGCTCCCTCGTATGAACCTACCTCTTAGAGGACCATTTGGCATCCAAACAAATCAGAATGGAACAACCACAGAGCTGGTGCTGTCTGCCCATTGGAATTGACAGACAAAGACCCATTTATAGCTACTGTGATGTGTGCTATGACATATAGATGCTCAACTAAGCCAGACCTCATTATCTCGAAAGGGGCAAGATCAAATCAAGTAGATGAGATGTCTTCTCTTCTCCAGGGATTACATTGTGGTGGCTCCAAAGCAAATTAATGCTTGGCTGAGAAAGAGACTTTCTGCAGTCATTAGGGGAACCAGTTGGGAGGTCACCAGGGTGCTCCTGGTAGAGATGAAAATACCACCAGGACTGGCACCTAGATTTCTACTCATTCACAAGGCTAGATCTCACCCCTTTATTCATGCTCTAGAACTTCTCAACTTCAGAGCAGGCGCTTGGGCATTTTTGAGAACAAGCAGGGGCCTGATGTTGAATGCTTCCTCTGAGAGGGGGTGGAATTTGCAAAGGAGTGGATAGCTGCTTTGAGTTGACTTGAAAAAGATCTAAGGGAAGGAAGGGACAGGGGAATCAAAGAGAGTAGGAAATATAGGAGGAAGTTTCTCTACTGAACATTATCCCTGAGGCATCTCAGCTCAGGAAAACTTCCTCCCCTGGTTGGCAGGAAGGAAGAATTCAGTTAGAGGGTATGGTGGTTTGAATAAGAATGGCCTTCATAAGTTTATCTGCTTTGAATGCTTGGTTACTAGTTGGTAAAACTGTTTGGGAAGGGGTAGGAAGTGTGTCTTTCCTGGAATAAGTGGGTCACTGGGGTCAGGCTGGGCTTTGAGATTCCAAAATCCTCTACCATTCCCATTTATCTCTCGATGCCTCATGCTTGTGGATTACGATGTAAGGTCTCAGCTACTGCTCCAATGTCATGCTCACTGCCATGATGGTTACAGACTCTAATCCTCGGAAACTGTAAACCCCAAAGAAATGCTTTCTTTCATAAATTGCCTTGGTCATGGTGTCTTATCTCAGCACTAGAAAATTAACTACGAAAGAAGTATAATGCTTCCGTTTCACATTGATTTCATCCAGGAAATAAAGTCATAATAAAAAAGTAAGATGTTATTCCAAAGGCAACAGAAACAATGTAATTTAGAAATTGGCTGAACTAGGACAATATCAGACCACCATGGAATAGAACTTTAAGTCTTTAATAAGTGACATATAAAGTGATAGCAATAAATATGTTTATTCATGAAAGTTTAATGTTAAAAAGATTATGATTCTTCCCAGTATATTTTCTTTTATGTACTCAATAAATTTTTGAAAGCACAAAGATTTAACAAAATAGCCAAGTCAATATTGAAAAGAAAACACAAATAAAATAAAGGACTCGTTGGTTATTAAACTATACAACAAAGCCATAGCAACACAAGTTGCATATAATAATTGAACAAACTAAATATCTCAAAGATAGGCCAAAACTTAAAAGGAACAATGACAGAGCACCACAAATTACCTTGTGACAGACAAAATGCTTAGCCAAGCAGGTCCAATTCCATTCATGTATTTTGAGCTCTCTGTGCTGTCTCTACCGTCTTGTCACTTGGCATGCCAACCAGTACCAGCACTTCTGACTGGAAGAATACATTCCACTTTTGTTTGTTTTGTTGCCAATTGGTTTGAGGCAGGGCCTAATGTAGTTCGGACTGACCTTGAGTTCATCAGCTAGCTGAGAATGACCTTGAACTTCTGAGCCTCCTACCTTCATCTCCCAAGACTGGGGTTATAGACTTGTCCCACCAAACCTGGTTTTATGCAGAGTTAGGAAGTGACCCCAGGGCTGCCTCCATGCTAGCAAGTATTCTTCAAACTTAGCTACCTTCCCAACACCAGCAATGCCATTCTTTGGGTGTCTTGCATGACATCCAAGGCTTGTGTGAACAGCAGGACATAGATTTGTGATTCATGCGTATTGCCTGAATGTGTGAATTTGTCCTCTCCCTCAACCTCTCCTGATGAAGCTCATAGATTTTCAGAAACTTGTGATGGCCCCGTCTACTTAGGCTTGTTTTCTAGTCTTTCCCCAGTCTCCCAATGCTTCCAGAAAGTGTCATTCTTTATTCCTAGAGGGCATCTGAGCTGGACAACACCCATCTCTATTCATGAGCACTAGACTCTTGTCTATAATTCTCTGTCCTTCTTTTTTCACCCCAGCCTTCCACCCCCATGCTTTTAAGTTGTGCTGAAGTGTCTGCGGGAGATGACAACTATTGGCTTAATTACAATGCTTCATGATACTCTCAGGATGGTAAACAGGGATACCGTTCTTCATGATGCTTTTGGCTTTGGGAAAGTGAGGCTGATCACCCAGTGTGGTTACATCTAACATTTCCAGGCCAAGTAACAACAGGGTATATTTAGAGACAAACAGAGGTGAGGCTGTGTGGAAATTCTGCCTCAGCAGGGACCTGCCTGTCTGTTATCTGCCCTGCTGACCCTCTCCGCAGTGACTTTCAGCAAAACATGACTGCTCTGTCAGGCCCAGCAATTGTGTGTGTGAACATACCCAGACGGTGTGGATTCTGTGTATTTTGTTTTGTGTCTTTGTGTTTCAAAAACATTTCACTTCAGTAACCAAAAGGGCTGTTGCTGGGAGGTTTCTAAAATACATCACCGATGAGACAGGCTTCACTAATGCCTTCTTGCTTCTGCTGATGGAAGTTAGGATGACCTTTCACCCCTTTCAAGAGAATGTTTGCAACAACCAGACAGCGACACACATGTCTGAAAGACCTCTTTGGAGGGTGCTGAATTCAGACAGAAACGTGAATAACAGTATCTCCTTGGAAAGATGATGTTGAAAATCTGTCTCAAGGTGGTGTTAGTATGGTTTGTTTTCTCTGTGTTGTGTGTACATAGTCCACACACACACACACACACACACACACACACACACACACACACACAAACACACGTGCTGTTTCTCAGTCTTCCCCTCTCCCCCAACTCCGGAAATTAGCTTTTATTTCCATCATCTGTAGCACAAAGGAAGGAAGGAAATGAAGATCTGTTAGGCCTGGGTAAGGAGGGGTTATTTTTAGCCACGAGGAAGGAAGGTGACAGAGGACGAGCTTGCCAGCTGTGAGGTGGGGTCAGAGTTAAATAGGGTTCACCCTTAGGCAGCTTGGGCAGAGTGGCTTGAACATCAGACATGCATGTTTTAGAGTTCTGTAGGTAAATAGTCATGTTTTGGGGAGGACCCCTTTTCTGCTTGGCAGATGGCTACCTTCTCACCACAGACATGGCCTTTCCTGTCTGTGAATGCCTAGAGACAGGAAGCCAACTTCTGCCATCTCTCATAGGAGAGTGTTGTCTTAATTTATTCAGCTGCTGTAATAGTACACACCTTTAATCCTAGCATTAAGGAGACAGAGGCAGGTAGATCTCTGTGAGTTCAAAGCCAACTTGGTCTACAAAGTGAGTTCCAAAACACTCAGGGCTATTATACAGAGAAACTCTGTCTCAACAAACTAAAAACCAAACCAAAGCAACAGTAGCAACAAAGAACCAAAATATCTTGGGTCAGATAATTTATGAACAACAGAAATTCATTGTTCAGAATTCTAGAAGCCAGTAAATCTGTAACTAAGGTGATAGCCAACTTACTATCTGGTAAGGGTTAACTCTACATCAAAGATGGCATTGTTGATACGAAAACACATCCCTAACCTCACAAGAAGTTAAGACAGGGACAGTTTATTTTGAAGCCAAATTGGGGTGACAACAGACTTGGGGACACAGAGTCAGGTTGTCCTAAATTCAACATTCCAGTATTGATGCAGTTTGGTTGTAACAGATAAAGTCATAAATCAGTGCACTTTTAAAGTGCATTGGCAGAGACATTAGATAGGGGTGATAGCAAAGTAGGAACATGCAATAGCATCCTCAGACTTTTGGCTGTTTTTTTTTTTTTTTTTTTTTACGTCCTAAGACTCTTTATTTGTTAATCACAAGGTCGCTCAGGTCAGACACAGGAGGGCAAGGAATGGCTGGTAAGGGGGCTAGAGACGAATTGCTGTTAGGCTGTGGGCCTGCTGCATTCTAACCATGGTCTCTGAAGTTCTAGTTAAGGAGTCAGCCTAGCAGGAGGCTCCCTGCTGCTAAGTGTGGTTCTTTGTAGGAACCTTTATGCTGAGGACCTTCTTGCTGTGTACCTATGTCACAGAAGCAGAATATCCTCTCTCTCTCTCTCTCTCTCTCTCTCTCTCTCTCTCTCTCTCTCTCTCTCTCTCTCTCTCTCTCTCTCTCTCCCCTCCCTCCCTCTCCCTTTCTCCTTCCCTCCCTCTCTTCCTCTCTCTCTCTCCCTCTCTCTCCCTCCCTCCCTCCCTCCTCCTCTCTCTCTCTCTCTCTCTCTCTCTCTCTCTCTCTCTCTCTCCCTCCCTCCCTCCCTCCCTCTCAGCTGCTTTACAATTATGAAAGGTGTGATCCCTTCATGAGGGCTCCATCCCTCTGACCCAGCTCTCTCTCAGATACTTCCCCTTCTAATAGTAACATCTTGGGGCTTAAGTTTCAAATTAGGAATTATGGGGGAACACCATCCTTTAAACCATAGCAAAAACTCATGCTGTGATGGGGAGACCTCATATCAGATCTATGAGCTCTAGAAGTCGTACTTCCAATCAGCGTATGTGGTGGTTTGGATAGAAATGGCCCCCAGAGGCACATATATTTTAGTGCTTGGCCATGAGGCAGGGATTAAAGAGGCGTGGCCTTGTTGGAGGAAGTGTGACACTGGGGGTGGGCTTTGGGGTTTCAAATACTCAAGCCGGGCCCAGTGTCTTCCTCTTCCTGCTGACCCAGCACCATGTCTGTTTGTGCCACCACGCTTCCTGTCACTCTGTGAAGGAACTAAACCTCTGAAACTGTAAACCAGCCCCAATTGAACATTTTCCTTTATAAGAGTTGCCGAGGTCATGGGATCTCTTCACAGCATTAGAACACGGACTTTGTATCACACAGGGAGACAGGGCTTTAGCATACGGGTGATTGAAGGAGACAAATATATACCTCTAATGCCCGAGAAGTCCGGGAGGGTCTCAGTTTCTAGCCTGCCCCAAGGTGCTCTTTTCTTGTCACATCTAACCCCACCAATTGCCCTCTTTGTCCTGGTGTGGAAGGCAGTAGTCATGGGGACTCAATAAGAAGGGAAGTAGAAGTAACTTGTAAGACATATATTTTTAAAATATATTTTTCTTGCTGATACAAACAACTGCATAGAGTTAATCTTTGCTTGGTCTTTGGGGATGCAGGCCTTTACTGTCCCCTCCAAAGTTTTATTATAGCAAGTTTTGAACATGCTCTGTGAATGTCCACACACCCACGTCCTGACCAGGACCCTTTTATTGTAAATGACTTTTGACTTTTTTCTTCAGTACAGTCTTGGGAAACGAAATCTGACTGCTTCAGTGACAGGTGTTGCTTCTCTGTGCTTGAGTTTCTCAGAAGTAGAGGAGGAAGAGGGAATCCCTTACACTTAGGACATGGCCAGTGTGGCCAGCAGGCTGATGGCATAGACCCTAAGGCTTTGATTCCCTGGCAGCCAGACACTATCAGCTTGATTACCCCACCACTCAGGGAGCTCATCCCCCGAGGAGGGGACAGAGAGGAGTAAGCATTTCCTCCTTTTTTTTGCAGCTGCATAGAAAGTCTCTTGTTTTCCTCCTCCGTTTTACTTGGATTTGTATAATTGCCTGTGCCTGAGTGTTCACTGTCACTCTACATTACATCCCAATAGTGAGGGCCAACTCTCACCACGTTGAAAGACAAAGCAGCCATGAGAAAGGCCTGCACAGTGTCCCCTCCCACACCAGGAGGTCCTGTCCAGCAGGCACAATGCGCTCTGCAGCCTTAATGCTTCACTTGCCTTAAGTAGATCCAGGAATTTGCAAGTTTTGAAACCAAATTTAATTAGCACCCTCTCCTTTGTGGGGGGGGGTCCTTTCTTTCTTTTTGCCCTTGGAAATTCATTCAACCCGTTTATGTGTGGCAGGTTCTCCTCAGACACAGCCATTGGGAGTGCTCTCCTGGCCCTGTGCTTCTCCGTGGTAAAATAAGAGGCAAAAGTAAGCCCTTTCCAGTCAGGGTACCCACAGTCGGCGAGGGAAAGGGCCACATTATTCTCCTGAATGCCAGAAGACCTGATCTGACCCCAAACTGCGCTGTGAGAGGAAACAGATGGGAAAATAAAAGATGTGCTTTTTAAAAAGAAATCCTTTCTTATATCAAGAGGGTTCTATAGAGAGCTGTCCGCCCCTCCCCCACCCCTAAGAATGAGGGGTTCCAAGAAAGCCCGTGAAGACGATTGGCCCAAGCTTAGACTGCTCAATCGGTATATTGTAGTAATTGGTTTTAAAAACACATTTGAAAAAACAGCAGTGAGCCAAAATGTTCCTTCTCCTCCTCGCTTTCCTTCCCAGAGGTCTCGTTCCATGTTCATAAACTATTTTAATTCTCCGTGTTCACCAAACCCCTTCTGATGAGGCAAAACATCCAGGTCTGTATGACTGGGTCCTGGTTCTCATCAGCCTGCGCCTGAAGAAGAGGCAGCCGCTCACGTTTGCTTGTTTTTACAGTGGGGTAGAGCTGGCCGTAGAATGAGCGCAAGTGTAAGGCAGACCCGGCTGTCTTCAGACATCCAGAGTCACAGTGCTGGAGTCAAAGTGCAATGAGGGGGGAGAGGGGGAGAGGGGGAGAGAGGGAGAGGGGGAGAGGGGGAGAGAGGGAGAGAGACAACACACAGAGACAGAGAGAGGAGAGAGAGAGACAGAGAGAGACAGAGAGAGAGAGAGAGACAGAATCACAGTGCTGGATTCAAAGTGCAATGAGAGAGAGAGGGGGAGAGAGGGAGAGAGGGAGAGAGGGAGAGAGGGAGAGAGAGAGAGGGAGAGAGAGAGAGGGAGAGAGGGAGAGAGGGAGGGGAGAGAGAGAGAGAGAGAGAGAGAGAGAGAGAGAGAGAGAGAGAGAGAGAGAGAGAGAGAGAAGTCTTTTGAAGGCCCTGGAAGCATAGGCATGCATGACTGTGTATGTGTGTATGTCGTTTTAATGCTGGTATTGTAACAAGTGCACACCAGCTTTGGAGATTTCCTGGCATCCCCGAGTGTGTTTGATTCAAATGCCAATCTTTGTGGCCTCTCCATAGCACAAGAAGCAACTGGAGATGAGGGTGGAAGGCTTCCAGTCTTGTGGCTGGGATCTTTGTGTCGAGAGTGCCATTGCTGCCGTGGGCACCAAAGAGTTCTGTGATGACGGAGGTGGTGTATGTGTGTAGACAAGAAAGAAGCAAGGAGACGAGGTGATGGCTTGGTAGAGTGCTTTAAAAAGCCAGGACTGGCAGCATGAACCTGTAATTCCAGAGATGGGGAGATGGAAACAGAAGAACCCTTGGGGCTCAGTGGCCAGCCAATCTACTTAAATCAGTGAGAGACCCTGTTTCAGAAAGTAAGACAGAAAAGAATTGAGGAAGCTTTACCTCTAGCCTCCTCAGACATGCACACGTATACACACACACACACACACACACACACACATACACACACACATACAAACATATAAAAACACACACAACATGCACACACATACACACACATATACACACATACATACATTCATACACATACATGCATACACCTACACACACATACAAACACATATAAACACACAATACATACACACGCACATACACACAATACATACACACACATGCACACAATACACACACACATACATGCACACGTACACACACACACACACACACACACACACATGCACACACATATACACACATACATACATATATGATATACATCCCCCACACATTATATACTCATACACATACATGCATACACCTACACACACATACAAACACATATAAACACACAATACATACACACGCACATACACACAATACATACACACACATGCACACAATACATACACACACATACATGCACACACATACACACATACACACACATACATACACACAATACATACACACACATACATACACACACATACATATACACACATACCCACACATACATACACATAATACATACACACACATACACACAGATACATACATACACACAGATACACACATACATACATACATACATATATACACATACACACACACTTACACACACATACATATACACACACATACACACAATACACACATACATACATACGCACACAGATACACATATGCAGACACATACACATACATACACACACAGATACACACACACACACACACACACGCTACAAGAGTCTTCTAGATAGAAGTTTGGGTCTTTGTTCTAGCCTTTGTTCCGTGAAGAGTTAGTTACACAAAGTTCTAACCACGAAAGGTGCTTGGCTTGGCACCCTCTGCAGGTTAAGTCAAACCTGGAGAGGCTGTGAAATGCTCCATATATGCACATATATGTGTGTGTACATATGTTCCTCTCAAAGGCTTATCCATTCTCTGTTGTGTGTGCTGTTCCCCCTCTTCCTTTCCGAGGTCTTATTTGGAGCAGCCTCTCCAGAGCTGTGTGTAAGTAGGCCAACTTTCAAGATCATATCTGACTAGATCAAAGGGGAGGGCGATTCCCTGATGTTGGCAAAGGGATTATTTCACAAGATATCCTCACCGTGTCAATGTGACACATGGGATGACACTGCACTTGAGAAAAATAAGGCTATAAGTCAATAGTCTCCGAGCAGCTTCAAAGTTGGCAATCTTTTACATGAGGCAATTTTTATTCTTTGTCTGTTCCTCCCTCATTGAAACTGACACCTCAAAAATTCCCCGGCTAATTTGTTTTGCATTGTGATTTTTGCCACCAGACTGCTCATTAGGCGCCTCCACTGCCGGATCACCTCTGTAAAACGGGGAAACTCATCGGTGTCTTCTGCTTCTCATCAGCTTGAATTCTTCATTTCAACAAGGCATAGGTGCATTCGCTTTGCCTCAGGACCTGGCAAGTTGAAAATATTTAAATTTTCCCCTGCTCTTGATATCCAGGATTCAGGAGTAGCTATGAAAAACTACATCGCTTTAGGATTTGTAGAAGCAACCCTTTTAGAGGATTCTTATGAATTTGTCACAGTTGACATCCGGCCTGAAGAGGATGGACCAAACGCAATTCTCAGGGAAGGAGCTATTTAAAATGAATTTATCCACTTCGAGGCATATCCCACGATGGATATTTTAGCATTTAAAAGACTTGTGTAAAACTTAATCTTTAACATCTCTGACCTGTCTCCCTCTTGGGGGCCAGAGAGACAATGCAGGAGGCACACACATGAAGGACTGTTTTAAATACTGGCTACAGCTGTGCAGTATGCACCCAAGCCAGTTGAGCACCCGCTAAAATGTGGGTTCTTTAGATTTGGGGTGGCCAGGTCCATGATTCCATTTCTGTGAAAGTTCATGAGTCTAAATGACCTGTGCCTTTCTTCCTCCTTGGCAGTAGTGGGGGATGGGCAAAGGTGCTGGAAAATGCTTCCCACAGCCTGTGAGAGAAAGAAACAGGATTCAGAAAAGAATGAGGTGAGGCAGATAGAGAGGGAGATACAGACAGGCGAGGCAGACAGTCTCGCCTGCAATTTCTGTCACTTCCTATCTCTTCCATCCTTCCTTCTCTGTTTCAATTTCTTTTTTTCTCCATCTTGTCTCCCTCATTGCTTTCTGTCTGTAGTAAGATAACAGGATGATTTCTACTGATGCTCAGGGCCGGAGGGGGCAGAAAGGGGTATGTGTGACCTAGCTCCAATACCAAGCTTGCCGGATTCTAGTCACTTTGGGGGGGACTCCAAACCTTAGTTTCTCAATAGGGTTGGTTAGATGACACCCAGGTCCTAATTAACTCTGTGGCAAGGAGGTTTGACAATCCATGCAGATATGCTTATCTGTTACTTGGGGCAAACAAGCCCGAACTTTCAATGTAAACGAGTTAGCCGTGATGTCGTTCAGGGTTACCAGAGCGCATCATTTCCATTTCCACTGGGCACACAACCATTCTGTGTGTATTCTGGAAGCTCTGGAGTGGGAATCACACCCTGCCTCTCCCCCATCCCGGCTGGAGCACGGATGTGTGAATGAACTACCTGAACAAGGCGAAATTTCTCAGAATTAAAACCTGTGCCTCTTTACAGCTATCGAAGCTTTCGTCATTCTGGCAATTTTAACAGATGACCATTCTTATTATTCACATTATTTGATGGACACATTCTTATCTTCGATTCCCAGTCGGAACACTCGCTTGGAAGGCTTGGTTGGAACAGAGAAGCCTGCCTGGTTTGTAAGTAGCGCCATGCCCCTGTCCCGTTGGCTCCAGAGACCAGTGTGCTGGAGGGAAGGGTGGCTGGCTGAGTTCACTACCTTTCTTCTGTTTTTACCGAGAGTCATCTGCTGTCAAGTGGCCAGGAATAAGAACAGAAGCCAAACAAAGATGCTGGTTCAGGCCTGAAAAAGATAAAATGCCCACGCATGCAAACTCCAGGAAGATTTTTCAGAAGTATTTTGAGCTCTCCCTAGCTGAAAACGCTCTAAGGGTGCCCAGTCACAATTCAAGTCACCATTCAGATGCAGATGTTAATTCACCCAATGTCTCTTGGTCAGAGGTTCTGTTCTGATTTTCTTTCCTACCATGTATTTGTAGAACTGTTTAATCTTTGCTGCCCACTTCCTCCTCCTCCCTCCTCTTTCTTTTTCCCATACTAGGGATTGAACCCAGATCCTCCTGTGTACCAGACAAAGGCTCTACCACTGAGCTGTGTCCTCAGTCATTTTCTTACCTGAGGAGTCTCACTGAGTTGCCCAGATGACTTGGAATTAAAGTTGAAATTCTCCTGCCTCAGTCTCCCAAGTGGCTAGGGATACAGATCTGTGGTGCAAGGCCAAGCAATGTTAGTTAGCCTTTTCTTTAACAGTGAAGCCTTAAATGTAAATGGGGATAGGAGATCAGTTTAAACAAAAGGACACTTGTCTTCTTCATCTCTGCCATGTTGTTTATTTGTGGGGTTTTTTGGTAGATAGTTAATAATGTGATACCTTGTGATTTTCCAGACATCCTTACTATTATTTTATCTTCCTCTCTCATTCCTTCTGTATTCATCTCCCTCCCTGCACTTACACCCATCACCTCAGACATTTACCTTTGTGAAAAGGGCATCATGAGCCCTCAAGATAGCTTATGAGGTCAGGGTGATTCTTGCTAAGCTTGATGTCGTCAGAGTCTCAGAGGCACACGGTAGAAGGAGAGGATGGACTCTTGCTAGTTGTCCTCGACTACTGAATATAATCCCCACCCCTAACTCAGCCAAAGTTAAAAAAAAAATTTAAGTTCAACACACCATGTCTGGACCTCCCTCCCTCCCTCCCTCCTTCCCTCCCTTCCTTCCTTCCTACTTTCTCTTTCTCTCTCTCTCTCCACTTAATAATGCATGGCAAAGATTCCATTAATGCATACAGATTCATGTCAGTGCCCATTGTTACTCATTGCATGAAGGCACTATGCCTATTCTCCTGTGATCTTTTAGTTTTGTTAGCTGGACACTTGGGCCACTCCTCACCTCTGTGTTCAGAATAAAGAGAACATCTCAAAGTCTACTGCTCTGGCTCTTACTCATCCTCTATACACCTCATTTACTGTACCACCTGCCTCCCTCTGTCCAGCACACTAAAGGGTAAACGATAGCAGAGAGGGGCTATGGTGAGGAAGTTGAAATTCTTTCTCCTTCCCTTTCTTTCGATCATTTCAACATGTTCCTTAATCTATACTTTGGCATATCTTACTTGATATTGCTGAAGAAGAAGTCAGTTACCTCTTTTGTCCTCTTTAGGGCCATGGAGCTCATCTTTGGAGCCCTTACCACAGTTATGTCATTCACCCTGCATTTGTATTTCTCTTTTCTCTGTGATTCGCACCCACTCTTCTGCTGGACTCTGAGCTCTAGCAACAGGATCTGCCTTTTTTTACCCTCAGACCTACATGTTGCCTGGCATGACAAAAAAAAAAAAAAAAAAAAAAAAAATCAGAACAGATTTCCAAACAAATGAGACTGATCTGCAAGGAGCCTAGAAAGCAACAAAAAATTCAGAGAGGCCATGGGACAAGGTTACACCTTTTCCTTAAGCTCCATGACAGAGTGGTCATGCATGTCCTCTGGCAGGCTGGCCAGTCAACAACTCAGACTTGGTGGGCCACTTAATCCCTGACAAGAGGCAAGAGGACTTTGCTGTTGTTTCCTGAGAGCAGCCACAGATAATATGCAAATGAGCGTACCTGGCCATGTTCCAAGGCAACTTTATTTATAGGCACCAAAACTTGCATTTCATGTCATTTTAATTTTCACGTGTGACACAGTGTGATTCGTATGTTATGAAATATGAGTCTTTTGATTTTTTTTCCCCAACCACTTAAAAATGTGAAAGCTGTTCTTACCTCACGGGACAAAAAGCAGGTGGTGGGGTGGATCCGATCTGGGAGCTGTCCCTGAAAACACAGCTCTGGTGCAGCCTGTGCTGTGACCTTGGATCTAGAGCAGCTCTAAATCCCTATTCCCACACAAACACCCCAGGCAGAGAGAGAGAGAGAGAGAAAGAGAGAGGGGGGAGGGAGGGAGAGAGAGAGAGAGAGAGAGAGAGAGAGAGAGAGAGAGAGAGAGAGAGAGAGAGAGAGAGAGAGAAGTAATGGGTTATAAGTGGTTTGATTGATTGGGGAATAGAGAAAGGAACAGCTCTAATCAGGGAGCAGGGAGGGAGATAAATGCAGAAGGAAGGAGGGGAGGAAGGTAAAATAACAGTAAGGATGTCTGAGAAAGTCATCAGTTATCACACTATTACCTACCTACCAAAAAAGCCAACCAACCAAACAAAACACACACACACACACACACACACACACACACACACACACACACACACCCAAGAAACAAAACCTGTAATACTCATTAGGCTGTGTATAATTATTTATACATTGTTAAATGAAACTTTCTCTTCCAGGATGACAATGCTCCTTCAGGAGCCAAAGACCATCTAACAGAACCCTTACACCAGGCATAAAGAGCCCTCTTTTGAGTTGGTTATGGTTGTTCAAGATTCTTCCAAAACATGATAGGGTATTTCTATTTCCCTTACTTGTCCCCCAGAAGTACAAGGGGAGTCCCTATTGTTATATATTTCAGACACAGGACCCAGAGGCTCTGGAGCCGGAACTGACCTGAAAGCCTCCTCCCCCGAGGACAGGCTTTCATGGGACCAGAAGGCACTGTGCAGGCTTCCAAAGCGGGAAAGCAATCAACAGTCCTTCGCAGCTATGATGCTTACTAATCACCAGATGGCCAGCATGGCACCATAACCCTAAGGGTGTAATAGTGGCATGCATACCTTGGTGGTAACCAATGGTTCTCTAATTGGGCCTGCTCAACAAGAGAGAAACAATGCCTGGTACCGCTGCTAGTGAAGTCAGAGATCTTGGAGGAGTACCCCCGACAGCTACCAATTTACTAAACCAACACAGTCTCTAACTACACTCTCAATATTGGTCCTTATACCCACAGATGAGTGTAGTCCTCATCCCTGACCGAGGAAACTTCTCTTTGCAACACACAGAGAAAACTGCAGCCAATCAGGAGTTGTGGACCTCCAAAGGCTCAGGGAACACGGTGGAAGAGATGGGAGAAAGAAAGAGCCGGAGGGTCAAGAGTTTGCTCACGCTGTGTCTCTTAGTAGTATCAGAAGCTGCCCCATAAAGTCTCACCAGTGAACTGTGTGAACATGAGCTGAACAAGAGGCTTCAACCATACAGAAAGAACTACAGGCAACCAAGGAATGCTGGGAAAGGGAGAAGAGCTCTTCCTCCACCACATAGACATCCGACACCAAATGGTCTGCCCTGAAAACATACACACACAACATTATACAGGCTGAGTAGGTAATATTTAGGAGTATATATATATGTGTGTGTTGATACATATATGCATGCAACAACAATTCATGAGAACAGGCCATGAATTTAAAAGAAAGCAAAGAGGGCTATATGATAGAGATGGGGGGGGAGGAAAGCGATTATAATCTCAGATGTAAGAAAAATGAATATGTGTTTCTTTGCTTTTAGTAACTTCTTTAGTCAAAGCACAAAATAATGGGTTTCGATATGAGATTTTCACATATACGTAATTGTACTTGCTGTTATCACCCCCCCCTTTGCTCTGTCCCTCCTCCCCATCTCTATCTGTCCCCTTTCTTCCTCTCAAATGGTTGTCCTTCTGTGTTCTTATTACACACACACACACACACACACACACACACACACACACACACCCTAAAATACTATATAGGAGAGAAAACAATGTTTAATATTTTCTTCCTTCCTAGTTACCATCTTTTTTCTACTCCCCCTCTCCCTTTATATTTCTTCCTGCCCCATATATATATATATATGATATATATGCATATGTATTTATCTCTAAAGTCTGCATATGAGAAAACATGATAGCTGTCCTTTTGAGTCTGATTTATTTTATTTAACAGGACAATTACCAGTTCTATCCATTTTCCTGAACTGAAAAGAAATGATTCTTCTTTACAAGTAAATAGAAATGTCATTGTATAAGATACTTTAAAACAAACAAACAAGCAAACAAAAAAATCAGCTTTCTCTAAAGAGTTACTAAATGCTTCTTCTACTTCAGGGTATTATAAATACAAGTCAGACACTAAGAGGTCCATCCTATGACAGCCATATGAGGAAGAAGCTTCCCACACCCTCACTGTAGTTCCCTTTCTGGCTGATTTTTTTTTCAGCAGGAGGGAACAACTGACTGGCAGCCTCTGTGTCTTCCTGACCCTTTCATACCTCAAGGTCTCAGCATGGATAGCATCACCTGGACACTCAGCCTTTGCATAAATGCAGGAGTGGGTTCACCAACATTATCAATAAACTGGCAAAGCAAAACAAAACAAAGCAAACAAGAGTCTCTGCCTTGGATATTTGTTAATATAAAACCTTGTTGACATACTTTTTAATCTGTCAGCAGACAAACTCTGGAAAGTAGCCCATGCTGTCGGCGCGTTAACTTGTTCTTGTTCACTGAAATGGAAATATTAATTCAACACAAGGGCCATGCCTTGGCATGACTCTTGAACAGAAACCCGAGTGTGGACACCAGTGTGCGCCATCAGCGGCTGGAGGGAGGAGGAGTGGGAGGAGCCGTTGTCCTCTTGGCCCAAGTTGTTGCAGATAGATAGCTTTGCTTGCGGAGTGGAAACTTAGAGCATGCACCCACACAGATGTTGTAGCATCTGGCTCTGTACCCACACAGATGTTGTAGCATCTGGCTCTGTACCCACATAGCCACCCAGTCATCTCCTGATTTCTGTTTGAAGGCTGATGGTCTTCGAGTCCCAGTGTGCCTCTGGGACAGACCAAACTCCTGCACTGCTAAGTTCCCGGCACCGGGGGACAGCCTACTGTGGTTCAGTTCTTTGAGAAGCTCCATCCATGTCCATATTGACATAGCAGACCACAGTTACCAGTGCATCATCTCCTTCCAGGACACCATCACCTTCTACCTGTATGTAGAAGTCTGTATGACTTGATGTTCTTCTTAAAAATATATGCTTTTACTTCTCCTCTGCAATAGTGTGTGTGCATGTGGTGTGTGTGTGTGTGTGTGTGTGTGTGTGTGTGTGTGTGTGTGTGTGTTTCAGTAGCTCTAGGATGAATACCCTGCTTATAATGTGACATGGGCTCACTGTCCTCTTTGGGTGGAACTATGCTGTGATTTTAGTAGTTTTCCACTGGGATAGCGCTCCAGCTGTCCAGATGGTACAAGGAGCTCTTGCATGGAGATGGGTTCATATATCTCTGAGAGTTAAAACAGGCGCTTATTGGTATTGAGTGGAGAAGAGACTGGGTTACTAGAAGTCCACAAATGCAAGTTCAACCTCACAAACATTGCTGATGCTGTTCCCATTGTGAGAACTGTACTATCTAACCCTCCTTCAACTCTAGATTTTCCTTCATATTTGTGTGTAATTTGTCTCTTCCACCTAGAACACTTGCTTGTCCCTTTCTTGTCACAGAGTTTAGAGTGCACTGAAGTGTAATCTGCTCAGAGAGGCCTTCCCTGACCACAGAGTATATAGTTGTTCACTTCCTTTCATATTAGGCTTTTAAAAACATTCCCATATAGATGCCATCATCCTTGGTTTTGTTTTGTTTTGTTTGGCTATTGGTTTGGTTTTTTTTCCTCCTGTTGAAGCATAGGCTTGGTAGGGGTAAGAGTAGATCCAGTCTGGATTCTTATATGAATGCCAGATATATGCACGAGTCAGCAGTCTTGGTGCTGAAAATATGCGAGAACCTAAGGATGAGGGATGGAGAGAAGGAGGGAGTGAGAAAGAGGCAGGAAAGAATTGGAATGATGTATCAGCAGAAGTGAGAAGGCACTGGCAGGGTCAGACACCCTGAGTGAGACTCTTATTATCCAGGGAGCTCAATCCTCCAGAGATTCCAGTGGAGCTCCTCCATTTCATGCTGTATGCAGCTTGTATCAGGCTTGTGGACCTCAAGATCTCCAATGGTGGACACAGGAAAGAGTCTGACTTCCTTATGATCTAGAGCAACTCATGGGTGACAAGTTGCTTATTCATTAAGCTACTAGGAAATGTTGAGCTTGAGAAGGAGGGCCCAATTATAGCTGATGGTAAAGTTAGGAAAGAAATGCTCGCCTTCCACAGAATACCTCTTCCTGTTGTGCTGAGAACTAGATGCTGGTTGGCTGTGAACTTCTATAGTGTGCCCATCTCTGCTCTTCAGGAACATGTGGCTGTTTTCACTGCTGTGATGGACAGAATATATGAGAAAAACAATATATGGATGGAAGAATGTATTTCTGCTCATGGGCACGATTCATTATGGTGGGAAAAGCATTATGACTAGAGGAGATCATGGTGGTGGCAGCAAGAGTGTATAAGTGGTTGGTTGCATCTTGGTGTCAGGAATTAGAGAGACAGGCAGGAAATGGAGCCAACCTATAATCCTCAAAACTAGCCCCTGGTGCCATGTCTAAAAGACGACATGACCTTCCCAAACAGCACCATCATCTGGATACCAAGATCTCAAACACATGAGCCCATGGGAGACACTTCATATTCAAACAATAGCAAGAGACATTATCATTCTTTTTCCAGCAGAGACTATGTATTCAGCAAGCCTTTCTAAGCACCTTCAACACGGGCCATGTGGTACCCAACGTGAGGCTGTATTTTTGAAGCCAGCAGTAGCCTTATTTTTCCAGCAGAAGCCCTCAATTTTGCTCAGTTTTCTTTATATAAAGTTTCATTTTTCCATCTTGCTGCACATTCAGAGCTTTGGAGCCGAGGGACGCTTCCCCCAGTCGGGCATAGGATGGCCTGTGATGTAATTCTACCTTGGCTGCTAATTTGCTGGATGACCTGTAGTGTTTAACTTAGCCTTGTAAGGGCCTCAATTATTCCATAGAAAACTTGATGAGAGCAGGGAGCTCCCCAGGGTGCTGGTGCTGGTGAAAGAGGGAAAAAAATGTGTGCGAACATGCCAAGGAACTTTCCCAGGCAACTTTCCTGTTCTTTATGCTGTTATTTCAAGTCTCCCCAGGCCTGTTTCTTGTGGGCAACCCTTTCTTCACGTTTATTCTTGCTTTTCCACCATACAGCAATTCCCAACTGTGGCCGTTTACACACCAAACCCACAATATAGTATACTTGAGTGCTTATTCCTTTATTCATTGTGTCATATGTTCTGTAGGTTGCCTCGTTTTTTAAGAAACTGGTTTTTAACCCAGGTTGTGGTAGCATTTGCCTTTAATCCCAGCACATGGGAGGCAGAGGCAGGCAGATCTTTGCAACTTTGAAGCCAGCCTTATCTACAGAGCGAGTTCCAGGACAGCCAGTGCTACACAGAGAATCCTGGTCTCAAAAAAAGAAATGTGTTGGGGCTGCAGTTAAGAGCATGGGCTGCTTTTCCAGAGGACTTGGATTCAATTTCCAGCACCACATGATGGCTCACAATGGTCTGTAACTCCAGTTCCAGGGAATCTGGCTCCCTCACCCAGACATGCATGCACATAAAATAAAAATAAATCTAAAAAAGGATATGTGTTTGTTTAAAAGGGGAAAGTTTGGTAAGATTTATAACAATGAACTCATGTGTGTAGTTTTTCACATACACACTTGTGTTAAAAGTTAAGGAAAGGTGACATGGAGTATGACCATGATGGAAGATACTATGGAGATTCATTTTAAACATTAGAAGTAAAGCTATTATATGGTTCAGAAGTTCCACTCCTGGGCATACATCCAGAGGAAATAGAATTAATACATAGGAGAGAGACCTGTACCCTCATCGTTCATTGTGGTACTTTTAATAATAGCGAAAATATGGATTCAACTTATGTAATCTATTCACTGATGACCATGCCAAGAAAGTGTGTTACATACACACACAATGGTATTTCATTCAGCCATTAAGAAGGAAATCCTGTTATTTACAATAATATGAATGAAGCCTAAACACATTATGCTAAATGCAATAAGCAGACATGGAAAGACAAATGCTCCATGATCCCTCTCCTATGTGGAGTCTGAAAAACAGAACTCACAGAAAAGAATGGTGGTGACCAGAGTCTAGGTGGTGGTCACAGGGAGTGGAGGACAATGGAGTTATTGGTCAAAGGGGCAAAGTTTCAATAGATAGGAAATATAAGTACAAGGGAGCAATTGTGCAAGTGTTTACTGCAGTTAATAATTTATGGTGCTCCTGAAAGCTGCTAAAAGAGTAGATCTTAATTGGTCTCAGGGGGGAAAAAGGCAAGTAGACGATGCCATAGATATGCCTTTAAGCTTGTCTTAGCCAGTTCAATGTATATCAGGCTCAAAACACATTGAACACCATAAAGATGCAATTTTAAAATGTATCACTTAATGGAGTTGTGGCATGTATCCTTCCTCATTGTCAACCTCCCTATCTTCCAGGTTGTACCAGCCTGACCTCCCCACTCCTCTGACATTTTCTTATGGCCAACTCATAGGATTTTGCCCTCTAGACAAACATGAGCTCCAAGAGGACAAGAGCAGTGTGTATCTAACACTGAGCCCAGTAACTGGTACATAAAAGATGCTCAATGTTTTTGTAGAGTCCACAAAACTTATCTATTTTACCAATCAAAGTCTTTGGAAATCATTCATAGAAAAAGGCAGTGTATAACTTCCAGCTGCTATCTCTGAACTTGAGAACACGTCTATTACCATGAGAAGTCAAGTTAGGGCCAAATCTCAGGAAGTGGTAGGTGTTTCACCTAGAAGTTTCAGGCACTTCCTGAAGTGATCCAAATTTTGTTCTGCTTTGTTCTTCGAAACAGAGTCACTCTGTATCCCTGGCTGGCCTGGAACTTGATATATAGCAAGATCCTCTTGCTTTGGCCTCCTGAGTTCTGGGACTAAAGGCACGCACCATGATGGTTGGCCTTAATCCAAGTTTTAAGGATTAAAATGTGCAGAGAGTAAAGAGTTTGAAGGTCTAGAATTCTCAGAGCTATGCGTTCTTGGGATATTGAGGCTAATGGGCAATTGGCAGCTTAGTTTTTAATTTCACAGACTTTTCCCTATATAAGCTGAGTTTCTCGATAGTATTTAAATCTCCCTAGGGTCCTCAAAGGAGGCCCAGAACCTTACGTTGACTTGATGTTCCTTTGACCTCCAACATCTGGGTCTATTAGGAGTTTCCACAAATTTCTGAACATCTGTGCAACAGCAAGAGTGCAGGTACTGTTTATGTCCTGGCAGGCATCTGGTTCTGCATAGGTCCTGAGTCCTTGAAAACGGTTTTCTAGAAAAATCATGTGCTCCTTATCTGTTTGCTAATTCCTTCCACATATCACAAGACTTTTCTGTGCATTCCCATCGGTCTTGACAAAGTTATCTTGTAGACTTATGTAGTGATTTTGATGGCTGCACAGGGCTGTTTGTCTTGTTCAGAACTAAATTAATAACCCCGTGATGGCACCTACTTTAACACCAAACTTCTTAAACTCTCCTAATATACTAATCAGCATGTCAGTGAAATATTTTTTTTTTCTGGATAAAGACAAGCCTGGTGAAATGGATTAGACATTCACACGGCATTGCATAATTCAGCATGCCAGTGTGGTGCATGCGATTTGCATTAATAACTTGCACTGGAAGCTGCTGCTCATAGGTTTCTCTCATTAGGTCGAACGTGGAAGATTCTGGACTGTCAATCAATTACAGTAATTTCCTTTTCCATATTTATTCCATCACTATCATTGACAGCTACCATTAAGTGACATTAATACAATACAATATCATCTTGCATTTCTACAGAGCATCTCAGGGTGCCTAATAGTTCCTCTCTAGCCAAGAAATCATATTACAAAGGGGAAAGAGCCCTCATTCTCCATAGAAACTATGCTTGTGGCTCTCTTGGATACTGTGGTGGGAGTTGTCCATAGTCTTCAGAGGTATTCCCACATTTCTGTGACTCTGGGGACTGAAATGGCTTCCTACTGCAGTGGTGATTTTCTAGGGAGCACATTAATCCACACTTTCTACTTTCACTCAAGCATGATCTAGGACACTCTTACAAGGCAGGACTGCTGGAGACTCTTGTGGGGGAATTCACTTTCTTGAAGGTAAACAGTTGTGTGCATTGTTTTCAATAATTTCCCCCTCTTTGCTTCCCTGCTTCGCACTAACACTTGAGATGCAATTAGTCACCTTGGGGCTGTGGAATGAGGCACAGCTTCCAATATCAGATAGACAGCTTGTGTATGCAAGCTGCCAGAGTTTGCATATTCTCTTTTTTCTTCCTTTCCTTTCTGTAATCAGATATTGTCATAGCTCTGCCATACTGAAATCATCTTGGTGTCCAGGTAATTAATCTTTTACTTGGTTTTGGATGGCATACCAGTAGGCTTTCCCGATAAAACACAGGATGTCCGATTACGTTTGAATTTCAAATAAACAATGAAGTTTTGTATAACTATGTTTCAAATATAGAATGGGATGTTCTGGTAGTTTCAGAAAGAACTGTCTCCCATAGACTTGCATATATGAACACTTGGTCCCCAGTTGGCACTGTTTGGGGGAAGTTGTGGAACCTTTAGGAGGTGGAAGCTCTTTGGAGGAAGTCCATCATGGGAGTAGGCTTTAAGAGCTCACACTCTTGCTCCATTTCCAGTCTGTCTGCTCTCTCTGCTTTGCATTTGACATTGGAGATTTGCTCTCTCAGTTTCCTGCTCTGGCATTCTGCTCCTATCATCCTGACCACCCACCACCATGGACTCTCCCTCTGGGCCTGTAAGTCAAAATAAACCTTTCCTTCCACAAGATGCTTTTGGTTATGGTCATTTACCATGGAATGGTAGTAAATAACTAACTCAGATATTCAAAATGATGAAGAATTATCTGAGGGCTGGAGAGATAGTTCAGTGGTTAAAAGTGCTTACTACTCTCCTAGGGGATTGAATCCAAGCTTGATTCCCTGCACTAAAGCAGGCAACTCACAACCTCCTGTAGCTCAAATTCTGGGGTATCTGACACCCTTCTTTGGACTTCACAGGCACCTGCATATGCACGCACGGACACACACACACACACACACACACACACACACACACACACACACACACACACACACTTTAAAATAGAATTTACCTGGGCAGGGATGGCACATGCCTTTAATCTCAACTTGAGAGGCAGAAGCAGGTGTATCTTTATGAGTTCAAGGCCAGCCTGGACTACTTAGCTAGTTCCAGGACAGCCAAGACTATTCAGAGGAACCTTGTCTGAGAAACCAAACCAACCAACCAACCAACCAACCAACCAACCGACCAACCAACCAACCAACCAGTTTATGGTTGGTTTGAGTTTATATAAGCATTCTGAATTTTCATTTGATGACTCTCTCATCTTTTCCCATGATGGATTCAAAGGTTTATGAATGAAATCAATGAAGGTCCTGAGATCCTAGGAGAATTGGCATCAAGGTAGCATGTCTATATTTGAAACAAAGTGTTCACAAAACTCTCAACATTGGCTTTGCCAAGAGAATGGAATAAAAGAAATGGCTACAGTCCATAAAGACCATGGTACTAGTGTCAAAAGGTGGGTGAGGACCTATGGAAATGCAAAAAGAAAATTTTTAGTTTTTAAATTATTATTATTATTATTAATTGTTGTTATTATTATTATATCTATAGCCTGTTGTGATGATGTCTTACAATGAGCACTTCTGCTTCACAGATCAAAGGGGAAGCTAGAGAGTCTGATTAAATCCTTGCCTTCATCATTTATTGCAGAGCTAGAACATATCATGTATTGATTGACAGTTGAGTAAGAGCCTAAAGCCTGAAAAGCAATAGATACTTAATGAAGTGAGCAGCTGATGGGTTTTTGAGCAGGACAAGCATGATGAGAGAGAATTTACCATGGTGATTATGGAAGTACAGTGGGAACAAACACAAAAAAGACAAAGCCCTTGGATAATAGAGAAAAGAAAAATTCTTCCACCCTGATGAGGTCACTGTCCTGCAGTGGATGGGACCCAACATTGCCATCCCTCCTCTAATTGCAACCTCAGTGGCCCAGCGTCATGGGACTCAGGAGCCTTGCCCACTCAGGGGCAAATTATTGCGGTGCCATTTCTTCTAAGAATTTGCAAGCTCCTTAAACACTGTATGGGAGGACCATCAAAAACCTAGAAGACAGAACTGTGAGGCGAAGGGCCGCATTAGAAAGAGTGAATCAGCAACCAAGCAGGTCATCTGGGAGATTAGTCGCATCATTAGAACTTTTTTTTTCCCCCCCTGCTTGTTTAAGATTTTTGTGTGGATTAAGAGCTGTGTTAGATTCAGCATGTGTGATATGCATTAGTCAGCTTCTCAGTAAAAGAGGAGCATGTCCTGGCTCATGGTTTCAGAAGTTTTAGTCCTTGCTTACTTGGTTCTGCTGGTTTGGGGCCCATGCTGAAACGGCACATCATGCTAGGATGGCATGATGAAATACATCATGGCTGTCATGAAGCGAAGAGAGGCAGGAGAAGAGTAGAGGTCTCAGTATCCCCTTCAAGGGCTTTGCCCTGGTCCCAGTAATCTGACTTTTTTCCAGTAGTTTGTAAAGGCCCTATCATTACCCTACAGGGATTCACACCTATCTAAGCAACAGCAAGCCTATGTTTTCTTTCTGTTGTCTGTGTATTGACTTTTCCATCAGGAGGATGTTTCTTGAGCATGCTGAGCCACCAGGACAGAACCAGGTTTGGAAAATGGGTCTTCTTACTCTGAAACTGGTACTGGCCCCACCTACCAGACACTTGCCTCTCTACAAAACTGCTGCCTGGTCCCACAGATGGGGGCGGGGGTGAACAAAACCCACCCAGGTAGCTTTTAGACATGAATGTTGTACTGTCTGTTTCTGTTTTGTTTAAAAAGAACCTGGGTTTTACATGAACATGGATGGGGGTCTAGCCTGTCTCTATGATGGAATTTAATTGTTGAGGGATAAAGTTTTTGATTCATTTCATTTTTTTCACTTTCAGGAGCAACTGACTTTTCTGAAAAGAGTAGTATTTCAGGTTACTGGCAATTTAATCAAAAAGTGAACCACGGTATTTTATAAAAGAACCATGATCAGGTGATAGCCCACAGGAGAAGCAAAGAGCAAAAGAAATACACGTCACTTGTGAAGAGATAAGGGGAACTGTTTCTGGAAATACTCAGGAAGCTCCTGGGTGGGGAGAAGCCAAGAGAACCGAAAATGAACTTTGTGGTACTTAGAGATGCTCAGAGCCTGGGAAGAAGGACTCTCAACTAGGTTTTGTTTTGTTTCTGGGCAGGGTCTCTTTGTATCTCTGGCTGTTCTGGAACTCATTATGTACATCAGGCTGGTCTCAGACACACAGAGATCTGCCTGCCTCTGCCTCTTGGGTTCTGTAATTAAGGGCATACATCACACCAGGCCAAAAGGAAGGAATCTAAGAAATACATGCTATAAATTATACACATTTCTCTTGGGGCCTGTTTAAAACAGAGCATGTGAATTTCAAATATAATAAAACAGTAGGAAATTTCTCCTCCCTCTCATTTCTTCCCCTGATCTTTGTTTAGGCCTTTAACATCTTGAACGAATGGTAGTTACTAAAAGAACATTTGCCTATGAATTTTCACTTGTTCTGATCTCTGTGTGTGTGTTTGCATGTAGACGAGTTCATGTGTTTGAGCACATTGTGCATATATGTAGGTGTGTGCACATGTATGGCTCACACATGCGTGTGTGTGGTGGGGTACATGTGGAGGCTAGAAGTCAACATGTCTTGCTCCATCTTACATTCTTTGACAATGCCTCTCACTAAACCTAGAGTCCACTAACTGGGCAAGACTGACATCTGGGGAGCTCCAGGAATCTTCTTGTCTCTACCCCCAGCACAACCATACCCAGCTTTGCATATGGGTTCTGGGGATCAGCACCCTGAAATCAGGTCGTCATGCTTGTGATGCCAGCATTTCACTAAGGGAGCCACCCGCCAGCCTCTCTGTGCCAACACTGACCAGACGTCACACCTTGACTATTCCACAATGAACTATGTTCCTCAAGGGAGAAGGAAAACTATTTCCCAAGGATCTTACAAGCGACACTGAAGAGGAAATTTACACACACCCTTAGGGGTCTCTTCCTGATTCTATCTATCCTCGACTTTGTGCCTTTCCAAGCCACCACCTGGAACGCTTGGGGAATGCTCCATTTAGGACTATTTCCCCCATTCATAATTGTTTTGTAGAAAAGTCTGGCTTCTCTTTCCTCCTCTCAGTCCCCAGCACCCGCTTGTCCGCGGGTCTGAGGTTTGATCTGACTTAACCAAACTGTCCCTTGAAAACCTGTATCGCGAATTGTGTTTTTAACAACTGCTGAGGAAAAGAGTGCTTTTGTGTTGTCGCAGGGACGGCAGCTGCCAAAGTTCACTGTGTACTTTGGGTTTCCTAATTTTTCATCTTTTTGTTCAGTGGCAAAGGAGATGAGTGGAATGGCAACCCTTCTTCCCCACATTTAAGTGAATGCTTCTAAAGCCGTAGGAATTAATTGATTGATTATATATGTATATATGTATATATATATATATATATATATATATATATATATATATATATATATAATTTTATTTTCCAGAAGTGGAGAGAAATCGACTTTTCTTGTGACATCTGTATTTATGAGGAGTAGCCAAGGGTCTTCACTGTTCCCCCTTTATTTGGGGGCTGCCTGTCTTAGGTTCTCTAGTGTCTCTACTAGAGATCACACACTTAGGCTTCTACTGTGTGATAATAGTTCTGTGTATGCCCACACCAAACCTCATGTTCTTTCCAGTTTGTTATCTATGCCCCTGAAGAGGGAACTGAGCCTCAGACTCCAGGATCTTAGAACGACAATGCTGCTTTTCAGATCTTAGCGTGCCCTTGGGAGCTCAGAAGGTTTGTAATCTCCCACACATTTGAAACCTTGGGGATCTGAAGATCCCCCGGTCCTGACTTACCACTTCTCTCCTCCCCCTGGCAGTCGAGGCTCCTGCGGTTTCTGGTTAGTTTTGCATGAATGGCACTCATGAAGGTCATGTGTTTTGAGAGTAAAATGCAGGTTTAACATATACTGGGTAGGCACTAGGATTTTTGAGCAAAGATTATTTTTTCTCAATAAATCTGGATGCATTGTTGCTTATCTGTGGATCCATTCAGGGGAATTCCTGTCTCCTGAGTTTTGCTTCTCACTATTTCTTCCCCAAACTTAAAAAAAAAAAAAAAATTCTGGACTTTTCCAAACCCATGTGTTCTTTTCTCCTTCTGACTCATTTACCCACCGTCCTCTTTTATCACATCCGTATGATCTTATCAGTGATTCTGCTCCTATCTCCAAATTACTCTCTTTTTCCTCAATCTGCTGACTCTTGGGGCACGATGCCCTTGCTGTTTCCTCCTCGCCGATTGGTCATGTTCTGCAATCAACCCTGAGCCTGGCATGGCTTGCATTTCACATCCTGAAGAGCAGCAGCTGCCCCCTCCCCCACAGGACGTTCCCACTGCTGGGGCTGCCACGTTTACTCGAGTCTTCCTGTTCACCCTGCTCCGTGTCTGCGCTTGTCACTCAGGGGTGACAGTTCAATGATCTTTCCCCTTCTCTGTCCACTGAGTTCATTTGCAATTTACAATCCAAACAGTTTCTGGCTGTCAGCTTGCCTGACTGTGACCTCTAATATTTACTCTGCTGTCCCTTTGTCTAAATCTTTCCTGTCACCTTTCATCTCTGGAATTGTCAGTATCCGTCCCATACTATTTCTTTTCCTTTCCTTCTTTGTCCTTATTGGGGGTCCCCCATCTCCACTTTTAAGTTTTAGTAATTACATACTTGACAAATGCTGCAAGCATAGCAAAGGGAATACTGAGTACTCCTGGGTACCCATCACCTAATTTCCCCAAAGACCGTATGTTACATAATTCCAGCCCTGCATGAACATCAGGGGACTGGCATTGGTACAGAGCGTGTGTTCAGTTCTGTGCCTTTTTGTTACACGTGCAGACAGTTAAAGATACAAAACTACTCCACTACCACAGAGATCTCACTCATCATATCTTCGATGGTTCAGATAAGCATCTTCCGGGAGGTTCTTGCTGAAGGCTTGGTAGCTAGCTTGTGTTGCTACCAGGAAGTCTAATGGCAGGAAAAGAGGTCACTGGGGGATACTGAGAACTCGGCTTCCCCTCTCTCTCTCTTCCAGGCCACCACATGGGGAGCAGCTTCATGTGTTCCTGGTATGACACATGAATATTTCCTGTTATTGACACCTGCCTTTCCTCAGACCCAAAGGCCACAGGGTTAACTGAACTTCATTGGAGTCTCTGCATTCCTAAGCCAGAACAGACCTTTCCTCCTTGTAAGCTGATTATCACAGGTATTTTGTCACAGCTATAGAAAACTAGTTGATGCATTATTATTTTATACTCATGTCCCAGCCATCATTCAACACCCCAAGGTAACTATAACGTTGTGCTTCGGTCTGTGACTTGGTCATTTGGAGACTGCTGCAGATGTGGTATCATATAAGATATAGCCCACTGAGACTTTTTCCGCTCTGCGTATTAGCACAAAGTCTGTCCAAGTCTTTGAGTCCGTCAGTATTTCATTCTTTCCTGTGGCAGGCTGTAACAGAACCTGTGGTGTGGAATCACTGTAGTTGGCCAATCTTAAGACATTTCACTTGTTTCTAGTATGGGGCTTACAAATGATCTTTGGTCTTCCTTAACAGTTTTCTATTGATTGCTTCTCTCTAGCACATATTTGTAGGAAAAGTAAATCGCTGGAGAGGGGGAGATATAACTGTTAGTTCTACTTAATCAAGTCTTGGGTGGAACCCAGAGTGATTGACTGTGCAAACCTTTTCAGAAACCACCTTGTCTCAGCATCTGGATACAGACTTGGTCTCAGTTCCTGTCAGTCAAGTGCCTGCCCTGAGTCAGGAGAAGGAGGGGTGGGGGGCAGGAGAAGGGGTCAATGCCCTGGCTGTCACCTCCCCAGAGGTGTTCCAGTGTACATCTGGGCTGCAAACAAAAAGTAGGCTTAGTTACTTTAAGTTGGAACATTAATGCATTGTGACTGCGTTATCACAAGAGACAAGGTGGGGTTCCAGGACGCCCTCAAGTTATCTCTGGCAAAATGTATTAAAACGAGTAGCTTTTAAAACTCAGCACTCCAGGAGGAAAGTGCAGCGCTAAGCTTGAGCTATTATTGGAGGAGAATGTGGGGTCACTGAGTGGGCTTTGCTGAAGAGAAACAGTCCATTTTCCAAATGAGTTTATGGTTTCCGTGAGGTTTGTGTGTGTTTGTGAAGGGCCCCCTGTTTCTTGTGATGCTGGCTTTGTCTTAGTCCCAGCTGATGAACATCCAGACTTATGTGACATTTGTCATTTGGCGATGAAGGCTGTTGCAGGTTTCCTTCTGTTAGTAACTAGTAACTTGGATTTTTTTTGTTAATGTTTGAACAGTTCACATATTTGCACACAGCCCGAGTTCAGGTGATTATGTGGCAAAGGGATTGCATGAAGGTGTAAATAGTTCAAGTTTACAGGAGATTTTATATACAGTTGGGGGGAATGAAAGGGAATTTAATACATTTGAGATAGAATTTTGGGTAAGCATATCAAGTTTCTCTCTATTTCTCTCTTTTTGTGTGTGTGTGTGTGTGTGTGTGTGTGTGTGTGTGTGTGTGTGTTTTCATGTATGTGTGAGGAGGATAAAGGTTAATATTAGGTGTCTTCCTCAATTGCTTTCCACTTTAGTTTTTAAAGCAGGGTCTCTCACTGAACCTAAGCTCATGAGTTGACTGGACCATCTGGAGTTGACTGGACCATCTGCAGCTGACTGGACCATAATCTGGAGTTGACTGGACCATCTGGAGTTGACTGGACTGTCGTTTGGAGTTGACTGGACCATCTGCAGCTGACTGGACTGTCTTCAGTTGACTGGACCGTCTGCAGTTGATTGGACCGTCTGGCCAGTAACTTCAGGGTCTCCTCCTGTGTCTGCCTCACCTCCGGTGTCTTACAGATGTGTGCTTTGCCCAGCTTTTACGTGGGTGCTAAGAATCTGAAGTCAGTTTCTCATGCTTTAGCAGCCATACCACATCCCCAAGGCTTGCTTAAAGACTATAAGGATAGACTCTTTTCTAGTTTATGATGTTTCAGAACGTCTTTGCTGTGTTGGGGGCATTTGACTTTGGTTAGGACCTTTGTGAAAGTAAGATCCTTCCATGTCTCCTTACTCTCCTACCTCCCCACCCCAAAGCTGAATGCTCTCCCATTCTTGGGAGAGGATAGTGCTGTGTAGACACAGCCTAAGTGAGGAAGAGAATTAAAAATTCGGTCTCTGCTTTACCTAGCGAGTTCTGGTTTCTCCCAAGGTGGGCAGAAGGTGAGTGGCAGGTGGGCCTGTGGCATACTTGGCTTGATTTGTATTAAGTCACTGGAGTGAGTCAGAGACAAGTTGAGGTTGACACTTTTTTTTTTTACCCAGGTGGGTGCTTTTTACCAAGGCTGACGCCCGCAGACTTGTATGCTTTAGTGTCTGTCATAAGAATATCTCAGCATCCCAAAGTCTCTTTGGGCATCTTTTGAGGATGAATGTTAGCCCCAAATAGAAAGAAACAAAACCATCATAATCATTTGTGGAGTGTGTCTTGAGGTCTTCTCCTACTGTGGCAGCATCACAATGCAAAGTATGAGACATTCTGTTCACAGTGCCCTCCCTCTCTCCCCTCCCCTCCCCTCTCCTCTTTCCCTCCATTCTTCTTCCCCTCCTTTCCTATTCCCCCTTCCTTCTTTCTCCTTCATCTTTTGATGGTCCCAATTGTGATCTAGGCCACTTAGGGAGACATGAAGGGGAAACCCAGGGGTCTCTTTTCCAAGAAACTGAGTGGTCAGAATCCCCAGCATTCTCAACAACAGCATGAGTATGCTGATGCCTCACCCTCTAGTAATCAGCCTCCTTCTCCCTCTGTCTGCTCATCTGCAAATGAGGCCTGATGTCAGCAGGAATGACTCTGGTGTGCAGCACCCTAACCCAACTTCATCTTGACCCAAAGGCAGACTGTGTTGTTCTCCCCCTAGAAGTACTGGCGTTGATGCTGCCACTCCCTATTTGAGTCCTTTGAACAGTAGACACTGGGTGTGTACCCTGGTGGGTGGCTGATGGTCTGGTGATGTGCCCATCAGGGTAGCTTACTCATTGCTGCCATAGATCCATGATACATCATCTCCCAGGCACCGTATTTCTAAGCCCTGGACCACCCAAGGGGCTGCTGAGACTGAGTGTCTAACATGGCCAAAGTATTGGGTTCGGTCCTTTAATGCATGTGGGCCCCATTGCTCACTTAGAGAGGACATCTAAGTGACGAGACCTTCACCAGGGGAGGTGTTGGGTGATATAGTTTCAGAAGATACCCGTATGTTCCAGGGTGTGTGTACTGACAACTCATAGGAAATGTGAGAGTGGGGTAAGCAATAAGGAAGGGCATTGCCTTCAAAGAAGTTGATTGATGCTCTGATTGCTTGGGATATCCCTATGCCTGCATACACCTTGTGGCTTTATCCTGGATAGCTTTTTGTGGTTATAGACCAGTGTGTGTGTGTGTGTGTGTGTGTGTGTGTGTGTGTGTGTGTGTGTGAGAGAGAGAGAGAGAGAGAGAGAGAGAGAGAGAGAGAGAGAGAAATGACAGACAGAAGAGAGACATAGAGATACATACAGAGGAGAGACAGAGACAGACACAGAAAGAAGAGAGACAGAGAGATATAGAGACAGAGGCAGAGACAGAGACAGAGAGACAGAGAGATTGGTTGCCAATACTTCTTCCAAAAAAGTAATCACCCCCTTTCTCCAGAAATCCTTGACCCCTTCCATCTCACTGGCCTGTCTTTACCTGTGGCAGTGAGATGAGACTGTCCTCATAGGTTTAGACTGTAAGGATTTAGTCTAGAATTGAGGAGTGAAGTGAGCTGGTCAATGGGAGATCATACTCGAATGGAAATTTTGTTTTCGGTAAGAAGGACCAAGCCTCAGGTTAGAAAGAAGTGGACTCAGGTTCCATGCTTGATTTGGAAAGCTGTGATATCTAGGCAATGCATGGAACAGGGGAAAGAGTAATCCCCTGGAATGCTCCCAGGGACCACAGCTGGGCTTCTGCATATTCTGTGACCTCAGGCAATTCAACATAAGTTCAACATAAAATGGCCTCCATCATGTCCCCACCATCTCTTTAGATATAGTCTTCCTACTGGATTTGTAGGTCCCCTCCCTCAGTGATATCTCACTATGTAAATGTATCCAAGCCCCCCCCCCCCAAATAATCAACCTTCCTATTTCAGCACTCTCTTGTACATTTTGTGCTTGGGACATTTTCTACTGTAACTAAATACTATAGGCTGAGTGGTTTATTACAAAGGAAAGGTTTGCTTAATTTATAGTTCTGGGAGCTGGGAAGTCAAAGACTACGGTGCTGATGTCTCTTCAGCATCTGGTGATTGTGTTCTTTATTGGGTTACAATGTGGAAGGGAGCATCACCCAGTAAAATGGAATTGAGAGGAAGAAAGCCAAGCTTTTTAATCTCTTTTACATTTGTTTATTTACTTCTCTGGTGAGTACATGTGTGCTCAGGGCACACACACACTAAGGCATGCATATGGAAGTCAGAGGACAGCTTGTGGGAATCGGTCCTCTCCTCTTAGAGCGTAGATCTATTGAATTCAGGATGTCAGGCTTGGCTTCAACATAAAATGCTTTTATCCACCGAACCATCTCGCCAGTCCCCAGACTCACGTTTACTCTTGTGGCAATCAATCCACTCCCAAGAGAACGGACTAGTCTTTTGAGAAGGAAGTTAGACCTACTTCTAATCTCTTGCAATACTGGCACACTGGCAACTGCACCTCAGTGTTACTAGGGTCAAGCTCCACTCAAATTAACCTGCCCTCTGCCCCAGAGATTTTCTCCACAAAGGGACGAAGTACAGCCGGCAAAATGGAAGTTGATATCAGTATTCTTGGAAGTCACTTCCAAGCACATTTCAAGCTGTCTGTGACTACTTTTCATAGGATTTTATTTCATTTGCACATGTGACACAAACAAGTTGGATTCCTGGGGTTTTTTCCCCCCTTGTGATGGATATTTTCGTGTGAAGGCAGCAGCCAGACAGACACAGGCTGTGCCCAGTCCTGGCCACTGAGGACTTTCATCTCGTGGTTTGGCAAGGCCACTCGAGTGCTGACAGTGAGAGCAGAGAGGACTCAGAAGTTTTTTCAGTTTAGATAGGCTCATCTGGTTGTGCCACGAATAGCAAATAATGCCTTGCAGGTCTGTGGTATAAAGCCACATGGATTTAATCCATTTACAACATCCTTTTTTTTTTTTTTTTGAAGCCAGCGTATCACACAGGATTGACATGGGTATGAGTGTGTGTGATGAATTTGAGTTTTGACCTTGTGTCTTTTAGTCTTTTATAGCTCAGATATTTAGCCATTAGGATATGGTTTTCTATGGTTAGTTTCTTTGCTGGTTTCCCAGGACCTCCATGACAAATTGACACAGTGTGGCTTTAGCAGAAACATATTACTTCACAGTTCTCCAGGCTGGGAGTTGAAAATCAAGGTGTCAGCACGGCTGCTCTTCCTCTTAAGATTTAGGGGAAGATCCATCCCCTCCCGGCTCTGTCAGCTGCTGGTGGCTCCAGGCAATCTGTCACTTAAGACTTTATTCCAGTCTTTGTCTCCGCACAACATTTTCCATGTGTCTCCATGCCGACTCTTTGATGGCTCTCATAAGGACACTGGCCACTGGATATATAGGGTGAATAGTCCCGAATAAAGGACCCCAATAACAGGCCCTTCTTTAATGAGGAACATCTCATCTAGAGATCTCACGCTTAACTAAAGCTTTGATAACACATTCACATGCTCTTGGATCCAGACATAGCATCTTGGGGAAACCTAATATGACCACCAGGTTGCTTCTCAGGTGGTGGATTTTCATAAATGCAACATGAGTAAAACTGGTTTTGATAACTTTTTGGTTTCCAAATCTAAGTATTGGCATCATCATTGAAATTAGTTACTGGCAGAAGCATGGACTGCAGACACCAAAACCTGCCAGGCTGCGTTCTATAGGGTTATTCTTTGTCTTTTTTGTTTTGCTTACTGTTTGGGGACCTGTGCATTTTACACACACACACACACACACACACACACACACACACAACACACACACAGAGAGAGAGAGAGAGAGAGAGAGAGAGAGAGAGAGAGAGAGAGAAATTAATGTTCCAGAGCTTCTGATATACAAGCCAGAATTATATCCACGAACCAAAAGACTCCCATAGACTTCACATTCTAGAAAGAGAGAGAGAGAGAGAGGAGAGAGAGAGAAGGAGTGAGGGAGGGAAAGGGAGAGAGGGAGAGAGTAGTTCTTTAGATTTTTTTCTTCTAAAATGTCTCCTGAGCCCACTGTTTTCTTTGCTTTCTGAAGTCAAGGGTCATTCTCTCCTTGAGGATATCATTTCCGGTGCATCCTCCCTGGCCCACGTTGGTCACATTGCTGTTTTATGAGCACCATGTGATTCTAATCTAGTGTTTGTCACTCCTCCAAGGCCACCCTTCTCTATTTGGGAAAAGGTTTCCCAGAATCCTCTTTGCCCTCTGGTATCTGGTTGGGTTTGGCCAATGAGGGGCACTGGTGAGGTGGGAGATGGAAGCAACAAGGAAGAGTGATCATTTGTCCCTCAATTCTGTCCCTGAAGCTCCCTAGAGACTGACTGCACCGCGTGACAGTCTGACCACTCCCATCAGATGTCCTCCACAGGCCCCTCTCTTCCACAATGGCTGTCTCTGGTCCTTACCCTTCCAAGTCAAACGATGATCAACAGGGCCACTCAGCAATTTCCCTCCACCCACACCTTTGAACACGGCCCCCTAGAAGCTCTTCATAAAATACCTATTTCAGAATATCATGTTTCTTGCAAGGACAGTGACTAGGCTCAAAGTGTGTCACTGGTTCCATCTTGCTCAGAGGACAATTGGAGCATCCCATGCTCAGACACAAGCCCTGGCCTTGCTCCTGGCCTCATCTCCTCCTGGTATACACAGTGCACTCAGACTTGCTGATAGGCTCACTGTTTACTGAACCTGCTGAATTCTTTTTTTCTTGGAGACTTTGTGAGTGACGCTACTTTTCTCACTGATCTGTTTGGACCTCATCTTTTTCACTCTCCTGGATTCTTCCCAAACATAATGTCTATTGCCTATATTCTTGCTGACTAGAGCCGTCGGGGCTGGTTGAGCCCTCCATGTGTCCATATCACACTATACATAGATTGTGCAAATGTTTATCATAGCTATAATCCCTTGGCCTGCTTTTCAACTAATCACTCAGCCTCTGACTGCATGGACTGTTCTCAGTGCCTGCTGTTGTTCCCTATAGGCTTAATAAATATTTTTGAATGGTTGCATTTTTATTTGTGGAGTTGATTGTTTCTTGTGCCATTCATATAAACAAGATTATTGTGATAAAATACTACCTTCATCTACTTAACTGTGCACATCCTTCTATTTTGGTGAATATTATTTTGTTTTATATTCAGGATATCACTGAGAAATGGTAGATGGGAGGCCAATCCTGCTCTGTCACACAGATGACCAGTGGCAGATCTATGCGAAGGATCTGGACCCTTGTCATTCAATCTGCCCTTCTTTTCAGGGGGCTGTTCTTGCCTACTTGGGATGCCAGCTGAAAACCACCAACAAAACCCAGGGGCAGGCTCAACTAATGAGCACCATCCCAAGGGCCACTTCAGACGGAAGGCAAGTCAAGCTGTCATAGAGATAACTTCATGTGATTACAAACACATGTCAGGAAGGCTGCTTATAGTGTTGGTCATCGGAACGGAGCTGGTCACATTACCGGAACCCAACTTCCTGTTGCCTGAGAATTGTCTGAGGCAGGCTCCAGGGATGAGTGGAAGAACAGAACACTTGGATTAAAATTAGGATATGAACATCAAAAAGAAGTGTGCCGCCACCCCAGGGGAGGGATGGCGACCAGTGGAGGGAAGAATAGATTGTTGTTTGTAATTCAAACCACATCCCATGAGAAAGTAATTTAGAGGCAGTGTCACAAATAAAGATAAATTTGAGAGCATTTGGGGCAATTTCTGTTATGTCTGTAGAAGGCTTAAAGGCCCTTCCTTCTCTCTGCCTCCAGGCAGGAAGCATGCACTGTGGAAAGCACCTGCTGACATCATAGCTAGTTTATGAGAGCTTGAAGGGATGCCATCAGAGACCAGCAGAGGGACTTGAAAGGTTGTCCCGTACTGGGCTTTGACTTTTCCAACTGGAAGGAAAAAAAATAGAATCTGAATACCCCAGTTGATGAGGACAGGCTGTTTCAGATGTGGCGAGGAGGCACTCAGGGGATCTTGGGAATACTGTAGGTGACAGAGGGAAATTTGGGCAACATCTTTGGGTCTATGTGACTTCAGAAGCTTTCTCCATGAACTGAAACATCTCTCAGCTGTTGGGCTTTTCTCCTTGTTCTCTCCGCAAACAAAGGGACGAGTGAACCCAAACTAAGAACACTCAAGAAAATACAATACAAGCCAGCCAGATGGCTCATGGGGTCATCATGCTTCCAAGCTTGATGACAGAGTTCAGTTCCTGGGACCCGCCTGGTGGAAGGAGAAAATTGATCCTGCAAATTGTCCCCTGACCTGTGTGTGTATGCCATGGTACCGTGTGTACTGCTCCCTTATAAATGAGTTTAATTTTAAAAATTAAAACATTCTACTAACCCACTTTTATTCCTTACGCCGTCAACACCAGTATTATTAAAGAGACGCTGTGGAAGAAGTGTGAAAGTGGTCAGAATCAAGCTGGAGTTGCTTATGTCAACCTCAACAAGGAAAAGGAAGCTGGGTGGGGAAGCTTTGTGAGGAGGAAGGAGAAGGGAAGCTCGGGTTTGATCCCAACAGCACTAGAACTGGATGTGGTGACACACACCTTGAGAGGCAGAGGCAGGAGGATCGGGAGTACCTAACTAAGTACGTAGTAAGTCTGAGGCCTGACTTTGTCACAAAAACAAAACAAACAAACAAACAAAACAGGAAAAGAAAAGAAAATGCTGGGAGGTCATACGCATAAATATGTGATAATAACTATCATAAAGGATTCCAGAACCCTAGGTTAGCATGGTGGTCACCACAATATTGCACAAAAAAAAATCACTGCAAGGGCATCTTTCCAGGAATTGTTGGTTGAGCCTTGCACTGAAGATACTCACTAATACTGTGGTCAAAGATTATTGCTTCAGAACTTCCAGCGTGATTCCCCACCCCTCTCTCTTGGCCTTTGGAAGCTTCCTCTTGCCTCAGTGTCTTTGAAGGTGCCCATATGCCCACCGCAGTACTCAGCAGTTCCTGCTCTCTGTTCTCTATTTAGATTGACCCTGTGTTAGGAATTTGCGTAAAAGGCATAACAAATAACAATGGTAGACAAAGACCTGGAAAGGACCCAAACTGTCCGATAACAATAGGAAGGTCTCCAGATCTTATGACAGGAATTCTGCTATCATTTAAACCTCATGTTTGAAAAACACATGTTAATGCAAAGATGCCTGTGACGTAAAGCAGAAAAATAATGCATGAATTTACCTGTGGTAAAATCCCTCCCGGATTTTTGAAGAAACAAATTTCCTTCCTGCCTAGATACCTATCTCTCCAAATAGAGACCTACTAGGAAGGAAAGCATCAATGCTCCCAAACAACGCAGTTTGGAAACACCCAGTAGTGGCTCTGGCGTGGATCCCGTGGTGTGCTGCCACATAGCCAGCCTGCACTATTTACACTTCACAGCAACTGGGTATTGCACGCATGCTGCTGACTCAGATAAATACGTGCTCAGCACAGATGAACTCCTCACTCAACCTTCCTTACTCCCCAAGGGTTGCAGAGAATGAAATATAAAATAGAACTGTCCTAGCCCAGATAGCATTCTTGCCTAGGGAAAGCTCTTTGTGGTCCATGAAAGGACCACAGCCTGGCTGTATTGTTTCAATGACAGCTTTGAAAGAGCAGCTCAGTCCTAAGGGGACAAGGGAAGGACTGTGGCAACTCCAGCCCTCCCACCCCCATAAGTGAGTACTCTCCAGGGCGCCTCTTGCACACACTGTTTCCTGGGAAATCCATCCAAGCACATACCCTTTACCCTTTGGTACCCTACCTCATTTCTTAGTTAGAGTCCCCTCCTCCAGACTGCTCGGTGCTCTTTGCTTATCTCCCATCATGCTATAAAAAAAGAAAGAAAGGAAGGAAGGAAGGGAGAAAACAAACAGCCCTCTAATCTCCTCCCATCCTAGAGCTCCCTCTCTCTCTCTCTCTCTCTCTCTCTCTCTCTCTCTCTCTCTCTCTCTCTTAATTTTTTTCTTTATGAGTATGTGTGTGTACCTGCATGAGTGTATGTGCATCATATGTGTGCAAGTGTCCCTTGATGGATGTGGGTGCTGGGAACTAATCTGAGCCCTCTCCAAGGGCTGGCAGTGCCCTTATCCTCTAAGCTTTCTCTCCAGCCCTACCTATTTCCTTTTATGTTTGAAACGCCTATCATAGTGCCCGGCTTCTAGAATGTAATGAGTAAGCAAGCATAGGGTGGGGCTTGGGGTGGGGTGGGGGAGGGGAGGTGGGGAAGAGAGCAGAGGGTAGAATGTAGACCAGATGGACCCATCTGCATCCAATTGTAGCTACTGGGTGCTAAGTCTCTCTGCATCTCCACGACAAACAAAGCTGAGTCTCTGGGGTGCTACCTGGCTCCCCTGACTTAGACATCTAGGAAAACACCACCCAGGGCTCATAAGCATCTGTCTACTCTTGCCCTGCATTTGCAACACTTGAGTTCATTTGTACTCTTCCTTCTCCTCTCCCACCTTAAAATACTTTATTGCATTTAGTGTGTGTGTGTGTGTGTGTGTGTGTGTGTGTGTGTGTGTGTATGATGCACATGTAGAGGTCAAAGGACAACTTATAAGACTTACAACCCCAAGACAACATGTGGGTCTTGGGAATGAAGCTCACATTGTCAGGCACGGTACACCTTTACCTGCCGAGTTATCGAGTTATCTATCCTTTTGCACCTCTGTCCCTACATCATTTTAAAAAGTAAATCTAAAACCAGTCTGGTGCAGGGCATCTCGATGATGGCATGGCCAAGGACTGGTCCACCAGTAGATCTTGGTCTCAAAGAAATTGCCGAAGGGAATTGCTGTCCTTTCCGTTAATGTCAGTCTCCTGGAATGCAGTGCTCCGATCCCTTGTTTCTAAGGAGTAATTCAAGCAGAACATTCCTGAGGGCAAGAAGGAGTCTGTCCCAGGTGTCCAAGTTATCAGTGGAACTGATCTCAAGTGTGTATTAAGCTGCCAGCTATATACCTTCCAAATGAAGGGCGGGAGGAGAGAAGAGAAAAGGAAACAAACAAAACAAAACAAAACAAAACAAAAAAACAAGCCAAGCCATAAGCTACACATAAGGTGTCTATGTCTCTGTATATTTTCCAGTCACATTGGATTTGGGGTTTTCCCTGTCCAAGGAGGTCCACATCTTAACCGATTATGTGTGCAATGGCTTCCTTTCTAATTGAGTCATATTAGGAGTTGTTGAGGGTCAAGACTTCAGCTCAGCTTTTGTTTCCTTCAATTTGTGACACGTGTCATCAGGCGGACCCTTGTCCTCCACATGGCCTTCTGTAATCTCTGGACTCTTGGACTCTCCAGGCACCACCAACACAAGGCCCATGAGTATGCAGGGCTCCGAGAGAGGACCCTGGTGACTCACAGTGTCATGAACAGTCAGCGTAGATGGCGATTAGTAAGAAATTGTCGTGTAGAATAAAGCCACCTGGTTCCTTTGTAAATATGTGTCAGAGGGTATTTGGAACCATCATAGTCAACCCACTGCTGCACATCGGTGGAAGTACTAAGCAAATTACACACTCATGTCTTTTTTGGGGGAGGCTCTTATTCATAGTTCCTCCTGTACCCCATTTGTGAGGGCGTTTGCTCACCCACTTTCATCTCAGCGCTGGCCTTGGTTGTTTCGAAAGCACATGATGTCCTCAACACCCATACATCTTCCTGTCGCCCAGGTTAGTCATCTGCTATCACTTTTCTTTCATTTAAACTCATGTAAGAAATCATGTTTTTGCTAAGGTGAAAGTGTCATAGGAAAAGTGTTTTGCTTATCTGGCCATTCATTCTGTTCCTTCCTGCCCTTTTCAGATGCGAGGGGGAAAACCCTTTTGAGTAAGACCTTAACGAGGGTCCAGTGGGGCAAAGGAAAGCAGTCACAAAGCATCCTCAGTGTTCAGCAGCAACAGCCTTGCTATCTGTCTATTTTCCTGGAGAAGGATATCATGTTCCTGATGCCCACTGGGATCCCAGAAGCTGGCTTCCTTAGGAGAGACTGCTTTCTAGTGACGTCACCATCCTCCCTACTTCCGCTGGCTTTGTTCTGCATGAATCGCAGCAAGCTGGACATCAGCTGAGCGTTCTGCTCCTGTCCTCTGTGGAACCAGGTCACGGGCTCAGAGTCTGTTGGAGCTGAGTTTATTCAGTTGAGTAATGAGTCCCCCTGGGGGTGGCAGGGGTAAGTCACGTATGTCCCTTTAAAAAGTCTGTGTAGGAGCACTAACTTCCAGTGCCTCAGAATGTAACACTGGCTAAAATGGGGTCACCTGGGAGTGGGATAGGGATCCCTAAGCCAGTCTAGTATTCTTAGAGAAAGAGATCAGGACATAGACCTGTGCCAAAGGAAGATGACATGAAGACTCAGGGAAAAGACTGCCATCTACAAAGCAAGGGAAGAGTTCCCAGGAACGACTTGCTAATGCCTTGATTTTGGACTAGCTTCCAAAGCTACGAAGAAATACACTTGTACATTGAGTCATCCGGTTTGTGGTACTTATTGCTGCAGTCCTAACAAATGAATGCAGAGGGAGGCAGGTTGAACACACAAAGTGACCTTTTGAAAGATGCCATACTTCCTGTATTTAGGCTCTTTTCTCCTTGTTGTGAGAAAAACACACAGAGAGCAGTCTAAAGATAGAAAGCTTTGTGATGACTGATGGTTTCAGAAGTTCTGGTTCCACAGCTGCTTGGTCCCATGTGATTGGGCAGAATGTCGCCATAGCTAGAGCATGTGGCAAAGGACAATAGCTTAGATCAGGTCAGGCAGGAAGCAGAGAAGGTGGTGGTGCCTCATGACAGTGAGGATAAACTCATACCTACCCCCCTACCCCCACCAATGCCCACTTGGACCAGACCCTCCATGTGTCAACTCTTGGTCCAATCCTAGCTCTTATGTGCTTGATAGAAAAAGAGATGACACTAACCTACTTCCTTTCACGAATGCAGTTGAGTTGGCATGCCAACAGCAGTGTCAACTCTATTGCCATTTTCTACAACACCAAAGGAGAATTTTTATTTTTTCAGCTACAAAGATGAAGAATGTTATCAACACAATCCAAACCGAGTGTATTTTCAGCCCCTTCCCTCCTGTCATGATAAGCCAGAAGTATTTGTTGCCAGAAATGGAAAACAGCTTTCTCATCAGCCAGATGATGGTAGTGTTCAAAGTGCCATGTGTGAAAAGTTAAGCATTGAAAACAGACGGGCTGGTTCTTCTGAAGCCATGGGCTCTGGGAAGCCAACGAGATACTTGCAGGCATTGGAGAAGAGCTGTGGAGATGGTGTTGCTGGCAGGATAAACTGTGTCTTGTCACAAGGCTTTGAGATGGGACCCCTGGGCTGCCCTGAGAGTAGACATGGGTAGTCACCTATCGGAAGAACAGAGTCTGTAGTTAACCCCCTGAGGAGTGTTCCTCTGTGTTCTAGTATTAATTCCAGGGCCCCATGGTTTCCTAGCATTTCAATTACACTTTCTGACTCCAATGAGATTGCCATGAGTTTTGTCGTTTGTTTTGTCTGTGTATATATTTGTGTGCAGGTGCCTGTGTACATGAGTACACTTATGTTCCTATAGAAGCCAGGGACAACTTCAGTGTCGTCCCTCTTATACCACCTGCTTTATATATATTGGGTCTCTCACTGGCCTGGAACTTGCCAAGTAAGACAGATTGGCCAGCAAGTCTCAGGGACCTGCCTGTCTCTCCTCAGTGCTGAGACTACAGGTGTATAACCATGCCTGGCTTTTCAAAAACTATAAACTCTAGGGTTTGAACGTAGGTCCTTGTGCTTGCAAACTGAACACTTCGTGAACTGAGGCACTTCCTTAGACCTCTGTGAGTTCCTGATGGATGACAAGTGTTCTAGTAGACTGGGCCTTCATGAGAAACTGTGAGCTTCTGCAGATGTCTGGAATTACTCCATCTGTCTCCTCGTGTGAGAAAATAAAGGCCATTCTTTGGATTTCTGTGTGACTATGGGGCTCAGTTACTAACTAAGCCCTGTTCTGTTAGAGGCTTTTTGCTTGCAGGGTCATCTCTGGGCATTTTTATCGTTCTGTCTTTGAAACTACAGAAGAGAATTTTTGGACAATAGACAGAGACATTCTAGGAAATAGCAATGCAGGCTTCAGAAATTAGATGATTAATTTAAGAGCCCAATTTCCCTCAAACCAAGTCAGACATAAACAAAACCTTTTTTTTTTTTTTTTTTTTTTTTAAATTTAGATTTATATCCAGGGCTTTAATTACCAGGTTTTTGGAAAAGTCACCCAATTATATCATGCCACCAGAGGCTCTCAGCAATTCAATACTTACAGTCCCTCCTCTATCTGATAGCTAACACCTGGGAAGTGAAGGCAGCATCAGGATTGTCTATATCCGAGAGGTCAAAGTCCACCTTACCCAACGCTTTTTTTTTTTGTTCTGCCAGCTCAGGTTCAGGTGAAATGCGCGAGTTCATTACCTTGCAAGGGCAATGTTGCATCGAGTCCCACCTCCTCTGTAGATTCAAGAGCATCAGTTCATCTTGAGGTGGGTGTTCTTTTTTGGCAGCCAGGAGTTGAGCTGACAGAGACAAGCAATTGAAAAGGAGCTCGGGGTGGAGAGGGGGGACACACCTTCATGCGCCCCCTTTCTTCCCTGTTTGAGTCACCTCTACCTTATTCCACCCACGGCTGCCCCATCTCCAGGTTCTGAGCTGAGGGAGTCATGCCCGTAGGCCACTCTCTTCTTCAGAGAAAGCCAGAGAGAAGGTAGCTATTACACGCCGGTGGGCACAGAAACCAAGGGCTGGTCGCTGACACTCTCCCCTCCCACTAACTTGAGTCTTAATGGTAGGTTTCATTTCCTTTTGCTCTTTGAAAGAAAGGGAGAAAATCCAAGGCTGGGCAGAACAAGGATGTGAGGAGCAGTGGCAATGGCGAGGAGGACAGCTGTTGTATTCATGGTTAATCAGGTGTGTCTCTCTTTGTGTTGCATCTGTCTGTTACTGTTGCTGGGCCACATGCGAAAGGAACAGAAGGGAAGGCCCATTCATGTTCAAAGCCGCTAGCACTGACCTCTGCTTGGTTCTCCTCAGGGTGGGAAAGCTTGTCTATTTAACTTTCCCTATTATAGGAAGCTGTAATTTGACTCTATTAGCCCACCCTCACCATTTTGGCCTGACAAACACAGGCTGCATCCAGAAGGTCTGTAAATCTGCTGGCACAAGGAGGCCTCGTCCTTGCCATGCTTGGCTTTTGGGGTCCCACTTCTCTTGTCAAAGAGGAGAACACTAGAGAGAGACGTTGAGGGGCTCCCTGGCCCTACTCTCCATGTCAAAGCCACCAGGCAGCACAGAGCCTTTCCTGGCTAAGTGTGAGTGGGCGGCTTCCCTGCTCTGAACCTACAGCATGTTCGCCTTCAAACTTGTGTGTCTCATGAGTCCCACACAGTCATGGGTGCATCAGACCTTAGTCATCTCCCTGGCATCAAATCCTCCCCTGGATCCTTCCATCCCCCGCCTCCCTCTCAACTTGTGTTCTCAGGGGAGGAGGAAGTGGCTTCCGGTCTGTGTTCTGCCGCCCAGACCTGCCAGACATGACTCTTCTTGGCTCGTGTAGAAACAGCTGACGCAGACACACCCCTACTCCCCTATTCCATGGTACCAGACTGCATTATGACTTAGAGTCCGAGTTCTAATGTCTCAAAGTGACTCCCTCCAACCTGGTGCTTGGGGTCAGCTCTTCATCATCTTGTGCTAATTGGCCATCTCCAGATTTCTCAACAACAGGGAGCATTGCTGTCCCTGAAGAATGGGCCCTTATCACGGGCTGAATACAAAGTCCACAAGAGCTTACCAATTTCAGAAGGTCCCCCCCGGCTCAAACATTGCTTGCAGTGAATATTAACTTTCACCCTGTGGCGATTATGGTAACCACCACCTTGACAGGATCTAGAATCATTTGGGAGATGGGCATCTGTGTAGGCCTTTGTAGGATTGTTCTGATTGCTCTGAGGTAGGAAAACACCCCCTGTGCTGGCTTGTTTTGGTATCAACTTGACATAAGCTAAAGTCATCTGAGAGGAAGGAGGGTCCACTGAGACAATGAGTCCATGAGATTCAGCTGTAAGTCATTTTCTCAATTAGTGATCAATGGGAGAGGGCCCAGCCTGTGGTGGGTGGTGCTATTCCTGGGCTGGTGGTCCTGTGTACTATAAAGAAGCAGGCTGAGCATGCCAGGGGAAGCAAGCTAATAAACAGTTCCCCTTCCTGGCCTCTGCATCAGCTCCTGCCTCCAGGATCATGCCCTGTTTGAGTTCCTGTCCTTACTTCCTGCATCTTGTTATTTTGGTCATGGTGTTTCAAGGCAGCAATAGAAACCCCAACTAAGACACCCACTGTGGGTGGACCATTCCTCACGCAGGGATTCCTAGACTTATAGAATGAAGAAAAACAAGCTGAGCATCAGCAAGGATTCATCCCTTTCTGTTCCTGATTGTAGATGTGATGTTACCAGCTACTTCAACTTTCATTTCTCTGCCATGACAGATTGCACTGTGAATCCTTGTCAGGACATTTCATCGCAGCATCAGGAAAAGCAACTAAGACATATGCTGTCATGTCAGTCATTATTATGGCATAGCTGGAGCTGAGCTTTTGGGGGGTTTTTTAGTAAGGGTTTCTATTACTGTGAAAAGATACCATGACCATGGCAACTTTTATAAAGGAAAAACATTTAATTGGGTGGCTTATGGTTTCAGAGGTTTAGTTCATTATCCTCACGGTGGGACATGGTGGCATGCAGGCAGACACAGTGCTGGAGAAGGAGCTGAGAGTTCTACATTTTGATCCTTAAGCAACAGGAAGTGGCCTGTGTCACTGGGGGAAGCTTGAGCATAGGAGACCTCAAAGCCCACTTCCACAGTGACACACTTCCTCTAACAAAGGCACACCTCCTAATAGAGCTGCTCCCTATAAGGCCATTTTCTTTCAAACCACCACATGGATATTATGTGTACATGCATGGGTACACATATGTATGCATGTCTTATAAAAATGAAAGTGGCCATTTTTCCATGGCATGGGTGAGTCATCAGCAGTGGCTGAGTTTCCTATCTGCTGCCCTGATGTAGGAGAACATTGCAAAATTGTCCCACTGCCTCATGTTCTGTCTTCCTCCCTATACATTTTCAGATGTCCAAATCACAATGACACCAGGAGGCAAGAATCATGTTCCTCATACATGCCTTATGTTCCGTCAGGCTCTGAGAGGCCTTTTAGTATTATCTTTTGAGGAGGTGGCTGTAAGATGCAAGCCAGCAATAACAAAGCAGGGCTGAAACTGGAGTCTAACACTGTCCAAATTCCAAGTGTATGACTTGATAGATCTTTCCTTCCTTCCTCCCTCCTTCTCTTCCTCCCTCCCTCCCTCCCTCCCTCCCTCCCTCCCTCCCTTCCTCCCTCCCTTCCTCCTTTCCTCCCCCTCCCTCCCTTCTTCTCTTTCTCTGTATCTCTTGAATAGGGTCTTGCTGCATAGCCCTTGCTGGCCTGGAGCTCACTATGTAGTCCTAAGTGGCACCAAACTTGCAGCTATCCTTCTGTCTCCACATGTAATCACTCTGGGATTATAGTTATGTGCATTTGGTTCGATGTATTATTTTTTACACTCATGTAACCATCACAAAGTGAAGAAATGAAATGTTACTACAGATTGAAGCTTTTGATATTTTTCCTTCTTTGGGCTATAACTGTACTATAATCGAAAACCTATTCTTGTTCAGTGCAAGATGTTCAGGGGTAGGAAGGCTCCTATTGGCCAGAAGGGAATTGCCATGGCAGGATCTGAGGGTGACATGGGTTTTCGGGACTAGTAGTTGTCTTGGGACATAGAAAGTCCTGGCATCCTTCCCTCTTTATGAAGCTGTGACAAAGTACAAGACATAAGAACTAAATTCACTGTCTTAAGTTTGTAGCTCAGCAGGGTTGACTGCGGGTCGCGCCACTGTCAATCTTCAGAAGTCTTTTCATCTTGAAAGCCTGAAATGCTTTGCCCACTAAATAAAAGAGATGCCCAGTTGCACACTCTTCTTCCCAACAGCCGCCATTCTACTTGTCTATGCGTGTGATGGCTGTGGTACCATCTAAAGAGACTCATGCAGTCTTTGTGTTTTCTAATTCTTTTCCTTTAACATTGTGTCTTCAAAGTTTATCCATATTGTAGCCTTGAAGAATGTGTTGTCTTTTGCTGGTTGTTGTGGTGCACATTTGTAATCCTGGCACCTGAAATGTCAAAGCAGGAGAAATTCAAGCTCCAGGTTAGGCCGGACTTCGTAGTGGATTCCAGGCTAGCCTGAGTTGTGGCCAAGACACTGTGTTGACTCTTCAATATACCCCAACGAAAATTTAAAATACAAAACGAAACAGCCACCACCACTCCTAACAACAACAACAACAACAAAAAACCCAAATATCACAAAAGAAAAAAGAATCCAAAGCACTTCATGACTTTCTGAGGCAGAATAACGTTCTACTGTTTGTACATCTGCATTTAATGTATCCGTTCATGCTCTGGTGGACACTTGGGTCCTTTCTACCTCTTGACTGTTGTAAAGAGTGCTGCTGTGAACATGGGTGTGTCTCCCAGCGCCTGCTTTCAGCTCTTCCATACCTGCTTAGATGATTGTCCATTAATAATATTTACCCATCTTGGTTTAGTTTTTGAGGAATTGCTCTAGTCTTTACCGCCATAGTCACAGCATCCTGAGCTTAAGACAGAGCTAGCCCATTAACAATAATGGTAATTGGCCAACAGGATTGTATCTAATACAGAGTCTCTGAGTGTTATTTGGGGCACACGTGGTTGTGGGACCATGGCGGCAGAACCAGCGGCAGCCGGCAGGGAAATCTGCCGTAACATGTGTGTGTGAATTTCCTTCTTGTCGGCCTCTTAGTAACACTAGAAGGGGCCTGAGGTCTGGATTGAATCTAGTGGCAACCGTTAGGACCCCATATATTCATATCTATGCTGGGGAGTTCAGAGCCATTGAGACAGGGTGGAGCGAAGACCAATCATGTTGGATACATGGAGACCCCTGTGAGAAGAGGAGGGATTTTTTTCTTTATAAAGATAATGATTTCTTTTTGTCCTTAATTTCTGGGAAGGTAGGGGGCGGGTGAAAGATTTATTGATTTTTAGGTATTGTCAGGCCTCCCACCTGTCCAGTGTATCACCTCAAGATTTCCTCTGGGGCTTCAAACAAAGCGTGGGAATATGTACAGAACAGATGGCAAAACCAAAAAGAACAAAATAAAGAAGGTGGGGGTGATTAGATTAGAAGGCTCATACAATGAAAGCAAGGAGAAAAAAGGTCCTTGGAATTTGGAGTGTGGTAATGTCTCAGCACTGGGCTCTGATGCTGGAAGCAGCTTGTGCCGTGAGCACTCAGTGTGCCTTGAGTACGCAGGGGCTTCTTGAGGTAATGTTCAGTACTTCTGCTTTGTTGCTAGGGCTGAGCTAGAATTAATACCCACCTGAAAGACACAGACTACTGGGGTTAGGACCTCTAGGACCACAGAATCGAAGGACATCTCAGTTTCACAGAAGGAATACCCTGCATCCAGATCCATTCTCTTAGGTTTTCTCCCACCCCATCAGGGAAAAAACGTCTCTGTGAAAGTACTCAGGCCCTCAGGCTGGGCATCCAGCACTTACCACTGAGCCATCTTCACCTGCGGCATGTGAGGGCCTGTCATGCATCGTACTGGCCTGCTATGTGATCTTAGGTGTGCAAAGGGTTTACGATGTAGGTCTCACTCTTTATCTTCCACTCTTACATCTCATTTTAGTGAGCAGACAGTGCAGAAAAGGAACTCCAGCTGCCTTAGAAGCCCAAATTTCTAAGCAGAATGGAGTCCAGAATCAACAGCCACTGCCCCTGCTGCCACCTTTACACTGGTCAAAGCAAGAAATCAAAACTTTTAAGTTTGGACCTTGACCATAGCACTTTTTTTTGGTATTGCTATCATGCTAACCTATTGTAATCATTTTTTCCCAGATGTACAAAATGCAGGTTTTATTTACTGCTGGCATTAGGAGGAGGATGTTGTCAGATGAAACAGGGCTGTTTCCCAGAGCGTTCAGTGTAATCAGAGCAGAACATTTTTTTTTTTTTTTTGCATAAAACTAAAGATAGGTTGTCTGCTAATAATCATATTCAAGAGATGGCAAGTATTCATGTGAGGAGAAATGTACTCTTCGTGCATTTGAGTCCTTATTTACTATTGTTATTGGCATGACAACAATCATCATGGCATCTATGTGTTTCAGTTCTTAGATTGTTTCTCATGGCAACTTCTATTCAACAGACAAGGACACTGGAGTTTAGAGTCCCAGGAACTTGCCCCAGGTCATAGCATTGGGAAATATGAGAGCTGGTGTCCTAGTTACTTCTCCTGTGACGGTAATTAAAATGCCCTGAGTAAAGCAAATTGAAGAGGGACATATTTATCTGGCTCACAGTTCTAGGGTCCCTCTCATCACAGGCCGAGCTTGAGGTCCAGTTGCATACACAGCCCCATAGCCTGACCGCAGAGAATAATGAATCCTGGGACCTCAGATAGCTTTTGCCTTTTCATGCAGTCCAGGGCCCAAGCCCAGGGAATGGTGCTGCCCACTTCCCATCTCAGTTAACCTGATAACTGAAGATAAGCAGATGTGCCCAGAGGCTTGTCTCCTAGGTGACCATTCCTGCCAAGTTAATAATTAGTATTCACTGGCTGGAACTCGGGTCTGTGACTCTTGGTTTTCATACTTACAGTGATAACTTTACTATTGGTCTTAGTTGTCATTTCAGAAGTGGAAGGTAAGCAGAGGCCAAAGTGGGACAAGTTAGGCTTTTGTTTGTTTGTTTTTAAGTTCCTTTGCCTGGCTGGGAAAACACACCTGCATTTGTCCGGTAATTGAAGTGTCAATAGGCAGGGCTGGAGAGGCTGACTGGTTCCCATTGGCCTGGGTACAGCTGCTAAGTGAGCTGAGCAACCAGAGCTTTCAGGGGAGACTCTCAGGAAGCGGTGGGCCACCTCTCTCCAAGTAACTCTATGAACTGCAAAGCCAGTGTCACTGAGGGCTCTGTTGGTTCCCGCCTTCCTGTGAACACCATCTGATCTGTCCCTAAAACAACAAAACGAACAAACAGACAAAACAACACAACAGCAAGCGACAACAAAAAACATGGCCTGTTGATATGATAAGGTGTGTGTGTGTGGAGGGTTCCTCTGCAGTGCCTCCTGAGTTACTATGGCAAGTTTGCACTTTAGAGCAGGGGTCACCAAGGGCTTTCCTTGCCCTTTGATCTTGGTGAGTTATTACCCTTCTCTAGCCCCCAATACACTGTTCCCCTCCCTGATCCTGATGCTTTGGAAGCCAGGTCCCAGTCATGCTCTCAAGATCTTCTCTTTCCATGTGATTCTTTTTTCTTCCTCCTGTAATGGTACCAGGAAAATCTGGTACTAAATATTCGGCCAGAGCAACTTCAGAGAGCAAAGATTTATTCTGCCTCACATTTTGAGGGTCTCTTAACTCATCACGGTGAGGAAGGCATGGTCATGGGTGGCTCTATGGTAGTAGAAATAGATGGTTGGGACTCCTCACATCTCAGTGGACCAGAAGGCAGGGAGAGATGACTGCTGGTGCTCAGCTGGCTTTCTGCTTTGTCCTCTTTCATGTCATCCATTCTTGTCCACTTCCAGGGTGCATCTTTTCTCATCAGTTACTCCTCTCTAGAAGTACCCTCAGAAGCTCACCTAGAGATGCACCTCATAATGCCTTAGGCGTTTGTTTATTCAATTGCATTGGCAATCAAGATTAACCATCATACCATGCCTTTATCCCGGCTATAGCCAGCCTCTAGGCTCTCATCTTTCAGAACTAGAATGTTGTGGAAAAGCCAGTGCATGGTCCTTGAGACGTTTCCAACCATATTTTAAATTCTCAGCTTGTATACTCTGCTGCCCAGACCATAGGATGTCAACTGATACAGCTGGATAAAAACAGAATGGTTTCTCGTCTTTTTAGTACACATGAACTTTCTGTGACAGGAGGTAAATGGCCATCTTACTTTGTGGCTTTGTGCAGTAATATTACTACACTGAATGGAAGGGATACCCTCACTGGTTTCTTGGGTTTCTTTGCCTAGTTCCATGTTTCCTTGACTTCATTCCTTGACTCTGTATTTTCCAGCATCAACCCCACTCTGAACTTATTTATCTTGTGGAGAATGTCTACTTGGGAACCAGGAAACTCTTCCTAGAACCTTGTACAAAGCTGAGGGCTTCCATCACAACCATCTCCCTTTAGAACTTGTACATGGGAGAGCTCTGTAGTCCCCCCACTTTCCACTTTGCTGCCTTGGAAGTAGGGTTACTGCTCAGTGGGGGAGGTGACTGCTTGTTTACCATCTTGGAGGCTCAAGTTGAGGGTCTTGTACTTGGGCATCAGTTTCTTCTGCAGTGCTTATGTCTGTCTGATGTTGGGAAGAATGATGGGACAGTAGACAGGAGACAGAACAGCGTAGAGGATGGGCTGGACATGTGGACTATGGCAGAGGCTGTGAACATGGGGACAGAGTCTGAATAAGACAGGTGTGTCTGCCCCAAAGGGCAGGCTCACTGGGGTGAGGGCTAAGTGCTCAGTTATGTGCTTAGGAGGTGCACAGAGCAGGGTCCTAAGCCTCCTGCTTGAAACTTCAGAGAGAAGCCTACAGATAGAAATGAGTGCGAAGAGGGAACATCACTGAATTCACAGCCAAGACACTAGAACCTGGTGGGCAACATTGGCACCTTTCATTTTACCACCTGAGTGGTCTCCTCCCTGCTTCTCCAGCAGCCATCTTGTTAATTCTCTCACCTCTTGCTCCAAACTTCAAGACCTTTGCTCCCTTGTTGTCTCCGAGGCTTGGGGTTGAGTTATATAAGAGCAGGCAAAGGAATCCCCTTCTCCCACCTAGACACAGGGTAGCTGAGAGGAACTGGTAATGTGAACAGTGGGTTCTTCATTTGTTCTGGATATGTTTCTTTTAAAAATAGTTATTTTTATTATGTTTAGGTGTGTGTGTGTGTGTGTGTGTGTTGTGCACACACGTGAATGCAAGTGCCCCTAGAGTTCAGAAAAGAGTGTCAGATCCCCCCAGAACTGGAGTTAGAGATGGTTGTGAGTTTCCCGACATGGATGCTGGGAACCAAACTCCAGCCCTCTGCGAAAGTCATCCCTACAGCACAGACCTATCTTCTTACATCATTTGTTAACCACTGTGTGGATAAGGAGGGGTTCTTTTGACACATCAAGAAACCACATGTGAGTATGTAGTAACTTGTGACCAAGGGCATCATGGGAGACAAAATACCTAGAATTGGCTGAAATTCCAGAGGGGATCAGACTTTAAGAATCCTAAAACAGGATATGTGGGGTTTATCCAGATTGACAAAGGACAGGGAGGCCCAGCTGTACCAAGTGCCTTAGATGAAGGCACAGTAAAAAAAATCCACTCACTGTGTGACCTGAAAAATCAGGAGGCCAGAGGGAGAAGGGCAGGCTGGGTGCTTCCACAGGGGGCGGAAGTCAGACACAATGGAAAGGGGCTGGCCTATCCAGTGAGCAAGCGACATCCCTCAGAGACACTGCAAAGCCTGAGGAGAGGGGAAGCAAGAGTCATAGGAGAGCCAGGCGGTTTCAAGACTATGGCTACCTGGTGTAGTCGCTCTAAAATGCCAGATATGCGCTGGATTCCACTTCCTTCCCTTATTTTCCTTCCTTGTTTTCTCTTCCTTGTTCTCCCGAGCCCTCTGTGAAAGGTAGACCCGTCCTCAGCAAAGCCTTTTTAAAAATCCCACCCATGATGCAAGCCATGAGAGCGAGGGAGCGAGCTGGAGGAGGGAGGCAGCCGGGCTGGGCTGCGAGTTCTGAGATTGCATTGGTGTTGGTCACCTGTTTCCTTTTGCCTGTAATAGGAGTCATGGGGCTTAAAAACCCTGACTGCTGATTTGGAAATTTACCTCATGCAGTGATTGATAATAGAAGCTTTCAGGAATGAATAAAAAAGGGGAGGGGCTGATGAGTGAGTGTTGAGGGAAACAGGAATTGTTGAAAATGGGGGTGGCTGAGGCTCCCCTCAACTTAGGGTGTGTGAGTGGAGTTCGGATGTCCTAGTTTGCTATATTCATGTGACAGCCAGGGAAACTGAGGTACAGAGAAAGAAAGGAAGGAGGCTTGCTAGCTCCCTACACATGCTGATCTCTCTCTCGCTGCATTCCTAGGTATGAGATCCCTGTCCGGCAAGAAGAACCAGCGCTATTGTTTCTCTAAACAGGTATGATGACTAGGTCACCTCTGGCAGGTTATTTTAAACCAAGCAGTGGCAGACAAGTAAAGCCTGGCGTCATGCCCATGGGTCTCCTAGTTTCAGTGGGCATTTGCTCATTCTGAGGAAAGTGTTGCTGGGACCATGAGTCTATTCAAAGAGTCGAGCAAGCCACCTCTGTGTGTGTGCAGGTGCACATGAGTGCACACTCCTCAGGAGCAGTCCAGGGTCTCTCCCTGCCTGGAAGGCTCTAGGAGTCTTCCTGTCTCCACATGGACTGGGATTACAGGTGCCTGGCTTCTCTGTCACCCCAAACATGGCTTCTAGGGTGCTCGAAAGGCAAGCACTGTGCTGAACTATCTCCTCAGCCCATGGCAGAAAAATGACAACAAAATATAAGGTGTTCCACCTGGCAGGTGCTTCTTCCCAAGTAGGAAGGCATTCTCTGTCTTTCTCCGCCCTGTTTTATCCAGCAAGGTCCTTTCCAAAAGACTTGGGGTCTGCCACCAGCCCTTTAAGACCTCTGGCTTTGTCACAGTTTTCTCCAGGGCTGGACTTTGGTGCAGATATCGACAGTAGTGACCCAGCGTCAGTTAAACTGAGGTCGAGATACTAAGGTTCAGGATGTGGTCCATCCTGTTCCTGCTGTCAGGGATGGGGGAGAGAGGGAAGAAAAGGTGGACTTCCCAGTGATTGTCATGTCTGTTGTCCCACAAGGCCCAGCCCAGTGACAGCTTCAGTCTCCTAGAGAGAACTGGGAACCTACAATGGTGAGTTCTAAAACATGCAACCCAAAACACTTGAAGGACTTCAAAACAGTCTCAATTCCCTGGGCCCATCTCCAGAGGCACTGACTCAGCCAGGCTGAGAACAGCTGTTCTAGAAGGTTCCCTCTTAGCATCCAGGAACAGCTGCTTGGAATGGAGTCTTTAGACAGTGAGGGTTTTTTGATACAGTGAAAGCACTAGACACTTGTGTGGGAAATCCTTGTCAAAGAGCCAAGTGAACAGTTTTGCTCCCCAGCAACGTGATGGAGAGACTTCATCCAGAGCTCCTCCACGCTGACCTGCAGAGAAGCTTGGGTTTCACACTCAGGGTCGGAAGGCAGAGTGCTGGCTGCCTGTGAGGACAGGGTTCCCAGCAGGTTCATCTGGTCCTCTCACTCCTCGTGTTTCCTGGGCCATGTGGTTTGGTTTCCTGAACTGACCTATGCAAACAGGCAGCTGACTCAGTTCTTGGCCCAGTAATACGGGAGAACCTTATGTAACTATGGAGCTGAGCTCTTGGAAGGAAAGGCCTTGCCATGTGAAGACTGGAAGGCCAGCTCTCAACAGAGGAGGGACATGGTTCCCAGGCTGGCTCGCAGGGAGTGGCACCTGAACACGAGACCCAGAGTCGTCACAGTGCAGTGTTTATTTTTGACTCATCCAGAGCTTACCCAGTATACACGTGACTGGCAACCCCGTGTCCTACGAGTTCATCCGCAGGCAAGGTTTCTGTTGGTTTCTGTTGCTCTCTCTGGCTTGCATGACGATTCGGTTTGGGTATTTTAAAGGATTTGCTGATTGAATGAAAACATGAAATAAAAGGAGGAACACATGACTACTCCTAAAGTATGGAGAAGGTTTTTATTGTGGATAAGGGGGAAAAAGCAGGCAGAGGGAAGAGTCCAGGCCAAACATGACTGGCAGACAAAATCGGACCGTGTGAGGAGGAGGGGGACGAAGGGAGGAGCCACTGAGCAAGAGAGGCAGCCAGAGTCAAGGGATGGGAGCAGCCAAGATGCCTGAGTTATACAGGGATTCAAAGCTGGGGTGAAGGGAGCGAAGCCAGGCACCTGGGAGAAAGAGGTTGAAGGTAGGAGAGTGCTGGGAAGAGTGGAACTGGTACTGGGTTTGAGACCTAACACTCAAAGTGTCTCCTTAGAATCTGTGGTAGCTTGCTCTCCTTCCTTCCTTCCTTCCTTCCTTCCTTCCTTCCTTCCTTCTTTCCTTCCTTCTTTCCTTCCCTCCTTCCTTCCTTCCTTCCTTCCTTCCTTCCTTCCTTCTTTCCTTCCTTCCTCCCTCCTTCCCTCTCTTTCACCCCCTTCCTCTCTCCTTCACTCCCTCCCTCCCTCCTTTCCTCTATTTCTTCTGCGATGCTTGCCATCTGGAATCTCCTCCCACTCCACGCCCAGTCAAGTGTAAACTAGAGTCTCAGCTCTTCATACCACAATATTCGCTACCAGTTCCCTCTCAACTTTCATTGACGTCATCTGGCTCATCAAAGAGGACACACTTGACCTTGCCCTCCTTTCCTGCTCGGGAGCTGGGGGTGAGCTTCCTATAGATCTACAGTTGTCCCAAAATAAGTGTGTTGAAATGTTGTGTGAGATTTGCTGGGGAGACGTGAATAAACATTTGTACTTCATACAGGGCATCAATGACAGATCAAAGAAATGATGCCACCCCTGTCTAACTTGCAGAATCGGGGAATCTGAGAGAAGGGTTTAACTACAGGAGCATGGCTGACTACAGGCAGCTGCATCTCTGAAAAACCCCTGGCAGCATGGGAGAAGGCTTCCAAAAGGTGTATTCCTGGAGGGGGCCCCCTGTCCATCTTGCCTACAAGTCCTCTGAAAAGTTCCCTCCCCGATCAACTGCTCAATGCTTTATAAGCTTGAGAAAACGGCCTTGTGAGACTTCCCTCCTCTCTCCATGAAGTAATGTCTCAATTTAGAGGAAAGAGCTGCATAACACAAGAGATAGAGAGCTACATAGGTTCAGAGACACGGCTTCTAAATGACTTTGTGTAAGATGCCATAGCTACAGCGGCGATGAACAAACTGGCAGTACAGTACAATTTAGTTTTCTTTACTTTTGAACCTTTCGAGTCTAGATTCTGGTTTCTAGGCTTGAGTTAACTTTGAAATAATAATATGAGAATGACAAAGGTTTCTGTTTCTAGAAGTTCATGGCAGGCACCGACGTAAGAGATTTCCCTCCATGATTGCACTTACTCCTCACATAGGTTCAGCATAGTCACTTTGACGAAAGCAATTTCAGGGAGCAAGGCATGGTGGGAGGAGCTTGAGGAAGCAGAGTGAGAACAGGGAGAAATGCAATTATGTGCCTCAAGTCCCCAAGGCCCTCTCCTGGTGATGCTCTCCTTATAGCAAGGCTCTGTCTTCTGAAAGTTTCACAACAGTGCCACTGACTGGACACCAAGAGTAATTACACCTGAGCCTATGGGGGAGCATTTTCCATTTAAATCCCAGCAATGGCTGACTTAACTCTGAAATGCAAGTCCACATCCTTCTGTTTCCAGGTATTATTCCTAGCCATTTCCCATGCTAAGCTGTGTTGACACAGTGCTGGTGACCTCATCTAATCCTGTCTCTGTACGGTTGGGTGGGTCTCAAGTATACACTATTCTGATCTAGACTGTTGGGTATTTACTTGGATTGCTCGCCAACAATTAGAGCTTCTCCTGGCCACTCTTGTTCCTTCTTAAGAATGCTTCTCCATCACATTTCCTTACTCACGCCAAAGTGTGGGAGTGACCTTTGGCCCTTCTTCTTCTTCTTTTTTTTTTTTTTTAAATCAATAGGATTCCTATAATACAGAAACCCAACCACCTCTTGCCTCCTCACAGCTGTCAAGACTGAGTCGGCCTTTATTACGCTCTTGTATAAAATTCTTCTGGGGTCTTCTCCGCTTGTTCCATCAGTATTAGTTATGACATTACTGCCTCTCAACTCCAAACCTAGGCTTCTAGACAAGGTTTTATGTTGCTGGAGCTCGATCCTGAAAACCTGAAATCCCCATTTCTTCTTGGCTTGCAGACTCTAACAAAGTTGGGCTTAGCAGCAAGGCTGCTAGAAGGAGGGGGAATCAGGGTCTTGTGCCTTCCTGTATTGCTTTCTGTGGACTTCCTGTTGGCGTGTAGCTCCAGTGAACAGTACCCTAATCTAGCCATCTCACCACTGAAGTGGCAATTTACTCAATCTCTTTGCAAATTTCCCCTCACTGGAGAAGTGGCCTCATGGTACTTCTTCAGGCACAATGGTTGCATGGCCTTCTCTGATGTCTGGGCTCCAACACTGTGCAATTCTCTCCTGAGCTTTTAACTTTGATAATCTAGTACCTTCCTCTTGTTTCCCTACCTCTAAGGGTGGAGGCACCCTAATTACTTCAAAGGAATCTTGGATTCTTTTTTTATATATATCCTTTCAGTTGCCAGGATGAAGAATTAATTAATTAATTAATTATACATTAAATTAGCATTGTTGAAATAACTGGCTCCTGACAGGGTCTTGGCTGATGTGCCTTGTCCAGGAAAATGTTCTCAAGGCCCCTTGTGATATGGCTTCCCACCTCTCCGGGAAAAGCCCCCTCTCCTCTCTTCCTTTCCCATGCTCTTCTACTCTTTGTGGTGATTTGACAAATATATAAATCCCTCTTCTTCTCATAGCTTTTAATATTCCCGCTCCCTTTCTTTCAAAAGCTGTTCCACAGTACTACAGGTCTCTATTTAGATCATCCTGCAATATTATCTCTTTTGTAAGGCTCTCTAGAAAACCCGTCAAAAATCCACACTCACCCTCTTTCATCTTCTTAATTTTGTCTATTTTCCCCACAGTTCCTATCACTGTCTATGTTAGCAAGCTTTCTGTTACTAGAAATTACAAAACAGAAACAAAACACTTGAGGCAATTAATTTATAAAGAGGGAAGGTTCATTTTGGTTTATAGTTCTCAGTCCGTGGTCACTTGATTTGTTGTTTTGGGGCCTGTGACCAGGCTGTACATCATGGTAGAAGTATGTGACAGAGAAATACTTTTACCTCCTTGTAGTTGACAAGAAAAGAGAGACAGAAGGTCCAGTGGTTCCTTCAGTGGCATGTCCCAATGACTGAACTTCCTACAACTCAGCCCTACCTTTCAAGGTCTCACAGCCTCTCAGTAGCATATGGGCTAGGGACCAAGCCGTGTACATGTGGCCCTTTAGGGAACACTCAAGATCAGATTAGAGCAGCATCGATAGTCTGTCTGCCTGTTCATTACTTAATTGGCTCTTTCCTTTTGGTAAAACATGGACCGCCGGAGGGCGGGGACTCCTCCCACGTTTGTGGTTTCTACATCTCAGGACTCACACTGACACCGGAACCATAAATGCTTCCTCCATATTTACTGAATAAGTGAGCAAGTTGAAGTTCTAAACTCTCAGGACTAAGACCAGCCCAGGTCAAAGTGTTCTGGATAAGGAAGACTCTATCAACATGCGAGAGACATCAGGACCTCCAATGACTATCCCCTGGTTTTGAAGAATTAACGTCTCTTCCTCTAGTTTGCTGCTGGTAGGCCTAAGAAACAAAACCTAATGCTGATTATGGCATGTCCTCTTTATCTTAGGTTTCCTTCCTTAGAGCCTTCGCTAATGATGGTATCGAGACTGTCATGGTTGCTAGATAGAATCCCAAATGGCTCTTTGTGCCTTCGAGCTTAATTCACAAGGAAGAACATCTGAGAATGGGGGTGTTAGCCTTTTTGTTTGTTTGTTTATTTTTGTTTTTGCTTCTGAGAGACTATGTGCTATGTAGCCCTGGCTGGCCAGGTATTGACAATATAGACCAGGCTGCCTCAGCCTCCTGAGTAGTAGGATTAGGTTGCTGGCTTTTTGTTGTCATCTCCATGGAGGCTGTGTGTTGAAGGGTGTGTGGTGTGGAACGGGATACCTCATCTCTAACACGAAGCCTAGCCCTCTAATCCAGGAGAGCAAGAGGCAAGCAAAGAATTTATCATCAGCAATTACTGGAGACCTAACCTCACAAGGCTGAAGGTTGAACCAGTCCCAAATCCAACTCACTGCAAGTTCTTCCCTGCCCTGTTGCATTGTGGGGCAGCTCTCTGGATTACAATGGCAGTTGCTGGGTTTTCACCGCTGTGATTCACCTGCTCTTTCATGTTTGCCTTGGATTCCAGCCACTTAGGTTTCAGAAGGTGCTGAGCTGGCCAGTGTTCTTGGCTGGAGAACAGGGGTGAGAGTGGTGTGTTAGATGCTAGCGGCAGTTTTTAAGTACTGCTTTGAAAGGAGGCTGGGCCTACTAGCTTCCACCGGGTCTGCTTTGCTCGGCCTTGTGTGATTATGCACTTAGCAAAGTGCGGGCTGAACAAGGATCCAGACAGCCTCTTTCAAGGTGCTGTTTTGGCTCTTGAATAAGGAACTGAAATAACCCTGTGAAGCTGGAGGCTCTCTGCACTGTCTTCAAATTTGGTGGCCTATGAAAGGAGATTTATAAGTATACAAAACCTGTTTCTCCAAGGATTTAAGTTTGGCTTTTCCTTTTTGTGTTTGCAACTATGATTATTGTTTGCTACATTCAAAACCTAATTCTTGAGTTGTATTAACTCTTATTTTTCAGGACTTCTTATTGTTATTATTATGATAATAAAATGTAATTAATTAATTAAGTGTGTGTGTGTGTGTGTGTGTGTGTGTGTGTGTGCCATTTGTGTTGGTGCCTGTAGAAGCCAGAAGAAGTCATCGTGTTCCCTGGAACTGAATTCACAGGCAGTTGTTAGCTGCCTGATTTGGGTGCTGAGAATCAAACTCCAGTGTTCTGGCTGAGCATCCAGCACTCTTAACCACTGAGTCATCTCTCCAGTCCCAATGCTTTCACTCTAAAAGTGGAGATGGCAAGCATGTTGTGAAAGCATCTCAAAAACCCTGTACTGTGCCAGAGAAACACACGGATGAAGATGTGGTTGTTGCCCTGAGGAAGGGCACTGTCTTTAGAGGAACAGGAGATTCATTCAGTTGTTTGCACAGACATGCCTACTATAGAAACTCAGGACCAAGGAGATGGCTCCATGGGTAAAGACATTCCCTGTTAAGCCTGATGGCCTGAGTTCCATCCCTGGGACTGACATAGTGGGCAACTCCTGCAAGTTGTCTTCTAACTTTCACATATGCATTGTCTTATATGAATGTCCATACACACACACAAGTACACACACACACACACACACACACACACACACACACACACGTAACAGATTTGTTTCAAAGAAACCTAGAAAATGAAGATAATTATTGAGCTGTGTACTTTTCAGAATGCTTCCTGGGAATTGGAGGTGGCCTTGAAAAACAGTGGGCATCTGGCATGATTAGGAGAGATGGAAAGAGTCGTTAGGCCAGTGGCCCCTGAATAGGGCTTAGGCAAGACTGTGGAAGGCTTCATGGTGTTGTGTAAGTGAGAGAAATCTATCCAAGGGAGTCACTAGAAAGTGAGATGAGCAGATGGGAAGGGACAGAACCTTGGAGAACACCCAATGCTGTGAGTAGACAGGATGTGTGCATGAAGAGAGATAATCCACACTGTGGTTTGTACAATTTAAAATATTAAAAGAAAGTTTGGGGGGTGGATGAGAAATACTTGGCAGTGGACCTCGAGAGCCAAATGAAAGATACAAATAAGGAAGGCTTCAAAGGAGGAAGGAAGCACCAGGGCTGGCTTCAGAAAGGAGTGCTGAGAGATGCTGAGGGATGTTGTAGGATAGGGAAGGCATAGGACTAAGAGGAGAGGAGGGATTCATGTAGGTGAAGGGCCTCAAAGTGAAGATGATGCTAGACAGTCTCTAGTCAACTTGGTTGTCAAGCATAAGACAAGTGACAGTCACACTGGGACCGGACTCAAAGGATGGATGAGAACAAACAACAGAGTACTAAGCCCCCGCCACAGCCAAGTGCTAGTTGGCTTGATGTGAACTTGTAATATCTTGGTCTGAACTTTATGGGTCTTATGTTTTAGTATCTTTCCTCACTACTGTGACAAATTACCTGGCAAAAGCAATGTAAGGAAAAAAGGGTTAATTTGGCAATTTGGCCTCATTGGTTTGAGGGGATGCAGCCCATTGTTGAAGGGAGCACAAGGTGTTAACATGATGGCCACAATCAGGGCAGAGAAAGAGAGAGACAGAGACAGAGACAGAGAGAAACAGAGAGAGAGAGAGAGACAGGGAGAGAGAGAGAGAGACAGAGAGAGACACAGAGAGAGAGAGAGAGGAATCCCACCGTTCTTTAACCTTTTTCTGCTTCCTTCTTTTATTTTCTCTGTTACTCCAGCCCATAAATGATGCTGCTGGGCCTTCCCTTCTCAATGGATCCTCTCTGGAAAGGCCTTCACCCACACCCAGAGGGGTATCCTAGCTGATTCTACATCTGATTGAACTGCCCACAAAGGTGAACATTTTCAATTTTCAAAGTTGCCTGTTGGCATTCAAGAGCTCAGAACATGGACTAGGTGAGGAAGGCTATGAAGGGTGAAGCATGAATGCTGATGAAAGCAGTGGTTGCCCAACTCAACACAAGTCTAAACTCAGCACAAGTCTAAACTCAACACAACTCTAAACTCAACACATGTCTAAACTCAACACAAGTCTAAAGGACCTGGGAAAGACAGGCTTTCTCTGCTAGTGGATCCTATACTGACACAGAGTTGGCCTTATGCTGATGAGGTTCTGGGGAGACTGTTGTGTCCAGAAATTAGCAGGAGACTTGTTAAGAAACACATTAGGTATTTGTTCTGCTATGTCACTACATTAAAGAAATTATAAACAGTAGCATGAGAAATGCCCTTGTTAACTTGCACAGAACATCACAGGACACAGTCCTTAAGTTTCTTTGAATTCTTAAATGTTTTCTATCCAAATTCCCTTTGGTCACTATTTGGATGGATTTTTACAGAGGCTGAAAGACCAGGGATGATACTGAATTTGAAAACGCAACTCCATCATTTTCTATTTGAGAGGTCTAGGAAAATTATCTCATCTTTTCCACTTGACGCCCCTCATCTGGAAGATTGGAACTACAGCGCCTTTCTAATGGGGCTTGTGGTGGTTTGGCTAACAATGCTCCTTCTCCCCAGGTCACAAACTCAGATTTGAATGTTGGTCACCAGGGAGTGGCACTACTTGAAAGGATTAAGAGGTGTGGCCTTGTTGGAGGAAGTATATCACTGGGGGTGGCCTTTGGGACTTTTGGGCCCAGAGGCTCTAGCTCTCCCTGTTGCCTGCATATCCAGATGTAGAACTCTCAGCTCTGTCTCCAGCACCATGTCTACTTGCATGATGCCATGCTCCCCTCCATGATGATAATGGACTGAACCTTGGAAACTGTAAGCCAGCTTTCTTTTATAAGAGTTCGTGGGGTCATGGTGTCTTTTCACAGCAATAGACACTGACTTTGGGCTGTTGCAAAGAAGAACATTTGGTTCTTGTGCACAGGGACTGACTGCTGTTATTTAAATGAAGATTCTTAGGACCTCTGCATCTTTGGGTGTCCTAGCCCAATGATCAGCCTTCATTCCTCCTTTTTTGTCATTCTTCACTTGCTTGGGAAGCACAATGCCTTAGAATCGTGGCAGAGAGTATGAAGTGCTGAGTCGTGTTAGTCAGTAGTAAGCTAGTATTTTCCATAAGTATCAATTGTGCCACTTTTTGGAACAGCAAGAGCAGTTAATTCACAGTGGTATAGGCCACTGGTCAGGTCTTATTGTCTTTTGAGACTAACTGAGTTCTTTTGCTCCAAGACAATTACTGACCTTGATGACATTTTCCTTTTACATAGATTGAGTTGGGGTTGCTGTGCAATGAGTAATGTGGCCATCCTCTGGAACAGATGTTGGCAGCACTGACTTGAGGTCCCAAGAGTGGATGAATGTAATGCTGTGGGAAACTGTGAGGTTCTCCATAAGCTGCATAATGGGTTTCTGAGCTGTCCGTCCAAACCTAACTGACATCCGTGAAATACCCCAGAGAACATAAAATGAGTCCAAGCAAGATGCATGTTCAGAAATATTTGGAAGGTATTAAAGAAGGAAAAGACTCCAGAAGGTTCTATCTCACCTTCTTCTTCGATACCGAAAACAATTCTGGTTCTCTGGTTACGTCTTTTCATGAGATATAGTAACCAAACTCTGTTCATTTGACAGCTAAGATATCTGTCTTCAGTACTATATATAAAATGGTCACATCCTAGGTTTTTGACAGGTTTCAGTTTCTTGGCATAGAGCATCCGGGTCTAGCCAGAACTTTGTTTTCTCTAATTTGCCCAAAGCCTTGGTGGTTGATGCTTTGTTATTCATTTCATGTTTTTGCCTATGTCTCTCAGACCTTTACTTCACTGAAAGCATATTTAGGAAGACACAGACTGACATTAAAAATGGATCTAAGAAGCCAGAGAGATGACTTGGTGGTTGAGATCACTTTCTGTTCTTGCATAAGACTCAAGTTCAATTCCTAGAAATTGAACTGGATGGTTCATAACTACCTGTAACTTCAGTACCAGGGGTTTAAAACCCCTCTAGTCCCGGAGGGAGTTTCTGCAATCCCAGTACTTAGGAAATGAAGACAGGAAGACCAGGAGTTTGAAGCCAATTTTGCCCACACAGCAGTTCAAGGCCAGCCTGGGCCACTTAGGTAGACCTCTCAAAATAAATAGAGGACTGGAGAGACAGTTTAGCAGTAGAGCCCTTCCCTAGCCAGAGGGAGACCCTGGCCTTGGTTCAATCCCCCATGCAAAAAGCCAACCGATCACCAGCAGCAATAGCAACAGCAACAGCAACAACAACAACAACAACAAAAACAACAACAAAACTAAACTAAACACAAACAAAAAAATCTTAAAATAAACCAAAAGGAAAAAAGAAGAAGAAGCAAACAAAACAAGGTTTTGTCATACATTTAGACTATTAAACTTCATCACTTCAGAACTTACTCTGAATATACATCAGAGTATATTTTGGTGTTTGTAAGTAGGGAGTAGAGGGAAAAGGTAGTTTAGAGAGATGGCTCCTTGGTTAAGAGCACTCACTGTTCACGCAGAGGACCCAAATTGACTTCCCAACACACATGTAAGTACATTCTAAGGATTCTGACTCTCTCTTCTGGTCTCTTCCATCATGCACACATATATGTGGTGCACATACAGACAAGCAGGCAAACACACCTACACATAAACAGAGATAAACAAAAGAGTTTTAGTTCCATTAGGCATCTCTTGCTGCTTTGCCTTTCACTATCCCTATGATTTCTTTAGAACTCAGGAACCAAATGGAGTTAGACAAACCTCTTCACTCTCTGAAATCTCAACTCTTGCTTTCTCAAACCAGGAATCAATTATATGTTTTACTCTCCAAATCCATGGTTCAAACATTCAACTATCAGAAGTTAGGAAGCAAGTACATTTAGCAAATGAGAACACTTCTTGATTTTCAGAAGCCATTTATTTATTGTAGAAAATTAGGAAAGTACAGGAAGGAATAGAATGACTCATTGTCAGGGTACCACCCTGAATATGTATTTCCTGGTAATGGCTGATGCCTGGGAGCTAGGCATACTGATGTGGGAGGTCCTTCTGGATGCTGCAAATATGTGTTGCTTTTCTTGGTTGATGAATAAAGCTGTTTTGGCCAATGGACAGCCAGGATTTAGCTAGGTGGTAATTTATCTAAACAAAGAGGCCAAGGGGGGGGGATGACAAAGGAGAGATGCCTTGTAGTCACCAGGAAGGTAGGCTGCCCAGGCATTGTCTGGTAAAATAAGGTCATGTGAAGATACACAGATTAATAGTTATGGGTTAATAATTAAAAGAGAGCTAGTCAGTAAGAAGCCTAAGCCATTGGTTAAACAATTATAAATATATAGTAAGCCTCTGAGTGGTTATTTTATTAAGCAGCTGTGGGTGGAGAGAAAACAGGTTCAGTATGACCGAGACTAGACAGGAAAATCTCTTTATAGCATACCCCACTCTTGCTTTGTCTTTCTGTTCCCCTCTTCATCAGCCTCTGTTTAGAAACATTTAGAATCTACGGACATTTTTTCAAATGGTTGGTTAATAGATCTAAATGTTGGTGCGAATGCCTGCTTGTGGCTTGCCTGTATATCTGTGTGCCTTGGGGTTATCTCAACCTTCTGCTTGCCTTCTGCACTTGAATCTGGATTTGGTCACAGTCTTCTTCTAGTGGCCATGAACCTGCTGTTTTCCCTAGGCACTGGAGGACCAACTACCAGCATGATTTTTCAAGGGGATGTTTGGAGCCATATCAACCATGAAAGCAACCATTGACTGACAGTAACACCTCCCTACCGAAGGGCAGTGCTGAGAAGATGTATCCAAGATCCCACTTGAAGTCAAAACATAAGGAAAATCAGAAGAGAAACTGATACAGAACCAATGGCACACGCTGGCTTTAAAATATCTGTATTTCTCCAAGTTCTCAAAATGTGACTTCACTGCTGCCTGGTGTCCAGCTGAGTGTGGGAGCAAAACAAAGCCAGATGTGGCTGGTTGGCTCCAGAGTGACATGGCTGTCTTCCCCACTGCACTTATTTTCTCTAAACGGGTTTCTTCAGTTTCATCTCCACTGCTGCATGGGGATACAGCCACAATCGAAGGAGCAGGAAATAGAGAATTGGGTTGAATGCTAGGTAATATAGCCCTGGGCAAAGGCAGCCGCAATCCAATATGTCTGCTGGTTTCCAGTGTCTAACCACAGATGCTCATCACGGCGGTGCCTCCTTCCAAGGCAGCTGTGTCCACATGTTTCTCTCATTTGGTTTTCCATAAGAAAACCACAACTCTGATAGCTGGTGTGTTCCCAGTTAGGCATCAGGCTCCCAGTGGGCATTTGAGCATCGGGCTCCCAGTGGGCATTTGAATGTTCCCCTTCCGAACCTAAGAACCTGCTGACCCATGAGATGGTGTCACCCATGTGCAACTGCCCTTCCTGCTGGATAGATGCAATCTTGCTTCTGGCAGAAAGAGAACTGGGCTTCGGCTCTGTGTCCCTTGGGCAGACTGCATAGTCATACATGTGGCACAGCAAAGTTGTAGTAGGTAGAAGGCGCTCACGGCAGGAAGGGTTGCTTTTGGCTCACAGTTTGAGTAGGTCTAGTCCTCCAGGGCAGGGGAGCACGTTGGCAGGATAAGCATGTAGCCAGGGTTTCTCACATCTGGGTTGAACAGGAAGCAGAGAGATGATGAACACTGGAGCTTGACTGGATTTCTCTTTTCGCTTTTTCTTGTCTTGGGACTCCAGGCCATGGAATGGTGCTACTCAATCCAGTCCCTCCTCAGTTAAATCTTCCTGGAAACAGTCTCACTGACATGACCAGAGGTGTACCTCCTCAGTAATTCCGGTTTAGTCGAGTTGATGGTCAAAATGAGCCATCCCAGACCCAGACTGCAACTGGGCACTTGCTGGAAGCCACACAGATGAGCCTCTGATCATGCACAGAAACCTGTCTTGCGTGGACTGTGTAGGCTCTGTATGTGTGCACAGTTCTGTATGCAGGGCGTAGACAGGCCCAAATCTAAGAAGATGGCCAAATTAATACCTCCTGGTGGATCTGTTCATCTCAGAGATGCCCAAACTTCATATTGTCAGGACACATACAACAGTGTGAATTTCACTTTAAGCAGCAACAACAAAAACCAAATGGCACTCTTTCTTAATCTACTGTATCAGGAGAAGAATTTTCCCAACCTTCATTTGAGTTTAGACTGCCTGCTCCAAGCTGCTTCAGTTTCCTGATCTCAACAGGGTAATATCCAAAATACACAAGAGTCACCAAGCCAGCCAGGAAAATCACGTGCCTGCTCCCACAGTCTGCAAAGCTGCCATCAGCAACAAGCTACACTCCCCGCCATCCACCCCCAACCCCTGCCCTCTCTACTTTCCACAGCACTGCCCTTCTCTAACATGCCAGGTCAACGCTGAGAAGGAACTCAAACCACAAAGGACCAAAAAACAAATATTTCTGCCCAAAGCTAATGTAACAAATTACACGCAAGATCTAAACTGCAAGAACCTTTTAAATGGTGCAAGTCTACACAAACACACAGCATCCCATTTGCCAAGATTTAAAAATTAAATTAAATCTCAGTGGAGGACCCCTCTGGGACTTACAGAACCAGAGTTCTGGTCCTAGTGGGGCCACAAGCTTCCCTGCTCCCCCAAAGCAGTGATTTCTCTCATTGGGTTTCTGCTGCCTGTCACCAGTAACTGGAGTTATTTCTGTCTTTGGTGAGAAGAATGAGGCAGAGACATCGTGGTCCATTTTATTAGAGGGACAGCTCAGATACAGGAAAAGAAATTCAGTCGTGGAAAAATCTTAGCAATAACTCCAATTTTTGTTTATTTATTTCACAATGCTAGGGATCATACTCAGGGCCGAGCGAATGATAAGTTCAACCCCAGATCTAAATCCACAGCTCAATTCTCAAGCTTTTATTGTTTTTGTTTTTTTGAGACCAGGTTTCTCTGTGTAACCCTGGCTGTCCTGGAACTTGCTCTGCAGAGCAGGCTGGCCTTGAACTCAGAGCTTTGCCTGCCTCTGCCACTCAGTGCTGGGTGGGATTAAAGGTGTGCACCACCATGCCTGGCTCTGTAGGGAGCCGTTACAAGTACCGTTGGTAGACAGGAGAGATGCGCATGCGCTGGGTAACTGTCAAACCTGGGTCCCCGCCTCTCCCGTGGCGTCATATGGGCCGATGAGCAGCAGCCAGTCAGGGGGTGACACGTCCAAGGCAGAGGCTGCTAGCCTATATAAGGGATGGGTTTTGTGTGTTTGGGGTCTCTCTGTCCTGTAAGCTTATGCTCTCCCTCTCAAGAGCATTAAAGCTTTACTGCAGAAGGATCCTGAGTGTGCCGCGTCGTTCTTGCTGGCGAGACGGTAGCGCGGGACATGGCTCAATGTATAAGTCTTCAGTTGTGTATGCGTCTGAGCAGCATGACAGAATCAGAAGCCATCCACTGTGTTCTGCCTTAGACAGACGCTATCCTTTGTTCAGAGCATCAACTCTGCGTGAGCTACCTGCCTGGTACCTGCCGTCTCTGTTACCACATCCACACTCTTGGTGCTGATGTGAGCTACCTGCCTGGTACCTGCCGTCTCTGTTACCACATCCACACTCTTGGTGCTGCTGTGAGCTACCTGCCTGGTACCTGCCGTCTCTGTTACCACATCCACACTCTTGGTGCTGCTGTGCATGTGTTTAAATGAGTCTTATTTTACTTAATATTGTACCCAGAGCACCAGCTCGTGCTGTTGGTCATTCAGATATGCAGAGTTTCCTTCAAGAGAAAACTGGAAGTACAGTAAGTGTTTTGAGAAAAGCCAGGTGACTGTGACCAGAGGTGATCTTTCCCTCAGGATATGCAAGACAAATGTAACTTACTTCTTCCTATGGTGAGTCTTGAAGGGGCACCTGGGTATTCTGGGCATAGCCCTGAGGTTACATAGCATATGAGGGTATGCCTTGCAGCCAAATGAGTTAGACCTTTTAGGCTGACTCTCACACTTTGGAAGACTGAAGCTCCCTCCCTTTGACCGTGTCTGCAGTAGTGCCAACCTCTTGGTCAAATCTTCAGCCCCAGTGCATACACCCTGGCCATGAGTCAGAGGGATATTTTTTAACTTTGGTTATAAAATCTTAACTTCCTCATTTCATGTAACCCATATAGTTTACATACCACACAGTTGATGGGATTTAGAAAGGAGCTGTGTAGTAGTTAAGATTGAATACGCAGTATTTAGTTTTTACAACACCATATCGTTTAAACATTAGGATCTCACAGAAGGGTTCTGAGAAATAACCCAGCAGTGGTTCTGAAACTTCCTAATGCTGTGACCCTTTAATACAGTTCTTCATGTTGTGGTGGCCCCCAAACATAAAATTACTTCATTGCTACTTCTTAACTAATTTTGCTACTGTTAGGAATTATAACGTAAATATTTGATATGCAGGATAGCTGACATGTGACCTCCCCCAAAGGGGTCACACCCCACAGGTTGAGAACCACTAACCCTGAGTGAAGATAGATTCAGGGCAAAGCAGATTCACATCTCTCACCTGCTTTATCTAGATGGGACATTTGTTCAGTGAGTGTGAGTGAAATGGCTGGTAGCAGCACCGACATAAGTGGAAAATCCTCCTCTCTAGCCTTGGCTTCTGCCTTGTGTGCCCCCCTCCCTTTATCTTCTCGGGATAGATGAAACTGTGTTTGTATGTGTTAAATGTGCTTAAGGCACCATTTCACTGTGTGTTTCATGACTCCTACTTTTGATGATTGAATGTCATCGTGAAACAGAAGGGAAGGAACCCAAGTTCACAGTGCCCAGCAGCCAGTGAACACCCACTGGTCCCTGGGACACGGTCTGTTACTAAGACTAACTGTACTCATAGCTTGCAGCAGAATGCTAAATGGCTTAAGCCAAGGAGATCAAAGGTCTTTCAGGAAAATGGGTTGATGCTCCAGCCTGAGTTGTACAGTACTGGGAAAGTACTAATTATGGGCATGTATAACAGATGTTGAGAAGCATTCAGAGACCAACTCTGGAAACTTCTACTGCTGAGCATTATTTGCCAATGCCTTCCCATCACAACTCCTGTATGACTTTGGTGTGGAAACATGACAGAAGTAGACTCTGAGAAAGACAGAGAGAGGAAGAGGGGAGGAGTGGGAGGGGGGGAGGGAGAGAGAGACACACACACACACTTGGGCTAGAACCTAGGTCAGGTCATAAACCGTAAGCTTACCCTCAATGACCAGTATCTGCAGGGACCAGTTTCTGTCCTCTAGACTTCTCTTAAGTCTCACAGCCTCCCACTATAGGGCTGCCAACTAGACATCAGCATTCAGCACATGAGCCTGTGGGCGACACATCATGTTCTAACCATTTTGACAAGACTGCCTGTCGGTGACCCCAAAGCATCAGTATTTACAGCAAGGTACAATGGCTAGAGGTGGCATAAGGACCCTCAAAGGACTCACAAACCAGAGAAATTCCCCACTAGACAAGTCACCTCTGAGGCTAACTCCAAGACCATTTGTTTGGCTCATGGTCAGGCTGCTCTTGGCCTCATTTCTCACGGGCCCTGCTTTCTACCCTGCAGCATAAAGCTCACAGGCAGCATCTCAAGACAACGTTACAGAACATTTTATAGCTAAGCTTAGCCAATAAGGATAACTGTAAAGACAGGGAGAGCTAAAGTATTCCTTCCAGCTAGATGCCACTCAGAGAGCTACTGTGGCTCTCATGAACAGTTTCTCTTACTGGGACACCTCTGCCTTGGGTCCTGATAGCAAAGCCTTCTCTTATTGTGTCACCCTGCATGAGATAGTGGCTTCTTGGCATTTCTTATCTGAGATCTATATGGGTTTATACAGCTTAAGACTGTATGCATCTGTAATATACAACACAGTGTTTGGGTGCATGTACTAATTGTGCATTGATAAACTAATTAACAGATGCATGACCTCACATGCTGAGATTTTGGTTGGCTTGTGTGTATGTGATTTTTGTTTTTAAACACCTTTGCAACAAGAATTCCACATATGAGACATTTGTACAGCCAGAAGACCTCTCAGGCACAACCCCGTCCCTTATGTTTAGTGATGAGGGCCTTAATTCCTGAAATGGGTAATGACTTTTCCAAAGTCACCAAGTTTCTGGTGGGGAGGGCAGACCAAGGGGACATTTCACAGTCCTGTGCAGATAGATACAGTAGCACCTTATTTACTGTAACATATGACATTGATTGGATACATAAAAATTGAAACATTGATTACCCAGTGAGCCTTCTCATTGCCTGGCCTTTGTCTTCAAGCAGACATTTTATATTGAGTGGACAGAAACGTTAATTAAGTAATTCAACTCATGTTTGTTGATTGTTACTGAGGGCAAGGCTCAACACAGAGTGCTCGAGGAAGGGCACACATGGATGGAGAATGACCTGCATCCTTGAGGCCCCCTCTCCCAAGAAAGAAGTATGACATACATGACATACATGTCAATGATTCTGTGTGTGTCGGGGTTGTTATGCTTAAGGTAGAACACCACAGTCTCCACATGATGGATGCAGGTAAAGAGTTCCTTGTGCATGGGGAAGTAGAAAGCATCTTCTTGCTAAGCAGAATTAGAGAAAATCGCATAGTGTGAGTGGTGTTTAATGGAACTGAAAACTACAGATATTTGTAAGTACCACTTACAGCTGGTGGGAAAGAATTAGGCTCAAAGGGAAGTAAGGAGTGGCTCAGAGAGACTAGAAAGCTATTTGGTCAGACATGACATAAGGAATCAGGGTAATGATCAGACATCACATGTAATGGACCCATATATTGTTTGAATCTGAAAGTCCTCCAAGACCTCATACTATAAACACTCATCCTTACCCGGTGACACTATTTTTGGAGATCCTGGAAACTTTTCCAGGAAGAAGTAGGTCACCTGGGGCAGGTCTTGGGAAGTTATTATTCCTGGTTTCTGTTCCTGCTTCCTTATCATTGTGATGGGAGCAGACCCCACCACATGCTCTGAGCTGCTCAGCCACACCCACCTGAGCATGTTAGACAGAAATCCTACCAGACTATGAGCCAAAGTGAGTCCTTCCTTCCTGATGTTTTATGTCTGTCAGATACTAGTGTCGCAGATATGAAAGCCATGCAGTGAGTCACAGTGATGGATATTTCTCACACTTCGTTTGGACCTGTAGATGGCCCTGGATTTCTATTTTCCAGAAGGAGAAACTGAGACTCAGAGACACTAAACAACTAAGCAGCTTTCTACAGTCGCTCAGCAGATAATCGAGTGGGGATTCTACACCGGTTTGCCCCAGACTATGTAGATGCTTGAGTGCTAAGCCAAATGGACAGGCTGTACAGGAATGCAAGGGATTATTTTTATCAAGGTGGGAATAGCTGCTCTGATGCTGAGCTCTTGAAAACCATCAGCATAAATAGAAGAGACCCAGATGCAGACAGCTAGAAATGCACATTTCACTTCTACTAGGGGAGACTGAACCCAGGGCCTGGTACACACTCAGAAGGTGTGGACCTCAGAGCTATCTATATCTGGCTATACTTTCTGTCTTCTCATTTTGAGACAGGGTTTCACTGAGCTAGCTTGAAGTTTCACTACGTTGCCTAGGCTGGCCTTGGACTCATTCTGCAGCCCAGAATGACCTTGAATCCATTAGTTCATTTTTAGTACTGCTTCAATACAATTAATTAAAGATGAAGTTAAAGCATTTAAAACCCTATTTTTTTTTATTTATTAGCAATTCATAAAGCCATTTTTACTCCTTCAGTAACATAGACTTCTGAATACTCACCATTAAGCTTGAAAACATTTTGTCAGTCTCAGATTGGCTATCTACATAACCTGAAGCACAGGGGAATTGTGAGTATTTTTCTCTTGATGTGTCCTTAATTGTGGTTTTCTGCTATCACCAGCTAGTGTCACAGGTGTTTATTGCCAGCTTCGTTTAAGCTTTAAAAAAATAACTTTGAGGGATAGGAGAGAGAGCTCAGCAGTTAAGAGCACTTGCTACAGAGGACCTGGGCTGAGTTCCTAGCATCCACACAGCCACTCACAACCATCTGTAACTCCAGTTTCAGGGGACTCATTGCCCTCTTCTGGCCCCCAAGGGTACTGCATCCATGTAGTATACATACCATGCAGGCAAATGTTCATACATAAAATAAAAATATTTTTTAAAAGAACAAAAAAATCGAGGGCTTTTGAAAATGTGTTGACATTTTGATTTTGTTTTTTTTTTTTTCTTATCATTATTATTTTCAGAAAGGGTCTCACTTTGTAGCTCAGACTGACCCTGGAAACTCACTATGTAGAACAGGTTGGACTTGAACTCACAGGGATCTGCCTCTACCTCCTGAAATCTAACATTAAAGCTTTGTGCCACCAAGCCTGGCTCTATTGATATTTGAAAATGAATCTTCAGTGGGGTTTTTTTTTTCTTATTCTTTTTTTTTTTTTACTCTTAGTCAGAGTTTGCCTGTGTAAGAGGAAAGGTTCAGGCTGGCCATGCCACTGGCTTGAGTTGTAGTGTTTCTGGCATTTTGCAGTGCAGTGTTTCTATGAATCTTATGCTGGATTTTCAGCGACTTGATGCTTACTTAAGTTAGGGTCACATATTGTGTTGTATGAAGCCATGTCACAAGGTACAGGAAAATAGTAAGATACTCTAAATGCAGATGGCATGTAGGGTTTTAGTCTCAGCACTTGCTAGGAAGTTACATCTCTGTGAGTTCAAAGCCAGTCTGGTTTACACAGCAAATTATAGTACAGTGAGGACTTCATAATGACATGCTGTCTCAAAAGGAAAAAGCCTCCAAACGAAGAAGAGGCAATGAGGTTAGGGGCTGAGGCTTACTCTGAGCTCTGCCTCACTGTGTTCTGAAATGTTCCTACTTTACTCGGGGAGCCCTACTTCCCTTAAGTAGCAGAGACTGGAGGAAAACTAGGTTAATCTGGATATAAAATATTGGATAAGCTTAATTCATTTTAAAAATAAAAAAGCATCACAATAGGCCAGTAGTTTAAATCCCTGCAGGCTCCTGGTGAGTGGAACCATCTAAAGAGTGTACTTGAGTTGGGATAGATCAGATTAAAATATACTTTATACATGGATGAAATTTTAAAAGACTAAGTAAAAATATTATTTTAAAAAGTGTATTTGAAACATTTTTTCGTACACCTTAACCTTTTGGAGAAAAATATGAAAGAAGGTACAACATTCAGGTAATGATACTTCCTCTAGAAAAATCCATAAAATTCTTAAAAATTCTCCCATAATTCCTTTGTTTGTGGCCGACTGAAGCTATTCTAAGAAGATGCGTTCCGTTGGTATAAATATTCATCACTTCTATATATTAGGGTTAAAGAACTCAAACATTTACAGGAAATTAAATCCTATTTTCATTAAAGCCCTTGTTCAGAATCCTCACAGTAGATAGCTCTGACATTTAAATTGGAACCCATTTCCTTTCTTCATTTTGTTGACCAAAGTAATACTGGGAAAATACAGGAGTCGTCTGTTTACCGACACCATGCCTACCTATAACCAAGTAAGCTATACTAAACTCTAAAACCCAGTGGATGGAGGGCTGGCATCTTATTATGGCCACTACGTTCAATTCCTGCTGGGTTGGTAGTTTTCTTTTTCAATTAAATTTCCATTAACTTTTTGCCACTGTGTCATTAGATACTAATTCTTATGTGCTGCCAAGATGAAAGAGTAAAGGGGAATATCTGATTCATGCATCACGGTGTTGACAAGTGAAATGAGATGATGACAACCTCTTAATGTGGGACACAGGATGCCAGAAAGGGAACAGGTCTCTGGGACCCGACTCTGACCATGGCTAAGTAGTGCAGCAGCTGCAGCAGGGGAGGCAATTTGGAAGATAGAGATCAAGTCACCGAAGCATCCAGGATTCTAAATGCAAGGGTATAGGGAAGCCTGGCAGACGGAGCAGGCTTCTGGAAGCCCGTAATCCTGGAGGATGGGGAGCCTGGATAGCACAGTGGTTAGAGACAAGATGGAGAGGAGCTCGATGTTTGGAACAAGCTTTGTTTGTTTGTTTTTCAAAACAGGATTTGTCTGTGCAGCTTTGGAGCCTGTACTGCACTCACTCTGTAGCTCAAGCTGGCCTCGAACTCACAAAGATCCACCTGCCTCTCCAGTGCTAGGATTAAAGGCATGTACCATCATGAATGAGGTTTTATGAATGGGGAAAGACCTGTCCTTTTCAGTGTAGGGGTGGGAGGAGAGAGTAAAGGGAGCACAGGGTCAATGCTTCTTGGCCAATGCAAGTAATTTTAGATGAGCAACAATATGTAAAATATTTAGAAGATTGATGGCTAAGAGGTACTAAAGATGGGCTTACAAATTTAAGCAGAAAAAAATACAAATTGAAGAATTAGGACAGAGGGTTATTTGTTAAATGGTTTCTTATCACTAAAACAAACTATTTGAAATAGCCTACGTAAAAATAAAAAGACATTTCCTTTGGTTCAGTTTTGCAGGTTTTCTTGATTAGTTGTCCCTTGTTGCTTTGGAGGTTACGGAGAGCTGGCACATCTTGGCAGAAAGTCATGCGTCTACAAAGTTCATTCCATTCATGACCAGGAACCGAAGAGGGAGGGATAGGAAGAGATCAGAATCTGACAGCTCCCTGGGAGGACACACTTCCAAGCAACTAAGACTCCCCATTGGACTCTCCTTCCAAATGCTCCTACAGCCTCTCAAGACGGCCATGCACTGGGGACCAAGTCTTTGGGGACAGCTAAGATAGAAACTGGATAGTAAAATGATGTGGGATGTCCTTCTATATGGTGTGAATATGTGTTGCTTTTGTTGGCCAATGGCTGAGCAGAATAGAGCCAGGCAGGAAGTCTAAACAGAGACATGGGAAGAAAGAAGGTGGAGTCAGGGAGATGCCACGTAGCCACCGGGGAAGCAAGTTGTGATGTAACAAGCCATAGGCTTTGTGGTAAAATATAGACTAATAGAAATGGTTAATTTAATTGGGAGGGCTAGTTAGTGATACGCCTGAGCTGCTGGCTTTCCTTCCCATCCTTCCCTACTTGCAGAATTTGTTGTACCTTACTGTATTTTGATGTTTTCTGTCCTGCCCACCAGTTCCCTAATAACCATTCAGAGGCTTAATGTTACTTTGAGCAATGAGGATTTACACTTGAAAACATTCAGAAAAGAGAAATCATTTTAATCAATGCTGCCACATTTCCTGTTGGTATGGCTTCAATACCCTGACTGATAACTCAGTTTTAGCTATGCATTCAACTTGAGCAATACTAACATTGAACCCCTATCATAATCATAATATCATGTACCAGTTATTACCATGCCCTTTAATCCACTTGTGCCATAAAGTAATATCTCTTCATCTACTTACAAATTCTTTATTTCTGTAAAGATAAATGACTTATCACAAATCTTAGGTTTGCTATATAGAAGAACTCAAATTCACACCCAAGTCTAATACTGTCTCCCTTCTTGTATAGTCATATCGAGTACTATATCTTTACTGTTTGAAATATGTGCTTAAAACTCCCTTCCTCTCCCCCCCTTCCTTCCTTCCTTTGACAGCCATGCCTCTCTCATTGTTTTTGGAGACAAGGTCTCACACTGTAGCTCAGGCTGAGCTGAGACTCACTGTGCAATGCAGGTTGGCCTCAAACTCATGGCAGCCTTTCATGTCCTCAGATTGCAGACATACTATATTCTTAAACATGCCTCAGCAGTCACGTTTCAGGATCAAATTTATTTCCAAAGGAATATGCCTCTACTTCTATAGCAGTATCAATGAGAACTAGGGGGCTGATGGAATTTTGCTCCACTGCCAACTCCATGGGAGACACATAAAGAATTCTAAGTCTCAAATTTGAAGACATAAACAAAAGGCATTAATGCTGTTTCCTATATGAGGTATTTGAAAGATCTTAACAGGGTCCCCCAGACCCTGGGCTTTGCCAAAATGCAGTTTATTTTAAAGTAGATGTGACATAAGACAGGAAACATCCTTCACCTGCAAGATGAGTTAAGTCCTTCACTTAAATCCTGTAGGTGACCTAACTAGCCATGACAACACTGTGTGAAACTATGATGAGACTCCCATGCTCCCATGTCATTTTTTTTTGCATTTCTATATGAAATTTAAAAAAATTCCAGGCCAATTTATCCAGCACTAAAATAAAGATGCCAGAAACACATGGCAGCTGTTTACCCATGTACAGCAATACCACACAACAGTTCGGGACAGGAGGCAAGGATGAATTATGCTGATAGGCTGTGACATGGCACGTTATTTGTGCCTTTTTTTCCCAGCCATCATTCTTGCCTTCTCTATTACCCACTTGTTTTTAAATGATTCAACTGAAAAATGCAAAACAGCTCAATCCATTCATTTTCTTTATGTGCCCTTAAAATAAAACACCAGAGCTGTAATTTGCTAATCATATTTCATCACTCGTGACAATCACTGCATCCAGCTATGGTTGGGGGAGTTGCTAAGCGTCTGCTTGGCTGTCATTGTATAGGAAGGCCCGTTTTTGGCAACAGAAGAATGTGTGTATCAAGAGCCATTCATAGCATCCTAGATGCTACAACGAAACGTAGGGCCCAGGAAAGCTTGGCCTTTATCCTAAAGCACTTCTCCATGTCTTTATGTCAACGATGTATATTATTAACCTAGATGTTCGAAACAGTAGATTAATCCATCCAGCTGGAGGAAAGCCATGTGAATGGCATAAAAAGACAACTCTTCCTTTTATGGTGGTTCTCATTTCATCAGAAAATATGTCTATTGGCAGATCCATTTTTCTTTTCACTGCCCTGACCAAAAAGCTGGCAAGATGCAACTCAAAGGAGAAAAGGTTGACTTTGTACTATCTGAGAATCACTCTATCCTGGTAGGCAGACAAGGCAGCAGGAGGCTGCCTGCTTACATCAAGGAGGGTGGGCGCAGGGAGAGAGCAACGCTGGCTCCTAATAGGCTTTTCCTTCTGTGCATTTTTACTCAGTACAGGACCCCAGAACCTGGGATGTTGTCATCAACATCCAGAGTGGGTCTTTCCTCCTCAGTTAAATCTTTCTGAAAATATTCTCACAGGCACGTCCAGAAGTGTCTCTTCTAGGTGACTGATTACATATTCAGTCAAGTTGACAGTGAAAATTAACCATCAGAGTCAGTGACTTCAGCAGTGGTCCAACTGCCTAGCACCATTGCCAAGTAGTCTGTAGGCTTGATACCTGATTAGTCTATGATGGTGATGATGTAGCTGACATCTCAAAAACTCCATTCTTTTATTCAGAAGGCTGTAATACTTATGAACCTAACCGCTTTACTGGGTGTTTCAAAAGATATAATGCGTTCTACTTAACGTCTCATCAATCTGAAGAGGTAGCCTTCAAGTTTAAGCTAAAAGAAGTTCAAGCCACTTGTTAAGTCCTACAACTAACTGATAGCTGAATCAAGTTCAATGCCAGGTAACTGATTTCAAGTTCAGTATTGTTTTCTTCCGACCACATTGTTATTTCTCATTAAAAATAAGACGTTTTCGTGGATGGCTGGTAGATTCAAAAGTGATTGTGAGATGAAAGCCAAAGGTTAGTTAACAAAAGGTGCATGATCAGAGCCTTGGGATCGACAAGAAGAGTGTGTCTCATCCCTTGATTCTTGTTACGAAGTATGAACTCTCGAGAGGAGGTAATTCAAACTTTCCCAGTTGCCTGCTTGATCATTGGTGTGTCAACCCCTTTTTGCCTCTACTGTAATGTGGAAAATTCACTTATCAAATAGAGATGATTATGGAGAAATTGTTTCTGACTCAAAATTTATTGTGTAGATAATCATGCCAGGCTGATTCAGTCTCCTTTTCTTCTCCATTTCTCCCTTCCTCTCTCTTTCATAACCATCTTTTCTCATATCTAGTCATATGTCACATAAAAATGGCCTGCATATATGACAGCGGTCCCATATGGTTATATCTCTGTGTGGGGTGACACCACAGAAAGTTTCTAATAGTGTACTGCTCAGAAAGTCTCTGTGTTGCTAATGATACACAACAGGTATAACAAAGATTATTGAATAAATGAAAACATGATGTTTTACTAAATTTTCCGTAGCTGTGAAAAAAAAAATACTGGAGACATTAAGAGTTCAAAGGAGGAAAGTTTGTTTTGGCACATAGGTTTGGATGTTTCCATGCATGGCTGCCTGGACTCATTACCTTTGGGCCTATGGCAAGGAAGTTCCTCCTGGTAGGCGCACATAACTGCTGAGAGCTTTTGCCTATTGCCCCTAGTAACCAAAAGGGAGAGACAGGAAAGGGCTGAAGTCCCAATATCTCATTCAACTACCTGCTCCTAATAGTCTGATTAGCTCTGCTAGGTCCCACCTCTTAAAGGTGCCACCATTCATTTTGTGACCAAACCTTCATACATGCACCTTTGGGGGACATTCGAGATCCAGACTGCTGCATGTGAGCACTTCCTGAAGGGATATTCCTGTAGCAGCATCTCTAACATGACACCAAATTCTCTCCCCAAGTACCTGGGCTTGTGTCTGTCTTAACCTTGTTCTGTCCTGCTGAGTATGTGTGCTCAGCTCACTCTACCTCTCTGAGCTTTCAGGGAAGTCACTTTCCCAGAGGTACCCTGTGAGAATGAATGAGGCTGGTGCAGATGACAGCCATGTGCTGACTTCAAAATGCTCCACAGCCTTAAGAGGAAGGGCGCCTGCCAACTCCTGCCTATGGGGACAGTTACTCTGAGGATATTTGCTTCTTACCAAGTCACTTTAAATATTCAAATGTTATATGACATTTGGGTTTCAAACTGTTGAAGAGATTTTAGTACTGATGATAGTGAACAGTGGACATGAAAATTCTAGTCTTGACATGACTGGGACTTCCTCCTACACTCCAACAGTCCCTAAATCCCCCTTTGCTACAGAGCGTAAGTCTTGAAATGGTCAATATTTGTATGCATGTCTATTTTCCCTCTTTAAGAACAAGGAGACAGCCATTGTCTATATCAACAGTACTGATATTTGCATGTGATAGGTGCTCAAATAAATGCTTAATAATAATGGGGCAATATTTACTAAGCATTTCTTGCTGGTCAATACCTTTGCAATAGTGACTCCTTTAATCAATATGATGACCTTCATGTCACTGGAGAGAGACCATTAGTTCAGGGTGTTGAGTACCTGGCTGAGCTCATGTAGCTGTGGAGTATCTGGTTTGTGACTGGGTCTTCCCACTTGACACATCTATCGCTCTGTGCACCTCTAAGACACTAGCATCCATCATAGAAAAGTTGAATAAAATAAACAAAAACATACCTAAGAAAGAAATGTTACTTCCTTTATTATCTTACATATACACATAATTCAGCTATGCAGAAATTAATATATTTGGCATCTTTCAGCGTGTGGGTGCTATTTTTATGGTGGAATTTATACTGTAAATGAATTCATAGCTCCCTTTTTACTTTTAGCATATCATAATCATTTTAATGACAAAAATATCCTTATATAAATGGATGGATTATTATCTACCCAAACATCCTCCCATAATTGGACACTGTATTTTTCCTTCCAGTTTTAAATGATTGTGTAATTAACATTTCATGCATAAGTCTTTTGTGCATACTATATTTCTGTGCAGTTTGCAGAAGAGGATATTACTGATATTTTTGATGCACATGGCCGAAATGCTGTCTTCAGAGCCAAGAGAAATTTATACCCGACCAGCAGGGGCCGGGCAGACATACACATGGGGAGAGGTTTGGAAGAAAGCCTGTGTTCTGCCTAAGGAGAAGACAGAACCAGGAAGCAAGACTTCACTAGGGCTGGCCTTTCACGCCTCAGCTTTTTAACACCTTGGCTCCTCGCAGGCTTAGAAGTGGGTGTAACAAGCTGCCCCAAGCAGAAGCAGGTTCCTCTGTCTCCAGCTGCACATCCATTTTGGTCTAAGTACCGGAACTGCTCCAGTCTTGCTAAGTGTGGGAAGTCGTTAGACCTTAGTTCAACATTGGGGTGATGTCAGATCAAAGAATAATAAGGTACTTTTCAAAGACAGAGACTCCCATCTGGAAAATATTCTTAGAATACCTCCCACCCTGCCACACACGGAGAGACACACAGACACGCACAGACATGTGGACATACTGTCATGCACAGACACACAGACATAACAGAGTAAGGAAGTAGCATCAGTTTGACAATAACTTAAAAATCAACCGATCAAAGGAATTTATGTGGCCATTATTTTTTTCTCCTGGGTTTTCTGGGCCTGTTTTGTTAGCTTTGGCACACTGCAGTGATTTTTTTGGGCCTCCTGCTGCAGCCTTCTCATTAATACCTGGGAGGCTGTGTAGCCTATGGCACTCAGTATAAGAATTAGAAATTAGAAATATGTAATTTGTCAGGTGTCTAACTTCATATCTTGGAAGACCCTGGTTTTAATTATCTAAAAGAAGCCTTCACTCGTCTCTGCCTTTGTCTTAGACAAACTTCAGAGTGTGGTGTGGATTTCTCCATCCTTTTCTACCTTCTGTTTTCTGTCTTTAGTAATTATATCTTGACTGGAGGGCACCCAGATAACCTTCCCAATACATTCAGGGCCTCCGTTTTTATTATTTGTCTTTGCAATAACTATATTTACTTGTTTATAACTTGAGTTTTTCTTTTTAAATCCCAGCCAGCAAGCACACTCTGCCTACCTCCATAAAGGAGGCCTGGTCACACTGAAAGACAGCATTGGAACAAAATCACCTCCTTTAGCAAAAAGAATATGATTTTGTTGAGGGAAAATGATTAGCTGGTATGGGAAAACTTGTGTTTAGGCAAGCAACTCTATAATCAGGACCATGGGTTTTGGAATCAGATAAACCTTAATCAGAGGGCTAGCTTCAGGCTCCACTTAATAGCCTAAGAACTTGGCGATGCTCCCTGAGACTCAGTTACAACATCTGCAAAATGGGGATAGTGGCATTTATCCTATTGGGTGGCTGGAAGAATTAAAATGGATAACTGCTCAGTATAAGGCTTGGCCTGTGTGTACTCGAAATGCTGGCTACAATTACTTTAAGCACTTTTGTCATCATTATTAGTTTGACTCATAGGCTTTCTCTCATGGCTTACCTCAAAAAATATATTATCTTCATAAATGCGGCCTCCAATTTTACGACAGTGATGACAGATGAAAGTGAGGAAAAACCTTGTCCTAGCAGCCTGTTAATGTGGTGATGGGGCTCCCCTATTCCACACAGTTCTTGAACTTGTGCTGTTGTTTGTGAAACAGTGTATTCCACTGCTCCTCTGGTAGTGTTTGACTGTGAAGTTAACTGATTCCTAAATGGATGGGGAGGAGCAGGGAGACCACAGAGGGAATGTTGGAGGGGATGAAAACAAGTCAGACACAAATATGGCATGTGGTATAAGACGTGATGGTTGGAACTGTGCTTGGAGCTGGTGCCCAGACTCCCGGTTGAGAGCTTGCACCAACTTCACACATGCTTCCCAAGGGTGCCCAGTAAGAAAACAAGATATTAATAACTGGAGAGGGGGCTTTCCTGAAGACGTGGCACGTCAACACATGCTGTATCACGTTAACTGTGGTTCTGGAAGGTGTAATTTGAGGGATATAGTATCAGAAATGCAGGCCCCAAATCTATGGCATGGTTGATTTAAATTGACGGTCGCAGTCTAATGTGTCTCCCTGAATTCTACCTTCCATTGCTTTAGTCCCTTGCACAATTCTTCCCCCTTCCCTTTCCTCCCATGATAATTTCCTACTTTAGGAAACACTGAGTCTCTCACAGGCTGGCTTTTTAATAAAGAACAAAGTTTTTCATCCTCTTATTGTGTCATTCCAGGAGGTGGAGTAGGGGAAAAGTAATTTTTCTGCGGATTTTTAAGAACTTCTTTAGGTTTTTTAATCTTTAATTACTTTAATAGACTGTCCATCCACTCATTTGGGCACCCTATGGAATGGAATAAACTGAGTGGAAGGTAATGACTCTGAGATTGGAATCTGGTGCCTCAGGTTAGGTGTCTGAACTCCACTTGGACAACTAACTGGAGGAAAGACAACGAAATGTGCTTGTCACTTTCTTGGTAGAAGTAAAGTGGGCTTGTTCTTATAGGTAGGCTCCCTACAGGCCAAGATGGGAACAACTGAAGTTTTTACAAATTAGGCCTAATATTTTTTTTTTTTTTTTAATACTTGGTAGCAGATTCAGAGCTGAAACTCTTGGGAAATTGAGTTGATGTCAAATATTTCATAGTCATTTTCAAGGGCTCAGATTAGCAGGAGAGAGCTATAGGTTCTGCATGACAAGAACACGGTTTGGAAACAATTACTTGTTCCTTATTTGATGTCTAAGGTGCAAAGTTTGTAGGGCGACTGGAAAATATTATACCACTCACCAAGTTGTTTCTGTATTTCAGGGTCTGTGTCTAAGTTCCTATGGGGTGAACCACTGCAAGTTCTCAACAACTCACTATGGCGTGTGTGTGTGTGTGTGTGTGTGTGTGTGTGTGTGTGTGCGTGCACGCATATGTGTGTGCACATACACAGACTTGAGCACATACATATTTACTGAGGCAAGATTTACTTTAGATTTAGCCACTTACAATGGACACATCAACGACATTCAATACAGTCTCAACACTGTGGCTCTGTCTCTAGTTTTAGAGCATTTTCATCACCTCAAAGGAAACCACTCATCCTTCACATTAGCTCCCCAGGGCTGCTGTACCAAAGCATTGTAAACCTAGAGACTTCAAGTAACAGTTGTCATCTCATAGCTCAGTGGGTAGAAAGAACCACAGGTAATGGAAGACTAGGCCTTCTCTGTGACTAAGTGGAATCTCTATGTCCTTCTGTCTTGCTTTCAGTGTGGACAGCACTCTTGCTGATCACTCCCTCTCAGTTGGATTTCCAATGTGCTCATCTTAAAGCCTGTGTATGTGCACATTGTCATTTCTATGTCTATCTTTCTGTCCCTATTTCTGATTCTTAAAATGATGCCATTCCTACTGCACTGGGGACCATCTTTGGCCATTAGTAGAGGTTACAGTCTCAGCTGTTTGGGTCTACAGTTTTTACCTTTTTCTGGGGAACATAATCAGACCTATTGACTCATTAAGCCACAAAGAAATCCCTCTTCTTTCCTGTCTCTCTCACCTTTGGTACCCTCCGATCTACTCCTTGCTTCTCTGAATTTACCTGCTTTGTACATTCCACATAGACCGAAGCATCTGATACGCTACCTATTGTGTGGGGATGTCTCTCATTTAGTTTAAATGTTTCTGAGGTCTCTGGAGACTGTAACTGCTATTGTATTGCTGCTTCATTCCTATGCTTTTAAATTTCATTCCACTTTATGGCTGAATACTGCCATACTTATTTTCCAAATGAAGAAACCATACACATAAAGGCTAAATAGCAGGTCCAAGGGCAAATGATGAGATTTCAGGAGGGGCAGTGAACCTGTTCCTGTATTGTTAAGGAACAGAGAGAAGGGAACACTAGAGAGTGGCCCGGCAACACGAAGAGAAAGGTAGCTGGAGGGAAGTAGTCCAAGGCATCTTAGGAATGGTGCCTGGGGTTCAAGTTCAATGTTAAGCTGCTGCCCACTAGTTACTATCCATTCTTTTTAGGCCCTCAGAGAGTTCTCTCTCAATTTCCTGTTTCTATGAGTTATGCTTTGGAGGAACAATAAATGTGTCTAAAGCAGAGAAAAGCAACAGGAGACGATCAGAAAACACAAGTTCCTGAACATCTTTCAAAGCCATGGACATTTGATGAAGCTATTTATTCACTCATTTCTCAAGGAGAAGTAGAATTTGGGAAAGGGGTACTTTAGGACTTGGTGAACAGTTCACATGGAAGGGCTGATGTATCAAAAGTAATCCTGTTCCCAAGACAACCATAACAATCTGTATCATCTTAAGCCCCGGTGGGTACCAAAATTCTTTATGTTACAAAAAAAAATAATAATAAATAAAAGAGCTCCAATATCAGGTCAGTTCCAGGAGAGTCTAAGGGTTTTTAACAATTGCACCAATTAAGCTACCAAGCCAGGGAGATGGGGCTCTCTCCAATGAAAGTCAAAAACAGATTTGAGGACTTGTGTGGATCACCCAGAGGAGAGAGGGCCTCACATTGGTGCCCCACAATTGCCATAACAATCAACATAAAACTATAGCCATGTATCCCTTCAGACATCTAGAGGTTAGACAGATGTTGGCCCAATCGACTGCCTCTGGAGGGCTCACAGGAGAATTTATTTCATTTGCCCACGGCCAGTGTATTAGTCAGGTTCTCTAGAGGAACAGAGCCAGTGAGAGAGTGTCACAATGGACATTTAAGGGCATGGTGCAGGACCTGAACAGCCACTTGCGTACAAGATGTTATCTGCAACCAGATAACAAAGGATGGCCTTCTTATCTACTTATGTAGGTAGTAGGTTTCCCCTCATGGTTTTGACTTTGTGAGTGGTTGTGTTCATGTGTGAACATGTTCATGTATGCACGTGTACATGTTCATGCACGGCAAGTGCTTTACTGACAGAAACACCTCATCTTCATCCCCTCTGTGAATTTTTTTTTTCTTCAAAATAGATGCAAACTCTTTCAGCTAAAACAAAGGAGGCACATTTAAGAGGAACTCAAATACCTAGTATTTCTCAGACATGTGGATGGTGAGTGTGAACCCTGACCACATGCTTGTCATCATTTGGCACCCACAGGGGTTGTGAAAGATTTTGCAAACTCAGAAGACAAAATCTTTCATAAGAAGTTATTTAAAACTTAGCATTAAACATTTGTCAATATGTTTAATGCCATGCTGGAAAGTATAACTTTTTCATTAAAAAGAAAAAACAAACAAACAAACAAACAAACAAACAAAAAACCAAAAAACCAATGATTGGGCCAGGTGGTGATGACACACACCTTTAATCTCAGCACTTGGGAGGCAGAGGCAGGTGGATCTCTAAGTTTAAGGCCAGCCCTCTGTACAGACCTAGTACCAGGAACAGCCAAGGTTACAAACCCATCTTGAAAAACAAAAACAAAAACAACAACAACAAAGAAAAACAAAAAAAAGAAAAAAGATTGTTCTTCCACATTAATTTTGCATATATATATGTATATATATATATATTTTTTTCTTGTGCTGCTAGGACGATCAAATGGCTCTGTTCAGAGAACTTCACACAAGGTTAAACAATGTTTATTTAGATCAGTTTCTTCACAAGAAAACCAATTAGTTGAAACAACGTTTTGGCCTCCCTCTCCCCCCCCCCCCCCCAAGCTACGGGCTCAAAGGGTTTGGAAGTTCATTCTGTCTAAAAAAGACAGAAGATGAACAATTCAAGACATGCGTGGCAGAAGATGCAGCCGTTAAAGATTTTGAGGAAGCGAAGTGAAGAGGGAGAGAGAGTGTTATCACTAAGTTAAGAAATCCATGGAACAGAAACTATTTGGAACTGGATGCAGTGTATTCATAGTTTATAATTGCACCCGAATCAGCTGGGAGAGTCTTATAACCAAATAGAAGCCACAGTTGACAGACATAAACATTTCTATTTATACACAGAGAAATTGAACTATAAAATATTTGTGATCGAGACGATACTGAATTGAAAACATGCGGCACATGGTAGGAGAAGCATCTTTTAGCTTTTCTGCCTGCTCTTAGGCTTCACAAATGCTGAGCCGTCCCTGGAAGGCTACTCTGTAAGTCAACTCCAGCATTCCACAGTGCACATTGACCTTTTGCTTTTTATTTACTTTTTTAAAAAATAAATGCATTCTCTAAATTTTTGCATTTTGTTCGAATCAGCTGGTAATCCTTAAGCAAGGATTAGCTGTATTGCCAGCCAAAGAACTTCAGCTCTTGAAGCTTTTAGGGAAATGTAATTGTTGAAAACAGAACTTGGGGAGGTGGGGCAGGGAGGAAGTGGGGGAAAGCATCAGAAAAACAGATTTTTGTTTGTAAAAGCCACAGCGACACTTGGTTCTTTGTAAGCTAATTTTTAAAAACGGGAAAGGGGGGATGGGGAAGGAACTTTTGTATAAGAAACCAAAGTTAGTGTCAAACAAATGGAATTATTTAAATTTGGGATTAATGTTGCTTTGTAGTATCTTGATTTATTCCTGACACCTCTTCTGTGATTAAATGAATTCCAAATTAGAATGGGATGAAATGGGGAATGCCTATGGTTTTTGGCATCTAAATTTGGCAAAACTGTTCTGAAAAATCATAAACAGATAGCTTACTTGATAAGCTCTGTTTTACAAATCATTTGCCAGAGAAACTCTCTCCGGATTGAGAGCGGGAATTCCTGGAAAGTAGCTGTGTCTGCAAAGAGGCAAAGGGAGTGTTGCAGGTCATATTACACCTTACCTTGGGCTAGCTTTAGTCCTAAATAGCTATTCCTTGCCCAGTCCTGTGTCAACACTAACATCCTGTGATTAACGGATAAAAGCCTTTTAGAATCTATTAACTTAGCAGACAAGGAGCTCCCCCCAACCCCAAAGCTAAGAATGTCTGTCATCAGGTAGAATTTGAGGTCTATAGGAGAGATTTCCCCATCTTGCTGGAAACCACCTTTCTGATGTTACCAATTCATTTGTAAAATTCCGTGATTTGATCCTTTGTTTTTGTTTTCTTACTATTAAAACCCCATGAAGCCACTTCCTCATTGGAACACCAAGTTTGTGGAGACCTATATGTATGTTCCTGGCCCTGGTCGCTCATATTTGCTCCAGAATAAATTCCAGCTTTTATTTCTTAGAGATAAGAGCTGTTACTTGCAATGACAGCTGTTACAAGCAAAGGGCATGGTCTTGTGTCTAGTACTCTGGAGGCTGATAAAAGAGGATTACAAGTTTGGGGCTCAAAAAAAAAAAAAAAAAAAAAAAGGATAATTCCTTGAAAAGATTTGGATTGAAATATTAACACATTGTAATAATAAAACTTAGAATAGAGGATATAGTCTATCTTTTAGGATTAGTTCCCAGTTCATGAGGTCTTTTAGCAATGTAGAGAGAATATTTTCTTGCTGGGGCTGTAGTTTAGTGGTAGAGCAGGTTCCCTATAAGCCCAAGGCCATTGCTTCAATCCCAGTACTGCTAGGGGCTAAAAAGAATGTTTTCTTTATTAAATGCATATGGTCAGAAGAGTCCATTAGGTCTCAATAACTTCAAACTTATGAAATACACAATTTAACACTGAAAAAGACTGTAGGCAATTTTATGAAAATAACCCATATATTGAGATATATGTTATCAGACATGGAAATGATCACATAATTATTGCAATAAATGATTAGGAACTAGGGATGATATTCTGCCTAATACTGTTCCAATACTATCTAGACAAATCAATCTAATAAACTTTAAAACTTTGGCTTTAATGTACATTGCCCTTTTACTTTTGAGAAATGATTTTTACCTTTGACAATGATTTATGACTTAAATGATTTTATAGACCTACCATTAGTGAAGCCAATTTGTCAATCTACAAATGTACCCTTAAAAATTATATAGTGTTTGTTTATTTTTCTCTCACTGTCAAAATTATTCCAGTGTGGATAATTAATTATATCGTCATGTGGTTAAAACAGATGTCTAGTTTGAATGTTTGCTGTTTTAATTCCATTGCCTCATTTATGGCTTCTGATGGTGACTCACAGTCATCTATCCGAGACTTCTGAATGCCAAGAACTGAAAAGTACCTGCTAATGAGCATACACTTCCTCACCTGGGAAGCCAGTGTGCCTTGGGATTGCCTCTTTACCCTGCAGCGATGTCCAACTTCTCTCTACCCTAATTTTACAGTAGCAGCAGTTTCTATCTCTCACAGGTAACTCTGAAGTAAATAAATGGCTTTTTAAAAAGTTTATTTTGATAATTATATTGCATTCACTATCTGTCTTCAACAAAGCACCTTATTGTTCGTTTACATTATGGTATGTGATTTGCCTTGGTGTTGAAGGAGAATGTAATCCCTTTAGCCTTAGTCCAGACTATCACAAACATACTCACTAATGAGTTCATTAAGAGTCAAATAATTAGGTAATTGGTGGCTTAAATGCCTTGTGTCATTCAGAAATCCACAGTGGCTTGTGTTATAGGTAATTAAAGAGCAGAGGTGACATACAAAAGGCATTATTTACCCCCTTTAATGGGAGAGATCATGGGCTCTTGCTATGCCAAAACTCACTAATCACAAACTTCAAAAGAGAAATTTGATTTAGATAAGGGAGACTACCTTTGTCTGTTCAGTTGTTATGCGAATGCCGCCAGACACTGTCCCAGGCCCTGAGGATTCAGCAATGAACACAGTAGCCAGCGTGTCCTTGTAGAGCTTAACATTGGGAGGAGTAAATGGGAATGAAAATAAACATATCATCTGATATATGTCAGACATAGATACACACCAAAGAGGAAAACAAACTAAGATAAACCAAGCCAGAAGACACAGACACATGGGGGAGGTGCTACATTGCCTGGTCAGAACAGTGAGGTGCAGGGTACGGGAGGAAGTGAGGAGGGAACTGAGAGTGTGTGAGGGGAGGCCCAGCAAGGTCTGGGAGAAGAGGGGGCCTGGTGTGCTTGAGGAAGAAGAGAGGTGGGGGCAGAGAATGAGGCTGGTGGGAATACCAGACGGGTAGAGAGTAGAAGACATCTTGGAGAACCTCATAGGTAAAAGACTTTGGATTTCAGCCACAGAGACATGGGAGGCTCCTCAAAAGCTCTGAGTACAGATATGATTTCTGCGACATTGGCAAAGCCTCTTTTCTTCCATACAGAGAATGCTGTGCACACGAGGAGGGCAGAGCAGAAGGCTTGGGGCAGGATTCTTGCAGCCATTCAGACTGTATGCAGTGGGGGTGTAGATTAGAGTGGGTGACACTGTGTTGCTTCTATATGTATTTGGAAGGAAAGATGATGTTTCTTTGGTGACTTGGATGTGGGAGGCTGGCAAAGGTGTTCTGCCTGGATAGTGGGCAGTGTGGGATTGCAGCTTTTTTTTTTTTTTTTTTTTTTTTTTTTAAAGCAGAGGAAACTGGGATGGATGAGGCAGAGGAGGAGAGACGGTGTCAGCTCTGGGTTTGTTAAACTGGAGGTCTGACTGGACTATTGGAGCAGAAATACTGTGGCTGGCTACATATCTCTCCATACTCTTGTTAATTCATTAGTAGATTCATGCTGTTATTACCACTCCATAATAGAATTGCTGTGAGGATTAAGAGGTAGCAGGTTAAAGTGCTTTGCAAGGGCTTGTGGTACCTAACCACTCAACTGTCATTATCATGAGCATCTTTGATTCGTATTTTCTAAGAGTGTTCATGCAGAAAGGGAGGTCCGCGTGTTTTATTGCACTTGAGCACATAGAATTGGGGACAGAAGTGGTTTTTAATCTCCCTTAATTTAAATCCTCATTTCTGAGCTGAGGCAGCCAATGGACGGGCAGGAAGTACTCTGGCTAGTCTAAAATCCAGGTCTAGAAGCCAGGATTCTGGACACCTATAGGCTTCCCAGTACCACAGTATTACACTTTTCCCAGGGGCCACAAGTTTGAAGGTTGTTTGCTGAAAATCCAAGATGGCTTTCTATTCAGCAAGGCTTCTCCTTGTTTAACCTCCAGAGAGTTCAAGCAACTTGACTCCAGTTGAGTTGAGGGGTCAGGCACACTTTATTCTTCTCAACAGTGGGACATAGAAGGGTTTAACACTATGTAGCCCTCACTAACCAGCCTCAGGAGCCAGGCTTCTTGGGGTGCTGAACCCTGCTACAGCATTTTTCTCTTGGGGAAATATCTCTCATCCATGCTTTCTGCCATTCAAACAAGCTTTCTAAGCCATTTGGGTTTACTGACCAAAGGCCATAGAGGTAAGGCCTATGTGTCTGCCACAAAACGCCCTGTGACCTTGGGTGTTTCTACTACTTTGTATCATATTGGCATCTAAGAAGTTCTGTTTCTTCCTTCTCCTGAATCTTCCATTGGTCCCCATGCCCCTGTTAGTGCTTCTCAGATCTTCCCACTCATCTCATAATAGTGATGAAGACCTCATCTATGCGGGAGTCCTTATGAGTCTGTTTTCTACAAAGGGGGCTCATAGCACATCTGGGGATGAGCACACTGGATGCTTTTTCATAAAGACCCATAGCTCACTTAGTTCTGGGAAGCTGAAAGTCAGGAGGCTGTCATGCATTTCCTCAGAGTTTTCTGACTCTTCTCAAAGTGGGGACATTCGCTGGCAGTAAAATTAATAAAATGACCCACCTCTTCTCTGGCCCCAGTTCATGGCAGAACTGGCTCCAAGGAGCTGGAGACTGGAGGGAGGCAGACAGAATATAATGAGCCGGGAACATACAGCAGAAGTGTGTGGGTCTGGATGCAAGCAAGAGCAGCTGGTTCCTGTGACTCAGAAGGAAATGCTTATCTGCTGTCCGGACAAAAGGGACTTTATCCAAGCCAGAGTGTACCTGGCTTATCCCAAGTAATATCAAGGACACTAGGCCCCCTCTTTATGTTGGTGGCTTAGGGTCATGTGAGAAAAACTATTCGGTGCTACCCAGGGGCAGATTTAATGGCTCAAGATGGGCTACAGTCAGATCAGGCTGGGTCCCTAGCCGTGTATGGGATTGGACACTCAGCCCACAGATGACAGAAGCTGTGCTTTAAGGTCAGTCAAGCTTGGTGATCAGGAGAGAGGTGGCCAGGCTTGGATGTGCTGCAGGCTGTATAGGCAAGGCCAGAGGAACTGAATTATGTTTAGGCATGAGGAAAAGATCAGAAATATCAACTCAACACTTGGGGTCTCATTCCCAATATCTGTGCTCCTCTCAGTGCAATAGGCGTGGATTTTGTTTAAATGAGACGAATCCGTAAAGAGCCAATGGGACAGAAGAAATGCCTCTGCTATGGCCTGGATATGTCCACAATTTTTTTTGTTAGAAATTTAAGCCCCAAATTTATATGTTAATGATGTTTGGAGGGAGACCCTCTCGGAAATAATTAGGATTCAATGAAGTCATGAGCATGAGGTCCTCATGATGACATTAGTGGCTTTGTCTCACTGTGTCATGCCTTTGTCACGTTACAACACACTGAGCGGACTCACCAGATGCTGATTAGATAGATAATAGCATTTTGCTCTTGAACTTTCAGGTCTTCAGGTCCAAACAAACGTCTATTGCTCTATCTCTGATAGTTTGTTAGGGCAATAGAAAATGGACGAAGGTACCTACTGAACGAGACTTCTGGAAAAGCTATTGTCTTTCTGATAAAAGGCTAAAATCTGGAGAAGAAATTTTGGTCACGAGGATGAAAGTTCCAAGCTAAGGGTGGCAAGGCAGAAAGTTGCAGGGAGCTTGGGACTTGGCTGACCCTCCAGACATACCCTATTAACATTGCTGTGTTTCCTGCCAAGGTGTGAAAGCAAGGTCTGTGTGTGGGCGGGCAGGTGTGCAAGCGGATGCATTTGAGTGGCCACAGTTGGTGAAGAAGGAGGTCCTGGAGGTATCTAGGAAGATGAATGAATGGATGATGGATGTTTGTGCATCTGTATGTATCATGCTGGACCTTGGGCAGTGGTAGGTGTGAGAATAACATACTCAATCCAAGCCCGATTTCTACCCCTCTCTGCTCTGTCTAATAAGAGAAGGATTGATACATTCTGGCTCAGTGATGCAGGGTTTCTCTCTAGAATAAGGAAGAGATTCTGAAACTGGTGCTGATGGAGACACAGAGCTGGGAATATACTAAAAGGCACCAAATAACACATTCAAATGGCTAGACTGTACAGTGTTCTAGTTTGAGTGCGAAGTGTTCCTTGCAGGCCCATGTGTTAAGACCTTGGTCCCTGCTGGTGGCACTGTTTTGGAATGTTGTAGAATCTTTACCACATGGAGCCTATGGTGGGATTTGAGGGCTCTTGACTGGCTCTGTGTCTGGCCCATAGTCTCTGTTCCCTGATTTGTTGAGATGTGAGCAGTCTCTTGTCCCTGTTGCCATGGACCCAGCTGCTTCAGCAGCCATGCGTTTCCTGTCATGATGGAATGTCCCCTATCAAACCATAAACACAAACCCTTCTTCCTTTGTTTCTTGTCTGGTATTTGGTCGCAGCGATACAAGAGAAAAGTAGCTAATGCATTTAAATTAAAAAGCAGTTGATGCATTTATGAAGCCCAGTAAGGGCATAAGGAAAAACGAACACTCCGTTGATTCATCATTATCACCAGGACAAAGGTTCTCCTGGAAACTGTTTCTGCCTGATTCTGCTGCTGGTGTGCTCTGCCAACATGCATCCCCGTGCAGGTACATCCTCCGCTCTATCACAGGAACTGTTTTCTTTTCCCAGCTGCAGCACGGGTCCTGCCTCAGCTCTGCCGTAGGTTTGTTCCTTCTCCTTTACCTGGCTGAAGGCCAGATCTGGTCCTATGAAGTTAAGTTCCATTGACATTTCAACCAGTAAACCCTTCCCTTGAAGTTGAAATCCCTACCTATCACTTCATCGGGGCTGTTGTTATTTCCCGTGAGGCTCCTGGCAACTTGAGGGTGGCAACCATGACATATTTGATTTCTCCTCAGTGATATTCCAGTGGTGGGGAATGGAAGGGGAGGGAAAAAAACCTCTCAGGGAATAATCTTCATAGCTAACATTGTTTAGGGCTGCCTTCATTTGGTGACGACACAAAAGCCAAACTGAAGATCTCATCATTGTGTTTGCATTTTATCCAGCACACCCATGTCTTGCTTTGCACAAGGGATTACCGCTGCCACACTTCCTGCTTTAGCTTGCCTTTAGTGCCGTGCCTTGATGTGGTACGAACTTTATAAATAAGGCAGAGCGATGCCGAGGTCAGGCAAAGGCTGAGGAGGAAATCCTGCTCTTGGTGAATGAAGCAGCCGGAACTCAGAGATGTGTAACAGATCAGGCTAGTGAGAGAAAACTCTGGGGCATGCAGAGGAATTGAGAACAAATGGAAGTGGGCAGATTCGATGTAATGCATTCCAAGATCCAGAAGTTAGGTAAGGGGGTTTGCGATGACGTCCTAGTCTAGTTGCCGAAACAGTTGTTACTGACTGGGTAGCTGTGGTGTTTTGAATGAAAATGTCCCCCATAGGTTCGTGTATTTGGACACTTCGCCTCCAGTCAGTGGTGCTATTTGGGGAGGTGTGGCCTTGTTAGAGGTCGTACGTCACTGAAAGTGGGCTTTAAGAGGGTGAAGACCCGTGCCATTCCTGTTTGCTTCCTCTGCTTCATGCTGTCACGTACAATGTGGGCTCTCAGCTTGCTTCTGCGTCCACCACACCTACCTGTTGCCATGCCACCGTCTGTGATTTGACTCTTATCGCTTCTTTCTTTAAGCTGCCTTGGTGTATTTCAACCCAAACACAGGAGAAGGCAGCTCACTGGATGCCATGGGGATGATGAGATGTGTAATGTAAGGACCACTGTACTATTTTTGTCTCTCCAAGACAACAACGAAGGGTTCTGCATTGTCAGATTAGTAGAGGATGTCATTGAGAAATACAAAACAGCCTAACCCCGGCTTATTCGTGCATCGTATAAAATGTTAATTTATATGATACATATGATTTTCCCTCTTCTCTTCTCTTCTCTTCTCTTCTCTTCTCTTCTCTTCTCTTCTCTTCTCTTCTCTTCTCTTTTCTTCCCTCCCTTTTTTTGTAGGTGGAATTCTCCCTATTGTTCAGTCTAGCCTGAAACTTGGTATATAGCCCAGGCTGGCCTCCCAAACTGCTGGAAATAAAGGTGTAAACCACAAGACCTCTTTTTCATCTTTATTATCTTTATTATCAAAGATGATGCCTTGTTCCTTTCTTGGCTTGTCATCCATGCAGACACTCTTCCCTGCAGAAGTCTTTGCCCTTGGGATCTGATTTCCTACAGGCAAGGTTGGCTCACACCCACAAGTGCTATATCTGTAAAAGAGAAGGAGCCTGGAAGGCTTTCACCTTGGTCAGAGGACCACCCACCAATTCTGGCATCTCTGTGCCTTCTTTGTTCTCCAGCTCTGGTCTAATTTGACCTCTCATTATTGGGCTTTTGAGACCATCTATTCCCACCCAGGCCTACAGATTAAGAAAGAGAAACTTTCATTGCCCTCTTACAAAATTTTCCATTTTGCTTTGCATCTGAGTTGGGACAAAGTCACTGTCTCGAGTGCCTCAGTTTTCCTGTGTATAAAATATAACTCACAAAATCCCTTCTTGGAGAAAAAATGCAACATTTTAAGGGGGTGTTTATGTCTTAAAAATGAATGAATCTTCTTAGACAGAAATGGTAGCCACTAAGTACCACTGACAGGGACCTCCTTGGGGAAGTGGCTGGTTCCTATTGAGGACAATAGGCACAGAGAATCTGGTTAGTCCTGAATACAAGCAAACTGTTCAAAGAAGGCTAGAGTGGGTACACAGGCACATTATGGAGACTCAGGAACTGACCAGGTAGGCTAGTTTAGGCATCAGTAGCTACAAGTGGAACATATCTAGTACTTTACACCCCAACTTTAGTGCTTCTTAAAAGAAAAAGAACCCCCTTTGTTAATTATTTCCAGAAGAACCTAGGACATTGCATCATTATTTTGAAAACTGGCAAGTAAAAGAATCAAGCATTTACTGACATATACTATGTGAATTCTACCTCAGGGAAACCAAATAGTTGGGCAGGAAGTTTTCCTTTTATATGACTATTCTGCCTAATAAATAAAACATGAATGATGGCCCCAAAATAGAATATTTTACAATCTAACATTGAGTAAACAGATTCTGCTCCAAGCTTCTCAGTCTTGCGCTGACACTGTAAGCTACACAATGCCTTTGTTATAGGGCATTTAGCATATTTCTAGACCCTTCTCCGTGAGATTCCTACAACATCTCTTTGTCAAGGTATGATGATCAAAACTGCAGACACTGCCATGCTCCCTGGGAGGACAAGATAACCCCAACACAAACTATTGATTACCTAGGCAATAGCTACCAATGACTAATGCTACATCAAGGACAACCAGTCATTATGGACATACATAACATTGTAATCATTGGAAGAAAGAAAACTAAATAGCACCAAAACACTTTAAGTGATATGAACAAAGCTTCTATATTGGTGGCTTTTCTCACTATTGTGACCAATGCTTGTCAAGGAACAAGTTAAGGAGGGAGGACCTGTGGCACGGTCTATCGCCCCTTGGTAGGCATAGCACATGGGTAGCACGGTAGAAGTAGCACAACCAGGAGACTGCTTTCTCGTATGTCCATGGATGGGGAAGCGTGGACCTGGCAATATTGATACCCACATGACTTTTCTTCACATGACTTTCTGGTTTTTTTTTTTTTCCTTCCTGTTCAGTCGGAGCAGCCCACCCATGGGGTTAGGAGTGCCACATCGATGCTGGGTCTTTCTTCCTCAGCAGCCTTTCCTTAGAGATAACCTTCCCAGCCCAGTCCAGAGGCGCGCCTCTCAGGCAAGTCTAAATGAAGTCAAACAAGTCGGATGCTGTGACTAGGTGCTCCTCTCGGGCAGACTTGTTCATTCTGGTGGACATCCTTGTAGCTTTTGTTTGAGCATTGTCCAGCTTATTCCTACCATGATAGCTACTGTCCAGGAAAGGCCTGGCCTGGGAAGGGGTTAGATGTGGGTGTGAGTCCCAGAAGGAAGGAACTCAACAAGACCTATGATATAATAGAACTGTGGCCTGCTCACAGACCCTAGAGAGGGGAGGGTACCGTGTTTCACAGGGTCTGTGGAGATGGGGGAGCCAACAGTCCATACACATGTTCAATTAGCAAGGAGAGGAAAAGAGAAAGAGAATATAGGGAGAGAAGGGGAGGGGGAGGGAAAAGACAGACACAGGGAGACAGAGTGAAAGTGAATTAACGCTACAATTCACTGAGGTCCAGATTTGTATCTAGGCAGAATTCCTAAGAGGAATTCTAGTTGGTGGATTCCAGGCAGACATAGTCACCCTGTAGCTCATAGGTCACGCGGGACACAGATAGCTATGAATCACAAACATACTTAAAACAAGAGATTTTTTGTGATTTTTTTTCTGTTTTTGGTTAACTCAATTGTATGGCTCTCAAATATGAGCTTTGTAGATGACTATGTTGTGTTCCACTCTCAAAAAGTTGAAGCCAGGCAATGGTGGCTCATGCCTTTATCCTAGCACATGGGGCAGAGACAGGCAGATCTCTATAAGTTTGAGGCCAGCATGGTCTACAGAGCACGTTCCAGGGCAAACAGGGATACACAGAGAAACCCTGTTTCAAACAAACATGTACATTCTTTCAGGGGCTGGAGAGATGACTCAGATGTCAAGAGCACTGGGGACTGGGCTGTTCCATCACCCACAGGGCAGATTACTACTGTCTAACTTCAGTTCCAGGGACCCAACACCCTCACACAGATGCACATGCAGGCAGAACACCAATGCACATAAGACTAAAATAAATAAATCAGTAAAGAAAAATGTACTCCTTAAAAAATGTTGGCTGTACCTGGTAAAGAAAGCAGTCCTGGATCCCATGAAGGCATGCTGTACCTGTGAGGTACAGCATAATTGATGACCACATAGGGGACGTGGTCTGTGGACAGTCAAGTCTTGCGTATCTAGCTGTCCTATCGGTTGAATAAGGCAAGTGCCCAGTTGATGACTTTGGGGAACCGAGAGAAGAACCGAAAGCTGTCAAGATGAGTGGCATTTCTAGAGTGAGAAAATCTAATTTGTTTTTTAAAAGAAGATGCCAAGACAATAACAAACTGTAAGGATTCACTACGGCCATGATTCCCAAGATACAGAGATGTATTTTATTTATTTTAAATGATGTGTGTATGTGTCTCTGTGTGAAGGTATGTCTATGTGTGAGCACATGTGCATGTATAAGTACATGTGAGTGCAGGTAGTGGTTAATGCAGGTACATGTGTGAACCCACGTGCATGTGTGAGCCCATGTGTATGTGTGAGCACATGTGTATTTGTGAGTACATGTGCATGTGTGAGTACATGTGTATGTGTGAGTGCAGGTACATCTGAGGGCAGGTGCATCTGAGTGCAGGTCCATGTGAGTATATGTGTGTATGTGTGAGTGCAGATGCATGTGAGTATCTGTGTATCTGTGAGTGCAGATGAGTTCAGATGCTTGTGTGAGTGCAGGCTCATGTGGAGTCCATAAAAGGGTGTTGGGTTCTCAGGAGTTACAGGCAGTTGTGAACTGCCCTATGTGGGTGCTAGGAACCTACCTCTGGTGCTCTTGTGAGAACAGGAAGAACTCTCAACTATTGGACCATCTCTCCATGTTCCATAATATAGAGTTTTAAACATGCACGCATGCTCTGCAGAAGTCCTGCCATAGTCAGAAGATTCACTGCATCTACACCGCCAGCCTTGTCTCACCTCACTGGGCTGCTTGGAACATGATGTCAGTGTGCACTCCATTTTCTGCCCTGGAGCTGGCTCTGACAATGGGTACCCAGAGTTAGTGGAGTCGAGAAGTAGGGTCAGGCTCCATCCTGGTGTTAATTAGCTATTAATCACTGTGAGTAATGGATTAACCGATTCATGGTTTTCATAAATTTGTCAGCTCTTCGGTTAATGCAGAGCCTCACGCAGTGCCCTTTGACATCTATCATCCCGTTGCTGGATTGGCTGGCCTTCTCTGCACATTGCAGAGCTTGGCTATTCAGGGGATGACAGCTGCTCAAATTTGGAACTTGCTGTGCCTTGTACAGAAGGTGGAGAGATTTGGGAACCCAGGGATACAGACAGGAAGCCAGTGAATTAATGACACATATGGACTTCCGTCATGCAGGAAGGCACCGGGTATTTTGTATCAAGATAATGGCTTTGAAGAGTTAACTTATATCCTCCCCCTCCCTTCCTGCAGCTCCCCCCTCCCATCATTCTTCCTTGCCAGCTCCTCCCTCCCTGAAAGCAGCCAGGCCATCTAATGTTTGTCGCCTTGGGGGACGGATATGGTAGGGTTGAAAGCCAATGTCAGACCTGGCATTTTTTGCTGACTTATCCCTGTCAAGAAGAGCCATGCCCACAGGGAGAATGTCATGCATCAGACTCACTCCCTACACTCACCCTTACCTTCAAATCTCGATGAGAATTCCTTGAGGTTAAGAAAAGAGAAAAGACCTCCTACCTTCAGGGGCTAGGCTGACAGGGACCTCCATGCCCCAGGGTGGTGCTGGCCAGACTCAGATGTCCCCCTTCACCTCTGTTCCCTTGTGCACAGATTGATAATGAGGCAGATGGAAAGGAAATTAAGGGACATAGCAAAGGAAGGGATCCACTCACTCCAATGTCTGGTTGCAGCCTCCTCCCAGCTCCAGATCAAGAATTCCAGCATAATTAACATTTGCCACGAGGTCACTGATATAGGCACAGTGTTCCTTTTACATGAAGAAGAATATTAAAATGGCAATGACCCATGATTAGGCCCTATGACCTTTTTTTTTTCCTAGATATTTTCTGGGTATCTCACAAACAGGACAAAAATGTTTGTTTACAGTAAAAACATCTTAGCTTCCCATGTAAGCTTTGCCAGCTGGATTTTACCTTATCATGGGTCATCCTATTCTCCACCAGAAAATACCTCAGGGGCTCCTCTTTAGCACCTGTTAAGATAAAAGCTTCAAAAGTCACCAACATAGTAAAAACAATGAAGCAGGAGCCTCTTTAGAGAAGCCCATACCTCTCATTGTTTTATATCTAGGATTAAAATCTATATTAAAATCTCTTTTAATAAAATCCAGCACTGCTTCGTACTGGCTTATTCAGAAAGTTCTTCTCTGTGGCAAGCCAAGGATCCAGTGTTACCTCAGTCAAGATCCCTAAAGGCTGCCCAAGGTGACAGTATGGAGCTGTGTCTTCTTACGTGAAGCTGCTGCTGCTGAGTTCCTGAAACTGGAAATCCCTGGCAGTTAGCAGCCCATGATGTCTCAGGGACCTGTGGACCAATGCCTTCCTCAGTAGACACATGCACAGCCAGATGGCATCAAGGATCGGATGGTCGCCCTTTAATGATCTTGCTGCATATAATTGCTCTACCTCAGGAAGATGGAGCTGCAGAATTTGGCTAAACCAACTTCTTGCAGTCCATTCAGACAGAACAAGGCTGCGGCCGGTCTTCAGGGCTTCCATGCCATATATCGCCACTACAGCTCCAACTACCTCCATTAAGGGAGCAATAGTCTGTGTATGACTATCACTTCCCCTTTCTCCCCAACACAGTTCAAAATGCCTCTTCTGTAGTCCACTGTTCATGTGTGTGCAAACACGAATCTGAGGAAAGGAAGCCTAAACTCTGTGCCTTCGCCTTGAGCACTCAGATTCCAAACGTGGAAAGCATGTTTGGTTGCAAATGATTAGAAAACAATCTGAGCAAGTTTACCCAACGGAAAAGGCTTTATTCTAAAGATTCTGGGATGTGGACCCAGATGTGAGACACAGGCAGAGGCAGGGCCTTGACACTCGTCATCTCTCTCTTCTCTGTTCATCATGAAGTCTCTTGGCTGTGGCAGTCTGGCTTCTCTGCACGGCTCCTACAATGCTGGAATCTGATGTATAACATTGGGTCTTTGTAAGGATGATGCTGGGACCTGCCTACCTGCATCATTGGATCTCTGCTCTACATCAGACTCACTGTATCAAAGTCTCTGGGAAAGCGACCTGGGAATATGTTTTGAAAGGGCTTCTAATCTTCATAGTTCTCTGCTCTAAAGTCTGGGATCTTCTGAGTGACAGCTTCAGACAAATGCAGAGGCCTCCTAGCAGACTCTCCCACCCTTTAGGGGAGGCAGAGGAGGGAAATTGAGGATTCCCCAGACTTCAGGACATAGGTGGGTCCTTCCAGCGCGGTGCCTGGGCACCTCCACGGTGTCCGTGTAAATAAAACAACTGACTCCCACCTTAGTTGAGCTAGTGCTTTCGGTCATTAAGCTGTGCTCACAGACTCCAGGAAACTCTATTTGCTTCAGTCATCTGTGAACCCACTGGCTGACCTCACAGGCTGATGCTATACAAGCCGGGATGAAATCTTCCTTAAGGTCTCCAGTTCATCTACAGGTGGCCTCTTGAGTCATTTCTGGTTGTGAGAGCCAAAACAGGCTGCCTACAACATGCTCTCTGTGTGCTGGGCTGGCATCCCCCCTACAATGAATTTCCATTCAGTTGAAGAGGGCAGATGGTCAGCCACAGATCAACCACTAAGGGTTCTGCATCTATAAATGTACTTTCAAAGTATTCTTTCCTCTTCTTTTCCTTGTAGAAAATGTGCAGACAGGATGAGCGCTAGTGAGGATACAGCCTCCTGACTTCCTGGACATGGACATGGCTGTGCTAAGAATGTGGGGTAATAGCGTCATAGACTATATTGGTGGAAGAAATGTGAGCAGGGAAGACAGCCAAGCTAACAACATGGGTGTGTGTGTGCATAAATAACTGGGAACAGGCATCCCAGTCTGTCACTTGCGAATCCATTGACACATTCACCTTCCCTACAGCTGTGGCTCTAAGCATATGCCCTGCTCTCGGAGTCTCTCTAGGTCCCAGGTGCAGAGTGCCTCTCCATCTTCTGTTGCTCAGTGCTGGAGATCCTGACAGGCCTATTGGAAAGAGCCAATCAAAGCAGCAGAGAATGGAAAGGGTGCCAGATGGAAACACAGACCAAGAGAAACGCCTGAAGGCAATCATTCCACAGAGATGGCAAGAGGAGGACTCATGTCACACTGTTCAAATGTCCCTTCCCATGAGTCTCCCAAATTATTTACACAAAAGACCTTTTCATCCAACAGGGAGAAGTGCCTGCAAACCTTGCTTTTCTGAGACAAGACAGCATGCTGCCCAATGCCTGTGCTTTGGGGTCAAGCCAGCATGAGCTGTAATCCAGATCTACTCTTCCTAGGAGTCATGAGTTTAGGAAAGTTACTTTTTGTTTCTTGCCTCTCTGTGTTCTTAACCTTTGGCCTGAACCTCAAACGTTAACCTTTAAACTAAGCACACAACCCATTCACATTAAAATGGGTAAATAAATGGCAGCATAGTCATGTTCCAGAAAATTCTATAGCTGGAAGGATGAGAAATCTGCAACATACATAATACAACAGTGCACAGGTGAACCTCACACACTAACACTGAACAGACAAGCCAGACAAGAGAGTATCCACAGAGTACATGAGCATGCATGCAAAGTGAAAGCGGGGTGAAACAAATGTGTGTTGTCATAAGCTGAGGTGGGGGTTACCTAACGTGGGGTAAGAGAATGGAAGCATGGCTGTGAGACAGGAGTTAGCGCCCTTAAACATGTTCCTCAACCCATGGGTTGTGACCCCTGAGGGGTGTTGAATGACCCTTTTACAGGGGTCACCTAAGACCATCGGAAAACAGATATTTACATGACAATTCATAACAGCAGCAAAATTATAGTTGTGAAGTAGCAACAAAAATAATCTTATGGTTGGGGGCGACCACAACATGAGGAACTGTGTTAAAGAATCTCAGCATTAGGAGAGTTGAGAACCACTGCCTTAGACAGTAAGAGCAGGGCCCATGGTGGGTAATCTAGTCAAAAACTCATGCGACCCCTTCCCTGAATGAACCAGTTATTCTGAGCCATGGGGATATACATAGGGTGAATGAGACTTCTTACTGACTTAGCCTTTCATGGGCTCAAAAAATGACCAATCCCAATAAAGATGACCTTCAATCCCCATCCAATTCCTGCCATAATATCCACTAACCCCCTCTCCCCAGCATGCACTCACACGCACACACACACACACACACTACTTGCCAGGGCAACATGGCTGCATTCATACTTTGGAGCCCCTCCTACTCTAGCTACTCTTTCTCATTTCCGTTTAATAAATACAAGCTCATTCTGCCACTCTTTGCCCACATTGCTTTCTTCTCATACATGAGACGATGAGTCAGAAGCCAGTGGCTTCAGGTGGCTTTAGTGGTGGCTGAGTTTCCGGGACTGCAGCTTCCACTTAAAACCACCCTAGCCAGGAAGGGTTCTTTGACAGTCATCTCACCTCACTGGGCCCCCACATCCCATTCTTTCCTCTGAGTGGGGTTTCTTCAGCGTGTCCAGTTTGTGTAATTCATGATGTAAGTCTTTAAGTAAGTCAGTTTCTGTATAAATGCTACTCTTCAGTAAGGCTTTCAATAAGTGGCTCATATCAGATCAATTGAGAAAAGTGTGGGGACTAGTGTGGTGGCAAGCATGTCAGCTACTTACTGAAGTCACCATTTCTTACTGTCCTGTGTGGGAATTGGCAATGAAAGTAGTTTCTTCTGCAAAGACCTGTCCCATCTGAGTAAGGCTTGAAGCCCGGGTTTTGAATAAGGGTCTGGGTTTTTAGGCAGAGGCAGATTCCTCAGCATCCATCCTTTCTAATTCAGAGACTTATTCATGTGTGTGTGGATCGAGGAGAGTACATTCATCCCCGAGTGCCCAGATTTGAGCTGATAGCGCTTTAAATATTTTTTAATCCACATGCCACTAACAAGAAAACAAAAGCCTACCCCCTGTCCTCTTGCGAGTGTGCAAAAAATAACTTGGCAGGCCAGTTTCTGTTGTCCTTAACTCATTTATACTCCCCCTAGCTTCCTCTCTGGGTAAAAATAGCAGCTTAATCTATTGACAGACAAGGGCTTTCCACAGTTGGGACTCCATTTGGAGCTGTGTCTCTTCGCTGCTGATTCTAATAGAGATGTTTGGGGACATGATGGACGCTCTAGAATGTCCTCCTGTCAGCGCAGCAAAGAAGACAAACAGTAGCCCGATCTGGAAAACAGGGCCTCCCCATAAACCAGCTGACATAAGCTCAGTGGTACTTCACCCCACATAAAGATCTTAATAAACAAACTCGCTGGTCAGCATATTGCTGAGGCAGATTTAAGCATATCCCATGCATTCTGGGCCCCTCCACAAGTCTGCAGCTTGTGCACAAAGCCAGGCCAGGCTTAGCAGAGTGTAAGGAGTGTGAGTAAAGGGAAGAAACCTCTTGTTTATAACACCATAACAGAGCCACAGTGTGAGGGCCCTATGTCGGAAGCCCAGTACTCCCAACTGCAGTTTCCACAATGGAGTCAGCATTAAGAAGCAGGAGGGGAAAGCTGAAGTCCTCATCTTGATCCATCAGATCTGCTCCAGCTGGCTTTCTACCTAGATCTTCTTTACCTTTTCTGCGGACCCCATCTGCTTTGCCAGCTTTCCATTAGTCTACCCTTTGATCAGACAGACTCTCAAGATTGCTGTCCTGGATCTTATGACCGTCTGTGGCTTGGGCTGCATCCCTTAACCTTTCTTAGCCCGAGACTGCTTGTCTGTAAAATGGGGAACACAGTGGACCGGCCCAGGACTCTTATCAGGATAAAATGTGCTAATGTACACAGAAGCTCTGAAAACTGTGCTTGGTTGGATTGCTGGGAACACTCAGCAAATGACAGTGATTATTCAGCCTCTTTCTGAATTATTCAGCTCTTTCACTCACATAGATGTAGTCACCCATCCCATGTCAATCGGGGAGGAAAATGCCCAGTCCGAGGGGTTTGGAGAGCTGACCTGGATTTCGTGAATTTTAAAATAGTGCTTGAATTCCTGAATTGCAGGTAGAGTGTAAAGGCTGGTGTCTTCTTCAACAGAACTGCTGATGTCAACATTTTGGATCATGTGATTTATTGTATGGTGGGCTGCCCTGGGTAGGGTGGTTAATATTATCCTTGGCTTATCTCCACTGGCTGCTGCTAGGAACCCCTTCCTAAATCATGACACACATGTCTACCGAAATTGTCAATGTCTCCTAGGGACAGAAGTGTCTCTTGTTGAGGACCACTGGGCTGGGCCAAGACTTTTCTTTAGAGCTGGAGAAGTGAGACCTGAGTGAACATGAGAAGAGGAGGAACAGGAAGCTGCCCAAGGACCCTTCCCTAATTGCCACTCCAAGTTCTATTATTGGGGGGGAAATTCAGAACACCCAAAATAGCAACTTTTCAAAAATGAAAGGTGGAGTCGGGCTCTCTGTCTGAAGGTTTTGGTGGCCGTTTGGCCTCATTGATTCTGGGTTATGTGAGATAGCACACCATGGTGGAAGGGGTGGGAACTGGGGATAGAGCAAGCTACTTCCCTCACAGGAAGGAAGCAAAAGAGAGAAAGAAAAGGAAGGGTTCCAATATTTCTCTCATGGGCATGTGCCCCCCCCAATGACGTAAATCCTCTGATTAGATGCAATTCCAACAGGTTCCACCTTCTTCTAGTAGTGCCACAAGCTGAAAACCAATTAACCCACGGTTTGGGATCAGCCATCCACATTATAGCCCTTGCCCTCTTTATATGGTGCTTTGAAAACAGGAGCGGAAGGCCAGCACAAGACCCTGTTACCTCCTTCACTGACCTGTGGGGACTTCATTTTATTTATACTTATGTGTTTGTGTGTGTGCCTGTATGAGCGTGTGTGCACCACACCCATGCAGGTGACTATGGAGGCTAGTGGGCTAGAGGTTGTGAGCCACCTGTGGTGGGATCTGGGTACTGAACTCAAGTCCTCTGAAAGTTTACTAATTTTATAAGCAACTCCTTCCTGGGCATGTCCACTTGACACGAGTGTGTGAACAAAGAAACACACAAGGAAAATCACACTCACAAAATCCAACCAGCTCTGCAAACGTCCTCGGCCCTTAGATGATCTCTCCCAAGCTATTTATAACGTTTTATGAAGGTTCCTAGGCTTTATCATTATTAATTTTCCTCCACTGGTTTAAATCCAGTAAGTGTTTAACCACATCGGGTCCCGATTTCTAGTGTTGTCTTCATTTTGTTTCACACATGAGGATTTCATTTCCGTGCATTTATTTTCCATTTCCACACTTACTTTTGTAAAACCATAGGGTCAAAATGCAATAAAATTTTCAAATACCTGCAGAAGCAGCTGTTGGCTGATAGTACCACTGTGCAACGTTCACAACAGTCACTCTTCAGCCGGTTAGCAAAGGTCTCAGCTTGACACAGGGAAACTGGTTGAGAGGTTTCAGTGTAAATGTGTGAGTGGATGAAATAAGCAGAAAATCTCAGGTTAGGAATGTTGAAAAGGTGCAAGTAATTAGGAGAAGCTGAGTTCTCAAGGTGACTTACAAGGCACTATGTCATGGCATATATTTTATTCTTTTGCTTTGTTTCAGGACAGGGAATTATATATCCACGCCTTCAATGTGCTTAGTAGCTCTCCGTACTCTTCAACTTCTGAGTCTCCTGCCTCTACCTCCCAAGAGCTGGGGCCACATGCATGTGTCACTATTTTACAGGCCTGGTCTGTAAAATAGTAGGATGGGAAGGACACAGTGAGGACAGCCTGTGGTGGCAGAGACCCACAGAAGGCTGGTTCCAGGCCCTGGGATGGTCCCCTCTGACCATGAGCATCAAATAGGCCCTACAAAGATTTTCCTGTCTTACTTGTTCATGCCCCGATAAAGGACTAAGCAGCATTGATTAGGAAACGATTCATTTTTTTTTCCTCCACCATTTCCTTGTAGCTCCTTTGATCTTTTCTTGAGTTCTTAGAATGTCTTTCAGGCTGCAGTGGATGGCCACTGACGGAAAGGCAGCCTGGGTTCATTTTTCCGGGTGGTTTCTTCTTGTCGGCCTGAGAGGGGAATGGGCATGCTGATGAATGGGAGCTCCTGGAAAGCCAAGTCTGCTTGATGCCGTAGAGGAGACTCACCAGAATTGGTCCCTACAAAGAGAACTGTAGCTAAGCACCCACTACAGTGGGGAAGGAGTAAGTGCATCACTGGGGATCAGTTGAGACAGGTTTGGGTAGACGGACAGAAAGGCTGGGGGCCTCCAGTCGGTATTCTCCAGAGCCACTGTCTGATGTAGCATGGGCATAGAGTACCACGGGCTCCTACTGGGAGGGGAAGATTTGTTTTCCTGTTTCAAGAACTTTAATTGGATGTTCGGGTTCTACTGGCTTTTCTGGCAAATAAAGACCGCTAAACTTAAAGGCCATTTAGGAGCCGAGTGTGGGAAGATGACTTCATTGTTTATTTTTAAAGTTGCATTGTAGGTTATTTTTACTGCAAAATGCCATTTCCATATGATTCATCTATACGTGTACACAGCCCCCTTGTTGAATTCTATCACTCTCTTATCTCCTCTACAGATCTCTTTCCAGACCACCCCCCTCTCACTTCCATGTCTTAAAGGAAAAAAGAAATGTATCGTACATATTAGAGCAAGCATGTGGCATGTGCCTATTTAGGTCTGGCTTATTGCTCCTAACAGGGTATTTTCTAGCTCCATATATTTTCTCTGAAAATGACAGTTGGCTCTTCACAACTAAATGGAACCCCATCAGGCACACATACCATGTTTCTTTACACACTGGTCTGTTATGGACCACTGCATTCTCCTCTACTTTGCTCAGGGATTCTGACTAGGGTTGGTGAGGGAGTGAAGAACAGACAGACATAAAGACACATAGACACATGTACAGAAAAGCTGTGTGCATTCTGACAGAGCGGCACTAACTACTAAGCAACAGCCAGGAACCTCAGCAAGCTATTAGGCACAGCACGGGGGAGGGGCTAGCTCGTCTTGGTAGGAAGTGACTGTAGCTGAATAGTCTCAGGAAGCTGCCGATGCTGGGTTTTGTACACACAGGGTCAGTCGTTCCCCTGACTCAGGGAAGGAAGTGGGAAGCGTTCCCGGTTTTCCATGGACCACAGGTCCTGGTCCTTGACATGGCCAGCTTGTGTCTAATATGCATTCACTGATGGGGACCGAGGCTGAGTCTATAATATAGCTACTGTGAACAGTGCTATAGTCAATGCAGCCATGTAAACATCTTCGTGGTCAGCTGACTTGGACTGTACTCAGGAGGGTGTAGCTAGATCATATGGTAATTCAACTTTTAGTTCTCTGAGGAAGCGCTACCCTGATTTCCACATCAGCAGTGTATATGGGTTCCTTTCTCCCTGCATCCTCATCATGTGCAGAAGACGGTTTCAGAAGCAATGAAAACCAAGCAATCAACTTGGTCTAATCGGGAACAAAAGGGAAAGGAGTTTCAGATGCTCACAATGTTAGCTTCGCCACCAGCAGCTTGGTGTGCTGTACTTTAATCTTGATTTCTATCTTCCTTGTCTGTCATATACTCTGGGAAACATCTTGCAAGACTTGTCTCTGATGATATTTTACATGTATTTGTTTGTAAAGAGTATTTTCAGTTGTGAGTGCCTGCATGAATTTATGTGAACCACATGTATGCAGACAGGTGCCCATGTGGGGAGGCTGGAAGAGAGCATTAGATTTCCCGGAGCTACTGTGAGCCATTGAGCAGGCACTGGGGACCAAACTTGGGTCCTGTGCTTTTAACCACTGAGCCATCTCTCCAGCCCTATCCTTTGCATGTGCTTCTACAGTACTGTTGCCACACCGTGTGGCTACTCAGCAGGTTAAAGAGTTTGCCACCAAGCCTGATGGCCTGAATTAGATCTCTGGAACCCACATGGCAGGCAGTGAGAACTGGCTCCAGCTGAGTAGCCACAGGGGACAGACTGCAGGACACCCTCTTCCTTGTGGTGGGTACTCAAATCTGCAGGCACCTGTTTAAAATGATGCAGTGTTTGCCTAGAACCTATTATGCACAACCTCCCATGCACTTTAAACAGGCTCTGGACCACTTTCAATACCTGACACAAAGTAAATGCCATGGAAATAATTATGCTATACCGCTTAGGGAATACCTGGAAGAGGAAAAAAACGTGAGAATGTGTTCAGTAAAGGCACACTTTCTCAATTCTTATTCTTTTAATTTTTAATTCCCTTGCTTGCGTGTGTGTGTGTGTGTGTGTGTGTGTGTGTGTGTGTGTGTGTTCATATGTGTGCATGTATGGATATCTGAGAACAACTTTTTGGTTTGGATTGGTTTTCCTTTTCCATCATGTGGCTCCCAGGAGATCAAACTCAGGCTATCAGGCTTAGCAGTTAGTGCTTTTACCCACTAAGCCAGACCTCAATTATTTTTGATACAGGTTTTTTTGTTTGTTTGTTTGTTTGTTTTTGTTTTTGTTTTTTTTTCTGTTGCTTTAGAATCCTCAGGAATGGAGGGAAGACTGTATGCTGACTTAACTTTTTTTCATCTCTGATGTTTAGCATAACATGCTTGGCACATAGTAGGCCCTCAAGTGATGTTTATTGCCAAAGCAGGTCTGAAAAAAAAACAAAGGGGAGATTCTCTATAGTAAACAGTCTACCAAGCCACCATTTTCCCAAGGACATGTTTGGCTGGAATTATCCATTTGCATGCTTGCATTTCTCTGCTTTCCAAAGGACAGAGTTGTCTTTTTTTTTCTGGGAGCCTGAATGAGGAAGGAAAAGTGAATTGGAACTAATTTTTGTTCCAGGCATTCTTACATATGTAAGCCAGTATCTGACTGGTATTATTAGTTCTTTGAGGGCTACATGAGGTTGACAGAAGGTCATCCTTCTGTGCTGAAGGGCATGCTCAGAAGACCTGGAAGCCCAGGTCAACTTCCCATCACCCTGGTAACATCCTGCAGCTGTAGGTTCAGGTTCCTGGAGGCATCACCCTATAGTGATTCTAATCACTGCCGAGATTGCACATTGACTTCACCACATAGAAGTCAACACAGAGTCACTCTGGAAGCAAACAACAGAATCTGCACCGCCATGTTTCCCAGAAGCCACTTCTCTCAGGCAAGAAGAGTTGTTTACAGAAGTTTCTACCAAAGTGTGGCTGTTTAGAAACTGTCTTTGAACTCTGATGGTTATTGGTAGTTCCTTAACAGTCTCCTTAAAAACTTCTGTCCAGGGCTTAATTCTATTATTGAAGAAACGGCAGGGTTCTTAATACAAGGGCTGGTTTGTAATAACTTATCTATGAAGTCCATTAAATTGCAACTATGATAAAAAATCACTAGAAGAGTCATTTCTATTGTAACATTGTATGTGCCTTTTAAGGAAGACAGTCTAAGAGTCTTTTTTACAAAAAGAAATGGCTTCATTTTGAGTCACAGAATTCTAGGTTACTTGCCCACTGGCCACGAGCCTGTGAGCCAATCATCAAGAGTAAACATTATCCATGATGTGATTTCTCCCAAACTGTGGGGAAGACTGTGGGGAGCTGTCTTTGCAGGGCTGCAGTTGGAGCCAGTGGACTTGTTCAGTTCGTACCTAAGAGGGGGAGTGTGGATTGAGAAAGTCTAGGTAAAGACATTAAGAGAAAGACAGGCACATGGGATAGAGTCAGAAGGGCAAATCCAGTCAATACTGAACCCCCTTAGTTTGTTCTTCAACATTCTTAAGTGCCCAGCCAAAAGTGGGAGTAGGTAATGGCAGAAGATTTCTATTATCATGTATTAGGAGCAAACAGACTTACTTCCCTTAATCCTGCTGGTATTTGGTAGCCACACATGTTATCTGGCCTTCAGGGTCAAGAGTAAACACATCTGAGCCCAAGTCTGTTGATAAGACATCTGCTACCAAGGCTGAAACATCTTGCCATAGCCAAGTGTTTAGACCTTTAGGACTAAGGACAGTTTTGAACTCTCTGATTTTGAGGCAAGATGAAGTAGACCCATCTTTATGGGTCCCAACAAAACTGGAGCTACGGAGAGAAACTTCTGCTGTAAGATAGAAGCTTCTAGAATCATTTGATAAGGTATTGTTTAATTTCTCTTGTGGGCATCTTAGCAGTCCGAGTAAGGTCTAAACAACTTCATATCCTGTATTAGTTACTTTTCTGTTGTGGAAAAACAACAGAAGGAAGTGTTATTTCAGCTTATGGCTCTCGAGGGAAAGAGTCCATGATGGTGAGGAAGATGGCAGTAGGAGCAGAAGGCTGGCTGATCACATTTCAGTTGCACATAGGAAGCAGAGGGGTGGGCGAGAAGGGAGAAGGGAGGGAGAGAAAGAGAAGAAGGAAGGGAAGGAGGGAGGGAAGGAAGAGAGGCTTTAAACCCTGAAAACCCATCCTCAGGGATATACTTCCTCCATCAAGGCTGCACTGCCTAAAGAAAGGTTCTATAACTTCCCCAGACAGCACTACTCACTGGGACCAAGTGTTTTATTATAAGAGCCTGTGGGGAACATTTCTTATTCAAACCACCACAGCATTTACCTGCTTAGGAAACCCAGGATCTAGTTAGCCAAAAAGTCCATGATCAAAGGGAATGGTTTGGCTTGTTTCTGTGTGTGTGAGCCAGGTCATTTCCTCTCCAGTGCACTCAACACATAGCTTTCACAGGGCCTCTCACACACAACCTCTCATGCCCGAAGCATTAAATGCTTAAATAACTCGGCAGTGAAGGAGTGAGCTTGCTTCTTGGCCTCCATCCAAGCTGTTGACTGGTGCACAAATTTGGAGACCGCTTTTCTGGAAGGCATCACTCCTGTCCACGGGGGGAGCTCTGAGATGCTCTCTGCTCAGAGTCAAATGCATTACACACCCAGTGTGGGGTTTGCACTAAATGTCTCTCTTTGTTTTCAATATTCTGCAGAAACTTCTCCAGGGAAGAGCACTCTTTTGTCCCCATGCCACCTCTCTTCCTCCATCAGCATTCATTTTCTGGTTAGGCCAGTTCTGTGACACGTGAACAAAAAGATGACACTGATTGGAACTGGCACGTGGGCCATAGGATTCTTGAGTGACAGGCCTTCAGGTTTTCATAGCATCAATCATGGTGTATAATTGATGATTTAGATGTTGTAGTCTCTGATTCACTTGACTGAGAACTTCTGGAGAGCAAGAGTTATGCCCCCTCATTCCTTTCACATGATCGAAACAAACCAATGTCCATATCCACAACCAACTCTCAACACATGGTGGGTGAAATGAGTTGTGTCCTCCAAAGAGCCTTGAGTCAAAGGCTTGGGCACCAGCCTGTGCTATTATGTGGAGGTAGAGGAACCTATGGGAAGAGGGAAGAGTCGAAGCCAGTGGGCCTCTTAAGGGAGATGTGGGGCTTCAGACACTTCCTCTTATACTTCCTGGCTGCCAAGAGGTGAGCAGCTTCCTCCAACATGTTTCTAGCATGATGTGCTGTGCTGTCACAAGCCCCAAAGCAATGAAACCAACTGACCATTGCTGAAATCTCTGAAACTGTGGGCTCATATAAACCTTCCATCTTTATAAGTTGATTGGGTATTTTGTCACAGTGATAGAAGACTATGTAATACAGCAGTTAATATCCCTGCAATGCATTGGTCCAACCCTGACTTAGGGGTGAGTTGCAGCATTGGAGGAGAATGTTGTGTGTTGAATGATGGCTTCCCAGGAGCAATGGCTACATCATAATTCCCCAAATTTCTGAACATGTAATCTTCTGCAGGAAAAGGAGTCTGACAGAAGTAGTCAATTTAAAGATTTCACAGTACAAGGTCTGGATTATCTGGGTCCTTAATTCAACAACGAAGATACAGAATAGGTGAGCGCATAGAGAAAAAAAGATTGAGGTAGACCAGAAGTTCTCAACCTTTCTAATGCCATGGCCCTTTAATACAGTTCCTTATATTGTGGTGATCCCCAACCAAAAATTATTTTCACTGCTTCTTCATAACTGAAATTTTGCTAGTTATAAATTGCAGTGTAAATATCTGTGTTTTCAAGTATTCTTAAGCAACCTCTGTGAAAGGGTTGTTTGACCTTCAAAGGTGTTGGACCCACCGGTTCAGAACCACTGGGTTGAAGTGCCACAGACACGAGCCGAGGAATGCCAGGGGTTACCTGACCTCAGGCAAGACAATGAAGGACTCTTCCCTAGAGCCTCCCAAGGGAATGTGGCCCTGCCCACACCTAGACTTCAGACCTGAAGATACTAGAGCTTCAAGAATCCACGTTTGCTATTGTTTTAAATCTTCAAGTTTATATTAATAAGTTGCAGCAGTCATAGGAGATGAACATAGAACATAACTTGCTTTGAAGAAATCAATGGAAGCCTGGCATGGTAGCTCACATCTTTAGTCCCAGAACTTCAGAGACAGAGGCAGGTGGATCTCTGTGAGTTCAAGGCCAGCCTGCTCTACGGTTTGAGTTCTGAGCCACCCAGGACTGTATAGAGAGACTCTAACTCATTCTATTAAACAAATCCTTGAAACCCAACCACAGAACTTGACTTCTGATATCCGAGAGGCTAGCTGAAGAAACTCTGTTGGCAGAATACACCCGGGGAACATGGACTGTATTGTTGAAAGGGGGTGGATCTTAGGCTACAGTGTCAAAGTAGTCAACACTTACAGTCCTCCACAGTTGGGTGATTTAATCCTGCAACACACACTTCAGTCTCTTCTGAGACAGGCCTCTGAGAACCCATCATTTGTCATTTCCAAAGGTCAAAGGAAAAAGGCTTTCTCCTTCTAAGCCAGGAATGGTCACCAAATGGATTGGCCCAGCTGCTTCTGAAATGTTCTGTGTTGCCCCAGTGTGTGATCCTTCTGTCTCACAGGAACTCAGCCCATACATGGATAATAGGTTACCACAGTGAGGGCTGCAAGGAGGACACAGCAGCCTGCCAAAGCCTCTGAGCTACATCCCAATGCTTGTTCACAGGAAGACAGAGATCAGTACTCTTAGGGTGGACATGATCTGCACAGTAGCCTGGCTATGTTGAGATGCTCAGACCAGAAGGACACAGCAGGGCACATGTGACTCCAAGCCAGAGTCTACCAAGCAAATCACACTCCAAGCCATGCAGAAGCACTGTTCGCTGTTACCCAGCCTGTCTTTCTGCTGTCATGGTGGAATTTCTGTCTTGTCTTTTGTACTCTTTAAGATAAGGCTGGTACTCCCCCCACCAAAAAAAAAAAGGTGCAAATGTCCAAATGTCATTATTTTTGTCTGTCTTTGCAAAGATCTTTTTTTTTAAATCAGACATGAAGTTTGGAGGCCACTTGTCCCTCTCATCTCTAAAGAAAGGAAAGAGGATGATGGTAATCAGGCACAAAGAGAGAAGGTAGACTTGCTGATGAGCAGGACATGATAAGCCCTCCAAAGAGTCGTGCCAGCCTGAGGGACAGGTGACAGAAAGCCATCCTCATTGACTCACCTATATGGATTAGGTACCCCTGCAGCTGACAAATGGGAAAGAAAGGGAAAGAAGCCATGGTCTTACCTATGTTAACTTCCTAAGGAGGGTGGAGGGAGCTAAGCGAATTTTAATTTAATCATCACACTGACAGCTGGCTGAATGAAACGGAAGGTATTTATGTAGCTTAAAATCCTTTTATAGCTCCCATCTATACTTTTTTTTCTGAGACAGTCTCAATATATATATAAGTTTAGGTAAGGCTGGAACTCATGATCCTGTCTTTTCCTAGGTACTGTGATTGCAGGTGTGTATTACTATGCCTAGTCATTCATTCATTCATTCATTCATTCATTAATCATTCATTCCCCTCCTTCCCTCTCTACTTTTCCCCCTCCTCTCTCTGTACATATTCATGCATGCATAAGTGTGTGTGCAAGCCAGAGGTCGACACTGGGTGTCAGTCCCTCAGTACAATGTGATTCTCAACCAGAACTCACAGATTCTGCTAGACTGGCTGGCCAGTGAGCTCCAAGGATCTCCACCCCTGCTCTCCAGGGCAGGATCACAGGGATGTAATGACACACCTAGCTTTATGTGTGGATTCTGGAGGACCGAATTCAGTCCTCATCCTTGCATGGATATTACAGGCAGCCATGTCTCCAACCCCACCATTCACCTCTTCAACACCCATTTATTGAATGTCCACATTGTGCCATGCTACAATTATGCTTCCAGTGTGTACCCTTCTCTCATACCACCTACATGTATTACATCGTGTTGTATCAGATATTATTGTATTTGGGGTAAGGTGGCATTTGGGTTTGAATGTAAAATGTCCCTTATAGGCTCATCATATCTTTGAACACTTGGTCCCCAGCTGTTGGCTTTGTTTTAAAGTTGTGGAACCTTCAGGAGCTGGTGTCTGCTCAGAGGAAGTGGATCACTGAGGACAGGCCTTGGGGTTTATCACATGCCTGCCACATTGAGTCACTGCTGCCCTGCTTTCATCATGGATCATATTCCTTCTTAAACTGTGAGCCAAATTAAACCCTTCTTAATTTGCTTCTTGTTGGGCATTTGGTCACAGTAAGGAGAAAAGTAACTAATACGGAAGGATGTCAGCATTCATGATCCATCCATCCATCCATCCATCCATCCATCCATCCATCCATCCATCCTTCCATCCATCCATCCACCCACCCATCCATCCACTGCTCCTTCAAAACGCCTGTATTATGCCAGGCTATAATCAGGCAGGGCTTTCTTACGATTATACTCACTATGTGTTTCATCCTATTTTGCTTTTGGTTGTTTTGATAACAACCATGACTAAAAGCAACATGGGGAGGAGAGGGTTTATTTGATTAATGTACCCTCATCACAATCCATCTTCAATAGAGGCCAAAGTAGGAACTTAAGCAAAGCAGGAACTGAAGCAGGGGTCATGGAAGAGTGTTGCTTCCTGGCTTCCTCTCCATGGGTTGCTCAGCCTGCTTTCTTATACCACCCACATCTGCCTGCCCAGGGTCAGCACCGACTAGTGGACTACATCAATTATTAATCAAGAAAATGGCCCACAGCCTTGCCTACAGGCCATTGTGATGGAGGTACTTTCTCAGCTGAGGTCTTATCAACAACTCTAGCTTGTGTCAAGGTGACAAAAAAACAAGTCATTATATGTGTCCTGTCACATGCTGTGCTGTTATTTTATCCCCTATTTTGTTTGTTGTTGCCATTGGTTTAGGAGGGAGTATGGTGGAATCAGTTCACATCAGCTTTGGGTGCCACGGAGCAGGGTTTTCTCAGCGCGAACTTACTGCATGCGAAATCTGACCCATCACATTAAGCAGAAAGCAGATGCAGAGTCTTAGGGTGACAAGAGCCCTTGAAAGGGACCAAGAGAGGGCAGAGAAGTGAAGTGACATCTGTGACATGATTCAGCTAAGGTATGGCACAGCTGGGATGCTGGTTCACGGCCCACACCCCACAAGCATGGTTCCCAAAGCCTCACGTGCATAGTTCTGCAACAAGACACATCTGGCTCTGGGATGTGGCTGGGCCATAGGGCATTCTGGTGCTTTACTCTCACTGTTGAAGGAGGAGGCGAGGCGTGGCTCTGCCCTGTGATCTGCATGCAAATGAACTCAGATAATGGTCATTCTGCCCTCCCTCTGGCCCTGCCTCCCTCCTGCCCTCTCTTTTCTTTCTGTAATGTTGTTTGGTTGGTTTCAGAGGTGGTATCTTGCTATATAACCTAGGCTAGCCTCAAATCCACTCAGTTTAGCTCCAAATTCAAGAGCCTCTGCTTAAGCTTCCCTTGTTCTGAGTTTTTCTTCTTTCTTTATCCTTCCTTCCTTTCTTTCTTTCTTTCTTTCTTTCTTTCTTTCTTTCTTTCTTTCTTTCTTTCTTTCTTTCTTTCTGTTACATCAGCTTGTCAAGAGTAGGAATGGTATCTCTTTTCTTTGCCTAATGAAACCTGGCTTGGAGCCTATTACATGCATGAGAACCACTTACCAAATCATAGCCTAATACAAATCTCTAAATGAAAACTAAAGTGCCTTATACAGGCTGGCCATGGTCAGCATCTCCACTGATGTCAGGTGACAGGAGGTAGGGCCATGCTGGGAGAACTGTAGGTTCAAAGCCTGGGCATGTGGGTTTAGAATATGTCCACTTTGGGTCTGGCAGAGGGGACCCAGGGTCGAGTACAAACCTGAGTCAATTGAATTGTTTATCTACCTGTGACAGAAGACCACCACCACCGTATCCTTTTGAGGTATTGTCCTCCACCTAGAAGATCAACATCAGAAGGTTCTTGTGGGACCTTGGAGGACTTGACCCTCTCTGTGTCCTGGGCAGTGTGTGGGGGACAGGACTTAACTGCATTGGGGAGGGGTCAGGACACAGAGGGGAAAGAAAGAAAACGGTCAGGCAATTGTCCTTTCTTAGTTTATTTCTGCATTGCTCTGCTCTCTGAGAGCATATTCTGAGACACAGAGGAGGCTCATGCAGTCAGAGCACGCTGTCTTCTCTTTCAGCCTCGCTGCTGAGCCTGTTTGCCAAGATTCCCCAGAGGAGAGGACATGACAGGATTGGTCTCAGGCTTTTCTCTTTCTGTTTCTTTCCCTTTTGAGACAGAGTCTCATGTAGCCCAGGCTGGCCTTAAACATCCTTTCTCATCAAGGATGGGCTTGAACTCTTAATCTGTCTTTATCTCCTGAGTGCTGGACTTATAGGAGTGTGCTACCACACTCAGCTTGGCCCATCTTTTCTACTAGTGAGGGACGGACATTTTTCCTGCATGTCATTAGCTGGCTTGGAAAGTCCTGAGTTGAAGTAAGAGTGACGCTCTCACACCCCCTTAGTGGCCTCCAGAGATTCCACTTTTCTGGGATGTTATTTCATCGTCTCTTCCTAAAATCTAGCACCTCAGATCGTGAGATTCTTGATCACTGTCACTCAATATACATGTAGAGTACAATTTTACATCTAAGTATAGTGTGTGTGTGTGTGTGTGTGTGTGTGTGTGTGTGTGTGTCCGGATGACACATTATTTGTAGCCATTCTCTTAGCAGTGTCCCTGGAGAGGGGTTTCCTTGTGGAGGGACAAGGGTAATGCATGGTAATATGTTATAGCTAAAGTGGTGATATTTATCCCAGAGCCCTGGACTGGTCCCAGGACTGCCTAACCCTTCACAGATAAAGGAGTTCAGATGTCTGACTTCAGAGATGCCTTTAACTTTCATTATATGTCTGAAGATAGTTGAATGAAAATGTAAATATTAACTTCAAACATTGGAGTTAAGGATGACTGAGTCTATTCATTCTGCAGTGCAAACAGCTGATACCAGACCCTAACCCAAAGCAAAGCATAGAGTGGTAAGATCTAGAAGATCAGCCCTGTGGCAGAAGGGATAAAGCCACAAGGGAGAATGTCGTTTGTTCCCAGGAGTAAGTCCATCCTTTACTTTTCCTCACCTGAGGTCAATTAGAAGCCAGTGGGACAAGATCTCAGTTCAGGGACTGTGACAGACAACTTTGTGACTCAGGGTAATTTTCAAGACCAGAGCACTACTGCACGGTCAGATTCTAGAGTGGTCCCAGCCTGTGGGTTGTGACCCCTTTGGTAAACTACTACCTCCAAATACATGTACATTACATCAGCAAAAATAACAATTATGAAGTAGCAAAGAAAATAATTTTACGGTGGGGAGGGGTCACCACAACATGAAGAACTGTATTAAAGGGTTGTACACAGTATTAGGAAGGTTGAGAACCACTGATTCAGAAGGATTTTTATGAAACTAAAATAAGTGGGTTTCAAAAACAAACAAACAAAACCCCTGACCCACTGGAGTAGGGGAGGAAGCTATAAAACATATTTTACTATAGAACACGGGGCATGTATACACCTCATGTAGACGATGGAAAGAAAAGAAAAACTTCAGTTCTAAAAATCCATCTTCAGTTCTACCACCGTTAACAGCATAAAGTCCTTTCCATCACGCAGTTTCAAGGCGGCATCTATGACAATCTACCCTAGGTAGAAGGCAAAAACCAGGAGCTGGCAATGTTCATTCTGAGCCCTGAGTGGTTTACATGAGGGAGGGGGCTTGGGAAAACTCGTCCCTCCCCCATCATCTTAAAGCCTTAGAGTATAGTTTACCTGAAGAGTCAGCTTGCCACAGCCAGCTCAGAGCTGCGTTTGGAGCCAATTGCCTACTGCTTAACAAAGATCCGAACAGCTGTGTGCATGCACGTGGTGTTGCTGCGGTGCACGCGTGAGCACGTGTTTGAACCTGCATACAAACTGGGAATGGCGTGGGCTGTGGGCTGTGCGAAGTGAAGCTTGCACTCCCGTCTCCTCTCTGACTTGCAAATGAAGCCTTTCTTCATAAACTAAATCAGGCTGTGACAGCAGGATCCAGAAGAGCCAGGGGGAGCTTTTCCCATAATGCCTGCTGGGCAACCCTACCCCCCCACCCCACCCCCACCACCCAGCCCCGCGCACGCGCGCACCTGAAAGAATCAAACCCGGCTGTGCCAACGGGGAAGCCCATCGCCAGGTGAGGCCAACAAGGATAATAAATGCCATTTGTTGGCACAGGTTCCAGGGGCAGAGCCGGCCACAGGAGTTGAGGTCCCCAGGACGTGAGGACCCCTTACAAAGCAGGCATTTATGAACTGGTTTGCCCTCCACTAATTAATTCCCCAGCCATTCACCAACAGTAACAATCCCTTCAATTAGAGGCTGGGCCCTGGAAAGCCCTGGTGTTTATTGGAACTGACATCTGCATGGCCAAGTGTGACTGTGCTAATACGCAAATGCACAAAGGGACCCGAAGTCCTCCCCCTCACCCCCCTAACTTTTAAGCAAGGATTTGGCTCTTTAAGGAGTTTTTAATTTGTGGGTTTGCACTTTGGTGGTTAGCCTGTCAGCACTTCCCATATGCTTCTTCTCCATGGACTCTGATGTGTCCTGTTCTGGGTTCTGTCATGAGCTGTAGAAGGGACCTCAGACACCCTAGGGACAGAGCTCCTGGAACTAGAGTTATAGACCCCTGTGAGATGCCATGTGGGTGCTGGGAACAAAATCTGAGTCCTCTGCAAGAGCAGAAAGTGCTTGGTGGTTGAGCCCGCTCTTCAGCCCTGGCTTTCTTGGCCGTATGTTGTCTTGTTTTTGTTTTGTTTTTGTTTGTTTGTTTGTTTGTTTGGGTTTTCAGGAATGAATTTCATAATTACCCACTGTAAACAGACACCAGGCTGGATGGTACTAAAATGATTAAGGGAGGGCACATACTCCTGACCACTGGGAAAGAGGATTAAACGTAAGCAAATTCACAGATCACTGCAAGGCAGGATTAAGACAAGCTGGTCCTAAGAAGGAGCCAGGGAAAGGCGGGCAGGGATGCAGGCAAGATGCTGGCAGCTGCCTGGCAAGCTTTGTGGAAGCTATGGTTGCCACAGGCATTCACAGGGAGTCCAGAAAGTGAGTCCGGACACAGAAGGGGACCGGGTCATCTGAGGGCATGTGCTCTAGGGTGAGTGAGGAGCCCAGTGTGAGGCAGAGCATAGATTTGTGCTGTATGAGTGGATAGAGCTGCTTGTCTAAGACTTGGCTGGCCAGAGCATTGAGTCTGCAGTAATCTAGGCAGATGGGGACCGATGGGAGATGGTAGTTACTTCAGGATAGGAGAAGCAGAGTTAAGATAATGGGATAAGCAAGGGAACTAGGTTACCCAACTGAAGAAGACCCTGGAGCCTGCTCTGCCCTTGAAGGTTACTCCGTGGCTTGGATATGGGTTGAAGGTGACCCACAGTTTTATGTGCTAGAAGCTTGGCCCTCTGTGTAACAGGATTGATGTGGAGGACATTTAAGAGATAGAGCCTAGTGCACTTGTGCACATGCGCGCACACACACACACACACACACACACACACACACACACACACCATACACAGGAAGATGAGATCCTATAAACAGAGTCAGTACAAACAGAGAAAAGGCAAGCCCATTGAGGGCACTGAGGGACAGTGCAAGTGTCCCTTGCAGAGTCAACACTGACCCAGCAGCGGAGAGCAGGAGATGGTACAGGTGGCTCCCACAATTGCCAGCACATACAGAGGGCTGAGAGCTTTACAGGAAGTAAATCACCTGATGATTGTGATGAACACCGAGCCCTGGACAGGGCTGTAGAAGTTTAGTTCCATAGCAGAATCTTTCCTCCTAGCTCTTCCAGAATAAGGGCCTTGTGGCATTAGACAGGCGACAAAGCCTGTGTGTATGTTAAAGTCCTGTGTAACTCAGGCTGCATGAAAGCTAATACCGGCTGATCTGGAGAAAGGACCCTAGGTTCTGGAGACCTCAACCTTATCCAATGCAGCAGGAACACCAGGCCATACACTTATCTTTCACTGTTTCCTTCTAAGTGGCTTCCAGAGCATCTACGTCCCAGATCCCCTGTGAAGCCAGAGATCCCAACATTTTTGGGTTTGATGCTACATTTTCCTGTTGTATCTCGCACTGCCCAACACCCCAGCCTGGCACTCATTCCCCCTTCTCTCCCTCTGGCTCTCATGTCATTAACAAAACTCCCCGGGACCCTTGCAGAACCCCTACAGGGGAACTGTCCCAAGAGAGAAACAGTGGATTTAATAAGCCTCCCTTTAAATGGCCTCAATCCCTTCCAGTTGATTAGGGGGAGAAAACAGCTATGGACTGCAGGACAGTTCCTGTGCAGGGGGAATAAAGGAAGTCTCCCAGGTCCCGGGCCTCGGGGACCAAATTAAGAAAGCAGCACCACTTATTCAAAATCAGATGAATGTCAGTGGAATGTTTGTCAAACAAACTTGTCATTATTTGTCACAATTTGAGGACGTATCCGTCAGTCGTCACACTGGAGCGTGTAACAGCTATTTATAGCTGCCAGCAGACAGTTTTAACTCATGCAGGGCCAAGGCTCCACGGTATAAACAGATTTATTTATAATGATTGCATGGCTATAAATAGTTTGGTTTGGTGAGTGTCGAAGAACAGTTCTGGAATGTTCTGCCAATGCCAGTGGCAGGAGGGCTGACAGCAGGGAGATGAATTGTGTTTTTTCTTCTTCTTTGGATACTCCTTCTGTATGTCCTTGGTAAGGGTCCACCCCTTCCTCAATGTCCCCTTTGGAAGGGGAGAGGTACTCCTCAGCATTCCCAGGAGATGGTAGAAGTTACTCACTTAATTAACATCTGCCCCAAGATCCTTCCTTGAAAGGGAGCCCAGTCTGGGGCTTTGCCTCCTTTGTGCCTATTCATGGACAATGAACTAATTACAGACTCTTCTCTCCCACAGGGTGGGGGGTGGGGAGGGTTATCCTGTTATTCCAGAGAGCAGGCAACTCTCCAAAGGGTTGTTTATAGCTTCAGATTTAATTTGAACGACAGTGTCCTCTTTTCTAAAATAAGAGCTTATCAGAAATTTTCTAGTTTCTCATGTCGGCAGAACCCCAACTAAGGAGAAGGGGGTGGGGGGAAGGGAAGGGGGACAGAATGTGTATACATAAATTGTACTTGGAAAATGCATAGGTATGGCGCTGTAAAACCTGATCATCATAGCATTTGGCGTAGGGGCAGTAACCATCTACCAGCATCTACCCCTCAAGAATACATACTTGTTTATCATGTTGCGGTTTCTCATTCTATACTTCTTCCCGATTCCAGCCTCCAAAGCTGCACGCTCAGTTTTCATACATAGGCTCAATCTTCTTTTGCATCTCTCTCTCTTTTTTTTTTTTTTTATTTTCTGAAAAGAAAAGGTGTGTCCCGGAAAAAGAATTTATTGGATCTTAATTTGCAAGATTAGTTCTGGTTCATTTTATTGCTGTAATTTAATACTCATAATGATTTTCTGACACATATGTTTTAGCAGCAAGATCTACTTCCTATTCATTTTTCATTTCGATACAGCTAAAGTAGATTAGGCGGGATGGCACACGTCAGGGAGTGTGGCACCCTGGGAGAAACTGGCATCAAACTACTGCGGCCACTCCAAACTGAGGGAGGGAGACTCAGCTGGGCACTGGGGATGGGTGGCACGGGCAAGAAGTCCACCTGCAAGAGCTACTGCTTTGTTTTTCTGTGTCGTTTCTGTCATCCTCTCTACATCACCGTCATTACCATCATCAATATTGTAGTTCTGTGCCTGGGGATGCCTGTGAGTTGGGCCCTATCTAATCAAAAGCTACCTCAACAGCTTTGCAGTTATGGGTACAAATTGATAGTCTGGATCTCTGGATGTCAGAGCCAGTGTTAGGGCTGGTAGAAGTTACAACAGAGAGATGGATCCAGAGGGTGTTTGCCTTTTCTCTGGATCCCCAATGCTACAGGACCCAGAGGGAGATCTGTTCATTCTGACGTGTGTGTGTGTGTGTGTGTGTGTGTGTGTGTGTGTGTGTGTGTGTCCCATTCAGAGAAAATGAAATTCCTGACTTGAAGCTCACTGGTAATGTCCTTTTGTTTTGCTCAGATACCTGCCATATGCGGCAGGCTCTCTGGGTAAGTATTTGTAGAGAGTGAAGGCAGGTTTCCTCTCTTCTGGAATTTGACAGTCTCTGGGGACTTAAATTGTGAATTTGTAAGGCACAAATAAATGCAACACTCAATGGAAATGACTTAATTGAAAATTAAGAAAGAGTTGGGGATCACAGAGCCCATCCTGAGACATGGACTCCTCCTAATCAAACAAGCCTCAAGCCAGGTACAGGGATAGGACAAGGAGGCCCAAGGCCAATGTAGGAATTCCAAGGGCATAAAGTGAATTGAATTGGATAGCCAGGTGGGCAGTTCCACTGAGTGGAGTCCTCACTTGTTTTGGGAGGAGCTTTTGCCATATATACTGCTAAGACTTACCTAGCCTGCTGTGCTGCTGTGAACCAGCCTTGCAGGAAACTGCAGGGGGAGAGGCTAGGTACAGCTGGTGGGTGCTCTGTCAGCTTTCTCCTCGTCCGCTTTGTGGAGGACTTCATACTTAAGTTTAAGATAATTTTCACTCTTTGTTTCTTTTGGCTTTTTTGAGACAGTGTTTCTCTGTGTAGCTCTGGCTGTTCTGGAACTCACTCTGTAGACCAGGATGGCCTGGAACTCATAGAGATCTACCTGTCTCTGCCTCCCAAATGCTGGGATTAAAAGCGTGCACCATCACTGTACAGCTCTCTCTCTCTCTCTCTCTCTCTCTCTCTCTCTCTCTCTCTCTCTCTCTCTCTCTCTCTGTGTGTGTGTGTGTGTGTGTGTGTGTGTGTGTGTGTGTAGTGTATGTGTGTTTAAAATAGGACAGATATTTCCATGCTGCAGACAACATATTCATGCTATCATGCAAGGAATTTCATGGAGGATTTCCATGTTTAGTTAGTAACAACACCACTAATTCATGCCATACAAAATGTAAATCTGATACAGGTAGTGGTGAGTGCTTTTTGTTTATTTCTGCTTCTAACAATTGCCCCCATGTCAGCTGAGGAAGGTCTGCTATGAAAACAGTGAGCCCCTGAGGGTCTTCTTGAGGTAGCCATCAGGATGTGATGTTTCCCTTCTCAGCAGAGGAGGAAGCAGAGCTGAGGCTCTCAGGGCCTCCTCCACATCATTGCACTTTCAAGAGACAGAGTTGGGAAAGAACTAGTGTTTCTTTCCTCACAGGAAAATAACAACAACAACAAAACAACTTATACTTGTTAAAAATAGACAGCTGTGCCCTCATAAGAGTTCAAGGCAAAGGTTCTGGGGCAGGCAAGAGTACGACTCTGAAACCCTTCCTTCCTTCCTTCCTTCCTTCCTTCCTTCCTTCCTTCCTTCCTTCCTTCCTTCCTTCCTCCCTCCATTTTGCTTTTTTCTTTCCTTTTCTCCCTTTGAGAGAAAGCAGGCAAGGATGTCTTTGTATGTGTCTTACTCACTTCATCTTATTTTTTGAGACAGGCCTCTCACTGACTCTCCTAGATTGGCTGGCCACGGGGCCCCCAGGGATCCTCTTGTCTCTGCCTGCCCAGTGCTGGGATCACAGGCACATGCTGCCTCTCCTGGCTTTTTGCATGAGTGCTGGGGTTCAAAATCAAGTCCTCACATTTGAGCACCAAGTGTGTTCCCCACTAAGCCATCTCCCTAGCCTCCATGGTTCTTCTTTCTTCTTGGTGGTGGGGGTTGCTGGCAGATAAATCCACTTCTACTAATTTACCCAGTTTTCTCCTCTATAAAATGGGGAGGAAAATTATTGACAAAATAGCAGTGGTCCTGGGAGGTTTGGATGAAGCAGCATGCTGGGTCCTGGCGCATGGAATGCAGACAGCAGTAAGAACAAAACTTAAAAAGTAAAGTGAGCCAAGCACCTCATTACTTCCAAATGAGGCTCCAGGCTCCTCCAGGCTGGCAGGATCTGTCCCACAGATGTTCCCGGTGACACTGAGAGGGACACTGGAGCCCTGTTCACCAGCAGACTTGGGCACATACAGATCTGATAGCTTGGTGGGGACCAATCAAGGGACAGTGAAGGTTGAGCCCTGTGCAGCAGACATGAGTGAGAGGGACCTGGTGTAGTCAGGAGGCTCAGGGAGTGCATCTGTGTGAGTGTGTTAATTGCTCTCAGTGATGGGACAAATATCTGAGAGCACCCATCTGAAGAAGCAAACAGTTATTTGGCTTATGCTTTCAGGCCATGGTGATTTGGGACTGAGACAAGGCCACGTGTCATAGCAGAGGGCGTGACTGCCTGGTAGAACAAAGCTGTTCACATCATGGCCTCCAGGAAACAGGCACAGGGGAGGTTTGGTGGCAAGACACACCCTTGAAAGCAAAACTTCCCCTACCTACTCTCTCCAGCCAGACCTGGTCTCCTACTGGCTCACTCTGCTATGAATCGATAGATGGATTAATCCACAGATGAGGTGAGCACCTCATTATCCAATCGCCTCTCAATAGTGCCACCAGCTGGGGATGAAACATTCGATTGTGAGTCTTTTGATGCCATCACAGAGGTGGGTCCCACCTGGGAACTTGGCCTACCCCTATTGGAGGTGGTGCTTGGCTCCAGGTGGGAATTCACTCTATCATAGGGACAGCCAGACTGTCTGGCTGTGAACACAGGCAGGTGGGATCTAACCTAGGAATGGGCATGCGTAGGTGGTACACAGATGAGAGACAGAACAGAAATTCATTTGAGAGGGAACTATTTATAGGAGACTATTTCTGGTAGGTCAGGTGAGTGGAAACTTAGTCTATTAGAGCAGGGAGCTGTTGTCTAATCACACGATCCATATGATTTCACACTCCTATCCTGGGAAAGACTCTTTGCACATAAAATTATCCCATTTAATCCGCCAGCAGCCTGTGAAGTTTCCATGGTACTTTACAGATCAGGGTGATAGAGGCCCGGTGAGATTGAAATCACACACTTAAAGTCACAGATCAAAGTGAAGCCTAGCTGGATAATGGGCAGCATTGGTTTCAAATGTCTACAGACACCTCAGATTCTTACCTCTCCCCTCCTGTGATTTGCTGGTGGAGTGGTAGCTTTGATTTACTGTGAGATAAGTCATAACTTCAGTGTGTCTTAGCAAGTGGCCCAGTCTGGTTCCAGGCTTGCATGCTTCCTGCTTTACCTATGATGCTACTAGCCTCAAAATATGGGCCAGGACCACAAACTGCTTGTGCTTCAGTTTCCTCATCTGCAAAATGGGTTTAGGAGTGTTCTCCTTATCATTTTGACTTGCTATAACAGAATACCTGAGGCAGAGTTATTTATAAGGAAGAAAAAATTATTTCCCGTAGTTCAAGAGGCTGGGATATCTAGCAGCGTAGTCCCATCATCTTCTGGGGGCTTTCCTATCATGTTATTCACGTATGCTATGGTTTAGAAATGTCAGTAGAGTCTGTGGGCTATAGGCTTGGGTGGGAGCTTGTGTCTGAATTTAGAAGTGGTGTCACCTCTAGGAGGTGGAGCCCAGTGTATGAAAGGGTTCACTGAAGAGTGTGTCCAAGGACAAAGGACCCCAGCCTTCTTCCTATTTCCATTACAATTTCCTGTTTGCCCTGACAACAGACCTCCTGCGCCAGACATTCTGACTATGGTGTGTTACTGAATATTAGTTTAAGACGTGCTACATTTGTTTATGTTGTGGAATATTTTTCTAATGATGCAAAGATGTGATGCATTCTTTTATGTTGCATTTGTTTAACTCTGTAAAGCTATGTTACTTTGCCTGTTTAAAACACCTGATTGCTCTAATATAGAGCAGAAGGACCAATAGCTTGGTATGATATAGGATAGGTGGGGCTTGCAGGCAGAGAGAATAAATAAGGAGAGAGAAGAGAAGGAACAAGAAAAGGAGGAAAAGGAGGATGTCAGGGGCATAGCCAGTCAGTAGGTAAGTAAGTAAGAAGTAAAAGAAAAATATATAGAATAAACAAAGGTTTAAAAAAAAACGTAGAAGAGAAACAGGTTAATATAAGTTAGAAAACTGGCTAGAAACCCTAACCCTAACCCTAACCCTAACCCTAACCCTAACCCTAACCCTAACCCTAACCCTAACCCTAACCCTAACCATAGTCCCAGCACAGGAACTTCTGGGGGCATTATCAAACCACAGCAAGGGCATTAGTCAGGATTCTCCAGGGTGACCTGCAGAGGAGAGGGGTGCTTTTCTGAGGAACTGGCTCCAGGGTGGAAATTCTGCAGGGTGATGGACAGGCTGGACACCCAGCAAAGGGCTGAGGTGGCAACCCAAATACAAAAATCTGCAGCCCAGTTTCCATTTCCACTGGGACCCAAGGGTTCGGGGGAATTTGGTCCTTTTTCCTTGAGGATTTCAACTGGCTGAAGGAGGTGAGTTCACATGCAGGGTAATCTATTTCACTGAAAGGCTTTGAAGTTAATCTCATCCCCAAATTAACTCCATACCTGGATCGAAGCAAGTGTTTCTGTGGCTGAGTTGGTGCACTGGATTAATAAGGATCTACTTTCTAAGGCTTTGGTGTGGATTGCCTGACCTGATATGTGTTATGACAGAGAATTTAGTGAATAGGTTCTCACTAAAGTCCTTCTGGAAATGGTCTCTCTCTCTCTCTCTCTCTCTCTCTCTCTCTCTCTCTCTCTCTCTCTCTCTCTCTCTCTCTCTCTCTCTCTCTCTCTAATATTCCTGCTCAGCAGAGTTCTATTCTCTTACCTTCTTACAGCTGCAAGAGTCCACAGGTTTCCTATGTGGTAGGCTGGGCAGGTAGAGCCCGGGCCCTCAGGGTCTTCCTGCAAACTGGGCTGCTAGGCATGGCTTTTCACTGGGGTCCTCAGAGAAGTCCAGGAGGAGAGATGCTGCAAGGAAGGGCAGCTGAGGACAGAGTCCTTGCGAACTCTGTTGTTGTTTATACCTCGACAGGAAGTAAACATCCTCTTTAATTTTCCTGGCGGGGAATGCATTGCAGGTTGGCTTGGCCTGAATATGGTCCCCGTTGTGTTCTGGTCTCCCTCAGCCTAGAAGGATTGTCCCCAGAATGGGCCTTTCCACTCCTCAGCCCCTTGTCACCTGCTTCCCTTTTAACTTAGAACTGGGCTCTATCTCTCTGGGACAGCTGTCCCCTGGCTGGCCTCTCCCTACCTGACCAAGGGAGATACCTTTGAGAGTCGGGCTGCATGCAGCATCTGTTTAGACACAGGGCAGTTTTCATTTGGCCTTAGAATTAAAAACAGGGCTAAATGCAAAAGATCTGAGAGGACAATGGAGAAGAAAGGCTGGGGGAGGAAGAAGTCAAAAGCAGGGGTGGGTAATGGGGGGGGGGACGCTCAAGACACCCGTGAAAGAATCAACTCAGCTTTCATCTCTAAGTCTGATCTGTTTTGTGAACCCTAATGGGAAAGGTCATGAATTTTAAAACATGTCTCTCTAGCCGACAGCTCCAGTCAGAAAACCAGCCCTGTCTGAAGCTCGGCTGCCACTGGAGGGTGGGCCCAGGGGTCCGCAGACAGGGAGAGGCAGGGGAGTGCAGGCCCTTGTCAGGAAGTCAGAACAGACCAGTCTGAAGACATCGGCCTGGCCAGGCTCCCAGCTGCATCAGTTCAGGTCCCATGCCTAGCCATCAGGCCCCACGCTGGGTCCTGTTGCTGTCAAGGGAAAAGTCATACAGAGACCCACCATAGCCCCTGCTCTATGCTGACTTCCAGCACAGGGGGAGGCAGGGACCCTCTGGGGACTGACCTATCTGGCCAGGGCCATGATAGGCCAACTTAAGACAACAAGGGGACCCCTCTCCAGGATCTATTCCAGAAGGGCCAGCCTGCAGCTAGCCAGTTTGCTTATGGCCTGGCTCTCTGGGAGGAGAGCTGTGAAGGTGGCTCTTGGTGTCTTCTGGGGTTGAAAAGGCCATGCGGGCCTTTGTCCTGGGAGCAGTGCAAAGCTGCCAGTGTCTCTAGCTGTGAAAAACATCTGCTTTTGCTTTGCTCTGGTTGGGAAAGGGACTTGCTGTAGCCCAGAGGGGCTATCCTTCTACCTCAGCCTTCCACGTGCCGAGATTACAGAAGCGTACTACCATACCTGACCAAAAAAATTATTCACACTCTTGCAAATGGAGTCTGCGTGTTACAGGGAAAGTCTGTTCCTTTGCTCCTTATGTTACCAGCAGGTTTTTCCCGCCAGCTGCTGCTGGTCCTGCCACCACGGTCCCGCCGCCACGTGAGCCCCAAATAACACTCAGAGACTCTGTATTTGATACAATCCTGTTGGCCAATGACTATTATTGTTTATGGGCTAGCTCTGTCTTAATTATTAACCCATTTCTACTTATCTAAGTATTTCCACGTGGTCATCTTATGGGGAGCCGAGGCCTGCGTTTTCCTTCCTCCCCGGTCTACATCTTGACTCCTCCTTACCACTTCCTCTTTCCTCCTTGTCTCCTAGTCCCACCTATCTTGTTTCCTATTGGCCACAGGCTTTATTAATTAACCAGTATGAGAAACATATTTACAGAATAACATCTCCCATCAGATGTACTTACTGCACAATATAGCCCTACCTTATATAAGGAAAAGATTGCTTATCACAGAAAAATATACAAGATATGAGATTTACGATTTTAACCATTTTAAGAGCACATTTGAGAGTCACTAGACACACTCACACAGTACAACCATCTGCACTGTTCATGTCTAGAAGCCTTTTCTTAGCAATTGAAGCCTGTAAAACAATGGCTTCCTAACCCCTTTTCCCTGGCTCATTCAACCACAGCTCCATTTTCTAAGAATGTTCTAGATACATCCTGTAAATAGGCTCGTAGCCCTGGAATCAACCGAGAGAGAAACCACTGGACACACTGGTTAGCGATTTTCTTAATCAGGGTGCATGAAGTGGAAGGTCCCATCTCAGTGTGGTGACAGCCTGTAGCATGAGTTCTAATAGGTCTTAATAATAAAGGCCTGGAGCCAGATATTAGGGGGTGGAAGCTGAAAGAGCAGAGAAGCAGAGCAGCCAGCCAAGAGAGCTCTGCTCTTTTCAGTGTGAGGATTTCATAGAGGTGAGGGACAGTTTTCCCAGTTTGAAAATCAGCTCTTTTAGGTACATGACACCTGGAGTCAGCTACACGTTCAGGTCTTACCTGAAAAATAAGGATAACAGAACAGGCCCCTCCTAGGTACAGATGAGCCAAGGAAAAGGGAAAGACACCTATGCGTGAAAGTGCTCTGGGAAACAGTGAGCTTCCATAGCCATCCACATCATCCATTTCACTGCTCTCATGAGTTTTGCCAGCATGACTCACTCACTCTCTTCTGGGCCAAACAGTTTTAAGACATTGTCTGCCCCAGGGATAGGTATTCCCATGAGTTTGTTGGGATGAATACTATTGATTCATATTGAGATGCTGTTGGTTCATCAATCTGGTGACAGAATTCTTCCGAGGCTTGATAGGAATACAGAACTGGGAAGTGTGAGCTCACCCATGGGGACAGATTCTTAAGATGCACCCTGATTTTATCATCACTGAAGTCTTGCCTATCAGTAAGTGAAACACTCCCCTCCCCCAGCTTGTGTGATTCTTCTGACAAGGTGACAAAGTTCATGCTCAAAAAAAAAAAAAAAAAAAAAAAAAATCACCCGATCAAGTAAGTGGTTTTTAAATAAGACAAGCAATCTCGTAGTATTTTAATTAAGTGTACCATTTTGTGTTGGACTGTAGATTTAGCTATCCATTGAGTCGTAGTTGGACGTGCCTGCAAGATTCAAGATCTGTGAGACAGCTGGGTCTGGTGGTTCAGGCCTGTGATAGCAGCTGCTTGGAAGGCTGAGTGAAGCAGGGATCATGGGTGCAGGGCCATCCTGGGCAACCTACCGAGCTCCTGCCTTTCGTTTTCGTTTTGTATTGTTTTATAGATGATATCTTAATATATAGTCTTGGCTGGCCTGGAAACCAGGCTGGCCTTGAATTTATAATAATCCATTTACTTTGGGGTTACAAGTATAAACAGCCACACCCTGCTCTGAGGTCCTGAAGGAGAAGTAAAAAGAAGGTGGGCCACGAAGCCCTAAGGGAGAGAGGTTGTCTGCATGTGTGGCTCAGTCCCCATGATTCCTTTCAGTATCATCCAACTCCAGTCCACTAGGCCGTCAAGCTCACCTGGGCTGGGCTTCCTCATAAAGGTACGTGACTGGCCTGGGAAACCTTACAGGGAGGACCTGCTCGCTGCCATAGACACCTGTCTGCACCTCTGCCTTTCCACCAGTGCTGGGACCCGGGCAGCACTCCTCCTGGTCCTGGAGGAGGAAGGATGTTCTTTCTTCCCTTAGGGCTGCATGGGACAGCCAGACATCTAGTCACATGAGGACAGGCTCTGCAGACCAGGAACCTTCACCTTTTCAATTAAATCCCATCCCCTGGTCCCACCTCTTATCCCGCCCACCACAGGGCAGAATCTGTCTCGGAAGCCTCCTGGATCCCTTTCTGCTACCTCTCCCAGTTTAGCCAAAGCCTGTGGTCTGGGTCCCTTGCTCTCAGGTGGTGCTGCAGTTCCTGAACATATTCACACACACCCCAGACTCCAGTTAGCAAGGCCAGCGAGTCCATCTGCCCAAGGACCGCAGGTGGGTGGATTAATTCATGATTATAGACTACTTTGAAAGTTGTGGGGCTAATTATTTAGCCAGCTCCCTCCCTCCCCCCAACTCCCCTTGACAGCCTTTTGTCTCTCCCTCACGGGGTGTCCTTTGAAGTGAATGGGGGAGGATGAATTGAGGGTCAGTTAATGGGGTTGGCCACTGCAGATGGCTGGCTCCAGAGAACTGTCCGGATGCGGTGTCTCTGCAGGAGGCTATTCTCTGCCTAGGCCCAGCATGATGAGGCTCTCCTGATCAGAATTGGCTCAGAATCCCAGGCAGCCATTACTGCTCAGTCCCACACCCCATCCCCACCCCCACCCACATCCCCGCCCCTAGGACAGCAGACATGCTTTTCTTCATCAGCTTTGCGGTCACCTGAGGCCTTTGGAGTTCTGGGATTTGTTTTCCACTTGGATGTGAAGTCACTCAGCTATCATTCTTTCTCGCCTTTCCCAGACTCTGCCTTCACTGGAACACACTGTAGGTACTGCGTCCCTACCTATGTCATACCACTGAAACCCCTAACCCGAAACCCCCTAACCCGAGATGTAGGAAACCTTAAACTTTCTGAGGATTCTGTTAGCACCTTTAAACACATTTCAAATTTGGCTGGACATACACATATAACCCTAGCACTAGGAAGGCAGAGGCAGGAGGGTCACAAGTTCTAGGCCTGCCTAGACTAGACAGAGAGATTCTGTCTTGAGATGGTTGTTTTTGTTTGTTTGTTTGTTTTATTGTCAACTTGACACAAACCTAGAGTTAAGTGGGAAGAAGAAACCTCAACTGAAGAAATGCCTTCATCAGATCGGGGACCATGTCTGTGAGAGAGTTTCTTCACTGATGGTTGAGGTGGGAGGGACCAGCCCGCTGTGGGTGGTACCATCCCTAGGCAGGTGGGCCTGGCCTGTATAACTGAGCATGAGCCACAGAGCAAGTCGGTAAGGAGTTTTCTTCCATGACTTCTGCTTTTATTTCTTACTTAGCTCAGTTACTTACTTTCCTCAGTGATGGATTATGACCTGGAAGCATAAGATGAGATAAACCTTTGCCTCCTCAGCTTGCTTTTGGTCAGAGTGCTTTATCATAATAACAGAAGCAAACTAGAACATGTTCCAAAAACAATAAACCAAACAAGCAAAACCCCTAAACAAAGTCACACACACACACACACACACACACACACACACACACACACACACACACACCTGCAATCTCCATCCTTGCCCCAGATAACAAAGATGGGAGATGCATCCCTGTAGTAGAACATCTATTATTCTCAAGCTCTAGGTTCAACCTCCAGCACTTCAATAAACGAATGTATACTTCAAATTTCTGAGTATTCGAGATGTCAAGTTTTCAGATATTACACAAATATCCAAAAGTCTAAAATATTTGAAATGTAGAATATTCTGATCCCAAACATTTTGAGTAAGAAATCTTTAACCCATAGCATTGGAGAGAGAAACCCCAAACCACCACAGCAGTGACTGCAGGCTGCCTGAGGGAGCAAGAGGGTTACACTGCTTCCTTTTTTCCCAGCCAGTACACCCTAATTTTAAAATTAAATGCACTTTTCTTTCTCCTCTTCTGAAATCTTGAATTGTGCATACTATTTAAGTCAGGAAAATCCAACAGGTTATTAACAGTATGAGTACATTTCCACATCTCCTACCTGTCTTCAAGACTGGATCCTTTATGCTTCTGTGTACACATCAAAAAGGGAGAAGATGAAAACTTGGCTTACTTCAGTTCTTGTAGTCCATCATGTTCACCGAAAAGCTATCCCCCAAAGGAGATGACACCCGTTCTACAGTTGTGTCTAGTCTAGTCTGGAGGAAAGCATGAAACTCCATAAATACAGCAGAGGAATGCTTTGAGTGATTGTTTTGCAATTTGCTCAACATCAACGGGTGGAGTGGCCCTTTGCCCGTCCTTGCCTCAGGATGTTTTCCGGGCAGAAAACAGAAGCCGCTTGAAGTCAAAGGCTTTTGTAAAAGTTCTAAGCTCTTTGACGAATGGATATTAGCAGTCCCAGAGGTGGAGAGGAGAGAGGAGGCCTTTGAGGGCAGCAGTGGGGAGGAGTTCAGGGAATGAGGCTGAGAATGAGCTTGAGAGTGAGTAAGGAGGAGAGAGGAGAGAGGGGATGTAGAAGACAGAGAAAGTGTGTGTGTAAGAGACCTGGAAACACTTGGTCCAAGACACTAAAGATCTAGGTCTCATTCAAGTTCCCTGAATGTCAAACTGATGATCTGGAAGACACATGTTGGCCAGGATAGTGCAAACTCTGGGGACCAGGAAGGCCTGAAGATGACTAAAGAGCAGACCGGGCTTCTTCAACAGTTTTTGGTAGATGGTGGTTACCATATAATCCTCCAGGCAAGTAGGTGGGGAATCCAGTAGGATCTTAGATGGTTTAATTAACGCCATGCATGCCTCCTGTGCCCCAGAGTGGCAAGTTCTGCTATCATACTCCTGGACATAACTGTGATCCAATTAAACACAAAGAAGGACTCAGAGCTGTCCAGGACAGTCAATTTTGTAAGGACAGACAGACAGTAAAACTGAACATCGGTGGGCTGAGGGGGTCAACAGAGAGTGAGACAGAATTTTTGTTTCAGAAGGTCAAAAGAATTTTAAAGATGGAAGCACACACACATGGCTCACTACTATTGAACAGTACTCTTTCTTAAATTTAAATGTTCTTTATTATTTGGTGTGTGTGTGTGTGTGTGTGGTACATGGGTTTGGGAATTGCATATCTCCTTCCACCTTGTTGAAACAGCCTCTCTTGTTTCTGCTAAGGTACCTACTCCAAGCTAGCTGGTCCATGAGCTTCAGGCCAATTCTCTCATCTCCACCATCACAGTGCTGGAATTAGAAATGTCTTCCACTGTGTCTGTTTTTCTGTGGTTTCCAGGAACTGAACTCACACAAATAGGCTTGTGGCATAAGCCACCTCACCAGTCCGAAACTGGTCTTAAGATGGTTACGTTTAGGTTCATCCCAAATAACGCCTGGTAAGATGCGAAGTGCAGTTGGGGAAAGTGTCGGGGGAGGAATTAACCTCCTTGTGCTACTAGTAGGCAGATGAGGGGAGTCGCTGAGTATTTTTGACAAGGAAGAGGGTGACATAAACAAATTGGAGTCCTAGCAAGATCCTCCCTGCCATGTGGAAGATGGTGCTGAGCTGTGGAGTGGACCCCATCGGCACCTGAGGCTCAAGGACAGGAATCTTCTGCCCTCTCAGAAGCTCCTGCCCACCTCTCCCTGGGGAGTTTTGTTTCAGACCAATGGGCCACTCTGCCATCTGTGGCACACTTTCCTCTGCATGCATGGCACTTTATTTTAAGGACTCCTGCTCTTATCTCATAGTCTCTCATGTCTTTGTGAGCTGCCAAGATTCACAGAGTGACGCCCATGTTCTATAGTCTTGGGTTGAGCAGGGGTGCGAGCATCAGAGACAGATCTTTATTTCAATTTCTTTTTTGTTGCCTGTTCCCCCTTTCCATTTCTTTTCTGTGCGACCTTCTTTATTCCCAAATTTAAAATCCTGCCCACCCCACCCCCAAATGCTCTGTTCTATATATTGGGTCAACCCTTTGCTCCCCACAACAAACAATGTGTGGATCTGCTGGGGTCATTCACTGCTCTTTGTGGAGGCAGAATGGGGCTGCTGTGGGTGGAGACAGGTTTGAGGGCATCCATCCCCCAGCAGGCAGCCTTGTTATCATTGCTGCATTTATAAAAGAGGGTGATGATGCTATGACCTCGTTGGGTTATAACATGATTGAATGAGTTAATAGTTCAGAAGCACTTAATCAAGGTGCCTTGCACAGAGCTGCTGCTCGATCAAGTGCTCATGCATTGAACACCTCCTTTAAAAAGAAGCTGTGGGGATTAAATGAAATGTCATTCATGAGGAGCTTGGCACAGTGTGTGAGCTACAGTAGGCACGTGATCAATTCCAGCTGCTGCTGTTACCATTAAGTTATTTAGGGTTGCTTTAGAATCAGACATGAGAAAGACTTGCGTGTGAAATGTTTCTCAAATCGGCATATGTTTGAAAACTTGGTTGCTAGCTGGTGGCATGGCTTTGGGAGCAGTGGAATCTTGAGTGGTGGCGTCTAGCTGGAGGAATTGAAGTGTTTGCTGGAGTGAAGGGGAGGGCCTTCCTTGGGAGTCATAGCAAGGCCCGCAGGTCCAGCATAATACCACCCTGGATCTCTCCATCTCTGTCTTACCCTTTCTCCTCTTTTCCCTTCCTTAGGCTCTTGCCTCCTTGCCAAAAAACCAAAAATAAAGCAATGACAACAAAAAATCAAACCAACAATAAAAGCCATAATAAATTATATTCCTTCAAATTGTGAGCCAAAATCATCCCCCCTTAAAGTGCCTTAACTGGGGGTTTTTATTAACAGGGACAAGACAAGCAACTAACAGATGGGGTGAGAACAGATGAGATTGGGTGTTGCATTGGGGTCACCCTTGGGGAAACCAAGGCATTTTCATCCTTCTTGTTTCGCTGTGGCCTTTTCTGTCCTTCATATGCTGGAGTCCCAGGCACCTTTCTGTTTAGGTATGGTTCTAGTCAGGTGAACTCCCAACTCACATAGATCAAACAGTACCCTCCAAAGGATGAGTTGAAGGCCTAAATCCTAGTGCCCTGGAATGTGACCTTATATGGAACAAGGGCATTCATCAATGTAATTACAGATGGTTGGACAATGATCTTCCCATTTTACACTGCTATGAAATATAAATGGTTACTTTTCTCTTTCAGTTTGCATTCGTTCAATTTCATGAGATGGAAAAATTGTCACTATAAAATAGGCTTCATGGTAGGTTTTGCTCAGCTGCAGACTGATGTGCCTATTTGGGGCATTTCTGAGGTAACTATGCTGAGCTGTGACGTTGGGTGGGTTAGATACATTAAATGTATTTATAATAGGCTTATCGGGGTATAACCCCACTGTAATTTAAGAAGGATCTGTCTGTGAAATCACACTGAAATAGTGTCCCTTCGGTTCAACAGCACCTTGTTCCCATAAAAAGCCATGTAAAGACAGAGGGCCAGGGAAAGCCATGTGAGGATGGAGGCAGAGACTAAAGCAATTTGCCAGCCTCAGTAGAGGCTGACAGGAGAAGTATCCATGCTGCCACCTTCATCTTGGACTTTGAAGAGCTGTGAGTATAAATTTCCACTATTTTAGTCCATCCAGCCGTGCTGTTCTCTCCTAGCTGCCCTTGGCACTAGCACTGTCCTCATTTCTGCGAGAGGAGGCAGTTCAGACTTCTCAGCAGAGCATTAGAAGCCCCTCCCCCCACTGCTTTACCTACTCTATGCAACACAGAGGAGGATTTGAATTTGCACCTGCAAATGTGGCTGACCAGTTTACTTAAGAGGGAAAGAAATCATTTGCTATTTGCCGTTCCTCCCCCAGTCTACTAAGATCCCGTGCTGGGAGCACCTTCTGTTTGAGGCCATTTGCAGCCCAGAGACAGCTGATGTGTCAGTGAGCACATGCCAGAGAGGAGCAGGGCAGACAGGGAAAATACAGGGCCAGGGTTGTGGGTGTGGGAAGCTGTGGAAGCCAGGGCAAGCACTGTCCAAAGCTGGAGGACAGTGTTGAGTCCCATGGGGCTTTGGAGGACAGAGATGAATAGACCTTTCTGGAGACTCTCTCTATATCTCTGTCTCTATCTCTGTCTCTCTCTAGTATCTTATTCATGGAAATTCACTGACCCCTTTGGATGTTCATGACATTAATCTCTTCCCTACACTTTCAATCTCCTTTAGTGAACGGCAATGGGCACCTGCCTTTGGGTGGCTCAAGGTGACATCAGAGACAGCCCAAGGCCAGATTTGGAATATGTTGCCTCCACATGGTACCCTTCCCCAGTTTTCAACAGTGAGCATCTTCTGGGAAGATCTTGCAAGCCTCCCCTCCCTCTTCTTGCTCCAGGCAGAGTTATGGTTTGCCACGTCTGCAGGCTCTTCTTCCATCTTCTCTTGCAGGGTTTCTGGCATCTTCTGTGGAGATGACACCTGTGTCACAACTCATCTTTGTCATCCCGCTTGCCCCCACCTCCACGCTGAGTGCAGACTCTGGCAGCCTGGCACACAGTGGGCACTCGGGGTTGGTGTGCAGTGAATGCAGGACCGGAAGCACAGCTGTGTTTGCAAGATCCAGAAGGGGTGGGGGTGGGGATCAGTCTCTACCAAGGAGATAAACAAATGCGGAGGGAGAGCTGGGAAGAGGAGTCAATGATACCCTTCTTTTAAGCATGCCTTAGAGATGTCAAATTTGCATAATTAAAATCCAAATAACAAGGAGAATGAATGGTAAATGAGGAGGGGATAGAATCATAAGGATAGGGAGAAAACACAAAGAGGAGGAGGTAAAGAAAGGGGCTTAGAGATATATTTGTGCTGGAACAACAATAGCAATAATAGTAATAAAGACCAAACTGTAGGGGAGACAGAACAGGATGTGAGTCGGCTGCAAGGGTAAGCTTGAAAGTTGAATTAATATAGGCATGGGGGGTTCTGGGGCCAGCAGTTACTCCCATATTATGGGGCTAAGTGGGTGGTCATGGTGAACTTTTTCTAACAGGAAGAGGTATTTACAGGGCTGTCACACCCCTGGCGGGGGTGGATCACTGCTGAAGACAGGAAGAATGAAGAGAGATGGGAGAAGCATCTGAGGGATGGAAAGACAGCACAGGAGTTTGGTGGCCCTTTCAGAGAGCAGGGAGGAGAAGATGGATAATAATATGCTGGAGAGATAAATTAATAATACTGAGCTACCTCACCGGGGTGTGACGAGTGTTAATTAATTAATTATTGTTTGCAAAGCACTTTGAAGGTGGAAAGGCCCTATAATTATTATGAATAAAATGTCAGAGATAATAATCCAGCAGAACGCAGTGACCTCATCAGCCCCTCATTTGCATGGCATAAAGTGAAGCAGCAATTCAAGGACTCTGTGGAAGAGGATGTCCGTCTTGATGCCCCACCTTTGCCTTGCCACATCTCCCTGTTGTCCCCAAAACTGTTACCCCTGCTTACTTGGCAGCGGGTCCATGAGGAACTGTGTGAGATGACAGCTGAAGGGGCTGAGTTGCATGACTTTAGGAGGGGAAGTAAACTCTGCAACAATCCGATTTCAATGTTGGAAGCTGTTCTCTTTCAGAGGACATTGGAAATGTGGGTTTAGGCATGCCCTTAAAGAGGGTGGGGACGGGGGTGGTGGAGCAGAGGCAGGGCACTCTGGGAGGAAGTAGGTGCCTACATTGTGCTGGCTCAGACTGGGAGGGAAATAGGAGCTGCTCTCCCAAACATGGGATATAGACAATAAGCACGTAACAAAGGGGACCAGTGATGACATGCACTAGAGCACCTGCCTAGTATATAGAAGGTTGTAGATCCAATTCCCAGCACTAAGTAAAACCAGGTGTGGGGGCACAGCCCTGTAACCCAAGCACTCTAGAGGTAGAGGTAGTAAGATCACAAGTTCAAGGTCATCCTCAGCTGCATAGAGAGTTCCAGGCCAGCAGAAGCTGTGGGAGACCCTTTCTGAAGTGAAGCAAAACAAATCAAACAAAACACCAACCCGAGTCCCCATTCATAAAGTGTCCTATGTCAGGTGTCACTAAAGGCAAAGGGAAACGGTAATGGCGGGAGGGTCAAAAGCTGTGAGACTGGGCCCAGGGGACCAGTACCTGGGCTGGGTACTGACACCAGGTGCTGCCGTGTGTTAATCCCAAGAGCCAGGGTGTCTGGGGACAGCCGCTCTTGGCCAAGTGCTTCCTCCTGGTTTGAGAAGCACACGGCCATTGGCCAACCCTTGCCCCTGTGTCAGGGTAGCAAAGCCCCCTTTCTTGCAAGCCCTTCCTGTGGAAGGGAGACAGGCACACGCAGAGAAGCAAGTGACGAAGTGCCTGCCGAGCACAGACAGGATGTCACACCAGCTTAAACCAGCTCATGCCCCAAACAGGGAAGACAATGAAGGCTTCTTTGATCTTCTTGAGACAAGACGGCTCACCTTGTGTCCGTCTCATGTCTACCCTCTGGGGGCCCATGGGGCCAGTTCCAGAAGGTCAGAAGGCCCATGACCTTGCATTGTAAAAATGGAAAGGTCTGGCTTTTTATTGGGCCTATTTTGTTCTCCAAGAGACTCCCTGCAGAGGTGAGGGCAGGCATCTAGCCTCAAAGAAAATTCCCTCATTCTGCCCTCGCAGCCTCCACTGGGAGTACGGCTAAGCTCAGAGACATAAACACCTGTTCTGCATGGTCAGCTGGCTTCTCGCTGTGGTCTTTTGGCTGGAGTAGAAGCTCTGATTCTCCCTTCGGACTTAGGCTACTGCAGATCCCAGGGCCTGTTTCCAGAGTGTGTGACATAGCAGGTTTGGGACGCAGCTCAAATGTATGCTTTTCCAGCCAATTCCCAGGCCACTGCCAGTCCAGTGACTACACTTGAAGACGCGCTCACTCAGAGACCAGAAGAACCTGTCTTTGGAAAGATGGACTGGGTGTGTAAGTGGATGCTTGTTAAAGAACCTGGATGCTGGGGGCCGATGGGGAGAATGGCACTGGGGAACAAGAGAATCCCACACTGAATGGGAGCCACCCTGAGTGAGGCCAGAGCTTTTCTCCCCACCCATGGGAAGGGGTGGTAACCCTCCTCCATTGTCCCACGATCTCTAGAATCACAAACAAGGGCAGGGCACTGGCCTGCAGAAACATCAGCGTTAAATGAGATGGAGTTCCAGGAGGGCCCAGTACAGAGGTAGGGCTCCGTGGTCATTAATTAGAACTCATTGGGAACTCTCACAGAGTATCCGCAGAGGGCCGAGGGAGTTTGCCAAGTCCTCCTGACTTCTCTTCCCTGGCCATCCCCCACCCTGCGAGTCAATGGCTTTGAACTGGGACTTCAAAGGGAAGTGGGACTCCTTTCTTCAAACAGGTTTATAAAGAGATTTTGATACAAGACAACAATACTTGTCAGCAGAGCCCGGTTATCGCCCTTCCCTTTGTAGTTTTATTAGGAAATAATTTCTCTGCCGCTGCGGCTCCTGCTGGCTTGCCTTGTTTCTCCATTTGCGATCTGATCTGCCCACCAGAGGGGCTACCCTTCACTACAGGGTAGCTTTGCCAGCTGGGGGCTTCCAGGAAGACATCACAGGAAGGGGCTCAGAGAGCCAATTCATCATCTTCCCCTCTCCTGCCCTAACCATCTTTGTGGTAAAAATGTAATTTGCTTGACCTCGGGAGAGGTTTAAAATCTCAGCTTTTCAAAGCCGCCTCCTCCTCCTCCTTTTTATTATTTTAAAGACGAGAATGAGGAAATTGGCTAAGAAATAAGCCTGGCCTTCTAGACGGCCTCGTGTCTGAGACAGGCAAAGGACCCGTGATGGATGGAAGCTAAAAAGGCTGATTCTTGAGGAATAGACCAAGGTAGCAGTTGCCTTTCCAAGCGGGTCTGAGTCTGTGGCTTGCCAACTCCTGTTTCCTTGATGCTGTTTTCCCATGTTCAGTGTAACTGACGAGGAGAGGACAGAGATGATAGGCACGGTGTCCTCTGGCCCTGGTTCTCAGCGTAGGCTTGGATAGCTGGGTACGTAGGGCTTGTTATCCGATGGGGCTGCCACAGTAAGGGACAGACCCTGGACTTCAGGAGATTAGCAGTGAGGGAGAGTGGAGTAGGTGGCAGTGAAAGGGGTAGTTTACAAAAGAGACCACTTAGATATGATTGTGCCTCTGAAAGGAGACAGGGAAGGGGACAGTGAAGACACAGGTGGGTAGTCACACCATCCCGGGAGAGGTGGGCTGGGCTGGAATGGAGACTCAGGCGGGGACAGTGACTCAGTGGTGGAAGGAAGGATATGCTACTTCCTTCTTCTTCATTCTGTTTCTACTTTGCTTGAGAAAGAAACAGGACAAAGGACGGCAGCCATTGGAGGTTTGGAGCAGCGGCCGTGGGCATGCTCACCCTTGCTGACGTCTACTGTTTTTCTCTAGGAACTAGGAAATAAAGTTGTCTGTAGAGGGTCAGGCCGTGCCTCCAGAGGATCTAGGATGTCCTGGAGATCACTTATAGTCAAAGCCCTCATGGTAGAGCCAGCATGGTTCAGAGGGATTTAGTTTTCCAAAGTGACTGCTATGGGGATTCATGTTGCAGCAAGGACTCAAACTCAAGTCTGCTAGCTTCAGGGTCTGCGCCTTCAAATCCAGCAGGGCACCTGCTACATCCCTGAACGGGGGGTGGGGTGGGGCTGTGGGGGTGCTGCCTGGCTCCTCCTCCCACTGGGAGGACGGAGGAGATAGAGTTGAATGAGGCTCTTGGGCTCCCCACAGCATTAGAGATCAGGGCCTCAGTGCCCCACTGAGAAAAGACAGGTCAGTGTGTGAGGTTCTTGGTGTCATCTCACCATGTAACAAGGTACTTGAGAATCTGAGCATCCTAACGTCACCCCAGCATGCCTCAGTTGCTGAAGTGCTTGGCTGTCCTGGGACTGTTCATTCCACTCCACACTTTCTCCACTGAGCTCCATGAGATAGTCAACAGCTTCTCCAGCAAAACCACAGCTTGCCAAGCAGCCTCAGAATTTGCAGTTTCTGAGTGGATGTATCAGACCAGGGCAGCACAAGAGGCCTGCTGTTACTGCCAGGGCTGGTGCCCATGTCACACTCACTCTGCAAGCCGAGATGAGTACACAGCTTCCCCCAAATCTGCCCAAGTAATAATAAAATGTCAGTTTCCTGGTGTTGCTTTTCCACACGCTGGGAAATGTTGACTAGTGAAGACCCTTTCCTGTGAGTTCTGGCCAGGGCAGACCTCAATCTCAGTCAGTCCTGTAATTTTAGGGTAGTCAGAGAGAGAGAGAGAGAGAGAGAGAGGGGGAGAGGGGGTGGGAGAGAGAGACAGAGACAGAGAGAGAGAGAAAAGAGAGAGAGAGAGAGAGAGAGAGAGAGAGAGAGAGAGAGAGAGAGAGAGAGAGAGAGAAGGTATAATGAAAATTGCAGTATCTTTGTGCATTTATTTGCATTTAGGAGTAGGAAGATGACTGACATGTCCAAAGCAGGCTGCAGTCCATCTACATACACAGCCTGTGAACTAAGAATAGTTGGGTTTTTTTTTAATTTGTAAAAGGTTATTTTTTTTAAAGTAAAACACAAGAAATATTTTATAGTGACTGTGTGTGGTCCACAAAGCTAACATGGTAGCTAACTGGCCTTTTAATGAAGATTGCCGATCCCTGATAATAAATGCATGCTTTTATCACAGAAAGAAAATGATGGAGTTGGATAATTCACCAGAAAAAAAATAAAAGTTTTAAATACTTGAACCGAATGTGGGGTGGCCTTAGACCAAGATGTATATCCCATGTTGTTAGACCACTGGTTTTTATGCCAGTCATGTCCTCTGACCTCAACCTTCACTCGGGCCTGAAGTCAGAAGTAAAGCCCAAGGCCATAGAGCCCTCATGGCTCCTGGTCCAGGTTTTTCTTTGAGTTGGAGGAAACAGCTGCAGGCCAGTCAGCTTGCTGCCCCATTGCACAAACTTGCCTGCATATGAAGTTTGTCTCCCCGTGGGGGCAACAGATAGCTTAGTTAGGGAGTCTAGTGACTATGGCCAGGGGCCTTTGATGTTCACTGCTGGGGACCCCAAATCTGAACAGCCAAACCCCCTTTGCCATGCTGCAGAGCCTCCCTGAGGAGACAGCCAAGTGAGCTAACATCTCAAGACAACCAGCAGCTGGCCAGGAGGAGCCTGGGCACACACAGCTCACCAGTCAGGAAGGGGGCTGCTGGGGTAGGTGAAGGGAGGAGGGTTAGATTCCTTAAGCCAGAAATCTTTACAGTTGTTCTCTGTGCAATGCAGAAAATAACATCCACCTCCTCTGGTTGCTTGGGGGTTGGGGCATCTAATGAGATACAAAGAATTTGGATAAGCGGTAAAAGGCAAGTGTAACTAGAGCCCTTGTTATTAGATCTAAACACTTCACCTAAGGATCTGAAAGGACTCTCATGAGAAGAAAGAGATGGAAGAGAGACGGAGAGGATAATGTGTGAGCCGGCTAGACAAAGACAGAAACAGAGACACAAATTATAACACAGAACATGTTTTGGAGTGTGGAAATCACACAGAAAAAGCAAGCCCGGGGAAGGAAATTGTAACTGAACTAGAATTAACCAGCTTTTAGCAAGTGTAAGCATCGGAGATCAGGTAGGAGGCTGCTCAGTGAACACACAGTGAACCCTTCTTAGGAGTTTGTAAGGGAAGCATCTAGAAGCCCATGACTCAAACTCCAGCACTTGCCACCTCCGTAAGATCAGAGCTCCCTGGGCCTCAGGCGCACGTCTGTAAGATGGGGGTGGTTATAATCACCCAGACGCGAGGACACTGTATACATGACTACTTGCTGTGCTGTGCGTGAAACTGAGGACTGGGCACCTTCAGGTACCTAGTGTAACTAAACAGAGAGGCCAAGTACCATGTCCACTGGCATCCAGGTCTCCACTTACTGGTGAACCATGGAGGCCCAAGCAGGCTTCTCTTTGAGCAGACCTGTGGAGACTGAGTTGCGTTCCCTTACAACACAATAGCAACAACTCAGACCCTCCAATAGAACCTCACTGAAGTCAACCCCCATGCAGTTATTCCTTTCTCCCACTGGTTAATTTCCTTTGTTCTTGGTTAGGAGAAAGTCAGCTTTGAAAAAAAAAATGCCTTGAACTATGTCTCATCTGATAGGGGGCTAATATCCAAAATATAAAAGGACTCAAGAAGCTAGACATCAGCAAACCGAACAATTCAATTAAAAAACTGAGATCTTCACAGAGAATTCTCAGTAGAGGGATCTCAAATGGCTGCGAAACACTTGAAGAAATGTTCAACATCCTTAGCCAACAGGGAAATGCAAATCAAAACTGCTCTGAGATTCCATCTTACACCTGTCAGAATGGCTAAGATCAATAACACAAGTGACAGCTCGTGCTGGCGAGAATGTGAGGCAAAGGCAGCACTCCTCCATGCTGCTGGGGATGCAAACCTGTACAGCCACAGCCACTCTCAGAATCAATATGGCGGGTCCTCAGAAAATTGAAATCTGTCTACCTCAAGACCTGCTAGAAATACCACTCTTGGACACATACCCAAAAGATGCTCCATCCTACCATAAGGACGTTTACTCAACTATGTTCATAGAGATTTTATTCATAATAGCTAGAAACTGGAAACAACTAGGTGCCTCAGCCAAGGAACAGATAAAGAAAATGTGGTACATTTACACGATGGAGTTTTAATCAGCAGTTAATCAACAGGGAGGGCTCAAGTTCAAGGAGAGACAGCTGGAATTGGAGGGCATTGGCAGGGGAGGATGTGGAAACCTCCTGCAGTAGAAACTTCCTGGGATCTATGAGGCTGACCCTAAGCAAAGACTCCTAGTAATGGAAGCTATGGAGCCTGAATCGTCCATCTTTTGTAATCAGGCGAGGCTTCTAGTGGTGGCACTGGGACACCAACCCAGACACAAAACCTTATCTCTATAACCTGTTCTGTCTGCAAGATGAGCTAGGGCCGCGGTGGAACAGAATTCTCGGGAGTGGCCAACCATTGACTAGCCTAATTTGAGGGCTATGTCATGAGAGGAAGCCCATGCCTAACCCTGCCTGGATGACCAGGGACAATAGGCTGGATAGCCCAGAGACCTAAGGTAGATCTAAACACAGCTGTCAAGAAAAAACAAATGATTCCTAATGATATTCTGCTAGACTCATAGATCTGTGTCTAGTCCAGTTGTCATCAAAGAACCTTCCAGCAGATTATGGAAACAGATGCACAGGCCCACAGCCAAACATTAGATGGAGAGAGGGCCCAGGTTAGAGGTCTTGATTAGGTCATTCCCCTTGGAACTTGGGGAACCTGCAGAAAGTGGGGAGGAATTATGGGAGCCAGAGGAATTGAAGACACCAGGAGAGCATGGCCCTCTTGAATCAACAAAGCAGGGCTCACGGGAGGCTCATAGAGACTAAAGCAGACATTTTAGAGCCTGCATGGGTCTGTGCTAGGTCCCCTGCTTATATGTTATATTTGTTTTTGTTATGGCTTTGTGTTTGGGGGGAATCTTCTGACAGTGGTGAAAGACCAAAAGCAGAGTTAAGGAAACCCCTCACTTAAAATGAAGGACAGTCTGACATAAAAAGCACTGGTAACTTCCCTCACAGGACCCTGAGATAGCAGGATACCAAGAATTCCTGCCTCTCCCATCATTGATAGCTGCAACTCCAGTTTGCCCAGACAAGATTAATTAGCACACCCCGAGGCCCCTGCTGGGCCAAACAGTGAGTCCATCCAGCCTGAAGGAGAATAGCCCAGGACTGGTCATGTACTCAGAGAACAGGGAGTCACAGCCCCACCCTAAGCTTGTGGATTTTTTTTTTCCTTTAAATATACCTGAACTCAAAAATTGTTGCTTCTCTAGCCTGTGTGCTGAGGGAAGCCCGCTTGCGCAACCGTATCCCGTTCATTAAAGCCTCTTGTGTGTTGCATCAACTGGACTGGACTTGAGTTCTTGGGGGTACCGACCAAATTGGGAGACTCCTCATTCTGAAGGTCTCACAGTGGGAGTGGGGGTGTCTCTGACTCTTTTGCCTGCTCTTGGGATCCTTTTCCTCCTCCTGGGTTGCCTTGCCCAGCCTTGATGAGAGGGTTTGTGTTTCATCTTATTGTATCTTGTTGGCAATGTTCAGCTGATGTCTCTGGAAGACCTGCTCTTTTCTGGGGGGTGGGGCAATGTAGGCATTGGGAAGTGGACCTGGGGGAGATGGAGGTGGGGGAGTTTAACCTGCAAACAGCACTGTGTTCATGCATTCATCTGTGGGAGTTTTAAAGATCCCTGATCTGTGACATGAGTCCAGTCAGCTAGCTGTCTGAGTGTGCTTTTCCCATAAGTGACATTGGGCAGCTCTTCCTTGCTGGTTGTTTCCTGGAAGGTAGAGGCACTGCATTTTCCCTACCATAACCATCTTTCTTCCAATAGCTCCTCTCTCACATCTGTTATAGTAGACTGACTACAATGGTACCCAATGACATCCTCATCCCAGCTGAGGAAACGTAAATATCTGTTTGTATGTAGAAAGGAGTTTTGAGAAAACAAGTATGTGAAGGATTTGGAGAGTGGGATGTATCAGTCTACTTTTTTTTTTGTTTGTTTGTTTTTTGGTTTTTATTACTGTAATTAAAAAAAAACCCTGAGGCTTAGAATCTTTATTAAGAGGTTAATATTCATACTACAATTCTGAAGACTCAGGGTTCTGCATCTGGCAATGACCTTCTCGCTTCAGAGTCCTGACATGGTTTGGGGAAGCACATATCAGGAGACAGAGACCGTGTTTGCAGGCCTTGGTAACTCTCCTTTTAAGGCCACCGCTATGCAATCATGGGGTCTCTACAGAGCCCCTTGACTTTACTTAATCACCTTCTGAGGTTGGTTAAAGTTTCCAGGTTTTTAATTTCTCACGGTGTGGAGGGATTCAGCTTCAATGCTGGAGCTTGGGAACATACATTATGCAAGCAGGGGGATTACCCTGGTTATGTGGTTAAATTCTTTTTATTTATTTATTTTTTTATTTAGAAACAATCATTTTACATATCAACCCCCCCACCCCTATGCCTCTCCCTCCCATCCTCCCATGCTGGTTAGATTCTTAAAGTGACCATATATGCCCTTGCAAGAAAGAGGTATAGGGACACTTGGCCACAGAAGAGAAGTCAATGCTGCATGGCCATAAACCAAGGAATGCTGTAGGCACCAAAGCCTCCAGAATTTGTGTCTGTCAACAAGTTGATTTCAGCCCCATGGTATGTCTAGTTCTTACAGATATTGGAAAACAAGGCGCTGTGAAGCCAGAGATTTTCTATGGGAAGAAAACCCACCCAAAGAGTGTTTAATGGCTGAGAGAACACGCCTCTATGGCTCTCAGCTGGCTTACCTGTAAAGCCTTGCCCCTGCCTTCCATTGCACAACACGGCTGTCCTCGAAGGGTCAACACAGCTGGTTTTGATCAGTAACAAAGGGCACTTCTCGGAGTGACAGCACAATCGAGCAGATGACAGTCCTTTTAGCATCGACTTCCATCTAAACCATGTTGTGATCTGGGTGAAAAATTAAGTTGTTCAAGCACACCCCAGAAACAAATCTGACTTTTCAACTCAATACTTTCAGGAGCTCTTCATGACCAGGATACAAACCAAAGGGTCCCCCAATGTTTTAGACAGTCTGTCAGTGTGATCCCGGCACTTGGGAGGTAGACAAAGGAGGGCCAGAAGTTCAAGGCCATTCTAAGGTACATAGTGAGACTGACCCTGCCATAAAAAAAAGAAAAAAAGAAAAAAGAAAAAGAAAAGAAAGAATGGACAAAGAAGAAAGTCTTAGACAACCAAACCTGAAATTCTTCATCAGCTCAACTAACTTGTGTGGGAGGATGCTTGTTTTTTTTCTGGGAGTTTGTATGTTTCAGAGTTACGGATCCCACTGTAGGAGCTGCCACGGTGTCCCCCTCTCCGTGAGCAGTGACTTTTAGCTGCCTCTTCACTTTCACCCTCCCCCTCCCCCCCCATCTCATTGTCCTCCCAGTTCTGTTTTTCCTTTAGCGGAAGGCCAGCACCACTAGCCAATGCCTACATAGCTGAGCCAGGGTCAAACCCCCACCTTCTGTCCCATCCTCAAAAGTCTTCTCTCTTACCCTCTCAGCTTTTCCCTTTAACACTTACTCTCCGAAGGCTGTGGCCCTCCATTAAGTGACTTTTTCTGGGGGAGGGGGGAGAAGTATCCGTTCTTCTCAAAGAGAGGATTCTAGCCAAGTCCATCTTGGTGATCCACTGAGCTTGCTGGGGATCTTTAAGAAGCGTGAGCAACTCATAGGCAGTTGGGGAAGTTCTCTGGGGGAACTGATGGGCAACCATGCCATAGAATAGTTCCATCCTGGTCAGTTGTTTGCCTCTTAGATACTCTAATGGATGGAGGCACTTCATGAGACTCTGGTAAAGCTTCACGAGCCTCCTGACCCATGCTCTCCATCAATTAGGGAATGTGAGAGGCCTGATCTCGTGGATCTCTCTGACAGTTGGTGACAGTCAACTCCAGCCCAGTTCAAACAGCTATGCCACACTCTTGACAGTTCAGCAGTTTCAGGGTTAAAAAGGACCTTTATGAAGCTCATCCATTCTATCCCCAGTGAAATAGTTAATGTGGGGCTAAGGCAGCCCAGAGGAGGAGAGGTGAGGCCGAGAGACCCCAGGTAGAGTACACATCCCCTGGAGTGCAAAGTCATAAGATTCATGAGCTAGAACTTAAGACACATCGGCAGAGTGGTGCTGGGTTGATGGAAGCAAGCAGGCAGGTAAAGCCTTCTGTATTTGAAACACACCCATTAGGAAAGCCACTCTACTGTCCCAATTCCTTTGTTCCACAGAAGTAGAAAACAAGACATTCTTCTGATGGCAGCTTTGACACAGACGTGTTTTGCTAAACCAGAAGCTTGGGGACAAACCTAGATGCTCCCAGCATTTGGGCAAGGCAACAGGGGCATTCCAGGGAGCTGCTGAACTCTCTGGTCAAGGAGCCAACAGTCAGGCAAACTAGAAAGACCCATTAATCAACCTAGAAGCCGGGCATTTGTGATGTGAGCATTAACCTTTCCTAGGCTGCCTGTTTTTTCCAAAGGACAGCCTTGCATTTCTGAGATGGCTTTTCATCCCTGAGAGGAACAGGGGAGGGAACTGAGGTCACCGAAGCTGAAAGGAGACCTTAGGCATTCAGTACCCTGTGGCCTGAGGGTTTTTCCCCAATGGGGTTGTGTGTATTTAAAAAGCCTCCTCTAGTAGATGTTTTGTTATTCAAAAACTATGTAGCCCTGATCTGCCTTGGGAGGGGCAGGGAGGTCAATGCTGGGGGTAGGGTAGGAGGTGTCCTCTTTCAGGGTTGAGTTCTGTTCCTCTAGGATTTGCTTGGTTTCTCCTAACAGAAATTCAAGTTGCTGTTTGCCCATTAAGAAAGGGCGGGTGTGTCAGGTGCTTGAACTGCCTCACTGCTGATGTAGCGTTAGGCACAGCTGTGAAGGGAGGTGCCGTGATGATTGAAAACTTGGGCTTTTCTCTTCCCGTGTGAACTGATTTCCACACTGCCTTGCCTCCTTCCTGTTTGCCTGAAGGCTGGCAGCCACTGGGAATACAGACTTCAAAGTTCAAGTCCAGGGTGGGAAAGATTCAGTAGAATGCTTGCCTCGAAAGCATGTGGAGCTGAGTCTGGCTCCCAGAATTCATGTAAAAATGCCAGGCAGAGTGGCACAGACTTGTAGTCTCAGCAATGCTGCGCTTGGAGGTGGAGATAGGCAGCTCATGGAAGCCCACTGGCCAGCTAGCCTGCCAATCTGGCAAAATTCCAGGCCAATGACAGACACTGTCTTAAACGAAAAATGGAAGGCATCTGAGGAATGATACTTGAGGTTGTCCTCTGAACTCTAGACTCACATACATACATGTGTACAAGCATCTGTGTGCACGCACACGCGCGCGCGCGCACACACACACACACACACACACACCTCATCATTGTCAGGATTTACTTTCCAACCACTAACGGCTTAGAACCTCTTGGTGCTACTGTGTAATCCTCAGGCTGTGTAATCCTCATGATGGGCAGGGGCCATTAGCAGCACAATATGCATGACACTCACCCAGGAGTATTGTTTGACAGTAGACACTGGGGCTTGTCTAGCAGGCAGGATGAATGGCAGGTTCTGACTCAAGTGACCTGAGATGGCGTTTCCCACAAGCTCCCAAACAATGCACATGAGGACAGACCTCATCTCAGCAACCATTACCCACCCCTGCATCCTAATGGTGACCTCAGCTTCAATTGAGCATTGACAAGAGCTCAAAGTTGGAGTAGGTAGAGGGGAGAGTGTTCTCTTAAGGAAAATCCTGTTGTAATCACTTGGGGAGACAGTTTACATTATAAAGGTAAATAAGGTATATTATGTCTCCAAGGTTTGCCTGTTATTAACTATTACATAAAACCAGTCAGTGATGTTTCAGATTGCCTGAGTTTATCTCCCGTAGTACCCCTTGTAGCCAGGAAAGAAGTGACCTTCAGATGAAGGAGGAAAGATAAATACTCAAGCATTTACACGTCATTATCGTCATTACTATCAATTATTAATTGAGGAAGGACTGACATGTGCTCAGTGTGGGTAGAGATTTTGTTTAAGCACCAGCCCAGACAGGCCTGGAAAGGAAACCAATAGAGAAGCATGAATTATACATACAGATCCTGCTGTAAGAGGTTGAGGGAAGCATGAATGCCCGGGGTGGGGAAGGGGTCTGAAGGCTGCAGCCTCCGGAACTGCAGAGTGGAGTTAATGCGTAACTCTCGGGAGCCAGTGCAAAGTGCCCTTTTAATGCTTGCTAGGGACCAGCATCCATGCCTTTCCTGAGAGAGGGTCAGTGTCAGGGCAGGACCACAACTTTACACATCTTCAGAGGAATTTACTTATTTATATAAGTAGAAAATTAAAACAGAACGTCAAGAGTTTAGTCTTGGGGGCTTGGAAGAAAGGAAGTGAGTAAGAGTGTTGATGGGCAACCATAAAGACATGAGTTCAAATCCCCAGCACTACAGAAAGAGCCAGAAATGGCTATGCATCCTGTAGCACCTGCACTGAGGGACAGAGATGGGGGGGGGAGCAGCTGTGTTTTATGACAAAGCCTTCGGCCTGCACATCACTTAATTCATTGATAAACTGATGATCAGCTATCTCATTCTGGAAAACACTCATTTAGAATGCAGCAGGTGAAAAGGATTGGTTGTGTAATTTACATACTTGGATATCAAGATGCAATAAGCAATAGTAATAACCACAATAGTAATAATCCCTGCTGGTTCTAGAATGTTCCCAGGAGGAGAACTGTAATTAGAAAGGAAGGCAGCTTTAGGTTTGGACTCATACCACTCTTTGTCTGTTCTCTCAGCATCTCTTTCCTTGGTTTCTCAGCATCCTGATGGATTCTGACCATGGGAGACGATTTTTCTGTGTGTGTCTCCCTCTTTCCTCCCCTGTCCTTATTGAGATGTCTCTTGCAGCCTGAGCTGCTAGCATCTTTGCTTCTGGGAATCCAGCATCGCAAAACCTCCGCATCTGTGTCAAGTGAGTCCCATGGTGCCTCTGTTATGTCTTCTTGGTGGAAGGATCATCAGTATATTTGCACAGGGAGAAGAAATTTGCACAGGCCCTATGAAGGTCATGAACTCACAGTATATTGTTAGAAAAGAAGTGTGTATAAGGCACATGGCAGAAAGACTCGGGAACTCACATTCCTTCTTCACAGCAAGGAGGTGTGGAAATGGAGGCAATGTGTGGGACCACATGTGGTCTTCAGAGAGCTGAGTGGGCCCAAGGAACATAACAGTTTGTAAATGATCTTTTCAGGAAGTTGACTAGATGGAGAACACACACTAGCTGGTGATGAAGTCTGCCTTCCTGTGATAGGAGTTTAATCCATTCTGACTCAGGAAGTCCCAGTAAAGGGTCAGAAGGCAGTTAGTCTCTTTTCCTATGGGTGCCTTTTAGAAAGTCCCAGTAAAGGGTCTGAAGGTAGTTAGTTTCTTTGCAGATAAAGAAATGTCTGACAGCTTTTCTTTGTACTTGGGAGAGGAGACCAAGGGAAGGTTGGAGAGACACAGCCCAGGCCTTCTGGTTCCCTTTGGTTTAAAAACTCGGAATGTCAGGGCAGCACACTTGGTATGTTTTTTGTTGCCTCCCGACATTAGCTGGAGCAAAGTGAGCCATCAAGGATGTTTCTGAAACTCAGTGTCCGATTTCTGTAGTGACTCTTCTATCACCAAACATTCTGGGTTCCAAAGTAGAGGAGTTAAATCAGGGTACTGCTATTCTCAGTTTTACTGGTTTGGACTTTTTTTTGAGACTATCCATGGATCAGCCTTTAGCAAGATGCCACCTGCTCCTTCTAGTGTTTCAGTATTCAAATTCTCACTTTATAGCTATACTGCTTGGCTTTCTCTTTCCTTATCTTGTTGGGTATTCTAGGCTTTTGAGGAGCTTAAGTTTTGCTCAAAAGTCGTATGATGGACTACTTCAGATCATTCCAGTTCTCTATATTTCATCTGAAGATGACAAGTGATCAATGGGAAATAGGACACTGTGGATCATTGTACCTCGTAGTGCTGGCTGCAAGTCCAGCTGGCTTTTGGAAACAAGGAAGGGAAATGGCCACAGAAACTTTAGAAGGAACTTTCATCTTGCTTCATGATGTCCTCATGTCCTGACCTTTGACCCTTCATGGTGCTCAGCACACTGTCTCACCACAGCAACCAACCGTGATTCCCCTGGACAGACGGCCACTTTCCCAAGCAAAACTCTGTTGGCCTATTTTGCCTGTACAGTTTCAAAGTTAAGAACAGAACCTGGCCTAGGTGAATGGTGGCAGCATACATACGGGATTTATTTATTTACTTTTTGGAATAGGGAGGGTGGGCTTTTTGTTTTGTGGAGTAGCGGTCCATTAAATTGGGACCGCTAGGGCTTCGCAGTCGGGTGTGCCTGCCATCAATCCCGAGGACCTGGAATGCAATCCCTGGAACAGCACACAGGAGAGGAGAACCAACTCTTGCAAGCTCTCCTCTCAACTCCACATGTATGATCTGGCATGCGTGTGCCCACACACGTATGTAGGCACACAAAATAAATAGATGAATAAACAAGTGCCAAACATTTTTGAAGAATGAATTTGGCTTTTTCTATTTCCTTTAAAATGTTTGCATATCGAGAGATTTTGTGAAGACTCTTCTCCTTTTGTCATTTTGTCTCAGGTTCTTTTTTATTGTAGTAAAAGTCATATAATAGAACATTTACCATGATACGCACAGTTTTCTTAATTAAGAGGGATTTTCTTTTGTTAGTTTTGTTTGATTCTTCAGCAACTTCATTCATGTTTATAATGAGTTTTGGTTATTTCCACACACCCCCCCCACTACCACTTTTTAATCCCTGCATGCACTGAAACAGTTCTTTCCAACAACACTGATGTCTGTTTTTGGACCCTCTTGAATGCCTTTGTACGTCTGTAGACAGGATATACCTAGGAACATAGTAATTGGGCTGTAGGTTATATTCAGTGTTTAGTGGATGTCTTAGTCAGGGTTTCTATTGCTGTGGAAAGACACCATAACCACAGCCTGGACCTAAGCTGTCCTTTAATTCCTTTTCACAAGTTGAAAGCTTAGGGTCATGCCTTGAGGTCACCAGAACAAGACCATGAACACAGGACTTAACTCCATTTCACTTCATGGTGCCCCTTTCCTCCTCAAATTGTACACTTTGTATTTTTCCTGGCTCAGTTTGCTCTTTTCCATTGTATATCTTTGTTAGTTAACCCAACAGAGTCTATACTAGTCTGTTTTTGGGATTTCCTTTAACAAAGAAATTAATCCAAAACTTTTCCCTTTGACACACTTTTCTGGCAAGAGCAAAAAGCAGCCACATTCTTCACTAAAATATCAAAAGAAAAATTTCCAGGCAACACGCTAAAGCTCTTCTCCTCTGAAACCTCTTGAGTCAGGTCCTCATAGTTCATATCACCCTTAGCACCACCGTTTTCCATGCTCCTTCTAACATGGCCCATTGAGCCCTACTCAAAGTGTTAACTGTTTTTCTAGTGCAAACTCCCTGAGTCCATAATCCTCTAAACAAAAGTATGGTTAGACTTATCACAGCAATACCCGTCCCTGGTCCCAACTTCTTTATTAGTTAGGGTTTCCATTGGTGTTAAGAGACATCGAAACCATGGTAATTCTTACAAAAAAAAAAAAAAAACATTTAAAAACTGTTTACAGTGTCAGAGGTTTAGGCCATTATCCCTATGACAAGAAGCTAGGTGGCATGCAGGCAGATACAGTGCTAGAGAAGGAGCTGAGAGTTCTACATCTTGATCTGCCCATAGCAGAAGGAATCTGCCATACTGGGTGTGGCTTGAGCATATATGAAACTGCAAAGCCTGCCTCCACAGTGACATACTTCTTCCAACAAGGCCACACCTGTTTTAGCAAGGTCATACCTCCTAATAGTGCCATTCCCTGTGGGCCAGGGATTCAAACAGATGAGTCTATAGGGGCCATACCTATTCAAACCATCACAGTGGATTTTGCCAGCATTCAAATTGGTGATGTAATGTTCCCTTCTCTCATATTCAGTGAAACTTCCAATTTCACCATTTTCTACACAGAAACTTGGTATCATCATTTTAAGTTAGCCATTCCCATGGTTACACAGCAGTCTTGGAGTGGTTTTCCTTATAGGGTAGAATATATTTTAAAATTCTATAGCTATTTGGTACCCTCTTTTATGATGTTGCTGACCATGTGTCTCTGAGACTTTTTACATATATTACTGACATTCAATGTTTTTCTATTGGTTTTTTTTTTTGAAAGTTAAAAGAAGAATTTTCAAATTTAGGTGGAACTTTTACACCTAAAGTTGCTTTATTTTACTTAAACTGTTATGATTTTTGTTTTGTATGGTACCAAAGCCCATTCTTCAGATGAAGTCTGAGAGAGGGAGAGCTCAAACATGTGACAGAGACTTCAGAAGACACAATAGTGGGATGGATAAGGACCCTTGACCACACTTAGTTCAAACCTTGAGCCCACTGTCTGTGCAAAGGCAGAGTTGAAGAGCAAAAGTAACATGTGAACCAGGAGACATCCTCGCAGGCACCACGTAAACATCATCTGCAAAGTGACCATAGAGCAAGTCGGACTCTCAGGCCCGTGTCTGCTTTCTCACTCAATAGAGACATCCCATGACATTCTCCAGGACTGCACTGTGCTTTCAAGTTGTTTCATTCACTGAAGAAAATGCACATACCAAGAGACTACACACTTGAATGTGTGATGCCTGTGTGTTCAAGGATACTGGAACGTGCCTTTTGTCCAAACGTTGAACAGCATCCTGTCTTCTGTCCTCATCTCAAAGATGTATGGACACTTGAAGGTTTTTTTTTTTCCTTTTTCTTTTAAATGGAAAGATTTTGCAGAAAGTTTTATTTAACACAGCTGGCTAGACTTATTTAGTTTCTAGTGCTGAAGCCCAACCCTCCCCCCTCATAGAAACACTTTGCTAGCTTCTTCCACACCCACCTCACCCCCCTGCTTCTCCAGACCCCACAGGGCCATTAAACATAGAAGTTTCTTCCTCTGCCTTCTCCTTTATTTTTCCCAGTGCTTCATGCCCAAAGCTGTATTTCTTCTTTGCCATCTGCTTCACCTCCCTCTCCTCTTACCCAATCCCCAGCTTCCCTCTCTCTAATTATCCTCAACAGAAGTGACTAGCAGTCTGTAGATAGAAGGTTCTAAAACATATAAGACAGTGAATTTTCATTCAGCGTAATTTACCAGTGGGATGAGCTCAGAAGTATGTGAGGCAGGAAGGAAATGTTGGACTATTACACTCTCTCTACAAATGAGTCTTCAATGGTGGGATCTTCAGGCAGAGCACTTGATGAAAAGCTTCTGAGAAAGTCTGGTAGTTATATATACGATTTAAGAATAATACTATGGGTACTAGAGAGATGGCTCAGCAGCTAAGAGCACTGGCTGCTCTTCCAGAGGATCCAGGTTCAATTTCCAGCACCTACGTGGCAGCTCGCAAGTGTCTGGAACTGCAGTTCCAGGGGATCTGACACCTTCACACCAATGCATATAAAATAAAAGTTAAATAAGTTATATTTTTTAAGCTAACAATACTATTTTTTTGGTTTTGCTATTTGTGAGAAGATACACTTGTTTCCAAATTGAGAAAAGGTCTTTTTAAATATTCATTTAAAATGTTTTTATAAAGGGGCATTCCTCTTCTAGTCACATGACCCAGTATAGTGTGGGGTTACTAATAGGGAAGGTGATAACGGGATCTTTGTGTCACAAAACTTTTAATGGCATAGAGTATAAGGACTGTTTCAAAGCTGAAGTTGATCCTGGTGTATCACACAGAACTCTCTTGCAAATTTTATTCTGTGAAAATAAGTACTTTGGATAAAACTGCCAATTGAGACAGAAATCGAGAGAGAGAGAGAGAGAGAGAGAGAGAGAGAGAGAGAGAGAGAGACAGAGACAGAGACAGAGAGAGATACAGAGAGACAGACAGAGAGAGGGAGAGAGAGACAGAGACAGAGACAGAGACACAGAGAGAGAGACAGAGAGACAGACAGAGAGAGAGAGAGGCAGAGACAGACACACACACACAGAGACAGAGAGACAGACAGAGAGAGGGAGAGAGAGAGAGAGACTTCAAATGTTGGTGATGATTTAAAATCAGATGCTCTGCATCTCCTTTTCAGAGTGCACTGTAGAGCAAACCTCTCAGAGGCCCTGTGGCATCTGTCTTCTGGCATTCAGACCCTGGATAAGCCTCTCACCTTGAGTCTGAGCTGGGCAGAGTGGCTGGTGCCTCATCTGTACTGTAGCCCCGTGACCTAATATCACATCTAAGGCTAGATCACAGCAGGACCAGCATGTCTCCCACTGGCCCTGTATTGCTCCTGCTTCTCTATGAGCCCTAACCTTTCAAAGACCACTTCCTGGCAGGAACCATGACAGTGAGCCAAGAATGGATTTTCCTTTACTATAGCCTTACCAATTGACAAAAACCCCCATCACAATCTTGAAATTATGCTCCTCATTGATTGCCTTATAAGAGGTAGAGGTACCTAACTGGGCCACAACTGAATTTTTGACCCACAGAAATTGTGAAACAATAAATGTTTCTTGTTTTAAACTGTTAAAACATAGAGTAACTTGTTATGTAGCATCGGTGACTAATGCATTTAAATATGAGTATTCATGTAAAACTTATATATATATGTCTATAAGATTTTGAGACCTCTCCAGAGCTATTAATGACTAGACCGTGAACCAAATAATTGTCCTTAATGTGAAATCCAACACAAGGAAAGGAAAGAGCAGCAGGGGTGAGGGGTATAAAGGAGAGGATGGACAGTGCAGGGAGCAAATTAGGACTTAGTGCCAGGATAAGACATTCCCAGAACTTTCTGAGGACGCAGAGCCGAGGGGATAGCAATTAATTAGCTGAGAAAAGCACTGTTGTGAAATAAAATGGGGCAGATCTATAGCCAAGAGATGAATGGTCTGTGTAGGGCTTTAGGTTTGTGGGGAAAAACTTTTGAACAAGCCTGGAGAAGGACAACACGTAGAACGGACAAATGGCAGGTTCCTAGTGGGTGGAGCTGCAGTTTGAACAGTGTACATTTCAGGAAGGGCTCTTTACGTTACCCAAGGTCAAGGGCTGGCTTAAAGAACTTCAAACTTCCAAAGTGCAGCTGGCTTCAGTATGACTGGATCCAGGGTTTGGGGATGACGTGATCGGTTCATTTTGGTTTAGGGATCTGCAGACAATGCTCCGAGTTTCCCAAGGCCAGAGAGTGATGTACCAAAGAGGTTGCTGCCCTGTCTTGTTTGCATAGGAAATCCTGGGCAGGGGATCTGATGCTCTTTCTTAGGAGCCATTTTCTCCCCTGGATGATACTCAGTGCTACCTGGATTGTCAGAGGATAATTACCCAAAAAGAAAAGGGGGTGCTGTTGTCAGACAAGGGGAAACAATGTTGGGCAGATAATATGACATATGTCTTCCGCATTGAGTGACAATAACCAGGGGCTGGGAAGATTGCTTAATATTTAAAATTATGCCAACCTAATTCAATAACTGGAGGCTTAATGCAGCTGTGGCGCGTTTGCGGCTCAGCTTCCCCTCATTACAGGAAATTTGGGCTGTAGGAAGTGACTCGGGTGATGGAGTCTAATGAATAAAGGCAGGACAAGGGTGGCTCAGGAATAAAGGTCTCGGAATGAAATTCGGAGGCTGGGGTTTGGAAGGAAACACTCGATCCTCTTCCCCCTGCCAGCCTCGGCTGGTTTTTGTTTTGTTTTTGTTTTTCTTGGAACACAGCGGCTCACAGAGTCCAGACCCATTTACTAAGGCCTGAGCCACCACTACAGCAAGGGCGTTTCTTTCCAGATGTGTTCCCTGTGAAGAGGCTGGATGCTGAGCACTCCACGTCCCTGTCTGTGTCCAGACCTTGGCTTATCTGGAGTCTCGCAATGATTTTGAAACTGGGAATTTGGTTCCAAATGATGAAGATTTAGTTTGAAAGCATGCAAAAGGAGGGATGCAAGTGTAGTATTCTTAGGTTATGAATGAAGATGAAGACTTGATTTACTAAATGAATTTTTTTTGGGGTGGGGGTGGGGATGAGGAAGACAGTTCACTGAAACTAGCTGTAATGGAGGACACAGAAAGCAGCAGAGAGGCCCCTTGGGCGAGCTAACCTCCTCAGCCCGCCTGCAGGAAGCCCATCATTGGGGCTTCATTGAACATAAGCAAACACATCACCAGCACAGAATAAAGCAACTAATTTGTTTTTCAAAGTTTAATTATTGTCACTATTAAGTCATTGTCATCCCAACAACATAAACATGAGTTGTCAACTTCAAACAACCATGTTGTACGACATTGCCTCTTTTGAGGACATGGAGATATGATGTTTAATTAGAAAGATGCCGCCATTTGCATCCCATGCCTTCAGTCTAGGGCTGGACTCTGGTCAGCTTCAGACGGTTGGTACTGACTCTTCTGGTGGGCCCCTCATTTCACAGCACAACTAAGGCTCTTCATGGGAACAGTGTTTCCTCTGTCCTGTGTGTTCATGGTTCAAGCTGAAGGGATTTGACTGCTAACCTCCCTACGGCACTTTCCTTGAGAATTATATAGGGTATTAATAATATCCCCTGCTTAAAAGCCTACTAAGCCATCTTCTTTCTCCAATATCTACCTTCTGTATTCTACCCATATTGGCCAATCATCAATACAATTCATAAAATAAATAATTACAGCACCTGTTGTGTTTATTTCCCCCACATGTATATGTGTTGTGTGTGTATGTGTACACTCGCACATGTGTATGTGTGCATGCATGCATGCACACACACACACATATGCACATACATTTAGACAAAATTTTGATAGTTCTCATGTAGTCCACTTTCATTTCAGGCTTTCTCAGTGGTTGCGGATGACCTTGAACTTCTGATCCTTTGATCTCAACCTGAGAGTGCTGAGATCACAGGCGACTGCCACCATTCCCTGTTCAGGTGGTATAGGTAATCAAACTCGGGGCTCATGCACAGTAAGCAAGCACTTTACCAACTGAGGCGCTGCTTCATATTTTGCCTTATATTTTATATGTGTGAATATTCTCCAAATTATAAAAGACCAGCCACAAAACCCAGAAAAGTAAAAGAGGACCATGATGAGAGAAGCTTAGGGAAGGGACTAACAGGATGCACATGATAGGAAGGGTTAAGTGGAAAGATTTGGAGGAGGACTTTAACTGGGGGGAAGAATACAGAAGGACAAGGAAGAAGCAAGGAAAAATAACACTAAGAATGTCTGAAAAGCCTTTAGGAAACATTATTTGTATTTATCTAAATTTATGTGTAATTTATATCTGTTGATTTTTCTCATTTTATTGAAGCGAGTTATGCTACTTGGGCTGACAATCCCCCTCACCAAGAACCATAGACCATCAAACAAAAACCCTAACATCAGGCATGGGAAACCTCCTTTCTAGTTGTTAGGAAGGGTAGTCCAAGAGACTCCCCAAATAATATAGGCTATTGCTGTTGCTCTTGACTCTCTTCCAGAGGTTAAAGGTAAAGAGACCATGCATTTCCAACTTAGGACTCAGAAGGTTCAAGCTGGATCTGGTCTGAAAGCCTCCCGCTTGATCACTACTTCATAGTACTGGAAGGCGCTTTGCCTGTTGCCAAAGAAAAAAACCAACCAATTCTTCTATCCAGCTGTGATGTTTATGAACCGCAATAATGGCCAGCACGGCAAGACATCCCTAAAAGTGCAACAGTGACACTCATCTCTTGGCAGGCAGTAACCAATTGCTCTCTAATTGGATTTCAGCTGCTGTACAGTGGGGAAGAGATGGCTGGTTCTGGAAACGTATTCAACTACCCACAGCTAGTAAGGCGATGGATCTTAGAAGAGAATCTACTACCACCACTTTTCTAGACCAGTCTTCTTACGAGCACTTTCCTACCAGGCTCATCCCACAGCGTCAGCCCCAAATAACACACAGAAACATTGTATTAGTTATGAAACTGTTGGCCTGTTACTAGAGTTTCTTATTGGCTAGCTCTGTCTTAAATATTAACTCATTCTATCAACCTAAGTGTTTCCACATGGTCTTATCTTACTGGAGAGAGGGTCCAGACCTCTTACTCCTCTTGTATCCTACATTTTAATTCCTCTCTACTACATCTCCCAGAATCCTCCTTGTCTCCTAGTCCCACCTATCTTGCTTCCAGATAGGCCAAAAGTGCTTTATTCATTAACCAATAAGAGAAATATATTTACAGAATGACATCTTCCATCACAGCCTAATTCCTAATTGCGTTCTGAATATTTATTCTTATACTTACAGACAAGTGTAACTCCCCTCTCATCAGCAGACAAAAACTATTAGAAGCAAAAGCAAGTGGCCAAAATGCAAATGAATAACATGATTATGGAGTGCCCCGCCCCAGTAGATACATCTATAGCACAACTCCCATAACTAAGGCTCAAGGGATCATCATGAGAGAGGGCTAGAAAGAGGGTAAGCGCCAGAGGACAAGACTTCTTCTATGGGGCTGTGTTTCCTAAGAAGGACAGGAAAGCAGGCAATGCTAATATAGAAGGGGGGATTCTCATGGAGCCACACCCCATGACAAAGCACTACAGGCAATGAACGACAGCTGGGAGAGGGAGAAGTAGTCCTCCCCAGGGATTAGCTTTCCAATTGGTTATCAGCCCTGAGGTCATACATGTATAAGCAATATTAAAGAGATTTGGCAGGTTGTATTTCTCTCTCTCTCTCTCTCTCTCTCTCTCTCTCTCTCTCTCTCTCTCTCTCTCTCTGTGTGTGTGTGTGTGTGTGTGTGTGTGTGTGTGTGTGTTTGTCAGATTGACACAAGCTAGTGTTTTCTGGGAAGAGAAGCCTCTGCTGAGAACACGTTTCTATCCGACGACCTGTAGGCAAATGTATAGTGCATTTTCTTGGTTGGAGATTGATGTGGAAGGGTAGGCCTGCTGTGGGTGGTGCCTGGGCAGGTTGTCTTGGGTTGTATAAGAAAACAAACTGAGCAAGCCAGGAGGAGCAAGCCAAGAGGCTGCATCCCTCCATCATCCTTTCTTCTGTTTTAGCCTCCAGCTCCCTTCCCTGAGTTCCCACCCTGACTTCCCTTCCTGAAGGTCTGTAAGATAAAATTAAACCCTTTCCTTCCCACGCTGCTTAGGTCATGGTCTTTATTGCAATAACCATGACAGTACATAACAGTAACAATTAAAGAAAAAGAGGCCAGGCGTGAGAGAAAGGAGGGGTTGAAGGGAGAGGACATGGGAGGGGTTTGAGGGAGGAAAATGAAGGGTAAAAATGAATTAATTGTATTTTAATTTAAAATAGAATAAAACATAATTTCCCCCTATAACCAATCTTTTTCAATGGTGGAAATTACTGGAAGGATCCATCTTGAGTCTTCTGAACTATTTCCTCTAATTTCCAGATATTACGTCCCTGGAGATCTTGGTCAGTATTGACTTGTGGGCAGGAGAAAAAGAAATATTCTTGTATTCCCCCCCCCATTAATTGTTTTATGTCCTTTAGTCAATTCATTTTGTCTCAAGAATAATTTCTTAAGTCAGTTATGTAGCACTACGGTGCCAGGCACTAAGGGTCCAAAGATGTAGAAAATACAGTTATTGCTTTCTATAATGTAGTAGTCACTATCCAGCACTGATGGGAGAGGCCAAGGGGATTTGACCCAACATCTACTGTCTTCTAACCCCAAGTACACATGGTACCCTAAGTGTTCATGTGTATTGTCTTATATCACGTGATGACCTTGGGAACACCTGTCTTTATCTCTGAGGCTCTGGGAGATTATTTATTTGTCCAGGTCACACCATCAATATGTTGTGACCTGGGGTTCCAGAGATTTGATTTTAGTTTTAATTTTCCTATATTGTGCTCTTCCTTCCCCCAGCACCGCTCTGTATCCCATAATTAAATCCTGGGATTCTATTTCATTCTCCCCGCTTAAATCGAAAGCTGATAATGCTGAGAGGGGTTGGAAGAGCTTTCTAAGAGTCTAAAAACTGGTCAGTCCCTACAGCGTGCAAATCTTAACTCTCCTATGAGTCGTTGGGGATCTGAGTTTATTTCAAGCTGCCTTTCTATTTCTGGAGAAACAAAGTTATGTTATGTTATATTATGTTATGTTATGTTATTTATTTATTTTTGAGACAGGATTTCTTTGTATTATCCTGGTTGTCCTGAAACTAGCTCTGTAGACCAGGCTGGTCTCAAATCCACAGAGATCTGCCTGTCTTTGCCTGTCTCCTGAGTGCTGGGATTAAAGGCCTGCACCACCACTGTCCAACAAGAAAAACTTTTAATGCTGGCACATAACATACACACAGATACACATGCACACACACACACACACACACACACACACACACACAATGTGACTTTCAACAAAAATATCTTTTAAAAGGAGGTTCTGATGAGATAAAAAGAACATGTTGGACAAAAGTAACTCCATGCAGGGTAGCACTCAGAGATATAAGGGAGCCATCGATTAAGGATGAAAGTGCTTGGAAGTTTTGTTCTCTGCTACTCATTTCCAAGTGTGTCTGGGTTTGCTCAGTATTATAAACAGAATCTATCAAAGGTCAATTTAGCCCATACATTTTTGTCGTATTAAAGGACTTGATGTCACACCTTAGAATTGCGGTTACCAAAGCTTCCTAAACCGAGGTGGGAAGAGCAATCTAGTGGACCATCTTATCTACTAGAGTTCATAAAGCGCCGTGTGATTGACTATGGGTTCATTCTCCACTCATGTTTGTAAACACAAACCTAACATATATTACTTTCTTGCATAGGAGCAATTGTTTAAATCACATGCTGGGCTTCTCATGAGTTATATGTTATTCAGCAAACATTTGTTTTTATTTACAGTTTCTGTCTTATGAACATTGGCCAGCCTCTTTGGGACTAGCTTGTAGCTGCCCCATAGCCCTGCTGCCCCATCAATGAAAAGTGACAAGGCCGGAGCCTGTACTGATTTAAGAAGGGGCCTGATGACATCACTACTGCCCAGGAGCCCGTGAAACAGCACGGTGTTCCAGCCTACTACCTTCAGACACACTTCAGGGACTGCCATCTTTAGGCTGGATTTCAAGGTGAACCAGGTTGGAAAATTCAAGGAGAGAGAGACTTGGGATGCTATTGACTTTTTCTGCTTCCTACATTGGTTGATTAGCCCCATACGTGGTGCTTGATTAATGTCTGAGAGCTCTAATTAGCAATGTCTAATCGGCTCCACATACTCTGGGCTATTGATTCCTGCCTCCGGAGAATTAATCCAATTGCACTCCTTACCATTAGCAAGTGCTTGCTAAGCAAGGGTGACTGCTTGCATGTCCGAAAGTTTACCCTGTGAAGGGCTTTGGGATGGGGCAGAAGGGGCAGGCATTAGTTGGGCAAATGCCTACACCTGTCACTACAGTGCTGCTTTGATTTACCCCAGACTGAGGAGGCCCTTCCTAAGTTTTCAGAAGAAGGGAAAGAAGTAGGAACCAAATGTGTCTCTTGGACCAGGGGGAGAAAGTAGAAACCCAGTGCATAATGGCATATCCCGTAGTAGTTGATCTGTGCCTAGCTCCCTGCCACAGTCAAATGATGGCATTTATGCTGTAATAATAAAGACATTTCAACTCCTCCATTTGTGGCTTTATTTCTCAGGGATTTCAATGCATATATATATATATATAGATGCATATATGATAACTGCTACTAATGTCGGCATGACACTGAAAAGATGTGTGCAAATAAAATGTGTCTAGGGTTTTAGTTCTTTATTTCTCTTTGCAAATGCACATTTTCTGTGGCACTTGGAAATTCAGAACGTGAATTATCCAGTAAGAATGGGCCCCTTCATTGCCCTGCAAACAGCTCTGGGTTTGAGAAGGATTAGAAGGATAAAAGAGGTGTGGCATTGTAGGAGTAGGTATGGTTTTGTTGTTGTTGGTGTGTCCCTGGGAGTGAGCTTAGAGTTTCAAAAGCCCAATACAGGCCCAGTGTTTCTCTCTGCCTGTTGCGTGTAGGTCAGGGTGGAGAGCTTTGAGCTACTGCTCCAGTGCCTCGTGCGACACCATGGTGACAATAAACTAACCCTCTGAAACTGTAAGCAAGCCTCCAATCAAATGCCTTCTTTTATGGGTTGCCTTGGTCATGGTGTCTCTTTACAGCAATAGAACAGTGACTAAGACAGAGACCATGGCCGGCTAGAGACACAATCCTGTGGCTGCCCTTTCTGCTTTGTTCCACCACCTAGAAGATATTGCTCACTGATGGATTTGTGCCACACTTCTTACCACATATGCTCTTCTGGCAGCACTTATCAAACTGGGTGGCAGTTGTCTGTCTGTCTGCCTTTCATTAGGCTGAATAATGACTAAGGGCAGAGGCTATTCCTCACTCACTGGCACAACAAATGATATGTCCTAAGTGCTTGTCATTGAGAAACAAGGTCTCATCTCCACTGATGCTTTTAATGTCACCACAGGTAGAAAGCCTGATGCCATTGGTAGCAGCCTGGACCCATCCCAGGTCCCTGGGCCTCCTCATGGCTGCCACAGCATCTCCTCACTTACTGTTGCTTACCTGAGCCTGAGTCTGTATGCTGGATCTGTGTCCCCTTTCCAGCATCTACGCTGACTCCTGTCATGGTCTCTCAGTAAGTCTGTGCATTTCCTAGGACAGAGCTGTTGCATTGTTCTGCATGGGGTACGAGGTGTTATGGCTTCCCTTCCCTCACAAGAAGGCATTGTGGCAGAAGCAGGGAGTGGGAATGGTCACAAAATAGAAATGAAGTTGGAAGTAAGGTGGAAGGTAGATTGTTTAGGAGTTTGTGGATGTTGTAAGGAGTTTGGTTTTTATCCAAAATGTAGCAGGAGGTAATGATAAAGCAGGACTATAATTTAATAATATGTAGTTAAAGGATAAGTCTGACTGCCAAGAAAACAGTGTCATATGTTGTGGAATATTATTTTAACCGTTGTGAAGGTGTGTTACATTTGTTCACGCTGCATTTGTTTAACGATGTGAGGCTGTGTGTTCACTTATGAAAGGTGTGCTGAGTTTATTTAGCCTGGTCTGCCTAAGGCACCTGATTATCTAATAAAGGGCTGAAAGGTCAATAGCTGGGCAGAGAAAGGAAAGGTAGGATTAGTCAGGAGAGAGAATGAATAGGAGGGGAAATCTAGACTGAGGAGAAAAGAAAGAAGGTGAATGAGAGAAGAAGGAGAGAGTGAGGGTGACATCCAAGGTAGAAGCCAGCATACATGAGAAGCAGTGGAAGTAAGGTTTATAGAAAAAAGGTTATAAGGTCCCAAGGCAAAATATGGATAAAGAGAAATATTTTAAGTTAAAAGAGCTAGCAAGAATGTGTCTAAGGTAGACCTAGCATTCAAAACTAATCATAATTCTCTGTGCTGTGATTTGGGAGCTGTAGGCCTAGCATTCAAAACTAATCATACTTCTCTGTGTTGTGATTTGGGAACTGGTAGGTGGCCCAAAAGAAAAAGCCTGGTACAGTCATATAATACACAGAGATAATAGTAGGAGGCTAGCCCAGGCAGTCAGACCATATGGTATGATGATGACCTGTAGGACTGTCTTGGAGGCTGAGATGGAAAGTGATGGAAATGAGTGGGGAAGAGAAGGATTAATTCATGTAACTTCCTATCTTTAATTGAGCAATTGAGTATTTCCTTAGGAGGGCAATAGTGATGGAGGAACACCTTTGGGGACCAAATCAAGGGTGCCTTTTAGATGTATCATTTGTGATGTATCCTGGGAAGCCAAGTGACTATCCTCTTGGGAGCCAGCTGGATATGCAAGTATTAAGCTTAATGGAAATTGAGAATCAGATATACAAAGTCTGGCCTCATCAAATAAAGGTGGTGGTTGATGACACCCCAGAGGCAGGGAGCAGAGCTCAGTCATAGATGGTCACCCTCAACCGAGTCCTGGGGTGCTAGAACTTGAATGCAGAGTCAGAAAAGGAATCTGAACAAGGATCTCTAATGAAGAAAACCAGGCAGGAGTGACATCTTAGGATTTGGGCAGCTGGGACCAGAGAAATGTTTGCCCGGTATTGTCCCATTATGTGGAATTGTGACCATCCCGAAAGAAATGAAGGCATTCTAAAGAGTTGTTTTGCCCTTCCCTTTGACTATCAGCTGCTCAGACCTCTTTGCAGGAGTGACTGGAGCTGAGCCAATGATGAACCAGTGATGGGCAGGACGATCCGTTGACCTTAATTAAACCTAAACCTCATCTCAAGACATTGAAGATAGAATTGGTGGCCAGGGGACTGTATCATTGGACATCTTTACTTGTTCTTCTCCTCCAATGTAGCCACATTATTCAAATCTCCTTCTTCTGTCCTTGTCTATTAGTTGTCTGTTTAATTGGCCTGTTGAGGATGGGTGGCCCAGCATAGCTTGTTAGGGCTGCCAGACCCCGGCTCTGACACTAACAACTTTGATAACAGCATCACGAATTCTAGCTTGGGCTACTCCCCCGCCATGTGGTGGGTGGGGGAGAGAGAGCTAGAAAGAAGAGAGAGAGAGAGAGAGTTCTACTTCCTATTTCAGTATCATTCACTGTTCGAAGGCAATGGGAACAACTCTAATAATGTGAGCAGCTGAGAACAGAGTCTCCAAAGGTTAATGAATTTCTCAAGGTGTTTTTTTTTTTCTTTGTCTGAAAAGACACACTGCGCAGCATACCCACAGAGCAACACAGCCTGGAACACCAAGAGCCCTGCTCACAGCTCTTTGCTCCTGATGCTGGGATCTTGCCTGAATGTCTTTCTCTCCTCAAGAGAGACAAAGGCTTTCTGGCCCAGGCTGCCTAGATCTGTATGGAAAAAGCTGTTTTCCTAAAACAAAGGAATAGTGACAGAGGGAAGGCAAAGCAAAGCCTTTGGCTCAACCCTAGGTAAAAATGTCCAATTAGAGATGGCTTTCATTTCCATCCTGAGTCTTTGCTCTGGTTTCACAGGGCTAGCTCAGAACAATGTTGGCTTTGTGTCTGAGTCATTAGAAACACCACCAGGTCTGGTTGCAAACCTGCAGCAGTCTGACCCATAGGAGACGGAAGTCAGGTCTTGAACTCTAGTTGAGTATGAGAATGACAGTTTTCACACTTTAAAGCCAACTGCTTTCCCCAGGGTTCAACCCAACTACAAGAATAGTTGTTATGTCCTTGTATGAATGAAGGAACAAGGGTGAAGTTAGATAAGCTGGAAAAAAAAAAACAAACCAGATTTAATTAGGAGATCTGGACTCTTTGAAGACCATTTTTTCCTGTCTGAACCTGGACTCAGACGTTTAAGAATGTCGTTCTGGAAAAGGATGGTACAAAAGTCGGGATAAAGAACATGGCTTCTTCCCATGTTCTGCCTCTCCAGTGGAGTCAAAAGAAACCAAATACATCCCCTCCTTCCTGTGCTGGAGCAATGGCTCAGTCAGTGAATGTGAGGACCTGAGTGGAGACCCTAGGACCACAGAAAGTGAGAGAGTGCTGTGCACCTGCAGTCCCAGTGCTGGGGATTGGAGAGCTAGTGTATCCCAATCAGTGAGTTCCAGGGTCAGTGAGAGAGACCCGAGGAACAAGGTGGAGAATAACATGGTCAAAATGCATCGCATGAAACTCCCAAAGAATAACAGAGTATTTTTTACAAGGTGGAGAATGACTCAGAAAGAAACCCAAAGTCACCCTCTAGATTACACACGCACACACGCACGCACACACACACACACACACACACGCACGCAGGCAGGCAGGCAGGCAGGCACACACACGCACACACACACGCACGCATGCACGCACAAACACACGCAGGCAGGCAGGTACGCAGGCACGCACACACATGCACGCACACACATGCACACACACGCACACAGGCAGGCAGGCACGCGCACACACGCACGCACACACTTGTGTACACACAAACACTCCTAACTCCCTGCTCCTTCATACCAGAGTGGTTCTCATGTTCCCCTCTCTTGAGAACCTTCCTAACTGCAGCTGGTCAGACTTTCACCCCAACTTGCCTTCTCTGTGCCCTTGCCCAAAGCCGGTTTCCATCTTTAGCAGGAAAGGGAAGTTGGGAGACTGTGTATGCAACTGGAGACCCAAAGAAGGGTTGAGTTCTAGACATTTCTCACAGTAAGAGTTTTTTTGTTTGCTTGTTTTTTTGCCATCACATATTCAAAATAGGAAAACATCCCGCTCTACAGGATCATTGTGGGGGTTAAATGGGATCCACTCAGGTAGCTGTTAACTTTCAGCAGATTTATGGCGTCATCACATCCTTGTGGTGTGAGCATTAGTTAATTTCCTACGTGCAATTTCTTTTATCTCATTCTCATGAAAGATACATTTTATCTTCATAATAAACATGCAGCTGCTTTCCCTTTGAAACATAAGTTCCTAAACAAATAAAAAGTAAATTGATGAGCTTATAAAAAGGGAGAGAAGGGAGCTAATGCAGGAAGCACCCAGAAATAACCCTGGATGCATTGTTAAATCTAGAAGCATTGTTAAGTTTATTAGTGACCATCAGTGTGGGGGCATAAGAATCTGTGTTTAACCCATGCATTTAAAATTGTTAGCACATATGTCTGTGCGGTAACCTCAGTGAGCTGTGGATTTAAAGGGCTTTAGGAGCTGTTTTTTAAGATCAGGAAACAACACTCTATTCAAATGTGAGGTTTTTACATACATACATACATACATACATACACACACACACACAGCACACTCTGATTTCATGAGTATCAGCGATTATTATAAAAGAATAAGGAATCAACCCTGTTCCGTGTTATCTTGGATACTATAATTTACTGGATCCACACAACAGGCAGTTGATAAGTTACTGTTGCCATGGGCCAGGTGTAGGTGATGTTTAGCTGGGATTTCTGGCTCCAAGTCTCTTAGGAGGTGGCAGACATATCGGGACTGTCAGTGCTAGCGATCTTCATGTCTGACTGGTGGCAGAGAATCTGTTTCAAGGATAGTCTACTGGTCAGTGCTCTGCAGGTAGCTTCAGTTCTGAGCTGGCTATGGGCAGGTGGCCTCAGCGCCTCACAATGCAGGCCACCTCCCTAGGCCCGTTTGAGTGCCCTCACAAGGTGGCAGCTGGCTTCTTCAAAGGGGTGTTCTGGGAGAGCAAGAAGGAAGCCATTGTTTTTCCTTTATGCCTAAGTGCAGAGTCAAGTGAACATGATTATTTCTTCTGCATGTATTTACTAAGGAAAGCCTGAAGTAGGATTAGACTTTGAAAGAACACTACTACTGAGCTGCACCCCCAGTCTGGACCTCATTTGTCTGTTTGTCCATGAGATACAGGGTATTACTGCATTTCCAAATCTGACCTTAAAGAGATATTTCTCCCTCAGGCTCCCACATGCTATAGACCAAAAAAAAAAAAAAAAAAAAAAAAAATTCTTTTGAGTCAAGGTCAATAGTTCAGGTTTACATTGAAGACTTGAAGTACTTAAGGCTGGTCTTGACCTTCTGATCCACCTGTATCTACTGCCTGAGTGCTAGGGTGACAAGGGTGAGCCACCATGCCTGGTGCTATAGATTCCATTTTCAAATGAGGTATCAAATAACATTTGGACATGTTATAAAACCAACATAGTTCCTTGGTAGAAATTGCACTTTTTTTTTCCTGTTGTTTGTATGTCAAACAAAATATGAGCTTTTCCACAATAGAACTAGCTACTTACCTTATTGGTTTCTCAGAATGCAATATATAAACCTCCTTTTGCTTGTGGAGAAAATGAGTTCAGAGGGATGAATAGCTTCTTCCAGCTACAGAAAATTTCAGCGTCTACAGCTAGACCTAGATCCAGAGTTTTGATATCCAATTCCATGTGCTGTCAGGTTGCGTCTAAATAGAGACATCAAACCCAGGGCTCATTTGCTGTACTGTGATTTATTTTTCCAGTTCTTGGCTTCATCCGGGATCTCAAACATCTGGATTTAAATTGGAAACATCTCATCAAAACCCCAAATATTTCCAAAGAAGAACTGTTAAAGGTAGCCTCATGTTGAATGGGTAACTGAGCATGCTGAGTGACCACCGCATTGAAAATGTACCCCCACCTCTCCATTCATATTACTCCATGTGGGAGTTCTCCAGGGTAATCAAGTGTTAAATTGGAAGTTTGGACTGAGGCAACACAAGTAATAGCTGTCAGAGAGCAAAGAGAGATGTGAGACAGGGCACCAAGGCACACATTTTGTAAGAAAATATCTGGACGTATATTACACAAACATTTGTGTCCCTCTTCCCAATTCCTTTTCCCCAGGCTGAAGTAAAGTCATACAGGTGACATAAGGTAGATTTTTTTGGAGCACCAGGCTGGTGAGAGAGAGAGAGAGAGAGAGAGAGAGAGAGAGAGAGAGAGAGAGAGAGAGAGAGAGAGAGAGAGAGAGTATGCGTGTGTGTATGTGTGTGTGTGTGTGTGTGTGTGTGTGTGTGTGTGTGTGTGTGTGTGTAAGGGGGTATATTGGATACATTGATTAGCATAGTCTGCAAGCAGAAGGTAGTGGAACTGGTCCCTGGCTTGTGACCCTGAGGCTGGGCAGAGAAGGGCCAGATAAATTCACAGAGAGTTCTCTGATAGTGCTACCATAGTAGTTCTGTAATGTCCCCCAGAAAGCCCATGCGGTAAATGCTTGCTCCCCAGGTACTATGTGGAGGTACCAGAAACTAAGGACTGGCCTTTCAGAAATGTTCAGTCATGGGGTGCACCCTTGAACTGACCAGCAGCCCCAGGTCTCACCCTGAGTCGTTTTTCTCTGCTGACCTGTTTGCTCCGAGCCCAAAGCAAAGGAGCCAGTTGGTGATGGACTGAATCTTCCACAGTGGTAAGTCAACAAACCAACGGCTTCTCTTACTGAGTTGACTTACTCAGGTATTTTTGTGACAGTAATGGGAAATTGTCCAATGTACCCACACAATAGACTTAAAAGAATGACAGAAAATAAACACAAAGGCGCTCAGGTAACTGTCCCTTATGTAGACCTCGCCAACTAACATTTGATTCTACTAAAAATAAATATTTTCTTCCTTTTAAAGAAAACCTACTGAGTGGTTCATCAAAAAGTTATTCTCAGTGGCATCAGGACAGATGCAACAATGAGAGAACAGACTTTCAGACAACAGTCTCAAAGAAGCCTAAAATAATAATGTCCCCAAATTTATGGAAATGTATGGGTTCTTATTTTATCTCGGAGTCACAATTCATTTAAAACAGTATTTGTTTATTAATATATGTGCATATAGCATATTAGTTCATGTGTGCCATGCTGTGTGGAGGTCAGAGGACAATCCGTGGAGCCTAGTCTCTCTTCCTGGGTCCTGGGAGCCAAACTCGGGTAGCTAGGTTTCCACATACTTTTACCCTCTGAACCATCTTGCTAGCCCAAAGCTTGCCATTCTTATAGTAACTCTCCATCCCTGCTAATCATCTGGCTGCTGTATTGCCTTTTGCCATTGTTACTCATTTCTTTCTGCTTCTTTACACTCTCTTCATTTTTTTCTTTCAGTTGAGAGGGTTACATATACAGGGTTAGTGGAAAGGAGGGAATGGACGTGTTGAACACACTTAGGTGAGTTTAGTTAGGGCACTTTTATTGCTTTTTTCCGCTTCACCAAACCTCTCCATAAAGAAAGGCTTTAGGTGACTGATGTGTGGATAAGAGAATTGTGACTCAACTCCTCAGTTGAGTCTAAAACCACAGGCGTGAGCACATTGGGTATCCAATGATACTGCATCTGCTGGTTACATTTGGTTTCTTTTCTTTTCATTATTTTTAATGTGTGAGTGTTTTGTCAACATATTTGTGTATTCACCGTGTGCATACCTGGTGCTTACCCAGGCCAGAAGAGGGTGTGAGATTCCCTGGAATTAGAGTTGCAGAGGTGTGTGAGCCACCATGTGGATGCTGGGAATTGAATCTTGATCCTCTGGTAAAACAGCTGGTGCTCTTAACTGAGGAGCCACCTCTCTAGGCCCCCACTTCTTTCCTTTTTTTTTTTGTTAAACAGGATTTTTTTTTCTGTGACATTTTTTTAATTGATCCATCCAGTGATCAGATGATGCTGAGTGTTCACCCTGTGCAGATACTGAGTGCTCCCCTGTGCAGGTAACAGTGAGTGCCCAGCTGTGCAGATGATGCTGAGTGCTCAGATGATGCTGAGTGCCCCCCTGTGCAGATGATGCTGAGTGCTCAGATGATGCTGAGTGCTCAGATGATGCTGAGTGCTCAGATGATGCTGAGTGCTCAGATGATGCTGAGTGCCCACCTGTGCAGATGATGCTGAGTGCTCACCTGTGCAGATGGTACCATATGATCAACTGTGCTGATGGTGAGGAGTGCCTACCTTGTGCAGACGATGCCGAGCTTGTAGCCATTAATGCTGGTGTGGTGGACTTCAGTTTCTTAAGTCCCTGTGCTCAGTTGCTGTAAAACTGGACCAAGAGATGGTTTTTTTCCATGTCTTTTCAGAACAGCAGGTCTCTAATGCTATTTAAGCAGATGAAACAGTGTGGACTTGATGCCACATAGAGAATGAATTCTAACCCACAAATGGCAGTGACTTTTCTGTGAGACCAGATAGTAATAAAACTCACACTTTACTTTTATACAATGCTTTAACTTTCCAGGTTGCTTTAGTAACCACCTTCATATTTATACTTTGCAACAACCTTTTGAGACGGTAAAACAACGATTCTGAATCCTGTTATAAGTGATAGTAAGTGTTCGAATGGCTCACAGCCAGTGACCGAGTCAGGGCTGGAGTTTTTCAGTCTGCAAATATGTTCTTTTCTCTCTTAACACCATTATTTTGTGTTTCATTTCTACCTGTCTAGTATGGTGCTAAGTTCTATGCCATTAAGATCACATGTTTAAACATGTAACTGGATTTTTTTTTTGAGCCAGATATTCTCCTGGGTCTCAACACATGTTATTAGTGATTTAGTTTGGGAGTCTATCTATTTCTGACCTTTGCCTCTACTCAATAAAGGAGCTGAGGTACCAGAAAAAGAGAAATAGACTTGGAGTTCAAGAATGGCATGGAGTCCTAGGCATAGCTTCTGGGTAGCAAAGCTTAAGAGGAGACCTGTTGTCCAGAGGTCAGCGTTGTGAGGGGGTCATTTATCCACCCCTGGGTTCTCACAAATGCTTCTATGAAGGCATCAAAGAAGAACTGAGGTAGCAAAGGCCTAAAATGTTCTAATCGCCACAGACTTCAAACACCAGAATAAAGTCACGAGGGAAAAGAGAAGTGGTGTGTCCTAATGACGTTCAGCTTCTGTGTGGTTTGCTGTCAGGCTCCTGTCCCCGGGGTCGGCACTTGGAAAATGAGTGATGAGCAAGCCATGGGGGCTGCAGCACACATTTAGGGTTTGCAGCCAACTCCAGCATTTCTCTCATTGCCGGCATTGTGCAGGGATAATGGTCTGATCAAATGTTTCCTAATTTCATTGTGGACTTCCTCTCTCTAATGAGTCTCTTTCTCTTAGCTCTAAATACAGAAGATACTAAAAACGTGACACACTGCAGATGTCATCCACATCTGGGGTTCTCATTTTAACTGTCGGGGTGGTGATGTGGAGGTTGGTTAAGCAAGCCCATTCTGATAAAAGGTGTGAGTGGGAGATGGGGTTGCAGAGAGATGAAGGAGAGACCAAATCACACACCATTGTTAGTGAATGGCATACATATCTACTGAGACTAATTACGATGACCATCTCAGTCTGTAACTGACTCAGAGCTGGGCGACCCATCTGTGCCTAGTTATCAAATCTGAATATCTAGATTGCACCTAGGAAACTGGCATTTACCAACGAAACTCACACACAGATGGATATTTGCAAGAGAAAACTCTCTCTCTGTCTCTGTCTCTGTCTCTCTGTCTCTCTGTCTCTCTGTCTCTGTCTCTCTCTGTCTCTCTGTCTCTCTGTCTCTGTCTCTCTCTGTCTCTCTGTCTCTCTGTCTCTCTGTCTCTGTCTCTCTCTGTCTCTCTGTCTCTCTGTCTCTCTCTCTGTGTCTCTGTCTCTATCTCCATCTCTCTGTCTCTGTCTCTGTCTCTGTATCTCTGTCTCTCTGTCTCTGTCTCTGTCTCTCTGTCTCTCTCTCTCTGTCTCTGTCTCCATCTCCATCTCTCTGTCTCTGTCTCTGTCTCTCTCTCTCCCTACCCCCCTCCTTACTGTGGGCACTGCCTAGCAGGTAGTTCTGTGGTGTATAAGAAAGCAGGGCAGAGAGAGTAAGACAATAAGCAGCACTCTCCCATGGCTTCTTAATCAGTTTCTACCTCCAGGTTCTTGCCCTGATTTCCCTGGATGATGGACTGTAGGGCTCACGAGCCAGTCAGAGAAGGCGCTGAGGGGAAATCAGATGGGCGTCCTGAGTTGTTTACAAAACCAGATGATTGGTTGCTTGGATCAAAGCAGATGGTCACTGCATGAACAGCTCATGTTCACTAGGTAAAGCTAGGGCACCTAGGCAGTGATAGGCTGACCTTTAAAACCATTGGCTGGCTGTTTTCCCGCTCGTCGGCATTTTCCTTTAAAAGATGCCTGTTATGGGACAGTAAACGTGTTCCTGCTTGACTAGACTCCCTGCTGTGTCTGATTGTCTCAGGGATTCTGGGAGGCTGGGAAATGGGGGAGCAGCACATTTACCTTTCCTCAGACCCAGCTCAACCTTCCGTGGTTGGGCTAAGACCCCTGCAATGGACAGAAAGCTATAAGCTATACTCTCCTCCCTCACTTGATTTTGATTATGGTGTTTTATCACAGCAATGGAAACCCCAGCCAAGACAGGATGTCAAGAGCCTTTTCTGGTCTTTTGGAAACTGGTCAGCAACTGGCTAGTACAGACATGTAGGAGACATGTAGTGCCCATGATTTAGAGGAAGCATTGGGATAAGTCAGTCAAGATGTATTGTTTTGGTTTGATAGTGATATGTACCCCACAGACTCTTGTATCTGAGCAATTAGTCATTGGCTAGTGGCACCATTTTGGCATTTTGCTGTGAAGATCTAGCTCTAGGAAATGGATTACAGCCTTTCCAGCCAAGCTTTCTGCTCCATGGCAGCCTGCACAGGATGACCAGACCCCCCCCCCCGCCCCCCGCCCACACACACTCTGGCTGCCATGGCTGGGAGCTTCTCCTACTGCCATGCTTTCTCCACCATGATGGACCACATCCCTTGAATTGTGAGCAGAATAAGCCAGCATCCTTTAATTGGCTTCTGTCAGGTGTTTTATCACCGTGATGCCACAGAACCTCATATACAGGGTTATTTGTTCATTTTTTTTTAAAGCAAAGTCTCTCTTTTTAGCACAGACTGGTTTTAAGCTCACGGTCCCCTTGCCTCTAACTCTCAGATGTCAGGATTAAGGCATGCTTGCCCTTTATATATAGCTCCTCAAGGAGTTCCATAGGGGAGTGGGTTAGGGCAGCCTGAAAGGGGTGAACTATGCTTCCACATGGCTTGCTAAGATAGGTTATCATGAATAACAAAATGATCCTTAGAGTCCAAGGACACCTGACTGACATCAGTTGCAAGAAGAGGGCTTCCATTTTGTGCAGCTCCACAGTTTGATATTCTTCAAAAATCTTTCCTTACCAACTTTCCCATTGCCTTCTGATGTTTCCTTACCAAAGTCATAGGGGTCATAAGGCCTCTCTTCCAGCCAAAGCAGGCAGGTGTCTCTTGGTACTCAGTAGGTAGTGACTTCTCTGATTGCTTCACTGACTAGTTCCTCTCCTATCTTTGCTTGCATATAGTTCAGGTCCCCAAGGACAGGATCCATGCCTTTGCAGTTCTGTCTCCTAATAGTTGGTGGCTTTATCTTCCAATGGCCATGTTTATAACTACCTTCACAAGCAGTGTAGCGCTTACATATGGCTTGATTTGGGCCTTATCTCTGAAAGGTGCCTAATTCTCAGGTGGTAAGTGTGTGCCTTTAACCTTCTCATGAGTCCAGGGGTCTATAGAGAGATGAAGCTTTTGTCTAAAACTCTCTGTAGATGTTAGCAAATATAGGCACAGGGGAGAGGCTGGGATAGCATGAAAAGGGTGAATGGGTGCTCGGACATGGCTTGCCAAGACAGGTAAACATAAATAATAAAGCAATCCTTGGAGTCACAGGAGACCTGGTTGGCATTGGGTTGCAAGAAGAGGGCTTCCATTTGTTGTGACTGCATGTACACAGTGTGATGTTCTTTGTATGGATGCAGAAAAAGCAAGAGAATGAGACATGAAGAGAAGGAGAGAGCTAGGAAAGCACAGGGGAAAGGAAGCAGGATCAGAGGACTTGGGGATAAACTTCTAAGCCCTACAGGTTATGCTTTGCCTTACACTTAGATTGGAAAATCAGGATTTAATGAGGTGAGTGGCCGGGGAGGTCATTAAATGTGACCAGAGACTGAAAGTGTAGTGAGAGGAAGCCAAGAGCTGGTGAAGCAATCCAAAAATATCAACCAGAAGCTTTCCTCTTCCTTCTGTATGGGTGGTCTCATGCCACTCCCTTGTCTGCACATCTTCTGACAGTGGAGAATGAGGAGGCCACCCACTGGATGTGATAAGTCTTCAGGACTTTTGTATTGTTATTCCTTTTGTTGTGCTAAGATGATTTTTTTTTTCATAGATTGGGGTAGAGAGTAGGAACTGCTCTTCACAGATTACTGTGAAATTCTAGGAGAAGCTTCTCTAGAAAGATACACAATTTACAAAGATGACCAATCATCACCATTAATATCATTACCACCTCCACCATTTTCACCATCATCAGGACCATCATCACCATCATCATCATTGCTATCATCATCACCACCATTGTCATCATCACCAGCATCACAGTTGTCATCATCATTGTAATCATCTTCACCACCATCGTCATCACCATCATTGTCATCACCATTATTGTTATAGTCATAAGCATTTGGCAGTCCCAGACTCATACATTCCCCACACTAGAATCTTAGAGTGTTGGTGATTCATCTCATGGGTCCCTGGCATCAGTTCAGAAGAACAGACTTCTGCTATTTAGCAGCCAGGACTATAATTTCAACAATTGAAAATTGCATGTCCACTATAATACAATATGTCAAAGCTATGGTGAATTTTATAGTAAGAATAATAATGTCAACTATTGTCATTGGAGTGTGAGTTTCTTCTAGAAATTTGGCCAGCACAGGAAGCAGATTGACACCACCGACTGAATAGAAAATAATCTACGAGGACCTTTTAGTACCTGCCAGTCACTCTCCCAATCAGTATGTTAAAAGCAGCTAAGGATGTCTATAGAGCTCTCTGAAGAGAGCCTTACAGAAGCTAGTCTGCTTCTAATAGATGAGCATTTCCCCAGAGCCCTAGAGTGACTAATACTTGAATTAACATCTGGTCCTCTCTGCAGCCAGTTTTCTTTTCAACATAAAGAACCTACTCTTTAATCCAACTCTGGATTCATTTCCATGTTGCTGTAGGTCTCTTGGGCCTCACCGCCTGGTTTAGATGAATCATCCAGCTCTGAAAAGCTATCAGACTCCCTGACCTAAGAGGAGATCCAACATAGCATCTTGCCTTCATCTTAGAACCTTCCCATTTCACCATCCTTTTTACTGAATCAAAGGGGTAGAATTTTGCTTGTTCCTATGCAAGGTGGTCTCTGACACTTGACCATGTTAGATGGTTCATGGAAGTGGCTTTTTAATAGGTTTGTTTTCCTAGTAGCTATATGAATAGGATTTAAATCTCCAATTCATCTTCAAGTGCCATAAATGAGAGCCAGCTCAACTCTGTTCACTCAGCTCTGCACACTTGGCTCCTGGACCTTAAGAAAAAACATTGTCTAGTCTTTCAAATATGTCTTCTGCCTCTTGGGAAATATGTTTGTGTTTCTCTTTTCCAGTGTTTAGTTTCCTACACTATGTGCTGACTCTCTTTTCCAAAATACAATTTCTCATCTCCTGACTTTACATTCATTACAAGGTTCATGTGCACACACTCCCATCTCTCACCCCTCAGAGCTAACAGAAGTGAGTGTCATGAAGGAACGGACATTTGCTATTGTACTATTGTTGTGGGGCAGGAACATGGGGTATCTTAGCTGAGTGGTTCTGGCTCAAAGTCCTTCATGAACTCGAAGTCAACCAAGGATTCTTAGTGGCATCTGCAAGTCCTTTTGTAAGGACTTGTAAGGGGCATTCACAGGTTCCCATTACTCTGTCTACTATGACTGGGTAACTCCTGCTCACAACCATGTCCTGAAACATGTGTGTAGCCAATCAAAGTCACAGTTCCTTTCTCTACAGCTTTTCTATTCTCTTTAGTGCTAAACTTGTCTGCCTCCCATTTGCTTATTTTTAGGGATATTTATCATCAATCCTTCCCTGAACTGTGAACAAAACCAGCATTCTTCCCTAAATGTACCAGCTGTTATTTCCATTCCATTGCCTCCCTAGCTGTATTTCTCAAGTTTCTCATCTTCCCATTTGAATTTGTCTCCATGGGCTTACAGCACAGACACTGTCTTAGGATTTCCCATCACTCATATTCTAGGGTTTCATTTTTCTAGAATTTCTGTTTTACATTTTATTTTCTCTTTGGTTGACATATAGTAATTTCACATATTAATGGGGTACAATGTGATGTTTCAGCACACACACATAGAAGATGCATCATCAAACCCAGCCTGTCTTCATTCTTCCCCTTCTATCTACCCTAGATCTCTAGAAATCACTATTGTACTTTTGACTCTTTAAAAGTTTTCACACATGAGAAAGAATATGTGCTATGTGTGTTCCACAGGTGGGCTTATTTTATGTGACAGCATGCCTTCCTGCTCCATCCATTGTGTCAAAGGAATTCATCCTTTATGGCTATGTAATATTCAATTTTACACACACACACACACACACACACACACACACACACACACACACACTACACTTTTCTCGTCTATTCATCAGTTGATGGGCAGTCAATTTGGTTCCATAGCTTAGCTATTGTAAAAAAGCATTTCATAGGCATCCAGGTACCTGGTATAAATTTCTTTCCTTTGGATATGTAACCAGAAGTGAGAAAGCTGGATCACAGGGTTTTCTACAGTGGCCAGACCAACTTACATTTCTGCCAGTAGTCTTTGAGACTTCATTTTCTTCTATATCTTCACCAGCATTTACTTTCTAACCTTTGGCTAACAACCATTCTAACTGGAATGAGATGATACCTCATGGTAGTTTTGATTTTCATCTCTCTGATAGTATGATATTATATATTTAAAAATATAATTGTTGGCCAGTCTGTATTTTTTCACTTGAGAAATGTCTGTTGAGATCCCATGGCCATTCTAAAATTCAATCATTTGTGGCTTTGTTATTGTTGTTGCTATCATTGCTAAGCTTTTTGAGTACCTGTATACTCTTGGATATAAATCTTTGGTCAGGTGAATAGTTGGCAAATACATGCTGGCTGTGTGCCACAGGGTATGGATGTTTATAAAGACTGACTGCAGCAATGGCTTTCTTGCCCATTGGCTTTCGGGTGACCTTGGTCAGTGGGGAAGCATGGGGATTGGTGGGAGAGGGGGAGGAAAAGAAGTATGTTACTGGAGTTTTCTTGTCCCACCAGATCCCGCAGCTGCCTTGCCACAAACAAGCACACAGACACTATATTACTTATTAAATTGTTGGCCAATGGCTATGGCTTCTTATTGGCTAGCTCTATCTTAATTACTAACCCATAACTACTAATTTATGTTTTTCCATTTGGTCTAACCCTACCAGAGAAGGGTCTGGACCTGTTTGTTACTCTTTCACCAGCCACGTGGCATCCCTTCTCTGTCTCTACCTTTCCCAGTATTCTCCTTGTCTCCTAGTCCCGCCTATCTTCCTGCCTCTATTGGCCAAACAGTGCTTTATCCATCAACCAATAAGAGAAACAGATATACAGAAGATCATCCCCCATCAGAAGTAAGAGTATTTGTTCTCCAGCTCATTACCTGCAGGGTGGTAGGTTGGTAGACACATGAACACTCCCTTCATCTCTGGTGCCAGGACTCAGCTTCCTGCCTTCCCTTCCTCAGGCTACTTCACCATTGGGTGCAGTAGATTTACTGTACATTGGTTACCAGCTTCTCTGGGTCTGGTGAGGTAGGACACCTGTGCCTAACAGGTTTCTTTACCTACAGACAGACAGCAAGGGACAAGATAAACCTAGAATTCATCACTAATTGGTTCTGCAAGGCTCAGTCAGGCAAGTGGCCTGAAGTAGATGGAATCCCAGCAGGCTGTGTCGCTGGTCCTGAAGGACCCCAGCAAGGCCTACCCAGGAATTTTTCTACCAGTCCAGCCTAACCTTCCATTTTACAGTAAGGCTCTCATTCTGCCAAAAGTATCTGGAGTGCAGAGTCTATTGTTCAACTTCTTGTCCCCACAGGTGATGAGGAGAGCCATTGTTTGGTTACAGGAAGTAGGGGGAAAAATCTGGGGAGCTAAGTCCTCGACCACTTCTGTTTTCCCTGCCTCCTCAGGGACCTGTAGCCTCAAGTCTAGGTTTTATGGAGATGCTTTCTGAGAAGCGAGTTGTCTTTTGTGACTTCCTCTCAGTTCCACTTTTCCTAGATGGCTCACTGCCTGTAGTTCTTTGCTCTTCAGTTTTCATTCTTGTAGACATCAGTTGTATGCTGACCCAGTATCTCTCAATTCTTGCTAATAACAATCACATGTGAACATGTATTCACTAAGATCCTCCATCTGTGTGAGTTTGAGCTCCCTTTTTCATTGCTTGCCTGTGTTTCAGTGACATTTTGGAATGGAAAACCCATTGGGTGTGTCAGCAGCTCTGTGTGAATACGTAGTCAGGCTCTTATACCAAAATTACGGTATCCATTGTTATTTCTATGGATGTTCTCGTGGGGTTTAAAAAATGGAAGCTATTGCAGGATGTGACTTACATTGTCACGCAGTGAACTATCTGCTGAAGTGGCCAGCTGCCATTATGTTTTCATGGCGTTCTTTAAGCTTCACTAGGAGAGTTGGGGTATTGAATAGGGGCTCCTCGGTCACTTTTGCTTGCTCCTGCAAACAAAGCCGTAGTTATAAATATGACTTTCTTGGCTGCAAAACACTGACTTGCTTCCAGGATTATTTTCCCACATTTTTTCTTGTAAAAATTGCTAGGGATGTTTCTATCTATCCAGATATAAGTTCTCGTCACTTAGGAATTCACTGCTTGTTAAGCCGAGACCACACAATAGCCTTGAGCTCAAAATTTCCAGCATGGAGCTGGTTGTCCTGGGGCCAGTGCTACTGAAGCGTTGCTGCCAATGGAAATAGGCTTCTTAGCTGCAGACCACAGAGGCCTTCTCCCTGGCTCTCACACCTGTCACCCTTAGGAGGTGAGACACAAGCTCTGGTCCTGGACACTTGAGAGTGCGGTTCTTGAGCCGTTTTGATTCCTAACTTACCTTCTACCCTGGTAATGTTGAACTTGGATTCTGTCCCTCAGGGATGAGACCCCCATCAAGTGGCCATATCGACTCACAGTAGGTCTTGATCATCTGTCTAAACATCTCCACGGGAAGAGGGAGAATACTTCTGTCTCTAGCCTCGAATTCTATTGGCAGAAGTTTCACAGAGAAAGTTCTAGCATACTGCTCCTACTAACTTCTATTTACACCCTTACTCTCATCTCTAACCAGAGGCCCTCTGCTCTAACTAGCCTCTCTTGGATGCTCCTTAGTGCAGATGAACATAGCTTTGTTTGCTGTGATGATGAGCTCATTGCTATAAAACAGCCTCCATCTAGGCTTCCTGGGATCAATCCTATTATCATATGTGCTTCTATAGTCCAGAAACCCATGGGGATTCTAGGTCATCCACTTTTCCCTCTACAGAGATCCCTCCTTCCTGGCACAGAGATACAGGAGGGAATTCTATTACCTCTCCCCAACACCCCTGGATAGCCATGGCCTGCCACCAAGTACCACCAAACAGGTAGACAACACATTTAAGACTAAGGTCTTCCAAGTGAACTTCACAAGATGTTATGGGGAGATAAATTATAGAGTTCCTACTTACTTGCAATCTCATGCTTAAAAACAATTTGTGCATTCATATTGGACATAGATAAATAAATGCTACAATCCATGATCAAATATCTTCTTTTCTAGATACAATACAGACTTAATAGAGTATACAAATTAATGGGATCCACAAGATGGACCTGGAAAGACATGAGACCTTAGTCACTATTACACTCATGTATTTCATAATCTCCTTTGAAAGCTGGCTCTCATGAGGTTTCTGTATAGCTATTATGCCTGTGAGTCTCTTTTAGTTATCTGTTTGGTGACAAAGTTTCTTTGCTTTCAGTTTTGTGGAAACTCCATGTTTCCCTCCCAAGACTCTCAGATCCACACAACATTAAAATATTAGGTGAGTAGCATCAGAATTTTGGTGTGGATACTGTTTATAACTACACCATGCCATCTATGTTGACAATAAGTTTTAGTATCTTTTCAATTTGTGAGTCTAATGCTCATTTTAGATTTCCATGTGGCTGTGTGTTTAATTGCTGTCAGCTGGGGAGAGACTCGGTGCTGATAGGTTTAAAGAGTAAATCCATTCACACAGCATGTCAAGATACACTTCTGTATTGTTGGGGACAGGTGCTGACCAGACTTTGGCCCTGGGTTCATCCAGTGGAACTCATAGTGGACCACAGGGATTTGACAACAGCAAGCTGCACTGTTGGTATGAGCAGATACAGAGCTGAGAGTTGGAAGGGCTTGACTTCTATTGGATAGTATATTAAGGTTAATACTGAGGTTCTAAATTTGAAACTCACATTGTCTTGACTAGAAGTTGTGTGTTTCCTTACTCTATAACCAGCCTCTAAGAGGACTCTCTTTGCTCTCTACCATAACAGACTCCCCTATCTCCAAACCTGGGTGGTCTATGGCAAACAGAATGTTGAGAAAATGATAATGTACCCTTTCTAAGCTTCGGGTATAATTACATGATAGCTTTGGTCTTGGCTGTTATGTCTCATTCTGCTCCTTTCTCGGACCAATCTGTCTAGAGAAACTGAGGCATCATGCTGTGAACATCCACCCTGTGCTAAGTATTGGGTCTACAGACACTTTGGTTTGGGTTAATCCCTCCCCTAATGCCAATATTTTGGAATCTTGGTTCCCTAGATGTGGCATTGTTGGGAGGCAGGAGAACATTCAGGAGCTTGGGCCCGTGGAAGGAAGTTATGTTGTTGGGGACACACCCTTGAAAAAAGAGTGGGAATCTGGTTCCTTCTACAAAGCTTTCTCTTTGCTTTCTGGCTGGCAGGAAGTGAGCAGCTTGCTCCAACACACCCTCCCACTGTGATTCATGATCAAATGACAGGATCAAGCAGCCAGAAACTGAAACCTCAAGACCAAAGAAACCTTTCCTCTTTTAAATGTTCGTATCGCAGGTATTTTTGTCATAGTAACTGACTGGCATAGTAGAGATGAGAAATATACCTTATTCATAAAATAACTCAGTTGTGTGGGGAACAGGGCAGTGTTGTCAAGCAGACACACTGTACTGGGGTAAATGGGGACAAGGCCCGCAGTGGAGTGGACAGGCCATCCATGGGTTTCAGGAGGGCTGCCATTGCTTCAGCTTTGGTTTGCTGAAGAACTGCCCTTTAAACTTCAGGAAAGAAATAAGATGCCTTCCAGGTGACCATGGCAAGGGAAGGAGTGGGCCTTTTAGGCAGACAGCTGTGCATATAAGGGAAGGGAACTGAGTCCAGTAACTTAGTGGGAGAAAGTAACTTTTTGAAGCTTTCATTTATAGGTCCCACTGAAAGCATTTACAGAATGTATGTAAAATGCTCTCTAAAATCCTCAGGGTCCTCAAGATTTAAATTATGAGTGATCACTTGAAACTCTTTAGATCACCAGAGAGCAACACTATCCAATATGGTAGGTATCAGAAATGCATAGCCATTTGGTTCATGAATCATAACTAGCCCCAGTCAAATATGCTGGAGTATAAACTATCAAAATTTGAAGACAGACCAAAGAAAAGGAAGGTCCCTCATTAAAAACTTTGCTGGGTTGAGGAGATGGCTGTGTAAGCTTGATCTCCAATTAAAAAAAAAGCCAAGTGTGCTGTCACTCCCATAATATGATAATGTGACATAATAAATATATGTATTATAACTTATACTGTATAATAATATAATTTATATATAGTATATAATAACATATAATAAAATATATTACATATAATAATATGACACCCACATGAGAATCCCAGTGCTGGGAAAGTAGAGATAGGAGGCTCCCAAGACTCTAGGCCAGCCAGCCTCGCTGAATCAGTGAGTCCCAAAAACCAAGACAGATTACAATCTGAAGAACACCACTCAAGGTTGATGTCTTACCCTCACACACAGGCACATGTGCACATACATGAACACACACATGTATAATCAAAACTAATTAAATTTAAAATGCCTTGATGGAAAAAAAAACTTTTAACAATAATATGTGTCAGGATAGTATTTTTAATATATTGAGTTACACAGAGCACATCATTAAGATTAATTTCACCAACTTTCCCATTTTGCATACAGGCCACCGGGATGATCATCCAGTGTGGCTGGTATTGTCTTCCTACGCCACAGCACTGAGAGTTGGCAAGAGAGCTGCGGGCACCATTGCCATCAGATGGGACGAAGGCAAGAGTTTGAAGCAGCCTATGGGATTCTCTGTGCTCACTCTGAGCTGAATGGTCCAGTGTGAAGACCTAGGGGGAAATGTAGCTGGGGAGGAGGTAACATCAAGGTCCCGACTCCATTGAAGAGTTCCCAGTGCTAGGTGGCCTCAGGTGCATAACCTAACACGCCATCTTGGTGCCCAGTGTGTGAGAATGTTTCCACCATCAGAGCGCGCCTGTAGCTTTTGTCTCCTCTGTACTCTCCACTTCCCTTTGGTTATGTTTTTCAGGGCTCCAGTCGCTCATATCCCACTGCAGCCCAAAAGTATCAAATGGAAAACAGCGGAAATAGAATCCATGTTAGTGAATTGTATTGCAGTGCATTATCATAATGGTTCCACTTCTTTATTAGTTGTAAATTTTGTTATGCCTAGATCAAACTTTATCTTGAAAATATATATATGCGCGCACATGTGCACGTGCGCATGAGCACGCACACACACACACACACACACACACACACACACACACACACGCCTTAGTTTATATGTCTGTGGTTCCAAGTGTCTAAGAAACACCTCAACAAGTAGCACACAAAGTGGGGAGTATGGAGTGGCTGCCTCGGCATTATTGCTTAAAGGGAGGGAAGACACGGGCTTTGCTAGAAAGAAAAGGAGAGCTATGTATTCTGGACAACAGAGGGAAGGTTGATTTGCTTCTTCAGACTTAAATCTAGCTTGCGCCTATTCCATGTGCTGTACAGGTAGGTCTGAGAACCTATCAGTTTTCTAGGATGCAGAAGGATTAAGGTCTCTGCTGGGTAAGTTTTGGGTTCATGCACAGGCTGTTTAATTTCATGAGGGCAAGGGAGCTGGCTATATTGGCCTGGAAGAGGCAAGAAGACCTTTTCAGGTTCAAAGACTCTATCCACCCATCACTAATCTCAGAGACTGACAAGGTCCATAGCTGAAGGCTATCCCATCCCTGACCATGCTCTGTACTGATACCCTGGTTCTGGTCTAGTCACGGGCACTAAATCGTTGAGTGACCTGGCCAAAAGCAGCCACATCTCCTTGTGGCTTTTGGTCCTTATTGGTTAACCAGTTTCTGGTTCAGAAATCCCAGGGTGCTCTTAGATTTGCTTTGGAACATTTTTAGAGTGCATTGTCAACAAGAACATTGTATCTCTCAGGCAGAGAGCTCTTTGATGAGGCTAATTGACTGTGTTCCAGGACTACCTGAAAAACAGCAATATTGTAACAGAAGAGAACATTGCCCAATGCTGGCAATGCTGCCAGGAGCAGAGATGAACCCTGAACTTTCTAAGTCCCTTCAGAGAGTTCAAATATCTGAACTGCTTGCACATAAAAGAGCCAGGAAGGCCTCTTCTAATGGGAGACATAATATCACAGAGTCTTAGGGGTGAAATGAGTGGAGCTTTAACAATGGGGATACATGGTCTCATAACTTAGAGAGCTGGGCATCAAGGTGCCAGCAGGGCTGGTTCCTTCTCAGGGCTGGGGCAAGAATCCTCTCCAGAAATCCTTCCCGGATCCTTGTTGTTTGCTAAGGGGCTTTGGTGTTTATTGGCCTATAGACACCTCACCCCACTATTGGTCTTCACTCGCATGGTGGGTGACCCCATCCTGTATATATGAATGCATCCATACACCCCCTTCCTGTAAGGATCAGAATCTCCTTAACAATTTCATGTTATCCTGGGCTCTTCTGTTAGGAACCGGCCCATCTCTAAACAAGATTCCTTCCTGTTTAGAGGGGTCATAGGGTTTCAGCATGTAAATCTGGCCAGAAGCATCATACATACTATGTAAGAGAAGGGTTGGTATGTTTATCCTGCTTGGGACTGAGTGACCTTCTCTTTTGAGGGGGAAGTGGGAATGGGTTTACTTTCCTGTGGTTATTGTAACTGTCCCTTCAAGTACCCTTCCCCTGCGGGCTGTGAAGATTCGGATCAATTCTTTTGCCAAGAAGAGGCGCTGTTTCTGGAGGCATGACTGGTGTGGTACTTATGGGACAACCGCAATACTGACTTTAAAAAGATAAATGGAGGGAGGAAGGAAAAAAGGGAAAGAGAAAAATGAAAAAGAAGGCAAAAGAGAAACGGCAGAACATAATAGGACTTCTCTCTCTCTCTCTCTCTCTCTCTCTCTCTCTCTCTGAGTCTTAGCTGTCTTAGCTATCTCAGGATGGCCTCTGATTTGCTATGTAGCTAAGAATGACCTTGAAGTTTATGTTTTTGCCTCCACCCCTGCCTCTGGAGTGCTGGGATTAAAGGCATGAACCGCCATATCCAATTACATGCAGGGCTGGGAAGTGAACCAGAGGCTTGGGGCCTTCCAGGGAGACAGTGTAATAACTAACATACACGCCCAGCCCCAGATGAAGAAGCCTGTAATTGCACTTAATGAAAGGCCATTGGAGTTCTATTTTTCAATCAACTTTTTATTTGAGAATAAGTTTAGTTTAAAGAAAAGTTGCAAAAAGACGACTAAGTTCTGGTTTGTTTCCTGCCACCTTACATCACTGCACCTTTGACAGAATGGCCTGTCAACATTAGTCCACACTATTAGCGGAACTCTGCCCTTTGCAAAGACCTCATTAGTTTCTTAGTTAATGGCCTCCCTTGTTCCAGACTCCAGACCAGGGCTCTGTGGAACAGTATATTAGCCTCTGGTCTGGCCTGTAACAATTCCTTTCTTGTTCTTTTTAAAACCTTTGAAGCATGCATGACAGGTATTAAGTAGGGTGCCCCTCTTCTTGATTTTCCTGATGTTTTTGTTAGAATTAGTTTTGTTTTGTGTTTTGTTTTTGAGGGAAGGCCTTCAGGTAGTCTAAACTATATAGCCTAGGCTCATCTTGAACTCATGACAATCTTCCTACTTCAGCCTCCCAAGTGTTGAGATCACAGGCCCGAGTCACCACAATGGTCGAGAATCATAGCAACTTAAAAATAAAATCAAGGGCACTCTGAGTGTGGAGGCTGGCTTTCTCCCTCGGAGCTTGCTGTCAGACCATGAAGACTTGAGACCTTTATGGCCTCACCAGAAGCAGGGCATGTTATCTAGGACTCTCCCAATGTATAGAATATAACACCGTGGAAAAACATCATCTGTCTCCCATCCTCGCACTCATGCGTTAAGCTGGGAGCCCGAGGGACAACAGCCACTGTTAGATTAATGAGAAATAAACTTCACCACATAGAAAACCTGACAGCTAGAAAACCTATCTGTCACAACTCTAGAGGCTGGGGAGGGAGAAACCGAGTTTCCCGTGAGAACCAGCTGCCATGAGCCAGGTCCCCCGTGAGCTTTCGGTCAGAAGTCACACCCCTTATATGGACTGATTAAAAACTTCTTTAAAAAAGATAGTTCAAAAAAAAATCCTAGACAAATATCACCACCAGGTATATTTTGTGTTTAGATTTACATATATCTCAAAATATAATGTTTGGAAACAAAACTCTATATACAGGAGATTTTTAAAAATAAACCATGTGATTAAACAGACTAATAAAGAAACAGTGAACGGTGAGCCAGAAGAATGGCCAAACCAGGCAGTTCACACGTGGTTCCGTGAGACAGAGGTGGAAAAGATGAAAGGCTGGTTAAGAGAAACCAAGTGTGTGTGCGCTAGGGTCTGTCTGATGAGACAGCCTTCAGTGGTGGAAATATTCTAACCAGCCACAGGTGGCTACTGCAGGGGAGTACTGGTGTAACTGTAATAGGGGTTCCAGAAGGAGATGATTAAAATGGGGAACAGGCACAACCCAAAGAGATAATGGCAGGGAAGTTCCAGAATTAGCCAATCACACTGGTATTTATACTAGAAATCCCTGAAGTCTACTCTTTCTGCTTCTATAACAAAATACTCAGGTCAGGGTCACAGTTCAGGAGGGTCAAGGCCTGGCCCCAGTGTCAGCCCGACTCTGGCAAGGTGAGGCTGACATGGTAGCTGAGGTTCATGCCAAAGTGTGTGTGGGAAGAGCAGATCGTATTTTTAAATAGGGAGCCAGAGGGTGGCTGGGGTCCCATGGTCTCTTGCAATGTCACACGCTCAAACTTACCTGAGCACCTGCCACTTACAGGTTCCAGCAGCTCTCAGTGCTGCTACCCTGGGCATCAAGTCTGAAACTCACAAAAGACTTGAGATGGATGCAAACCATATTGAAACCATAGCAGCTCCTAACGTCTAAGTGAATTAATAAAAAAAAATGACACTGTGAGCCTTCACAAACTGCAGAAATAAAAATAAAAAGTGAGAAAAGGAGATATTTCCAAGGCAGATCACTTGCCAGGGAAATGGCGATTTGGCCCATCTGTGTTTTGCTTTTCTTCTGTGGGGTGTGTGTGCATGTGTGTGTGTGTGTGCATGTGTGTGTGTGTGTGTGTGTGTGTGTGTGTGTGTGTGTGCGTGTGTATGCATGTTTGTGTGTATATGTGTTCACATGTGAAGACCAGAGGTCAATGACAAATACCTTCCTTAGTCCTTTTCTACCTCATTTTTTAAGACATAGTCTCTCTTGAAACCTGGAGCTCTCCAAGTCAGCTAGACTAGCTGAACAGCAAGTCCCATGGAGCCTCCTATCGCTGCCTCCCCAGTTCCGTGGTTCCAGCCATGACCCCAGCATCTGCTTTTACAGTGAGGCTGGGGATTGACCTCAGGTCTCCATGATTGCACAGGAAGTACTTTGACAACTGAACCATCTCCCCATCTCCTGAAGAGTGCACTTCATCTACAGTGGTGACAATTTCTAGGCAGAGGAGTAATACCTAAGGTGTGGCCAGCGAAAACAGGTCAATTCATAATACTTTATCCTGTGAAAAAGCCTTTTATGAATGGGACTGAGCTGGGTGTGTTGGTACACACCTGTCATCCCAGCACTCGGGAGGCAGGGGATCACCAGCTTGAGGGCTACACAGTGAGACTCCTCAAAGTAGAAACAGAAGAATCGAGTGAGGCCAAAACCACAAGTTTATCACAGAGAAACTGCCATTAAGGAAACTTCTGGAAGACTGCTAGACACAGAAGGAAAATTATGCCAAATCAAAGACTAGAGACGGAGAGAAGAGTGATTGAGAAAGATGCAGATAAATATAAATAAAAATGAGTCTAGTTTTTGTAGAAAAACTGGCAGAAGACACATAAAAATTACAAAGCAAGAACATTTAAGTGGGGGAGAGGATTGATCTGAGCTGTAGACATGAGCATAGTTCTTATCTTTTCCAAAGGAACAGTAGCCACTAAGGATACATCCAAGACTAATTTGCAAGAGCTAGAGACTAAAATAGGAGGGAAAAGTTGACTCATGATACCCTGTGCAAAAGAAAGGCTGCAAATTTGAGCAGTGCCATTATCAAGTATGGTCAACAGGGACCTATGTGAAGAGGGAGAACAGACCTTTCCAAAGTGCATGGAATATTAATGATCTGGAATATTAATGCTCTGTGGAAACCAGAATGCCCTAAGTGCCTGTGTCCCAGAAGACTGGATTCTGGAATGGAACACAGGTTGGTGGTAGGGTGTGTTCCTTATATGTACAAGGTCCTGCGATTGTCCCCAGCACTGCAAACAAATGATTAGAATTAGAGCATAGTCTCAGCTCACAAGGAATAGTATTATAATTCAATTTAAATGTCTTTCTTTATATTTACTTGGTTTGTTTTGTGTATATGAGTATTTTGTCTACCTGTATGTGTGTGCACGATATGCATGCCTGATGTCAAATCTACAGGAACTTCAGATGGCAGTAAACCACAATGTGGATCCTGGAAATCAAACCCAGGCTCTCTGCAAGAACAACAAATGCTCTTAACCACTGACCCATCACTCCGGCCCCACACTTACTTACAAATGGAACATATGTGCGTATTTATTCACATATGCTTCTGAATAAATCTTGGATAATAAAAGAAATTTCAATGAAAAATTTAAAGTTTTAGCACTGAATAGTACTTAACATTTTAAGTATTTATAAAATGCTCAAAGTCACAAGGCAGGAGGGGCCATAATTATTACACAAAGCATCAAGTTAAGAGGTCAGAAAAATAGAAGGTAAGAAGAAAAGGACAAATCTCTATTAACATGACATGTTATGGTTATGTCATTCACTCAGTTATTCAACAAGTATTCATTCATTCATTAAGAGCTTTGTACATTGTGGAAAAGAGAAGACCAAGTCCATAACCCTCAAACTTTCTTTCTTATTGGGTAGATATCTTATAAGAAAATGAATGAATGATATAATTTCAAGTCATGAGATGCACATTAATGGTAAAGAATACAACAGAATAAGAGTACAGAGCATATTTTATACTGCAGGCTGTCTTCCAAGGACAGGAACCTCGGTAGCCATTAGGAAATGTAAAAAGGCCACATCCTGCCTCATAGAATGTTGATGGACTCCCCGTGAGTACTTTCCTGTGATGGACTGGCCAAGATTTCTTTCCTGCACACAGCCATTTGTGGCTTGATCAGGCCTTCAGATTGGGATATTGCCAATCTGAATGAAAGGATGAAGTTAACAGATCTTTTCTCTCAAGACTTTGCCTCCAGAAATTCATTTGGAACCTTTTGTCAATTCTGATTCTCTGTCTGTCCTACAGCTCACATACCCATGTTCCCCCTGGATGACCTGACCTCCTAGATGACCATTAGCTTTCTTTGGAATGTTCTCTTACGCCTTGACCACTGTCCTTCGAACAACTTCTGTCAGGCTTAGTCCCGGTCCTCCAAGGGCCTGGTGGGATAGACAGATGTTGGGGAGCAAGTTATAGCATCTGATCATGCATCCAGCTCTGTATCTTCACCTGGAAATGTGGTTGTCAGTACGCGGTCTGCAGAACTTTCCAATGCTCTGATCTTATGGTGCCTGAGATGCCTAAGTCTCCAGAGTCATCTTCGGGGAAATGCACTGTGGGAAAATGTACAACCTTCCCATTTACTAATGTTAATGTGTACTCCAAAGAAACATGGCTCTCTGAGTCTTTCAGGCCAGGCAGGGATGGTAGGAGGGAGAGGTGAAGATGCCACTTGGGAAACCCTGGCTTTCAGCAGGGTGGCAAAACCAAAGGCAGCTGGAGTTGGGAAAATTAAAATTAGCAAGCATTTACAGAGGAAGTGCTGTTTGAGGAGGAATTCAAAGGCCATGGATGACTTCAGTGAGTAAAGAGTTGGGCCTTTGAGACAAGAGAGCTAGATGAACAACATCAAGGAGACAGGAAGTGGAGAGTGCAGTTGTCAGCTAGGGGGTGAATGTCAGTGCTGAGAGATGGGTGCTGATAGAAGGCGTGTTGTTGTTTGACTGTGAAATGTCCCCGGTAGGCTCATGTGTTTCAACACTTGGTCTCCAGCTGTTGGTGCTGTTTTCCTAGTGGGGTCTAGATGGAGGAGGAGAGTCTGGGAGATGGGCCTTGAAAATGATAGCCTGGTCCAGCTTTTTGCCAGGTTCTCCACTGCCTGAGCCGCTAAGATGTGACGAACAAGTTATGTGGCGTGTTCCCATGGCCACTGTCACTACATTGCCCTCCATGTGACGGACTGTGTCCCTTTGAAACACAAGCCAAATTAAGCAGCTCCTCCCTCAAGTGCTTCTGCCAGGTTTCTCGTCAGAGATACAGGAAAAGTCACCAACTTGATCTTTCAGGTGTGCTGTACATGCTTTAAATACTTAAAACGTGGCTTCGCCAAGCCGAATCCTGTTTACAGACGATGGAGCTGAGTCTCAGGGGTGAGGCCGGTCAAACACTGATCTAACCATAGCTGTAACTGATACCATGGATAGAGAATTCCACTATGCTGCAAGCAAGGAAGAAAGAAGTCTGAGCTGGGGGTCTGGGAGAGAGTCAGCAGATGTGAGAAAGGCCCTGTCTGTGACTGTGACACAGGAAGTTGTGAGTCAGGCGACTCTGGTGGTTTAGTGCCTCTTTGGAGGGAAAATGTTCGTAATGAAAGTTCTGCTTGGCAGATGATAACGGCCCTAGAGGGAAGCATGAAGGAAGACAAGTGTGTACTCTGCATTATCCTAAATGCAGTTACTGGAGAAAGCAGAATGGCATGAGGCTTGTCGCTCTGCCTCTAGGGGAGGCAGCCTGTGGAGTGTACAGTCACAGATTGGTTAGCTGGCATTGAAAGATTGAGCATGTGAGCATGTGTGTGTGCATGCGTGCACACACACACACACACACATACACACACACACACACACACACACACACGTCTTGAATTGTGTGCTTGCTGACTTCATAATACAAACTCTTCTCCCATGCACTTCTCCCATTCACTGGCCTCGAGTTTGGGGGAGATGTGGGTCTCAGCACACTTCTGAGGAAGGTCTGACAGTAGGCCTTGATGTGTACAGATGTCAGAAGTGTGCTGGACTCATGTACTCACCAGCTTCTTTCCAGACAGGATGCTTCTCTTTCTTTCTTGAAAAGATTAAAGAGAGATGATTATGAAGTGGAAAAAAAAAAGAGCAAAGGAGGAGAGGCTGGAGAATCTACTCCTTCCAGACCACAAGGGCCATCTCCCGGTGCCAGCACGGGCACACTCAAATCATGCTGAAATGAAATGAATGAAGAAGTACAAACAAATGAACTGGCCTCTGCTCATGTCTTCCCGCACTGCATAGCTGGGTCTTCTACCCCAAACATAGGAGCTATGTCTATAGGAATAGGGGAAGTACCTTGCAGTATTGGTCCACAGAAGCATCCTAGAAGGCCATGTGGCTTTCAGTCCATTTATTGACTATGTGGCTTCAGACCTAACTCCCTTCTGCTTTAATAGTCTCATCTGTAAATTGGGGACATTTAGTGTAGTAACCTGACAGGGCTGCTGTGAGGGTTAAAATACTACACCCAAAACAGCACCAACCACATAGGAAGCATCAGGTAAGTGTCACCACCATCACCACCATCTGTAATTATCACCTACTCTTTCTTCCTTTAAGTGGAAGCTACGATTAGCATGCACAAGTTACAACTTGTTTTCATGCTTTAGAATCATTCCACATTTCAAAGAACTTCTCAGTCTCAATAGTCCTTAATTACAACCTCTTCCCTCTTGCAGTCCAGCATCTACGCCAGCAGCCCAAACGGTCTGACCATTAGGTATATGCATTTGGGTAGGTTAGTGAGTGGTTCGTGTCGTCATGAAGATCAGAATGTTCAGCACTGTTGGATAAATGTCCATCTCTGTCCGTTTCCTGTGATAGTGGTGGTTTAGGGGACAGACTGGGTAAATTAAATCTACCCGCAATCCCCAGGCTGTATCTGGCAAGCACCTTCATTATCATTTGCCTCCTAGGCTTCGTGACTCTTTCTAAGCTAGAGCTGCAGACCGATGGCTTAATGGGCTTTGTGAAGTTCTGCCCTCACCCCAAAAAGCTGTTGTGGGGTGACCCTAACAAGCAGCACATACCCCGGAGACTTCCAACTGGGATAAAGGGCCGAGGCTCCCATGAAATTCCTGCTTCATTACCAAGAAACATGGAGGATGCTCTTACTGCAGGAAAGCACGTAGCAGGGCCCTAGTCAAACTCACACACTTGTGCCATGGACATCAGAGGCCCCAGGGATGTCAGAGACAGCAAGTTCCATTTTCCTGGCTTCACTGGAACCAAACAGAGCAACCAATACTTTAGGATTTTCACAAACTGGTAGACGTGGGTAGGATGTGTGGGTAGGTGGAATTACCTCCCTGCTCTACTGCAATGGGTCGGAGGTAAGAGTGCATGAGACTCTGCACTCCCAGATTCCAACCTGTGGCTTTCAGGGGGCTGTTTTGTCACTGTAGTGCACACTGTGTTTCCCTTAGAGACCTGAAAGGGGGTAACAGCTGGAGTCTGGTTCATAGAGAGGAACCAAGCTCTAAGTCAAGCCTCCTCTTCATCCCCTGTCATAGGCCCCTGGAAGCGCCCACTTCCACCTTCTCCTTACCCTTTTCCCACGACAGAACCAGCAGACATCTTAGCTCCTCTGGGGACAGTTTAGCAGCTGCAGCTGAATCCTATGGCAGCAGGATCTTTGGTTCTCAAGAACCTAGAGTTTGCTCATCTGAAGGAGCATGGCTCTGGGAAGGAAGGCTTCCAGGGCCAATGTGGGTGTATCCTGAAGAAGACTCCATGCAACAGACAGAGGTATTGAGAAAGAAGAGGTGACCACATAGTCCTCCCCCAACCCCCGCACCCAGGGAAGCCTTATTGTGGTAAGGAGAGGAGAATAATGAAACAGACAGATGCTTCTTTTCCTACTCCCCTCAACCCCTGCCCTCTTTGCTAGGCTACTAAGGCCAGAACACTGGGGAACAGACCCACTTAAAGGTTCACTGGAGTTCAGAAAAGATAGAATTGGAAAAGGGGCAGCCCCTTGTTCGAACTCACTTGATGGGCAGTAAATTGCCTTATTTTGGATTGCTACCAAGAGGAACACCAGTTATAGACAATTGATCTTTCATCCAACATGATAGAAAGAATGTCTATTCTCCAGCTGACATAGCGAGAAACTCTCCCACTTTCTCAGGTGGAGAGGAGACATGGTCTAGGCATTTTGACTCTGTGTTCTTAGGATGATAACATAACAGGATCTAAATGCCACTCAAGATACCTAGTTTTATTTGGCGCTTGATTCTCCTATACAATGTCCCTTGTACAGGGGACCATCTCCTTCATGAGGTTCTGTTCTTAGACCATTCATGGCTAATGTTTAATTCTACATAAGACCACATCCAGTCTAGCCGTAGCTTTGGTTCTTGCTTAATCACTGCAGGACAGAGCACACTAATGCTCTTGTATAAACCAGATGTCTAGCAATTTGAGACACATGTCTTATTCTCCCTGGTTTTCTCTTAACAAGGAAGCCAGCTACCCATTTGCTTTTTGCTGTAGCTTGGATGTAAGTTCTCTCACCACAATGGGGTTCTCTCACCACAATGGGGTTCTCTCTAGGATACCGATATTAGTTACTTACACATCACCGCGACCAAAATGCCATAATTTAAAATAAACTTGTCAAAATTTAAAATAAAGTTGGAAACAAATCTCTGGCCATGTCTTGTAAAAGAGTTTCTAGGTTAGGTCAGTTAGGATGAGAAGACCTACCTCAAATGTAGGCAGTACCAGTCTAGAGTCCCAAGATAAACAAAGAGAAGAAAATGGGGCTGGAGAGATGGCTCCATGGTTAAGAACACGTGTTGCTGTGGCAGCAGAGCAAGGTTTTGTTCAGCCACCATGCGGTGGCTCACAGCCATTTGTAACTGGATGGTGACTCCAGTTCAAGAGAACCTGACAATGTCTCCTTTCCTCCACAGACACCAGGCACGCACAGGCTGCACTTACATACTCACTCATACAAATAGATAAATAGATCTTTTGGAGGAGGAGGAAAAGAGAAGAAGAAGAAGAAGAAGAAGAAGAAGAAGAAGAAGAAGAAGAAGAAGAAGAAGAAGAAGAAGAAGAAGAAGAAGAGGAGGAGGAGGAGGAGGAGGAGGAGGAGGAGGAGGAGGAGGAGGAGGAGGAGGAGGAGGAGGAGGAGGAGGAGGAGGAGGAGGAGGAGGAGGAGGAGGAGAAGAGGATGATGATGGGGATGAGGATGAGGATGAGGAGGAACACATGGCACCTGCTACCATGTTTTCCCCGTATCTTCAAACCGTTAGCCAAAACAATCCATTTCTTCCTTAAGTTGCTTTTGTTGAGTATTTTGTCACAGCAATGAATCAAGTAGCTAATACACCTAATTTAAAAAAAGAAGTCTGAGGGAGGAAAGGTTTTTTGTTTGTTTGTTTTTCTTGGCTCATGGTTCAAGGGATTCTATTCCACGGTGGCAGAGAAGGCCTGACCGTGAGAATGGTTCCATCGGTGATGGAGGAAGCACGAGGCAGGTAGTCACAAGGTGATACCCAGGAAGCAGAAGAAATAAGAAGGGAACCCTCAAAGGCCATCCTGGCAGCCTATGCTAGCCAGTCTCCAGTTGGTTAAAGCTCTGAAGCCCCACAGTACAAAGCCTGAGCCCGTGTGGGAACATTTTACATCCAAACCACAGCAACTTCTGTGTTTAAATATGGAATCTGGAAGTGAATGCAAAATCCCAGCACATCAAACACCTTCTTACATCCTGGTTCTTCAGTGTGATATCCATAGCATCATACTTCCCGATGTCTGAGGCAGACAATGAACAGGCTTTTAGATGTCCAGCTAAGTCACTGAGAAAAACATCAAGGCACACATAGCGCTGTCAATTAGTTCTGTGTCTGATCATCATGGCCCTAGGAACTCCTTACCATATTTGGCACCTGTCTTTTAATGGGCGTATTTCCATTTGACTTCTGAATGATTGAAAAAAAAAAAAGCCATTGAAAAGTTCTGAGATTCTGTTACAACAACCACCAAGTATCATTGGAGCCATTGTCAATGGTTTTGCTCGAGTTCATAAGGCTGAATGAAAATGTGTGGACATTTATTTCCTGAGTCTTAAGGGTAACCAAAGGTACCAATATGTTTAGGTTGGAAGGTATTGCTGCACGGAACTGGAAAAGGGCCAAACCAATAGGACTTGTTCTGAGGATCCAACGCTCTGTCCTTTAGCCACTGTCATTCGGGTGCTGGTCACAGCATCGCTTCAGTATCGTGCTCTGCACGCTCATCACGCTCTGCCATCCACGGGCTCCATGAGTTGTTTTCTACCCATTCCAGAAAATCGGGAAAGATAGCCCTTCATTTACAGCCTTCTAAGGTATCTTGGCCTCTCCTCAAACAGCAAGAATGTCTTTTCTCTAGTCTCCGAAGTGTCCCAAATACAGCTGATGGGGGTGTTGGGTTTGCTTTTTGCTTTTTTTCCCCCCTATTTATTTGTTTGCTTTGGTTCATTTTATTAAAATTCTCTGTCACTTTCCTTTTGCTCTGTTTGCGTCCTTCCCATTCTGTCCTTTAAAACTTAAACTTCAGGGCAGTTGGTTGCAAGCATAGTCAAATACTAGTATCTTCCGGGGAGATTTTAAAAATCACTTACATTTATTTCCTGCCTTAGACAAACTGAGTTTAAACTACAGGGAGTGGTGAAAGTAATTTGTATGATTTTGTAGAACTCTCTCAGTGGACAGCTAAAGCATTAGTTTGCTTTGCTTACTAGGTATGGCATTTGCAGATTTAATTTTTTTTCTTTCTGTTGACCTCACCTGCATGCCTGACACAGTGCGATGGAGAGATTTCTGAGTCACCTTGAGTAATGAACCATCTTTCCTTGTGCATTGAAATTATGTTTTCATGTTTTGATTTTCCCTTTTGGTGTGAGACATGTGCTACTTCAAATTGTGTAGACTCAGTGAGTGTAACAAAAAATGCCTGACCAAAGCAATCCAGGGAAGGAAGAAGGGTTACTTTTGACACACACTTTGAAGGTACAATTCAAAATGGCAAGAAAGCATGGCAACAGAGGTGTGAAGTGGCTGGTCACATTGCATCCACGGCCAGGAAGCAGAGAGTGATGAATGCCATTGCTCAGGCACTTTCTCCTTTGTATTTAGTCTGGGACACCAGCCGATGGAATAGTGATTCCACAGTCAGGGTGAATCTTTCTCTCCTTTCTGGAAACACCCTCACAGGAACACCCAGAGGTCTGTTTCCATAGTGATTAGACATTCAGTTAAAGCCAGGTGGTGGTAGTGCACACCTTTAGTCCCAGCACTCTGGAGTCAGAGGCAGGAAGATCTCTTTGAGTTCAAGGCCAGCCTGGTCTACAAAGCTACACAGAGAAACTCTGTCTGGAAACAACAACAACAAAATAATTCAGTTAAATTGACAATTAAGACTGGCCATCACAGAGATCCTTCTCCTAAGTCTTCTTTCTCATTCCCTCTGTTAAACATCCCTTTAATCTAGTCAGGCTCAATTAAACCTAGAACAGTAGTTTTTTAGTTTTATTTCTTATGGTTGCTTGATTTAAGTAGAAATATAATGAGAATATCCTGTGTTTTGTCTTTGGCTAAACAAGGCCTCTTGTCAATGTTTAGAGGACTGGAACCCTACAACATGGCCAAACCCACCTATAGGGTATTTAAGAAAAATGTTAGAAATTGGTTCCCCCTCTGCCTCACCCCCCACCTTCCTTCCTAGCCAGGCATTCACCTAAGGATTTTTAAAATTTAAGACCCAACTTCTAAAATTTATAAGCCAGTAGAGTGTATAACACCTCCTTGTAATTTAAATGTTTCTTTTGAATAATTTGGATGATTATCTAGATTTGAGAAACATTATTCTTTCTATTCTTGTCTTTTATCTATCCTTCTGCATCTGAGGTCCCTGGGTTTTCCCAAAGATGTCTGTCTGTCTTGTCACTACACTCAACTCAATCTCTTCTTCTAACAGGTGAATTTGTCTGCTCATGTTTCCATCAACATATTTCAGTAGTGCATTTCTTTCCCCCCAAGCTTGGTAAAATGAACCTATACATATATTGCCTCATGTTGTGAGAGTTTCTTTTAAATTATCTCCAATTTATTTTGTTACTCAAGCTCTGCTGACTGAAGTAAGACATCTCAGATTATTATTTTTCCTTTTGGTCCCCTGGCTTTCTAAAAAATCAAAACCACCAGTAACTTTTAGTTATTCCCTTTGTTTTAGTGTTCTGTTGCCCTGAAGAGACACCATGACCAAGGCAACTTCTATAGAGGGAAGCATTTTATTGGGTCTTGCTTACAGTTCAGAGGTGCAGTCCATTGTCATCATGTGGGAAGCAGGGTGGCACACAGGCAGACATGGAATGGGAGAAGGAGCTGAGAGTTCTACATCTGGATCCGCAGGCAGCAGGAAATGTGTGTGTGTGTGTGTGTGTGTGTGTGAGTGAGAAGAGAGAGAGAGAGAGAGAGAGAGAGAGAGAGAGAGAGAGAGAGAGAGAGAGAGAGAGAGAGAGAGAGAAGGGCCTGGCTTGAGCATTTGAAACTCCAAAGCCTACATACAGTGACACACTTCCTCAAACAAGGCCATGCATCCTAATCTCTCTCAAAATAATGCTACTCCCTAATTCTTACTCAAATCTTCATGCCCATTTTTTTTTTTAAAATGTCATACCTTCTGATTTTCACAGCATGATTTCTCTGGCCTCTTCATTTCTCCTCATCTGTCTTCGTATTTATGGCATCCTTTCCTGCCTTTTCAACTCTCATTCTTCTTTAAAGGCTTCTCACTGAAGAGATGCTCAGAAGTTTCCTTAAGCACTTACTTACACGACTGACTTCAATAGCGCTGACTGGTTCCTTCCATAGGCAGATGCTGAGATGCAGTTAGAGGGGATAGCTACTTACTTTGAACTGATGTTCAGGGAAGGATGTGGGGAGGGGGAGCACAGTGTGGGGAGCACGAGACAGTGATGCAGATCTATTTCTTGTTACTGCTTAACTTGTGCATCACCCCCTTTCGGGGGTTATCTTTCCCTTTCTTTAGCTTGACAAGGAAGGCCAAGGCCAAGCTAGTCTTGAGAAGAGCCCTGGGTGGACAGAAATGGTTGAGTGCTTGGAACACAGTCTTACTTAGTCACTGGTGGAAGCTAAGACTGGGATCTCAGCTTGAAGCTGGTGCACCTGATGAAGAGGACAGTGGTGGGTTGTACTTCCCAATGCTGAGCAGAATCCATGCTGTATTACTTACTTATCATGTTTTGGCTCACAGTTTGAGGTGTGGTCCATCATGGTAGCCACAACCTGAGGTTGCTGGTAATTTTGTGACAAGAAAATAGAAAGCCATGAGTGATGCTACTCAGCTCACCTCAACTTTTCTTTTCTTTCCTTTCCTTTCCTTTCCTTTCCTTTCCTTTCCTTTCCTTTCCTTTCCTTTCCTTTCCTTTCCTTTCCTTCCCCCCCAAAAAAAAAATCTGGGATTCCAGCCTAGACAACAGTGCTGAGCACACATAGGGTGGGTTTTCGTACTTCAGTTATCTTAATCTACAAACTTCCCACAGGCATTCCCAGAAAGGTCTCTCCCATAGTGATCTGAAATGCTATCAAGTTGGCAGTCATGATCAACTATCACCCCCAGTAAATATACTCTTCATAAGGTAGAATTATCACATTTGCAACTGTGATGGATGGGTCAAGGATGGATGAAAGGGCATCTAAGTGGATTACCTAGAACTGTGTGTGTCTTCCCTGACATCCTGTCTCATCCTGCTTATTAGAGTCAAATACCAGTGTGCTGAGGGGCTGACTGCTTACCTTGCCTGTTGGTACCTGGACAGCAGACCAGACTTTCTAGGCCTTCTACTAGAACTAGACTTCTTAAACCTAAAAGCCAGAACACCATGGATGGGAAGGACAAAGATTCCTAAGAAATCACAGGGAATCCTGGTTACATGCCCCAATTTCTAAAGAGCACTGGGGACAGAATCTTTCATAGTGTGTGTGTGTGTGTGTGTGTGTGTGTGTGTGTGTGTGTGTGTGTACTATATGACTCACATGGGCCCATGATCCACATCATTCATGGAACATCCTTAGAGTCCAGAAGGAAGGGATTTCCTTGAGTATTCCCAAGCTCCTGTTGGTATAGAATAGCTAATTTTTGAAGATACTTTGGCATACAATCCCTGTCTCCTTTATCATGCAGACAGATTATCTCCAGATTGATTATTCTCAGGCTCAAACCCAGTTATTTTTCTGGCAGCCAAAAGAGGAAGTAGGATGAAATTTTGATGATAACAGGAATAGAGGGACACTGTCACCTTATCAGGAAAGACCTCTGTCATTTTGTGCCACAAGGAGGAAATGACAACTCTATTCAAAGGAATCAGCAGGCTCTACAGGATGAAAGCCCAGGCAACCACGCTATTAGGGACATCCATCAGGTGTCCCCTGACTTGGGTGAGAGCGCTGGGCTCAGGACATTAGCTTTGTCATATTAGATGAGCATTTTCTGAGTCTGCCTATTGAAATATGAACACAGTCTTCAGACCTTTTTTTATCTCTTGATACAGAAGAGAAAGGCCTCTTGTAAGACAGCGAGGAGATCCCTGGTCTTCACGTCTAGGTTTTAACTGCTTACTAAGTGACCTTCCCTCTCCATTATCCTGCTGTGTGATGTTGCTAGGTTATCAGCAGACAGAGTGACCTGGTCTGCATTGCATACCCTAACTCCAGTCTTATCTCCTTCTACATTTAAATATCTAAACTGAGGCACCAGTTTTGGGGTATTCTTCAAAGTCTCCCTGTAATTATCATGAAGAGTTTAGAAGTTGAGCCACCACCTTGTGTCAGATTGTTGAGGTTCTACATACCACAAGGAAGGAGGCATCACTGCTAATTAGTTATGAGAAAATCAGGTCCCAAACTCAGTATTTTTGGTTGTAGCAAAATAACATAAAACTTACTTTACTATTTTAAAGTGCATCATCCTGTGACATTAGGCTTATTCTACATATTTATCTATCATGGTTATTATCAGAACTATAGCTTTGTGCCCGTCAAACACCCGAACTTATTTCCTCCTCCAGCCAAAGCTCTCAGTTACCACTGTTCTACTCTGTTGGAGTGAGTTTTGCTTTTTCAAATTCCACACTAAGGGAGTTCATGCAATATTTTAATTGTGAATGGTATACTCATGGTTCATCCATGTTGACACACATATAAGGCAGAAAAACAGTTCGTTAATGTATATGCTCTGGTTTCTCTCTCTAGTCACAGACACTCAGTTCCAGCTCACCTTACTCTTTCTTTTCTTGATGTACTCTTGGGGTTCTTCATGCCAAGGTATTAAATGCCATATTCCAAGAACATGCCCTCAAGTCTGTGTGCCCCCTGACCCAACCTTATGTTCTAGCCTTGCTGGAATATACTCTGAGTTCTCTTCCAGGAGTGTTCCCAAACAGCTGCTGTTATGGGTTGGTTAATTCTTACAAATTCTTTCTTTATTAGACTTAGTGTATTCTCAGCTGGACAACATGCAGACTTAACCACAACTGCTGGCATGGCAGCTGGGCACTGAGGAGGAAATAGTAATGCATAACCCAAGGAAGGGGAAGAGGGAGCAGGGCTATGCAGCGGCTCTGTAAGACCCACGCATATATTTCACTGTCTTCTTGTCAAAGAGAAGGGTTTGGCGCAAAGCCACCCTGTTACAGGAGTCCCACTCGGTCATTGTGGGGGCCACTGTGAGAGGAGCACAGCCTTGGCATGAAATTGAGATAAATCCAACCAAAAGAATGAACAACTGTGGGCCATCTTAGCTAACCAATTTTTTTATTGTATGGGAGTGTTGATATTCACATATGTTCTGGTGCACATGTCTGTGCGGATACACACATATTCATATGAGGTCTAGAGATCAACCTCAGCCATCGTTCCTTGGTGCCACTCTCCTTGATTTGGAAACAGGGACTCTCTCTCGGACCTGAGACTTTCCGGTCAGGCTAGGTTGGCTGCCAGTTGGCCATTGCTTTCCCCATCTCTACCCTCCAGTGCTGGGGTTGGGTTGCAAGCACATCCACCACACCCGTCTTTTTATGTTGGATACTGGGGATTGAACTCGGGTCCTTATGCTTGCATAGCAAGCACTTTCCCAATTGAATCATCTCCCCCCAGGGATGTCTAGATCAGCAAATCTCTGTGTCTGCCTCAAAAGGGTTATCAACATGTGCAAGGCTTGGATTGATAAAACAGTTTCACTGTGGCCAGTCACTTTCTGGGTGAATTCTTTCGTCTCTTCCTGAAATGCACACTAGTACACTAAGCCATCTCCCCACTACTTGATATCTTAGGTCACGTCCCAGTGATCTAGGTCCTGTCTATAATGTCATCTTCAGAGTCCACCATTGACCAACTTAACTTCCCTCACCCTAAATCCCAGTTACTAACACAAGAAATACTGAAAATTCTACACAGGCTACCAAATCCTTCTGAGTCTTGATTCATATTTCATAACCCTTAAGAACTAAATATTTCTAGGCACTTTAGATGATTGCATTCATACCCTTGGGGGCAGCAAAAACAGATACAGATGGTGAGATTAATAATCGTGTGATTTGAAGCCACTGGGTAGGTTTTCCATAAAGGAGTGTTCTCTGAGGGTGTTCCTTCATCTCTTACCGGAGTTTTAGCAACCAGCAATAAAGCTTATCAATTTCTCAAGATACCACAGTCTTTTGCGGTCTCCAGTGCTTGGTCAGACCCCTCTCCGTCCCTCTCATTTCCCAGAAGTGTGAGCCTTACATTCACTGAGCAAGCCTGGGGTTACCCACAAACTCCAGGGGCAAAGAGTTTGTGCCTTTTCTAATCTTTTCCTGTTGGTTCCAGCTTTAATTCCCAGGCTGTTGTGAACATTCTGGGCTTCTTTCTTTATAGCCATTTGCATTCTTCAGGACCGCTTTAGTATGCAACATTGAAAGAGAGAGACTTTCTGCTTTTTTTTAAATGTGGGATTCTCTTCCTCCTGGCTAGGGTTTGGAGCCTAAAAGGGGATGTGCAGATCCCTCGGCTCTCTGTAACTTCCTTGGCTGTATAATGAAACGCTTCAAGACATTGCTGAACCTTAGTTGATGGACCATGTCTCATAGCTACACCTGTTACCCCGCATCTCTCAGAATCCCCCCAGCTAGACAGTCAGTGATTCCACACCAGCCAATAACTACCAATTATATATGTTTGCTTAATGTTTATTAAATTGTCAATAATTGACGCCACTCTGCTGTAGTCACCAGATTGTAAAATGTTGAGAAAGCAGAGGAAAAGGCTCTACGGAGTTAGTAATTCATCCCCTTCTCCCTCATGTCAGCCTCGGCTGCAGTGTCAGATTTCATTTCTGTCTCCCTGGGTTTAGGCCAGCAAGAACAGGCCTTCTAAATTGACTATCTCCACATACAAAATGGGATCAACATTTTTGTCTGAGTTGAACAATCAATTCTTACCAAAATAGTAAAACAATCACTTTGACTCTTTTTCTTTCCATTTAATTGCAGGGCTGAATTGACTGATCAGACAGTGGCAGAATGTGTGGTAATAAAAAATAACATAGGCAGCTCATCTCGGAATGCAGGGGGCTCTTCCACAGGAGTCCTGTCAGACTCTTTATCAGCCTGAGGCTGCAGGCTCTTTGAATCCTTCTGGTGGTGGTGGGGGCAGGGGTGGACCTCACCCTCACCTAGCATTCTACTCAAGCCACTTGTGATAATTAATCAGGGTCACATTTCCCTGTGGAGACAATAGACACACATTTTAGTTCCACCCCCACTCCAAAAATGCTTCTTGGGATTAGGGTACCAGAGCAACATTGGTAAAAGACGGTGTCATCTTCACTTAGGGCAGTTTCCTTAGTGTCCACTTTCCTCTGCAGTAACCCATCTCAAGAACTGCAAGGCCCTGTCACTGGATCCCTATCCACTCTCTGCTTCCATAGACATGCCCTAGAAACCCTCAAGTGTCCACTGTTTGCATAACAGTTCATTGGTTATTTGTATCAGTCAATTTTCTCTTTGCTGTGACAAAATATCTGACACAAGCAACTTAAGGTAGGAAGGGTTTCATTGGCTTAGAGTTTAAAGGTGCAGTCCCTGTCATTGTGGAGTCGAAAGCCATAAGAGTGGCTCCTGCTAAGTGACAGAACCCTGAGATTCCTGGACTCATTGTGTCTACATGTGGGAGTCACAGAAAGATGAATGCTGGTGTTTAGCTCCATTTCTCTGAAGCACCACACCAGGATGACATCATCAGCCTGCTGCCATCATCAGCAAATCCTGACCGGCTTTCCTTGCTGATTCAGTCAAGGGGCGGAGCTTTCTGTTCTCAGCTAAACCCTTCTGAAAGTGTCATTGCAAGCAACCCAGTTAGGTTTTCACTGAGATCTCCATGAAGTACACAGTTAAGACCAGCCACCACAGATGCCACCCCCAAGCACCCTCTTCCTAGGAGAAAGGGAAGCCTCAAGGACCACCAGCCATCTTCATGATTTAGAAGGGGCTGGTGGCATACACCACAGCATATCATTGTTCCACCAGTGTCACCATAACCGCCAACAAACTTCCCTTGTTGATGTATCCATCCACCCCTTCATTCTCTATCTTAGAGTTTAAGACACCATTCATGATGCATACAAATATAAATGAATTGTTGTATATAAATTGGTTAACAGCAGATGATAAGGGAAAAATAAAAGACGAGGCTGGAGTTCAGACAGTCAGGAGTCTGTGTCAGTCAGACCCTTGTTACGGACACACATCTGAAAGAAGTAATTTCAAACGAAGAGAGGGTTAGTTTGGTACATGGTTTCAGAGGTTCCATCCTGGGCCATTCTCTCTTTTGCTGTGTACCTGAGGCAATATGAAAACATGGAGGCAAACGTGAAGAAGGAGGAGCCTGTTTGCCTCATGGTGGTAGGAAGTGGGGGTGGGGAATAAAACATAGCCCTAAACACATCCCTGCAGTGGCCTACTTCCTTCTGATTCCACCTTCTGAAGTTTCCCAACATAGTGCCAGCATTGGGTGACAAAACATTTTAAGACATGAGCCAAGGGTGGCAGGACAGCTCTCATATTTAAATCACAGACTGAGAAAATATACCTGTGGCAACAGCCTAGACTTTTTCTTATAAATGTATCACAAGTTTGTTTCCAAGCTTTCATGCAGACACTCAGTTTGGTAATTAATTGGGCTCATAAAAATTAATGACTACTTATTACACACCAAGTATTTGCTAAGCCTCGTGTTGGGCAACAAATAACATTTGAATTATAGGATTCAATTAACAAACAATCACAAAAGCAAAATTCAATTAGTAAAACAAAAGTCCTTGTTTTTCAACTATTGGATTGACAAGGATTAAAAAAAAAAAAAAAGAGTGATATCTCAATCATTTCAGAGCTCCGACCCAGACTGCCACATGGACTTGGTAGATGACAGCACAGAGAAATGTCCTCAGTGGTTCTGGAGGCTAGGAAGACTGTGAACATCCCACAAGCACTGGACAAGGCTCACCTTGCTGTGTAATCACATGACAGGAGGTGGGAGGCAAGAAGAGAGAGCAAGACCCGGGGCTAAGGGGCTCACATGCTTTCATAAGGGCTGTGGACCATTCCCACGACCAGAGCCCTCCTGGCACGAACAGCTCCTAGTAGGATCTACCCACCAGCTCTTATACTTTAAGGCTTACCTTTCTGCCATGTACTCAGGAGACACATTCAAATCATAGCTAATGGTTACTCCTGGGTTCATCAGGGAGACTGGAAAGTGTCACAGACTGGCTGGGAGGCCTGTTTCACACCCATTCTCTTCTCCCTTCTGGAACTCATCTTTCCCTTTGGAGTCCTTTCTCCAAAAGAAAGATGGCTCCCCTTGGCCTCCAGTCTCTGAAAGGCAAGCTCTTCCCCCTCTTACTGCAGTGCGGCTGTGCCTACGCCCTTGCTCTGCTTCTCACAAGGTATATGACCACCAGCAAATCACTTCTCCTTCATAAAATCAGGCTTCTACATGCCTGGGCTTGGGGAAAGTACTTCAATGTGTTCATGATTCATCTTTCAGCAGGACAGAAGCAGCCAAGTGAGGGTCTAAGTGGGATGCAGGAGATGGGAAGATGCTGCTTCTCCCCTTCTCTTTCCAGTCTTACATTAGAACCCCAGTCCTGAGATGGTCCACACCCACGCTTCCTCCCCAGCGATGTCTACAGCATCCACTCATTCACTCATTAGTACCACATGGCTGGGGACTGTGTGGAAATGAGCTGAGCCCAGCTCATACAGTAAAATTGTGGGTATGAATCACAGTGAGCATGTAGCTTTCAAATGCACCAAATACCTCATAATTCCATTTCTAAAAACAAATTGCAAGGAAGTAAGCAGCTGACTACAGAGATAGATGTCAAATAATACTTATTGGTACCTTATTTTCAGTGAAAATCTAAGCGTCTGATCCATTGAAGATGTACTGAGTAGAAAACTATGTAGTCACTAAAAATGAGACGAAGCCACAGCTGTCCTGACCTTAGCAGCAATCTGCGAGGTATCTAGTTCTTAATTTTCAGAAATGTATTCCTTCTCTGTGTGTGTGTATGTGAGTGTTTATGTGCACACGCGTGTGTGCTTGTGTGCATGCACGCTTGTGTGTGTGTGCACATCTGTATGTTTGTGTATGCAGTCACATATACCATATGCCATGATGTTGGAGGGTAACTTTTAGGAGTTGCTTCTCTTCTTCCATCCCTGGTTCTGAAGACCAAGCTCAAGTTTCCAGGCTTAGTGACAAGTGCTTTTACCTGCTGAGCCTCCTTACTTTCATGGGATCTTTTAAAAAAGTTAATAGACAATTCCTGCTGCACTAGCATTTTTATAAAACCAAAAAAACCCACAAAAATCTTAAAAGATATGAGTATTCAAGTTAATGGTGGCTGTTTCTAGATATAAATTCTAGGTATAAATTCATTTTTCTATTTCATTCATAATTTTCTATATTAATTACTTTCCAATTAAACCTTGCATTATTTTTTTGCTATTAAAAGCAGAAAGAAAACCTTATTCATGCCTCTGAGGAAAAAAATAGAACCTCTTCAGCCCAGCCTTTTTGTACAGAAGAAGAAATTATGGTCATAAGATTTTAATAAACTTCTAATGTGAGTCTAATTACCATATTCAATATCTGTTTAATAGTCTAAAGATACACACTAAAAGGGAGTGCTGAATTCCACTCACCAGCTTCACACGGCTGTGGGGTTTCCTTGACCTTGGCTTTGTGTTTGCTACAGGAAGAATATGTGGTGGAGGGTAACGTTTCTCTTTTGCATCTTGGTCCCAGCCTAGTAAGCAACAACCACAGGAGTGTAGTCTTTCCCAACAGTGCTTCCACATAGCCTCTAATTTCCTGCATGGCCTCCTTGCATCCATTTGGAACCATCCCTGCTCCTGGGCATTCTATTCATGTAGGTGGGGCTTACCTCACTTTCCTCTACAAAGGGAGCTGTTACAGCAGGTTCCTCCCCGCCAGCCTCCCGGTCCTGCCACCATTGTCCTGCAAGCACGTGTGCCCCAAATAACACTCTGAGACTCTGTATTTGATACAATCCTGTTGGCCAGTTACCATTACTGTTTATGGGCTAGCTCTGCCTTAATCATTAACCCATTTCTACTTATCTAAGTATTTCCACGTGGTCGTCTTATCGGGGAGCCGCGGCTGGCGTCCTGCTCCTTCCCTGGGCTACATCTCGACCCCTACTACTTCCTCTCTCCTCCTCCTGGTCTCCTAGCCCCGCCTATCTTGCTATCTCATTGGCCACAGTGCTTTATTAACCACTATGAGAAACATATATACAGAATAACATCTCCCATCAGGGAGTAGTCCAATTTGGTATCTCTCAGTCCTCAGCTCCTTGTATAGAAAATTGAACGACAGCCAGTACCCCGTTTCATGAACATGAACTGAAGGCTGATATCAAGTGCATATGTAAGATATTGGGAGCTTCAATGCCCTGACTCATGAACCTGTGATGATCTGATCCCATAAACATGTTAGGTTGCATGGAAGAGAATGATGAAAGTGACTCTCAGTCTTCCATAACTTAAACATGGAGACACATGCAATTCCTTTCTTCTTTTACAACATGGCTGGGCCCTTTACTGGGGCAACCTTTTCATTTTCCTCCCCTATAAAAGGGCAGATCTCCATAAAAACATTTATGAGTAAACTATGCTAGATGAACTCAAGTAGCCAGCTATTACACTGGGCGCCACTACTCAACCATTGCCTGGGGAAACCCAAGGCTACAGAGACTGAGGGGGCGGGGAACAAAAGACTTAAACAAATACTCTAAGAAGCCAACATAGTCACTTCAGGCTTGAGGATGGGGATCCTGGCTGGAGGCTTGCTAGACTGGAACAGGTTAGAACTGGAATCACACCTAGACCTAGGAAGAGTGGCTCAGACAGAACCTGCTCACAATGGATCTTGTTAGGTGTTCCTGAGCTGGAGCTATTTGTATACAATATCCAGATTTGAAGGCCTCTGAGTTTGTTTAGACCCCCTAAATACTGAAGTCCATTCCTTCTCCCTGTAACTCCTAGACTTGGTTGAGTATAGAGTAGAGATGTGGCCATCCTGTTTCCTTCCTCATGTGTATTCATCCCATACCTAGGATCTGAAGAGCAGTCCACTGCTTTCACAAACACCCGCATGAACTATCTTTCAACAGACAGATGCAGTTAAGACAGGACGTCAGTGGGATGAAGAGACACAGGGGAAGGGAACAGCCTCCCCACATCTCTCTCTACATCTTACATAATTCAACCCAGTGTCCTGTGATACATTTTTTTTTAAAGATAGTCCACACTCAAACTTCTCCCATCAAGATGTAGGATGTTCCTCTGTGTCTACTCAATTCATTCACATGTCATCTAAGGCATCACATGGATGGGGATTGGATGGAAGAGCCAAGCCCAGCCCCCACCCCAACCCCAGGAGCATACACAGTCCAGTGAAGTTGCAGCTGTTATTCAAAGAATTGCAACTGTCATTGAAAATATGGTAAAAGCTCAGCACCAGGCACAGATTAGCATGGGTTATAAAGTGGGGTGCTGGCCTCTTCAAGGAGGCCCAGAGATGGCCTTATGCAGCATAAGTACCTGCTCCTCTTAATTTAAGAAACAGATTCCAGGAAATCCACAGCACCTGGCTGAGGTGACAGTCAGAAACCCAGTGGATGAACATGTAGCCTGTTGAATGACAACTCTGTGCCAGACCCATCGCACACCTCCTCCACTGGATTCTCAAAAATTTCCCTGAAGTTGGGACTCATCCCTGACTGGCAAGTGGAAACCTATTTCATAAAGGCTAAGTGACTTGCTGGTGGTCATGCGCTTTGTGAACAGCAGAGCAAGGGCTGGGTGGTTCGCCAAGCAGAGATAAGGAAGTCCCGGGAGCCATCTTGCTTTTAGAAGAAGGAGGAGGACTGGGAAGACTTAGGGTGAGGGAAGAGAAAGGAGATCTGGAGGAAGGGGAAGAGAAATGGTGGAGAGTGCCATCCTAGTCGACTGAAGTAAGCTGTGGCTTCTTCGCTCTGTACCTCGACACAGGGACAGGGACCAGAATTGAAAGGTGATGCCAAAAAGACTTTCAGTCACATTCATTGGTTCTAAGAAAGCAGCAGAGGTGGCTTTAATCTTAGAGGTCACCAGTGAAGCCAGAGGTGATGTTCAAGCTTGCTTTATCTAGAAAGGGCTCCCGAAGGTGAGGCCTCTTAGAAGCTGCAGGGCAGCATTGCCCACCTTTAAGTGTTGAAAAGCAGCAGACAGGTCCAGCCTTCTGAACTTGTGGTATATTCATCTACAAAGTTCACACTTGAGAACTACACATCACACACACACACACACACACACACACACACACACACACACACAATGTATGTTTTAAGTAAGTTTATGATTTTGTGTTAGACTGCATTCATAGCTATCCTTATTGTATGGCCAATGGGCTACAATTTCAACATGCCTGCCAGTTAATTAAAAACATAGATCTCTTTCTCTGTCTGCCTCCCCCAGCTTCTATCAGACAATCTTACACTGAAGGCCAAGGCCTATGTTGAAATTGCTGTGGAGCAGAGGATGAGCCTGAGCCTCCAATCCTCCTGCCTGAGTTCTTACATCACAGATGTGGGCCACCACATCTGGTTTTATGCAGTATCAAAGTTCGAATTCAGAGCTTTGCGTATGGTACTTTAACCCTCTGTCAACAAAGCTATATCCCTATATTTCTTTCTTTCTTTCTCTCTTTCTTTCTTTCTTTCTTTCTTTCTTTCTTTCTTTCTTCTTTCTTTCATCCTTCCATCCCTCTCTGTTTTTTTTTCTTCACTTCTATTACACCCTTCATTTACAAAAATCCTCTCTGAGTATTAGTTATTCCTACAATTCTGTCAGGATTGTGGTCCTTGTCATCTACAAATAGAGTGTGACCCCCCAAAGAGTGAAATAACATGCACAAATAGATATTTCTTGACACTTAAGTATTTTAGTGACCACCTGGCAGGGGGGAGATTTCAAATCCAGACCTTCCGATTGATTCAACATCCTCCTTTTTTATTTCCTTTCGGTTTGGAAGAGAATGAAGAGAGTGTGAACTTCAACCCTCTACTCAGCAGGGTACTTTTTCTTGGTGCACTCTGGAATTGAGAGAAATGATCACTTACATCCCAGCTCAGTCTTCTCTTAAAAGTGTTTAGTGTTCATTTACAGTCTCTCATCACTTGCTGGTAGATCTCATATGGATGTAAGAGAGGACATCATGGTTGGTTGATGATAAATAGTCTGGTGATGGAGACATTTACTCTATGTTTGCGTGGTGAATGGAATCCTTAGATCATGGTCACTCCTGAGGTGTCTGAGAGGTCCAGGGGGTGAAGCTGCTGGTCAGAGTTGTGTAATGCTCTCTGGTAATTATTATTTCCCTTAAAGGTGTGTGTGTGTGTGTGTGTGTGTGTGTGTGTGTGCCCACTCGTGCACACAATGCTAGGAGGGAACCAAGATCTCTGTGTGAGGAAAGCTGTTCTACCACTGCTCTATGTCCCCAGCCCCCAGTGACTCCTCTGAAAGTCATCCCCAGGAATCTTGGAAAAGTCCAGGAGAAGAAAATGTTACTTGAGTCACTCCACCAGAGCCCCGTGAGCCACACTAAAAATTAGTCATGGCAGTAGAAGGACGGCTCTAGGGGGGCAGTATGAGGGCGTAAATTAATGTTGGCCATGTGAGTAACTTGTGCTCTGTAGCACGCACAGCTGTGGAGTCCCCAGGGAGTTGTCTGGCGACATGTGATTTTACGTATCTGACAGCTAAATCAGAGATCCAAATGCCAAATCCTGCACTCAGGAACATTATGTGGATTTGTGACAGTCCCAAGGGGACCCCGGATCCATAAAGCAATGAATGGATTACAATGAGGCGTAAATACAGCGTTTTCATCTGTGACATACAATCTTACTCTATTATTTCTCACATTGTTACGTGAAGGAAATCTATACCCACATTCTCAGATATGCTCTCAGAAATTAAAAGGAAAAAGGGTGTTTTTAATTTTTTTTTAACAAAGCATCCCAATGCACCAAGAAATAGACTAGACAATGTGATAATTAAGTTGTAGTTTTTTGTAACCCTGGTGAACTCTGGGATCATACCTGGGTCAGGAAGTAACCATCTCAGACCAGTGTGCCAGCTCACTAACTAGCTGCATAACTGTGAGATCATTTCATGTTTCCAGGCCTCCGTTTCCTGGTTTGGCTGGAGGGTTCCATATTCATGGACATGCACTCCTGAGAGTATGGCCCTTTGTCTGGTCCAAGGAAAACGGAGCTTTCTTTGCACTTTTAAGTTTTCTAACAGCGTGCATGCTTTCACACTCACCATATGCTCTTAGCCATCTACAGTTTGGAAGTGAATGGGAATTCCTGTTCTACAAAGGTGAGCTCCAAAACACATTCCTGTTTCAAGTTTGTGACCGAATCCATACTGGTCATCCATGGACAATGAACAGATCCAGCAGTCCATGGCTCTACAAATCTGAGAAGAATTCTTGGTTGCTTTTTGTAGTTTTTCCACCATCAGAGTTGAGTGCCTCAGCTGTCTAAGACCAAAGGTCCATGCCCATTTGTTTTGGGCCCCAGCTGTGTGGACTGAGAAGCCACAGGATGTAATTATCTGTCCCCTTTGCCCTGTGCCTTCTGTACTAGTGTGCTATGCCTCTATCTTGGTAAATAATTACAATCTTTTCTATTTGCCTCACACTAGAGAGTCCCCAAATCAATTTCAAAAGTAATTTTATACATATATCTCTGGGAGTCAGGACTGGTAGTATTCTCCTCTTTTACATAGAAGGAAAGAGATGCAGGCCTAATGACTTCCCCATGGCCACCCAGCTAGTATGTGACAGAAATGCCACCAAAACATTGTTCTCTTGACAAGGACTCCAGGGCTCCTTGCAGTTCTAAACCAAGTGCAAATGTGCTCCCTGGGTCCCAGGGAAAAGTGGCAGCAGTGTGTATATAGGCCAGTGCAAAAGCAATCCCCAGCCACGTTAAAAGCATGCAGTGCTTGGAGCCCACTGTTGGAGGATCAATAGCATCATTCTTGGATACATAATATCCCACATTATTCAAGGAGGCCTGGCAGGGAGAGAAAAGCAGATGCACGGGTACTTCAGGCCACCAGCTGTCATGGCTGGCTAACACTGCAGCTCCTGACAAGTGCAGTGTAACAGTCTTTCCACATGGTCTCGGGGAGCAGTTGATAGGGACAGGAACGGAAAGCCTTGTTCGGTGAGGTGTGAGAGAATAAGGGGCATGGAGTATGATTTTAATAAAGACTTGGTTCTGCCAGGTGCCTTAGCGCTGAGATGTAGCAGGCAAGACCACTCCCTAGTCTGGCTTCATTGGGCCCCGCCTTGAATGGAGATGAAGGCTCAGAGCCACAGCTAACGCTTATCGTTCCTTCTGACTCTACCATTCAAGGAAAAGCCACGGAAGCCGTTTATCCTTTCCATCCTGAAGTGGGGTCAGTGTGGCTAACACATGTGGCTAATTATGATGCCACTTGTGAGACAGTAACTGAACTTAAGTGGCTGCCTCTTTTCTTCTCTAAATGGCGCCTCTCTGAAGCAGACAGCCCATCTTTGTTACTTCTCTATTTGCACACCTTCTCCCACAGTCTAATTCACAGGAGACACTCAGTATGAAGTTCAACTAACATAACTGCCTCTTAGGGATCTCTCCCTCTCTCCCTCTCTCCCCCCTTCCTTCCTCCCCTCTCTCCCTCTCCCCTCTCTCTCCTCTCTCCTCTTCTCTCTGTCCCTTTTATTGACCTTAAAGTCAATACATCTAGTATATCTTAAAATTCATAGTGAAGGGGTTTTCAATTACATTAATTATCTAAAATCTTTATCATATTTATTATTTGTTTAGTTCACTGTTGGGGCAGCACACATGTGCCATAATAATGTGTGTGTCTATGCACACACGCGTGCACACACGTCAGAGGACAAATTTCAGAAGTTGTTTCTCTCCTCTGCTGGTTTTAGGGATGGAACTCAGGTGGTCAAACTTAGTGACAAGACTTCTTTACCCACTGAGTCAGCTTACAACCCCCTATGTTAATCATAAAGGATTTATATCAATATCAGAGTGTGTGCTGAGAGGCTGTTATCTAGGAAACTGAAACATTGTTATGGAGAGGGTTTGAAACATTGTTATAAAGAGGGTTTGAAACAATGTTATAGAAGGGCTTTGAAACATTGTTGTGGAAGGGGTTTGAAACATTGTTATAAAGAGGGTTTGAAACATTGTTACAGAAAGGGTTTGAAACATTGTTGTGGAGGGGTTTTGAAACATTGTTGTAGAGGGGGCTGTGTGGGGGGTCACAAAGCACAAGAAAGTCCTAAGGAAGATCCAGGAACCTAGGAAACCACAGCGCAGGACTCGCCAGCCTCCACACCTGCCAGGAAAAAGGAGACCTTTAATGATGTAGCTGCCTGCATGTTGCACAGAATGCTGTGGCTTTGTGGGAATAGGTGTGGCCTTCTTGGAGGAAGTGTGTCACTGTGGTGGTGCACTTTGAGATCTCACATATGCTCAAGCCGCACCCACTACCTCAGATCATTTCCTGTTGCCTGTGCTAGATGTAGAACTCTCAGCTACCTCTCCAGCACTATGTCTGCCTGCACTCTGCCATGTCCCACCATGCTGAGCTGGTGAGGGGAAATTTCCTGTGATGCAGCTGCCCAAGTCCTTTATACTCTTATCAGTTACTCCTCACATGTGTTCTTGTAAGTTAGCCCAGTTAACTCACTGGGTCACCAAGCTGGATTTTCATGGATCATCTCTGGTCTCTTGTTACTCTTTCTTTTTGGGGTGAACAGGCATTTCTATGCAATTCTCAGGAAAAGAAAGGCAACCATATGTAAAGAAGATCTACTAACTGACAAGAGGAAGACAAATAATCAGATAGAGATGAATTAAATTGAGTGAAGATAGGACATGAAATTCAGAAAGGGAAACCTAAATAGTATAGGCTATGAAACTATAAAGCAAGAAATTCCATGATGGGCACTATAGGAAAGCAAGTTCAAGTTTCTAGGATTAGACGATGCTTCATCAACTTCTCAGCAGCAAGCATTTCCCCAATCTGATCCCCATCGGCTCACAGTTTATGGGGCACTGGGCTCTGACACAGTCAGCATACTTGGTTATAGATTTTGGCACCTCCAGGTAAAAGAGCAATCGTGCACAGAAATCCTGCTTCTAAGATGTATACCAAAGTCTTTCTCCACCTGTTCTTTTGGTAAGGGATTTAACTCTCCCACCCTTAGGCAACCATTACATGAAGCCTAGCACCCTCTCATTCCTGCTTCTTGAATGAGCAGCTTGCAAATCTAGTTGCTCAGTTATCAATGACTGGGAGGAGGGAGCCAGCTGAGAAGACTCTTGGCCGGCACACAAGAAGACATGGAGAACAGTATTAAGATAGCACCATGGCATTGTTTGCAACAGTCACATTTTAGGAGCAAACTAAAACAGAGGGGGAAAAAAAGAAAACAGGGAACTTCAAGATTGGAATGAGGAATAGCAGTGAAATGAGAAGTGAGTTGCAGTGAAATGCACATTAGGATTCTGCTTAGATGAAATTTTAACACAGACAACACACCATTGTCTACTGTTCTTTTATATTTACATAAAATGGAGTAGAAATATGAAAAAAATTGTGCAAGAGGTGGATGGACTCCAGATAAGATTGGATCCTTTTATATTCTTCCTTTTCATTATTAGATACTATTTTATATACATAATTATATTGTTTATTATACAATATAAATTATTGTGTATTTCTAGTACATGGATGTATTAGAAATGTAATAATTTCTAATATTTCTAATACATTATTCTTTGTATTATTCCCTATATGTTATAGTAGGTAATTTCAGGAATGCATCATGTAAAAAACAAATCCAGGTAGGAACTATTCCCCCCCACACACCACTCCCCCATCTATTGATACTGAGCAGGTATGATGGGGAATCATGGGAAGCAGGAAGTTTTCCTTGAGGAAATTCTTTTAGACAGAATCGAATCTGATCATCTCCCTCCCACAAGCACAGGCAATCGAATCTGATCATCTCCCTCCCACAAGCACAGGTTGGGTCTTGAGTGTCACTTGACAATGTCTGCAATCCCTAGTCTGGCATTCTGATTACTCCCAAGCTTGGAGCTGGCCACTTGAGAGGTGGTTCTTCAGGCCCTAGCCCTCAAGCACAGTGCATTCCATTCATCTGAAGTGTTTGCTATTTTCTGGCATCCATTTCTTTTCCATCTTGTGCTTCAAATGGTCACATTTTCACTTTCCCGAGAACTCCTTCCCTCATCCCTGAAATTTGACATGAAGTACCAAAGCCTTAGTGACATGTCTGCTCTAATACAGTGACTCTCCCCCAGGAACTCTCATTTGGGAGGTGCATATTCATTTAGCTGAAGGAAGCTTACTGTGGATCTCTAATGTTTAACTGTTAAATATCATCTTAACATCCTAAAGCACACAAGGAACAGCATACACAAAACCAGTTTCCAGAACCAAGAGATAGGCTATCTAGGTCTAGTCCTTGTTCTGGAACACCATGGTACCTTTTCAGCTGCGTGATCCTAGGCTTCCTGTGCCTCCAAGGTCCAACATGCAACATGATAAACTGATACCTCCTTCACAGAGTCGGTAGGGAGATTAGGGAGATACCTCCTTCACAGAGTCGTTAGGGAGATATGTGTAGCATGCATATGCCAATTTTGTTTGTATATGGCCAGTCCTTGTTATATCTATCAGAAAAATCTTTTATATTTTGAAAATTGAAAGTACAGTTTTGCTATGTTGCCCAGGCTGGCCTTGAACTCATGATTCCCACCCCCCCCCAATTCAATTTTCCAAATAATAGAATTTTAGTCTTTTCAGACTTGTGAAGAAAGAGAAGTTTACAGTCTGCTTTGGTCTGCTGATTAAATCTTGTAAGGTCCTTGACACAGTAAGGGTTTAAGACATGGATTAAATGTAAACGTCAATGCCACTGTAGCCAAAAGTCTTTGAATTTGGGTTTCTAAAGCAGTGGACTAGAAGTTGAGTAATTTGTGTGTGGTAGGGGTGTCATGTGGAGGAATCTGAGTGTTAGAAAATTAGATTTATGTGAACACCATCAAGGAACTAGATGAAGACAGGAACCAAGTTGCCCTCGAGTGTGTGCAGGAGTGAACTGATGAAGAAGTACATAGATTCTGGAACAGAAGAGGTAATTCCAAGATATTTCCTTACCATTCACTAGTTTGGTGGCCTTAGCCCAGTTTTCATAACCTGTAGCCTAGGTTTCCCTCCTATCAAAGAAGTATAGTGGTACCTACCCCATTGAATTTGTTGCAAAGTTTAGAAATGCATCCCCCCCAATTATATTGAATTCTAGTCCTGGTATTTGAAAATTGGGTCTTTGTAGATGTAGTTAGTAGGCTGTATGATGCAGCCAGTGGATTACAATGGCCCTAAATCCACCACACAGCTAGTGTGCTCATAGGAGAGACCTCTACGACTAGAGACACAGCTGGAAGCTAGAGTTGATCAGGATCCTAGACACCCCTAGATGCTGGATGACACAAGGAGTCCTTCCTTTCTGTAACATCAAGGGGAAGGTGACTCTCCTGACCATCTGACTTCAGAACTCCACTTTCTAGAACTCACAAAGAATAGGGCTGCTGTTTAAGCCTAACTTATCATGCCGGGAAATGAACATGAGGATCATTGTGTCCCTTACTGTACAAAGGTAGAAACTGAGGCACAGAGTAAATGTTTTCTCTTAGCCAGTACATGAATTGGGATTTAAAGCCAGGCCTGACCCTAGAGCATGCGGTCCTGTCATTTTCTTGGAAACACACACATTTTTAGTTCCAAATTTTTACATTTTAGTGGATTTTGTCATCTTCTGTCCCCAAGGCATTATTCTGCAGTGATGTTGTCACAGGGTTGTGCTAAATGCTGTCCTCATTAGCCTGGCTGAGTTTGTGCCTAACTCACCAACTCCACAGAGCACTCCCCCTGCCTCCAGCACAGCTGGGTCTCAGCCGGCTGGTGACTGAGGCTCTTCCTCTGGGGCTCTTGGAGAGCTCAAATGGCTTAGGCCAGTGACAACTGAGAGCATGATTCCTCCGTCTCTCTGTTTTGTCTGATAGACGTTTCTCCTAACCATACCTGAAGTAACCTGCTGTATGCTGAGCATTCAGTAGTTTTTCTAGGACCCTGATGACAAAAAGGGAGTTTGGGGGTGTGACTGCATGAAGACTGAATTGCCCTCAGATGTCATTTTGCCTGCTTCTTGTGACTGCAATTGTGACAGAGGTTTTCAGAATGGAAACTATCTTCATTTATTCTGTTCTGCCTACCCCCGCTGTACTACTTCCCCACCCCTGAATGTTTGAAAAGTAGTGAAGGACAGAGGTAATCCCAAACTAGATTTCCAGCCCCAGAATCACCCATGTTGCTCATTTGGTTTTTACTTTCTAAAGGCACAGCACGAAACCTCACAGGGCAGTGTATCTGTCTCCCTGGTTCTTTCTGCCTGGTGACTCAAACCTTCATCTTCCCAGCCTAATTCCCCAGAGGAAAGGAGAACAAGGATGCTTTGTATAGGAGCTCTGGTCCACGGCTCTTTGGTACAAGTCTGGAGGAAAACCTAGTCGTTGTCCTCTGTGGGCTCTGGGGTGTAGCAGGCTGTTATGAAGGTTATAAAAGCACTCATCCCTAGAGGGTGGAAGAGGAGGCTCCTCTACTTCAGCAACCATGACCTTGATTTCAGGTGTAAGCTGAGCCCAGGCATACCTGTACACCTGACAGATGAGCTGGGCTTTGCAAAAGCTCCTGGTGACAAGCTATGAGGATAGACACCTGCAGAGAACCCCCACCAGTCCCCACCATGATCACTCAGACAACAACCTTGATCCCACAGGTCTCTGTACACCATTACAGGAAGATCACTTGGAGATTCACAAGGGGATGGATTATGCCAACTTCAAATGCCACGCTTGGAAGGAAATAACTATCTATTCATAACACACATGTTTAGTGGGATTTTATCTGATTTTATTTCAGATAAAAACCCATGCTTGTGTAAAGGATAGGACCAAACAATTCAGATGGAACCAACATGAGTATTTAACATCCTGTCCAATCTCCTGAGATCCTCTGCAATTGATTTTACAGATAACACTGAACCTCAGAGAGCTTGTGTCATTTTTTGGGACTACACATCTAATTAATGACCAGGCAGCACCTGGGAGGCTTCTTCTGGGGTTTTATGTTCACTGCCCTCTGTTTCCAAGCAAGAAAACCCAGCTCACCTTCAGATGCATTGGCTTATGGAGGGTCAAGCCTGCTACCCAGAATGTCAAGTGGTAGAGTAGTATAGCCCGGAATGACAATGACCCAAGTCACATATTGCCTTAAGATACAATGCCTTCCTGAACTAGAGGCAAGTAGTCCTAAAGTGTCAATATAGAGACTTGCCAGATTAAACTCAGAAACAATGAGTGGTCCTCACTGGGGCAGTTTGTCACTCAGGGGCTCATTAGCCATGTCTGCAGACGGTTTTGGGGATCTGGTGGGTAGAAGTCAGAATGTTTCTTAGTGTATTACCAATGCACAAGAAAGCTCCCTATGAGCGTATCTGGCACATATTACCAATAGTGCTCAGATTGAGATGGCCTGTAATGACACATCGTCTCAGCAAATATGTGACATTCTTAGCCCAGTGCTAGGCAGAGATCAACAAACAGCTTAGCATAGATGCTCAGCATGCCAGCCTTCCTTCCTGAGGACTGAGCCCGTGGTTCTTGGCAGGCATACTGGGGACCCCTGGAGAAGCAAGGAGGAACTAACTGGTTGTCCCCCTCTTTCCTGGGACTGCAGAGGCCTCTGAGCACCGAGCACACACCAGCTATGGCCTGCAGCCTGTGCCCACCAGCATAAGGGCTCTCATTATCTATGAATCAGTATGTGCACTGAGGAGAGTTTGTTTTTGGTTCTCTAATAGAGGAGGCAAGATGTGTGGCTAGCAGTGGGTGGCATGGGCCGATCTCTGGAAAAATGTTTGTGGAGTCTACACTCCAAGCCTTTGGTGGGACAGGGCTCTGAGACAGCCTTGACAAGGGCTGGGGTGCAGACATGGGAGGCCGACCTGGCTTTGGGCATTTATTTTCACTTTTGAGTTAACCTTTTTATCTATCTTCAGTTCTTGTATTATTAAGTGGTCTGATTTATTAGACACCCCCTCCCATGTTTCTTGGGTAAACTTTAAAGTTACAGCGGTCATTGCCCTGAAGTCACCTTGATTCTAACAGAAGAGAATTTCAAACTCTGCAAAATGGCTGTAGTTGACGATAAGAAACAAAACTGGATATTTTAAATGGAGAAATCAGAGTTTTTAGGAATTCCGTATTTCAGGCATGCATATTTGACAAGAGGATGAGGATGGGAATCGTTTCCCTTGAGCACTGCCAGCTCTATTGGCTTCCTGACAAGGAGGTACCCAAATGAAGGATCCCACACCCCCTCTGTTTCCCAAGGCGCTTCTTATGGTTGCCTTCTGTTTACATTTTAGTCTTCCATCATATTAAATTTAGGGTTTATGCTCTATTGCTGTGCTCTCTGCTCTTTTATTTTAAAGAGTATCGTTACTCCTTGGGCTTGTTTTACCATGGTGTATTCATATCTTGAGGGCAACTAACAGCTATCTAATTGGGCTTAAGGTCTGCTCAATGGGAGGGAATTCAGGCCTGGGATTGGAAACCTAGCCAATTGGCCATGCTTAGGAAGGCCATGAACCCAAGGGGACAACCTGTGAATGCCAGTTTCCCAAACCAGTGTAATTCCTGACTGCATTCCAAATATCCCCGCTTACACCCACAGATAAGCATAGCTCTCATTCATTGGAGGAAGTTCTTTTTGCAGCAGATGGAGGCCATTATAGAAAGAAAGCCTGCACTGGTCAAAACGCAGAAAACAACTGCCCAGGGCTGTCCATCCTTATTCTTCTACAACACTACCCCTGCATCTGAGGCTCAGCGAGCATCCCAGAAGAAGGAACAGAAAGACAATAAGAGCCAAAGGACAAGAGCATCTGATGCAATGTAGTGTCTTCTATATATGACACAGAAGCTGTACCCATCGACCCTCAAAAACATACGGTTGCCTAAAAGAGACCTGCACAATGACACCACCACTTGGCGTGTCAGTGTGGATTGAAATTTCACAGAGCTTTACTCTCAGATGAAGAGCTAAAGGCAATTAATGGCTACGCACAGAGGGAGAACCCATCGTCTCCAAGGATGAGCCCTGGGTACGTTATTCAATCCCAAGTGGTCAGCCCTAAACAAATAGACATATGAAGGGAACTAAATGGTTTCTGCAGGCTGCATTTATACCTAATATGCATATGTAAATATATGTAACTATATTTAAAGAAGAGATCATGGATTTGAGAGGGAATTGAAGGTCACATGGGAGGAGCATTGGGAGGGAGAAGGAGAGATAGAGATGTTGTAAATACGGTACTTGTGTATGAAGTTCTCAAAAAAGATTAATATGAAGTTCTCAAGAAAAGATTAATCAGAAAAGGCAGACATTAGGCTTCTCCTTTCTCCTTCCTGTGGCACCCAGCCTGGATATATATCAGATGCTCAATAAAAGGTCAGTGGATGCAGCTGAGTTAAGTAGAATCCTGTCTTTCCAATTCATCTTTCTCTAAGCCTGCCCTTGGGAATGAAACCAGGATATAGCAAGATAACCCTGGGTGGGGACTTCAAAGGAGGACAAACCTTCAGGTGAATGGAAAAAAAATTGGAGAGGGAACAGGAAGAAGATTAAAAATGCCAAGACTGGCAACTGCCCACCTGGCCCTCAGCTCCTGATGAAAAGAAACCCAAACCATCCTCAGATTCACTTCAATTGCTCCTGGACCAGCAATGACTCCCTCCCCCAGGCCTGGAGGAAAATTCAATTAAAGGGTCCATCTGTGAAGTAGCACAGAGGAAAGACTGTAGGGAGGCCCACATTTTCATAAAAAAGAGCCCTGCTCGACCCCCTCTTCGGCACCCTGCTCCTCCCCCATCTACTTATTAGATACAGCCCTTACGTCTAAACTGCAATTCTCTCCAATTAGGCTGGTCCCAGCAGCAGCTTTCATCTGCTAGTTTGAAATGCATGCAGAGTCAGGACTGAAACATCCCTCAGCCCCAGCACTTGCTGGGAGAGAGCAGGAGAACTCCACAAAGACTGACCGCAGAAGCCAGGGGATGGGCGGGCGGCCTCCTGGCCCAATTATTTCCAATGCATCCTCTGGCTGCAGTTTTGTGCTGATGAGTTCCTTCCATGGGCTGCCCAAATGCGACCTGATACAAATTACTGATAATAAGTAATATCCGCAGTCTGTGAGGTTGGCTTAGTGGGTAAAGTGTTTGCATGAGGACCTGAGTTTGGATCCCCAGCACTCCTGTAAAAAGTTCAGTGAGGCACAAGCTGTAATCTCAGCTTGAAGACAAAGGCATGAGGATTCTTGGAATTCACTGGCCTACTGGTCCAGCCAAATCAGGGAGCTCCAGGCTCAGTGAGAGGCTCTGTCTCAAAAAAATAAGGTGGAGAATTGATCTCTGGCCTCCACTCATGTATGCATAGGCATACACACACACACACACACACACACACACACACACACACACACACACACGCACGCATGCACGCACGCATGCACACACACATGAATAACAGCAAATATTTTATTTATTTATTTGTGTGTGTGTATGTATGTATGTATGTATGTATGTATGTATGTATGTATGTTTGTATGTTTGCATTATTCTGGACTCTGGTGAGAAACAAAGAGAAGGGCAGTGGGGAAGGTTTAAAAGTGGTGATTTCTGGAGCAGGCCTGTTTCCTTCCAAGTCTCCCAGTTTGGGGCTATGGCCCTGCATCCATATCTGTGTGGGAGGGAGGGACTGGACCAAAGTTCTGCCAGGGGTTGGAGCTTAGTTGCTCTGGCCAAGGGGTAGGAAAAAAAAACAAAACAAAACAAAAAAAAATCAAAAAAAAAAAAACAAAAAAAAAACCCAACCAACCAACCAACCAACCAAACAAACCCTGCTATCTATTCACCAGTGTCATCTGCCAGTGCTTGTTGGGGAGCTACGTTAAGAGTAAAGTTTGGCTTTTACCAGGACCTGATCCATCTTCCTTCTCTTCACATGGCCTTCAAATTAACCAGTGCACAGATGGTGTCTGTGGGTGAGAATCCAGCAGTTTCTGCCAAGGCCTCTTGCTGGCACCCACAGCATCCTACAGACCCCTCAAGCGATGCCCTTACTATTCCGAGAACTTCCCTTCTTGCTCTCCTCTGCTCTCCTATGGTGATTTTCAGCCAGGGGAGGCTAGAAGAGGCAGTTCACTGCCCTCCTTGGCTACCCCAAGTGAGAGGGAGTGGAAGAGTGTGAAGTTCTGGTGTGGTGTGGCTGGGAATGGTATGCAGATTCCACAGCTTCAGTTGCCATGGTGAAGAGTACCACAGACTGGGTGCCTTCAACAACAGACATTTGTTCTCTTGCAGCTCTGGATATAGTATCAGAAGAAGGTGTCCTCTGTGTTGGTTTCTTCTAGATGTCTGTTCTTTCCCTGTGTTTTCACACAGGTGTGTGTGTGTGTGTGTGTGTGTGTGTGTGTGTGTGTGAGAGAGAGAGAGAGAGAGAGAGAGAGAGAGAGAGAGAGAGAGGAGAGAGAGAGTGTTTTCTTCCTAAGGATATCTGTAGGGGTTGGGGGATTAAGATTCTTTCAGACAACATCATTTTAACTTGATCATGAATATAGTGAATTTGAGCAGAATACAATGATGTACATGTATGAAAACATCATAATGAGACCCACTGTTGTGCATATCAAGCAAACAAAATATATCTCTACACAGCCATCTTCTGAGGGACTGAGTGTGAGAACCACAGCTTATGGTTTTGAGGATTATGGAATTCAGCTCATAGCAGCGTGCCTTGTGGGTCTGCCTAGAAGCGGATCCATTCTTGGCAGCTTATTAGTGTTACCTCAGAGACTGGAGGACTTTGAGGAGACATTAGTTCTACAGAGAGCAGGAGCCCTCTAGGAAAAGGCCTTTCCCAGTTGGTATTAATGCACTTTTGTTTATTATTTTGTAAAACAATGTTAGTGACATTGTGACTTACATCATTGGATAGGTGAGATCCTAGAATATGGCCACCACAAGTTTAATGATGATAGAATCCTCCAAATCTATTTATTTCGTACTTATTAGTGGAGAGACCTCAGCCCCTATTCCAGGTCCTTTCAGAACCTATCCATCTCATTGCATCCTTAAAGTTCATTCCTCTCCCTGAACCTTTGCACACTTTTCCCCCTCTTTTTGAAAGGCCCTTTGCCTTCTTGTAAAACCGTGGAACATTCCAGCAGGAAAACAGAGAATGAATTAGTCTTGTAAGCCCTCTGGTTTTTCTCCTGAGGGAAATGGTGCCGGGATAAATAAGTCACTGGAGTAGGGACAGCTTAGGTCCACTTTCCTCACTTACAGTTGCTAGAGTCTCACTGGGAAGTGCTGTCGCCAGCATCATGTGTGAAGCATTGCCCTGGCAGGGCTTCATGCGGAGAGCTTGGTCACTGTTCTTTGTCATGGCTCTCAGGAGCCCAGGAAAAGTGCTGTCCCCAACTGCTCTTCAGAGCACAAACCACACACAGAGTAAGTCAAAGTAAGCATGCTTTTCCCATTGTCCACTGTGACATCTGGTGAACATTGAACTTGACACACTGACACCCTTTCATTTTTCAAAGCCTATTGGTGTCAAACTGTTCCGAGGAACATTGGTCCATACTCCTACCTTCAAGTGTTCTGCTCTACGAAGGGGTGGGGTGGGGCATGATAACCATGAACTCCAATATATAACTCACCCTGAGCACCTTGGACTTTATACCTTGAACTTACTCCTCCTAGGAGACACATGATCAGGATGGCTAAAGACTTGGGCTGTCTTTTAGATTGGTTTAGCTCAAACTTGATTTTGCCCTTTTAAGTCTTAGGACCTTATCCATTCCCTTAATTTCCCTGGGCCTCTATTATTCATATGCAGGATGAAGATAATGAGGAACCAGGATAGGCGTGCAAGAAAGGATGCATGCTGAGAGGCAACCAACCAGTGCAGACGAAGTGGTTCTTGTGTAGATAAGCAAGCACCGGGCAATAGTGCTGTCGGGTCTGCTCCTCCCATGTAAGCAGGTCAGAGTTTTCAGCGAGCAAAACTTACCATGACACATTTTACACCCAGGAGCTATAGAAGGCTTGGAGCTACCCATGCTGCATGTACTCCTGGCAAAACAATGCCCCTCTTCCTTCTGGTCTATGTGCTGCATAGAGAGCGCCTGTGTCCAGAGTAGAAAATCAGCCATGATGTGTTGACCCAAGAACGGGAACCACACGTACTTCTTGTCCGTTCTGTGGCCATGAACAGTGCCGCTCTGTCCTTTGCTGGTCTCTACTCTTGTCACACAAACAATCCCCAAAGCACACATCACACAGAAAGAGGAAGCTCACTGCCATTTATTTAGAACTGACACTCTTGCATCCCAAATGAGAGGTAGAATTGTTATTAATTTGCCTCCAGATTTTTTTTTGTTCTCAAAACAACAACAAAACCACCTTTAAATGCAGCAGGGAACATCCTCATAAATCTCAGTCGTGTTTGGTGTAAGGTTTTGAAATCGTGTGCTCAGCCTCCATCCATCAGTTCCATTCCTGACTTCCAGGCCATTCATCTCAGGAAGCGTAAAATGAGCACCTCCTGGATGCATGAAAATGTGCTGAGCTAGATGCTCTAACAGATCGTTTATTTGGGAGGTTTTCCAATGAGATTTTTAACAAGAGTCACACCTGAGACTGTGACAGTGTTTGAGATAACACAGAGGAAAATGTAGAAGGGATACTGTCCTCATTTGTGTGAAATGGCACAGACAGTGATGTGCGACATCACAGAGATGAATCAATGACAAATGGCAGTGGGGTTGATGTGATAGTGCTAGCATCAGTTGTTTGTATCTCACATTGCAAGTGTTTACTGTACTCAGCAATGTAACTAATAGTACTGAAAAACAGATATCACAAAAAAGATAATCTCCTGATAAAGGTATTAACAATATGGTTCTATACCTTAAAGTATAGTGTCCACTACCCCCCCAAAGAGAGAGGGGGGGGAGGAGAGGGAGGAGAGAGAGAGAGAAGAGAGAGAGGGAGAGGAAGAGAGAGGGAGGGCTAGGGGGAGAGAGGTAGAAGAGAGAGGTAAAGAGAAGAGAGAGAGGGAGAGAGAGAGGAGGAGAAAGGGAGAGGGAGAGAGAGAAAAGGAGAGAGAGAGGGAGGGAGGGTGAGAGGGAGAGAGAGAGGGAGGGCGAGGGGGAGAGAGGGAGAAGAGAGAGGTAAAGAGAAGAGAGAAAAGAGAGAGAGGGGGAGGGAGAGAGAGGGAAGGAGAGAGAGGGAGAGAGAGAAGAGAGAGGAGAGAAGAGAGAGGGGAGGGAGAGGGGAAGAGAGGAAGAGGGAGAGAGAGAAGAGAGAGAGAGGAGAGAAGAGAGAGGGGAGGGAGAGGGGAAGAGAGGAAGAGTGAGAAGAGAGAGGTAAAGAGAAGAGAGAGGGAGAGAGAGAGAGGGAGAGAGAGAGTGAGGGAGGCTGAGAGGGAGAGAGAGAAAGGGAGAGAGAGAGAGGGAGGGAGGAAGGGGGAGAGGGAGAGAGAGAGGGAGAGGGAGAGGGAGAGATCTATTCTGGGTCTGGGTCCACAGGCATTGAAAACTGAGAGCTGCTAGACTCCTGCAATGTTCATCTCATTCCCAGTGATAAATTGACCATCCTGCCTCTATATCCCCTTTTGATGGGGAATAGCATGGATTTGAGGGTTATAAAGAGCCAGGTTTCATCCAAGTCATTAATCTGGACAACTCCCAGCTGGTACTAAATACCATACTGATTTTATTTCATGAGCTGGACATGTCAATCACTCTACCTGTCCCCCAGGGACAGGAAAGGGGTATGCTAGGGTCACCGAGTGTGATTGGAGGAGAATTGGTTCTGGTGCCCCATAGCATAGTGAAGAGGAACTATTAGTCTCCAATGCTCTATGATGCATTTTAAAGGAACTGGAAGTGTATAGTTACCAATATATAGAAATGATTAATGTTTGAGGGTTAGGCATGATAATTGCCGAGATTTGATCATTATATATTGCATGCATGCATTATATCATACACTGTACCATGTCCTACAAACATGTACAAACATTTTGTCTCAACAAAAAAGTTAAAATGATTTTGGGGAGTCAGCCCATAAAACCCTTCAAATAGAACATTAACACACTCGGATTCAGAAGTTTTTCTAGAAATGTCTGATAAAAATACACATTCAAACATAATTGTGCTAGGATGCTCATGGCAACACCTCATACAGAATCAAAATAAGAAGGGCTTTAAGTGTCTTCCAGTGGAGGAATAATTGTAACTTTATAGACTACTTGTGTTCATACACTATCGTGTAGCTCAGTAGTAAGATAAAATGGTAAGTTTTTCTGGGGTGAAAAGATGTTAGAGATAATTTTGATATGGGGAGTCTGTTACTTTAATTTTTGTTGAGTTTTGGGTTAGTATACAAAGAAGTGAGTTTTATTGTGGAAATTTTGCATGTGTGTGCATGTGCATGCTTGTGTGCGTGCATGGGTGCACATGTGTATGATGTCCTTATACTTTATTTCTATTCTATCATTTTCCTCCTCTTGCCTCTCTCATTTCTCAAACTGTGATAACTATCTTCTGCTTTCATGACATATAAAGCTACCAGTTATTGAATAACATTCAGTAAAGCTGTAACTAATCTATTTATACCCATATCATCTATGTTTACATTATTTTATCTATCTCTATCTCTGTCTTTCTGTCTCTCTCTCTTTACATATATATATATACATATATACATGTATATGTATATATACACATGTATATATTATTTTTACACAAGCCAAATCTCTATGTGTTCCTACATGCACAAAAGCACACATGTGGTGCACAGAAATTCAAAAGGGTCTGAGAGAGAAGGGTCATAGGAATGAAAAAGGACAACAATCATTTTTTCACTGGAAAATTCTGCATTTGAAACTTTTATAAGGGTCCCACAATGCCTTTTTGAGATTAAAAATAACTTTAAAAAATGACAGAGAATATGAAATCTTACAGGGTTCATAAAGATCATATGCTTGCCTTTTATTTAAGAAGAAGGAAACCTCAGCTCTACCTGGGCCAAGGACATCAACGCCCTGATTCCACTCTTAGGCTTTTCCCCTCGCTGTGTTCCTTTCAAGCTCCTGGGCTTTGTATTGTTTACCTTCAGCCATTTGTCAAGGCTGTTTTCTTAAGTCTAGCTGTGCATAGTTGACAAGCACTGTACCTTTCAATTCATTTATCTGCTAAAGTTCATAGGATGAACACATTCTACATAGTACGAGATCTCACAAATTAGGGCAATGATCCTTCCACAGTTTGCTTCCCCAAGCAAACAAGCTTTGCACATTTTAAATGAAGACTCACTGCAGCAGGTGTAACAATGATGAGTGGGATCGCTGACAGAGTGAGAGAGGCAGTTAAACAACATTGAGCTGTGAGGGGACAGTGAGAAAGGAGTCCTGTCCTGTACACTTTAGGGAGAACCATACTGCTGTTAGAGGCTGTGCTCCAGCAAACATGAATGACACGTACACTTAATTCCTATAAGCCACAGGATAAATACGATCCTCTCTGAGAATATTTGAAACAACAACAACAAAAAAGGTATACTGGTAAAGATTTAATTAGAAGGGTATAGGATATATATTCAGAACTGGTTTCCAAGTAGGTAAAATTACAGTCAGGCTGCATGAGGGTCAGAGAATCCTTGCTAAGGGGCTCTCATAGCCCTTGGAGGCTTCCTGGGATCACTGGAAGAAAGGAGGGGAATGGCAGCATGGGCATCATCAGCCTGTGAGGCCAGATAGTGGCCCAGACTGCAGACCAGTTCTAATGCAGCGTCTGGGTCACACAATATGACATCTGCTCTGATGTCGCTTCTGCCACAGTCACAGCACACATTTCCATGATCTCTGTCTTTAATGGACAGACCATCATATTCATGTCTAATGAGCAAATGGGTCTACACTCCAGTCCAGACTATGTTTTTGTCACGGCACACACCCAGGTGGATTCTGTGGCTGCACTCTGTGCAGACTCATGAGGTCCTGTCATGGGTGTCACCATCTTGAAAGTTCTGCTGATTGTTTCACAAAGAACTCCTGACCATCTCATATCCTGGCAGTAAATAATAGTTGTCTAATTGGACTGAAGGCTTGCCCAACAGTACCATGCCTGGTACAGGAAACCTAGCAAACTATGGAGGACTAGTGTAGCTACAATGAACCTTGTAGCAATGACCTCTTAATGTCAATTCAGTAAACAAGGACACAAGGATCATGCTTACAAGGATCACATCATTACAAGGATGATGCTTAACTTTATTCCATCCTTATCCCCACAGGTAAGTGGAGCTCTTACTCCTCATCAAAGAAACTTCACTTTTCAGTAGACAGAGACCATCGCAGCAAACCACAAGTGGTCAAGACACAGAAAACAGCTGTTCATGGGGGTGCTCAGCCCCAGGGTCTATGTCTACAATACAACTCGGGTACCAAAGGCTCAGGATACGTCATGAAAACAGGAAAGAAAGATGGCAAGAGCCAGAGGATCAGAAAGTCTGCTGTGCGTTTGTGTCTCTTAGAAATGACAGGGAAGCTATGTCCATGATGCTTCAACAATATGGCTGCCTAAATAAGACCTGAACAATGACAGTACCAGTAGACATGCTAATGTGGAAGTGGGAATTCTCAGGGGGCCTCAACTCTAGACAAAGGACTACAGGCAACTAACGACCGTTGAGAAAGGAAAAATTAGTCTTCTCCAGGGATGAGACCCTAATTGATTATTCAATGCCCTGTGTTCAGTCCTGAAATTATATATATATATGTGTGTGTGTGTGTGTGTGTGTGTGTGTGTGTGTGTGTGTGTGTATGTATGTATATATGTGTAACATTAAGTGGAGTTAGCAGGTTGTATTTATATATTTATGCATATATGCATATATACATCTCTCTCTAATCTATACATTGATAATGATTAAAGGAAATAAGACTGAACTTGAGTCGTGGGTATGGGAGGGGTTGGAGCAAAGAAAGGGAAGAGTGAGGGAATATGTGATTGTATTTTAATTTAAAAAAAGAAAAATTTTAAAAAAATACAAAAGGCTACTCAAAATTTATCTAAATAGATTCTGTTGTGAATATATATATAAATAAAATTCTGTCAAGTAGCACTACAAAACCCATAAGAAAAAAAATCCCTCTTACTTGCCCTACATTTGCCTGAATTCTATAATTCTGAGGCACCCAATCTAAATTATTTTAGCATCAGTTCCTGTATTTACTTCAAATTTTCTAATGAATTCTCTTATTACTTTTTTTTTCTAATTTTGATATTACCTGTTAGCTCTCTGTGTGAAGCACACATAGGAACTCTTGTAGGGAAAATTTTATAGAACTAGATGAAAACACCTGATTAGGCTATGATTGTAGGTTTATAATTAGAAAAGTCTTGTTCACAGCAGAAATACTTGCTTCTTTATGGTTGCATTTTCTTCCTTACACAACTCTGTTTTTTTTTTTCAGCAGTTACACAAGCTTGTTTGTCTGTTCCATCTTCTGTGTGCCCCCAATCACACTTCTATCAGATATCCCAACAAAAGCTCTTTGGAAGTTCTTGGAGATGCCTCTTGGGAGCCTCTCTCTCCTTGCAGCCTGCTATCATCCAATTGTGCCATGGTGTACCTGTGAAGGTCAAAGGACAGCTTCTGGGAGTCAGTTATCACCTTCCACCATGTGAGTTCTGGGGACTGAACTCAGGTTGTCAGGCTCGGCAGCAAGAACCTTTACATGCTCAGCAATTGAGCTGATCCCATTTTTACTTTCAAGCAGTGTTACTTCTTTGGCCCCAGTGACTCTGCAAAGATCCCAGTGGATGCCTGAAATTGTGGATGGCACCAAACTTGCTATATCTTATGTGCTTTCCCTATATCTACATACTCAGGAAAAAATTTAATATACCCAATGGACACAGTAAGAGATTAACCACAACTACAAAATCAATAATTGCAATATATTAATATTGTAATAAAAGTTATGTGTGTGGCCCCTAGGACTAAGAGAAATCTGTGATCCTACTGTGTGTCGGACACAGCTGCTGCAGGTTTTAGGGCTCTGGAGGGCAATGTGTAAGGAATGCCCTTGTCCTCATGGAGTGCATGCTCTGACATAGAAGGTGGGGTGCAGAAGAGGCTATTGAAGAATTGAAAAGGAAGTACAGTCTAAGAGGAAGGTATGTGAGGTCAGTAACATTTGAAAACCATCTAGCTGTTGATAGATATGACTATTTCACCTTAACAACTTGAGGCATGGAGGCATAGGTAGACAGGAAGGTAACATTGTATTTGTTAGAGGAAACCAGAAAGAAGATAGAAAAGGGGACTTCTCTTTTCTTCTAATGTGCTGACATTGACTGCTATAGTTTGAAGATGTCCCTGAAGTGTGCATTATAAACTTAGTCCCCAATGCAACCATGTTAGAGGTGAGACATTTCAGGGGTTACTGGGTTATAGAGTTCTAGTGTCACCCATAGGAGTGAATTAGTTATTGTAGGAGTGGGATGCGTTGGCCTCATTTCATTCTCCTCCCTTCATGCTCACTTGCCCTTCTGCCTACTGTAATGGGATGCTGATGCAGCAAGACCCTTGACAGACCTGGACCTCTTCCACCTCAACATCCCCAAACCCCAGAACTATAATAAATAAGTGTCTGTTCATTATATATCACCCAGTCTTAGAAGTTCTATTTTAACACAAAATACAACGAGACACTTGAGATCAGTGTTGGAAAAAACAGAAGACAGAGGAAAGCAGTGTCACAAATGTATGAATATTATTTAGCTGTAAAGATATATGAAATTTGGAGATAATTGAAGGGAGCTGGAAAACATCATACTGAGTGAGGTAACCCAGACCCAGACCCAGACCCAGACCCAGAAAGACAAATGTTGCATGTTCTCACTCATACACGGATCCTAAATCTGAATCTGTAGATTTATGTATTTAACTTGGAGTATCTCTAGAAACCAGGAATCTAGAAAGCACAGATTTGTGGGGAGGGAATAAAAAGGCCTTAAGGGAGTGGGTGACATTAAACACAGATGCCATGATGGGGAACTGTTACAGCAGGTTTTACCTCACCGCCAGCCTCCCAGTCCTGCTGCCATGGTCCCACCGCCACGTAAGCCCCAAATAACATTCAAGAGACTCCGTATTTGATACAATCCTGTTGGCCAATTACCATTATTGTTTATGGGCTAGCTCTGTCTTAATTATTAACCCATTTCTACTTAACTAATTATTTCCACGTGGCTCATCTTATCCGGGAGCCACGGCTGGCATCTTCCTTCCTCCCTGGTCTACATCTTGACTCCTCCTTCTACTTCCTCTTTCCTCCTCCTAGTCTCCTAGCCCCGCCCATCTAGTTTTCTATTGGCCACAGTGCTTTACTAACCAGTTTGAGAAACATATATACAGAATAACATCTCCCATCATCTCCTCTTTTCTGTCTAAAGTAAAAGAAGGGGTTTAACCTTAACATAGCAAAATGTACCATACAACAGTTATCAAATAAGAATCACAGTAAACAATATTTATTTGTAAGACTTTAACAAAATATCATCTATCCTATCTTTGTGAGTCTAAGGTCCTATATGTAACTTATCTTTAATCCTAACTACGGAAAACTATAACCATAACTATCTGTCTTCGACTCCTTCAAAGACCATAGAAGGACAATATATAAACTCTAGAAATAACAGAGACTCATTGCCTGGTCAGTCACCCAAAGTTCTTCTGTAATGTTCCATCTTCAGCCCATAGGCCATAGTGTGTCTCCAGACTCCTCAATAAGGCAGGAAACTTTAAACTGTCCACCTGTATTGACAGTTTGTCAGTCATTTTTCTCTGTGTCCTGTAGACTGTCTGGCTGTCTGGTAGTCTCTTCCATGAAGCAGGAATCCTGTAGCAATGTCCATCTTGCATCAGCAGTCACCTTTTTGTGGGTCCTGCATGTCCAGTTTCTACAACATAAAGTCAAATAGTCTAGACAAGAGAAGTACCTTGCTCAAATGGCTAGTCTTGCCATATTAGAAGCAAACTTTGCAAGGAGTTTCTTCAATGTCCATCTTCCTTTTTGATGCAGGTGGTGTTACCAGGAGCAGTTGTGCCTCACTGTCAAGAAAAACCCTAAAACATTTTAAATGCCATATTCTGTAGGTCTTTGAAAGGTTTGAAGAATGCCTATCTATCTCAAATACATCTCTGTATATCTAGAAATCCTACCTAACTTAACACCAAGTTTTGACTATCATAGGTAACTCTCTATAATCTGTACTAAATTATACATTACATTTTCCAATGAGCTATATAAACAAAATACCTAAACAAGAGGAGAAATATACATATCATAAAATTGACCTTAAATTGTATCAATAAAAGAAAATCCATTCCAAAGCAAAGTATTCATATCTATACCATAATTCCCTTTTTACCTTTAAAAAGATTGCTTGTGGTTATAACCATTTATAACCAAGCCCATTTAAATGAAAACGAACATTTATAAACAATATTTGGGAATTTGGGTGTCGTTCTTTCCAAACTACTTCCTGTTGGTAGAGGGCGCTGTCATGGGGGGTCCAAAGAAGATGCAGAAATCCTGGCTGTAGTGTTCTGTAAGGTTGCAATGTCCCATTGACGTTGCATTAGGGGGTCTTGCTTGATCAAACCACATAAGTCTAGAAAGAATCAACAGCTTTTCATTTTCTGTGGAAACAAAAATAGAAATCCTTTTCTCCAGTAACTTGTCCTTAGGCTTAAATTTTGGAGTCAAAGCATTTTTAAAATATATAAATTGAATTAATTTAGCAGCATTTCTTTTATCAGTAGTTGTTATTTTCTCAGCAATCAAATAATTTAAAGACAACAGAAGCGCGTAGAGTATCCAAAATTTCTCTGTGCTTTCCATGTTTACATGGCTTTTTTATTACTTTATTTCTTCTACTTTTATTTTTACATATTTTGAGACAGGGTTTCTCTGTGTAATTTTTATCTGTCCTGGAATTCAGTGCATACCAGGTTTACTTTGAAATCACAGAGGTCTGCTTGCGTCTGTCTCCCGAGTGCTGGGATTAATGGTGTGCGCCACCATACCCATCCATTTTACTTCCTTTTTTCTTTTTTAAACCATTGTATCCTGTTTCTTTTTCTCTCCCAAGCCAGCATATTTTTTAAAACATAGTGTAAGCCTTCATTGCAGCTCTAGTACACATCAATGAATTGTTAACAGAGCTCTTTAAAAGCAAGGTGGATTTTTGCCATTTATGCTAATTTTGGAAACCTCCCTTAAAGGAGCCTTGCAACTCTCTGTCTACAGCAAAACAAATCCAACTGAGAAAATGCTGCTACCAAGAAGTCTTGCTAGTCTCTGTTCTTTTGTTTCTAAAATCCTTTTTAAGCTTTTATCAAGTTTTAAGTGAAAGTTCTTATAGCCATGTTGGGCGCCGATCTGTAGCATGTATGTTTCCACCAGCCTGCCAGCCCGCCAGTCTGGGCCCACAGCCACACCAGCCCCAAGTAACACTCAGAGACTCTGTATTTGATACAATCCTGTTGGCCAATTACCATTATTGTTTATGGGCTAGCTCTGTCTTAATTATTAACCCATTTCTACTTATCTAAGTATTTCCACGAGGCTCATCTTATCCTGGAGCCGCGGCTGGCGTCTTGCTTCCTCCATGCTCTACATCTTGACCCCTCCTTCTACTTCCTCTTTCTTCCTCCTAGTCTCCTAGACCTGCCTATCTAGTTTTCTATTGGCCACAGTGCTTTATTAACCAGTATGAGAAACATATATACAGAATAACATCTCCCATCAGGGAACAAGGAAGGAACAATAGGGATGAGAGGTTTAAGTGGGAAGGATGGGAAGGTAAGGCAGCAGAGGACAGGCTGGGATAACTAACATTAAGGGTGTTTGGAAAAGCCACATGAAAACCTATCATTTTATAAGCATCATATATATCTATCCTCCCTCTCTCTCTCTCTCTCTATATATATATATATATATATATATATATATTGAATTAACTTACACAAAGATAATGTTGTTCCTCTCAGAAGTTAAAAGTTGCCAAATAAACAGCCAAGTGTCAAGTGTGGGATACTTCAGTTACTGGTCAGACTCCAGAATATGCTGTTGGTATTTCTCTAGGCTGCCTGCCAGAACTTGATGGTAAGATCCTATTACTGAAAATATCCCATACTTTTGACACAGGAAACGGGGAACTCAAGTTGTTATTGACTAGGAAGCTTCCTCCTTGCTGGATAGCTCCATAGAATGAAGGGATGCTATGTTGGCTTCTGGAGGAACAAAGCCATCAACCATCTTACCCAGACTAGCATGATAAGACACTGCCACAGGCACAATAGTGGCATGAATGTCATGGGAGTAACCAATCACTTTCTGATTGGATTTAAGTCCTGCTCTACATGAAGAACACAGGCCTGGTTCTGTAAACATGGACAAGAACCCATGGCTGGGAGAGTTCACTGGACCCAGGGGCAAATCTACTTTTGCTTTGTTAAATTAACATTGTATCAAACTGCCCTCCAAATGCAGGCCTCAGGTTAGTGTGTTGTTGATGGTGCTTAACTCAGAAACTTAGAACTGGTAAAAGTCCAGAGAACAAGTGTCTGTGGAGTCCTTAGCCATAAGAGGAACATCTGTATAACAACCTATGCCCCAAGGCTTAGGGGCTATCATGAATGAGGGGGCACAAAAGTCTTAAGAGCCAGAGGTTGGGAAAGGATGAAACAAGAAAGTATCTTCTGGACATGACAGGACCGCAGCACTCATGACCTCACAGTAGCTGTGGTAGTCTGTACACAACTAGGTCAGTAAACATTTCAGCAAAAGAGTGGAGGTGTTTAAAGGTCCTGCTCCTAGCTGAGGAGCATTAATAGTTGATGGCTTCTGCTGTAGGGAAAGTCAGTGATCTTTACGGGTAGGTTGACCACACTCCAATACATGGCTCCACACCCATGAGTATATAAGAAGCACAAATTGGACTTGGTGAGTTATTTAAAAAAAAGAGGACATAAGGTTGGGAGGAAGTTGGAGGGACTGGAAGGGGGCCGGAGGGGGCTCAGAGGGAATTAGGATGACAGTGGACATTGGAGTTAGGAGGAGTTAAGGGAAAGAGTGCAGAGTAAACATGATCAGAATACATTGTAGGAATATATGGAATTCTCAACAAATTAATAAAAATATTACATTTAAAATGCCATTAAAAAGAAAAGTTCCAGGCTTATAAGCCAAAAAAAGAAAGCAAACTGGAAATTAGAAAAAAAATACTTGATATAGTGTGGTGATAAAAATGCTAAATGTGAGAAGGGGTAAAAGTGGGCTCATGATAAAATCAAATCATAAAATGCCTGCATCATGAAAGAAGAAAGGCTAAAAATGAATGCCCTCAGTATCCACCTGAAAATACTGGCAGAAAGATGAAAAGGAGAGAGAGAGAGAGAGAGAGAGAGAGAGAGAGAGAGAGAGAGAGAGAGAGAGAATAAGAAAACAAAAATGGAACTGGACGCCAGTGAAATAGGAAATACTTGCCAATGAAGATGAGCCATAAAGCCTTTAGGAGGTTCTTTGGAAGGACCAAGAAAACAGATAAATCTCTGGCACAGCTGACCAACAAAAACAGAGAAAGAAGAAAAACTAACCCAGTGATTAAATATGGATAGAATTCCAGATACAGCAGGCTCTAAACAGCCAGTGTGAAATACTGCCAGTGAGTTGACAAATAAAAGATGAAGACAGTGTGGACTGAACAATGCACCTCTAGTACTGCAAATAAATGAGATTAAATATTCATTTTAGAGGGTAATGGCAATAGCCTTGTGTCACTTGACTCGGCACAGGTTATACCAGCTCTCCTAGACCTTTAGCTTGCAGGTGGTAGAGAATGCATGTGTTGAACATTCAGTAGTGTATGATCTCATTTCTTTCACATGTGTATGTATATTTACATGTACATGCATATTAGTTATTTCTCTGTTGCTATGATAAAATACCATGACCCAAAGCAACTTATGAATAATTTATTTTGGCTTATGGTTCCAGAAAGATAAGCATCCTAAATGGTGGGGAGGCATGACAACAAGCAGTAGGCGTGGTGATGGTAGCAGGAAGCTAAAAAAAAAATCACATCTTCAACCATAGATGGTAAGAGAACAAACCAGAAGTGGGACAAGGCTACACACCCTGAAAGCTCTACACACTCCCAAACCCAGGGATGTGTCTCTTCCATCAAGACTGTACTACCTCCCCACACAGCACACCAGCTGGGGACGGAGCATTCCAATACCCGAGTCTATCGTGGGTTTCATAATGGGTTTCTTAAAATAGGTATACAGGATATATATATTCTCCAGAAGAAAATACTGGGTACACACACACACACACACACACACACACACACACACACACACACACACACTGTTGTTCTTTAGAGGCCAGACTAATGTAGTATAACATAGCAAAGCACTGATGAACACATGCTTTAGTATAATCGTTACCTCTAGTGGTGAAGGCAGAGGGGCATAAGTTAAGTGTGAATTACAGGTTCTTTGATAGGTTTGAGGGACAAGCATTGATTTATATTATATTTACATTTAGAAATAATTCTTATAGGAGTCGAATCAGCATTTCACAAATGAAAAGCCCAATTTTGTGCAGCATAGGCCCCAAAAGAAACTTTGGAAAATAAAACAAAGCCATGGATGGGGGCAATGGCTCGAGTGGAGGAAACAAAATCGATAAGGGATGAACTCAGAGAAGAAAACGTGCATGTGTCAGCTAGGTTCTCTGAGACACATGGTGTGACAGTTCTTTGGCATGGTGGAGGCTGAGCTGGTGTGAACTTGCCTTTGCCCTCTGCTCTGGATTCTGAAAGTCATTGTCAGAGAAAAGTTCTCACTGCAACAGAGAACTCTTCAGGATGGGGTGTGGCAATGCCGTTCGTGCTTTAAGGATGTGTTCACTGCTCCAGGTTGACATAATGAACGGCCCCTGGTGGGAGGGCTCACATACCACGTATTTATTTTCTCACGGGTCTAGTATCTGGAAGTCCAACACCAAGCTGTCAGGAAGGTTGGTTTCTCCTGGGTCCTGGCTTCCTGGCTTCCAGATTACTGTCATCTCCCTGAATCCTCCCATGGCTATTTCACTGTCTAAGTGTCTGTGGTGTCTCTCTCTTATAAGGACACCAGTCAATTTAAATCAGGACCATACCCAAATGGCCTCGCTTAGACTCATTATCTCATTAAAGCCCACACCTCCAGACTCACATTCTCAGGTACTGGGAGTCAATATGCATTTTGAGGAAACATTGTTTAACCAATGATAGATCCAAAGAAGAAATTTCCAGCCCCAGGAACTTAACTGAAGCAAAAGAGGGCTTTTGCGCGCCTTGAGCTGGGGTTACACATGCCCTGGTGGTTCTGATCCAGTAGCCCAGGATGTAGTAATTGACCCCCATAAGCTCATAAGGAGTGGTACTATTGGATGTTGTGGCTTTGTTGGAGTAGGTGTGGCCTTTTTGGAGGAAATGTATCACTGTGGAGATGGGCTTTGAGATCTCACATATGCTCAAGCCACGCCCAGTACCTCAGATCATTTCTTGTTGCCTGTGCAAGATGTAGAACTCTCAGCTACCCCTCCAGCACTATGTCTGCCTGCACTCTGCCATGTCCCACCATGCTGATAATGGACTGAAACCTCTGAACTGAAAGCCACCCAATTAAATGTTCTCCTTCATAGGAGTTGCTACGAGTATGGTGTCTCTTCACAGCAATAGAAACCCTGACTAAGACACAGGGTCAATATGAACCCTTGCAGGTACTCAAGAACCTGTAGATGAGAAATGTCTGTTATCAACCGGGAACCCAGAAAACTGGACCAGGCCTCCTGCATGCCTGTCCTCGAGCACTGATTCCCCTACCATAGTCACAGTGGAGAAAACAGACCCTAAGTTCCCAGGTCTCATAGACACAGAGAACGAGGCTCTAGCATTATGTTCTCCCATGGGCCAATAGACTGGGTGGGGCATGCTGATTTGACCTGTGACCACACAAATGGCAAGTCATCGCGGCCATAATCAGATGTATTTGCTGACCTATGCGTTTTCTAGGCTATGCCATAAGATTTGGTGCTTTAAGCACATTGTAGACTTAGACTTTGTATAACTCATTTTACCTGTTAGCTTGACTAGACCACAGGGTGCCCAGATGTTTGGTTACTCTGAATGTTTGTGTGAATATTTCTGGTTGAGATTAATATGTAAATACATAGATTGAATATGGCAAATTGTCCATCATATGGATGGGTCTCGTCCAGTCCACAGGAGGCCTGAGTAGAACAAAGGACTCTGTGAGGAGCACTCACTGTCCTTGCTCGCCTTTGAGGGAGGACATTGCTTTCCCTCTTACCTGGATATTACAAGACTAATCTTCATACTCCATTCTCTCTCCTCTCTCTCGCATCCCACTCCTCCCTCTTTTGCATATGTGTCTCTTACTGATTCTAATTCTCTCAAGAGAACAAACATCCTTAAACTCCCACATTTAGATAGATTTTTTTCACATGTACAGATAAGATATCCACATATACGCTCTTGTTAGCTCAATGAAAACAAAATAGGAAAAAGTAATTTGTAAAAATGAAAAAAGCCATTTGATTACTACTAGTCTGGTGTGGGGTCTAATAACCAAACCTAAGTGAAAATAACAGTCCTATTCTCTACCCCAGATTTTTTTTTTAATTCGAAATGGGATTTTCCCTGTAAAAGTTGAACAATAGAGCCTCTAGGCTTTCCTTCAATTTTACTACTAAAGTTATACTTATCAGGTATTGGACCTCTGGCCCTTTATTGTGTTCCAGAATCCTTTGTTACAACAGGATCTTTATTCAGAGCCTCCTCATACTTGTCAGGGCTGGGTGGCCTCCGTGAGGTCAGTGGAGCATCAGCCCCTTTGCTATGCCATAGTTCCCATTTGTATGATCTTAGAGGTCCATAGGGGTATCCTCAGCAGTCAAGGGGACGGATTCCAAATAGGGCTGGGCTGGCCTGAGTCTCTGAGCAGACAGTGCAGCATGTGGCCTGCTGAGACACCTCCCTGATGCTCCTCTCCAGGTCCCTCCAGCTGTGGGGTTTAGAAGGCAGTGCACTCACCATCTAGGCATCCAGTTTCCAAGGACACCTCAACGACTTCCTGAGCCCTGTGGGTGTCAGAACCCCGAGGTGAGCCTTCAGCCTTAATCACAGTTCTCGGTAGCACTTAGGAAGGGAGCTGATGAATTTAACAAGAAACACATGTTTTCATTTAAATTACAATTAGCAATTAGAGAGTTAAGTGTGCCCTGGATAGAATACATAATCATTGTGGAGTCTGCGGTGCAGCTACTTTACTCTTGCCATCCTGCTTTTATGTTTTACTTTATGATTTCAGAGAAAACTCACACAGAAGCAACGAGTGAAGCCATAGCTGAATGAAGCTGCTAGGCTGAGAGCCATTCTCCTTCCACAGAAAAACATAAAACCCTTACTATAACGTCAGCAATCTAAGTTGGTTCATTTATTGGGGAGGGTTGCGTTAGAAATTATATACTTCCTAGCAATGGTAGCTTGCATTTACCTGCTTACTGCTTGGCATAATTTTCTGAAAATCCACAAAAGGATTTTGGCCGGCCATCATCTCCCTTTATGTCTGCTGAAATATATAGTGAAATTAATATTCCTCTATTGTCTTTCAATGGAGTGGTTTTGCTTGCTTGTTTGTTTCGGTAAAAGGGAAGAGCCAAGTAAAGTTGCCAACTCATACTATTTGAATATTAAGTCAGGTGCAGTCCAGATGTAAGAGATGCTGGACAATGGGACCTCAAAGTAGAAAGTCACAGGGCAAGTGGCCATTGCATACCTACCCATCCATAAAAAGTTCCTTCAGCAAAACAGGTTGGCAGTCAAGGTGAAGCCAAAGCAAGAAAGTAGTTCCTAGTGAAAAAACAACCCCTCCCCCATAAGTAAAGTTAATCAACTAAAATTACTCCTGGCTGGGGCACAGTAAGGAAGAGAGCCGAGGCAAGGAACTGCACGGACGTAGCTTGGGGACCGGATGCATAACTCCTTGGTGTCATATAAGAACCACAGCATTTTCTATACTTCAGCCAACCAGACATGGATGAAGGGAGACTGCTCCCCAGGGTCATGTCAGGAATCTGAAACTTTTGGAAGTATTTGGTGTCACTGGGAAAGGGACAGACAGCCACCTCTTACTGATAACCCGGGAGAGAAATCACTTCAGGGTCTCCTCAAAGGCAGGGAGTGGCCGCTGCTGGGGATGGAGGGATCACACAGTTTAGCTATACAGACTATGTTTTATTTTCGTTTGTCTTACAGCCACATAGACCATGTCACTCATGACAGCCCAGATTGATTCTCTTTTTGCTAGAGTTTGCTAGAGTTCAGTAAATGCTTCTAGGTCAAAATATACGAACAAGAAGAAGAAAGAAAATCTCCCTATCCATCGTTGCAGGGGGAAAGAACATAGCTCAGGGGACACCACTGTTGGGTTCAAGTGCACAGCTCCACCACAGGGTGAAACTTTTTGGGGATGCCAGACAGCCAGGTTTCACTTCCTTCTCCCCGTACTGTTATTCATCTCCTGCAATTGTTTGTCTTGAGCATCTGAGACAGGGAGTAAAATTTCCTTGACACGCTGACAGCCCTCGTGGCACATCTGCATAAAGATGGGATTTATTTTGTTCATTATGGCTGTCCTGGATTGCACAGGGCTTTATTTCACTCCCACAGACTAGTTCTGTTTTCATAAATTATCCAGCATGCTCCTTCTAGCCTAAATGACCAGCAGTCTTTGGAGGAGACTGGTAAATTACCTGCACCTTGCCTCCGCTCTTTCACTCTGCTTATTTCTGTGTCATGAAAGTTATGACATAACAGGCTGAAGAAGGATCAAGGAGGCTTCTAATAAATACTTTTCAACAAGCTCCAGACAAATCTAATAACACAGCCATGGACGCTTCAAAGAATCCTTCCTCTAAACGCTTCTGCTGCTCCCTCCGAGAGCTCAAAGGCGGGCATACCTTTCTGCAGAAACCAGCACCTCCGTCTGCTCCAAGCGTTTTGTTTTGTGGATAGGGATGGGAACTTCATTTTGCACACTTATAAACTGGCTGGCTCTGCAACCATCTTTGTGTTCTTCACAATGGCTCTCTCCTTTGATTTTATTTTTCTTTAACATAAGGGATATGAATAGAAGTATTTCATAAGTGTGAAAACAAGGGCTGTGTATTCTGTATAAAAGCACAAGCCACACAAGCACTCCATCGGACGTTCAACATTGGTCAAGGCTGTCCATGCTGCTCTCTCCTATCTCTTGCTTTCTTTTATCTCTGCCTTGGGATTTGGTATAAAAAGCCTGCCTCGGGACCCAGGTCATATTTTCAATCAGGCGATCTACACCTCAGGTGGCACTCGGGAGGGTTCCCCGGCATTATCTTAATGAAATATGTCTTCCTTGTGGCAAAGAAAAGTTTGTTGAGGAGAGAAGAGCTGAGCATCAGGAACTGGGGAAGGCAGGGCTATGAGATCTGAGTCCAGCGAGCACTTTCTGTCTCTTGTTTACAGGAGAAGCCTTGGTAACCGGGGCGCTATTAGGGTCCATTAAAGAGAAAGTTGTCATGTATCCAATAAGATCTGAGTAGGGCAAAGAATTATGTTCTCTGACAGCAACCAGAATTGTCAGATTCCACAGATTACACAAGACTTGTTCTGTTGTGACTCATCACAACAGATGTGGATTTGGGGTTCCAGGGTGGAGCAGAAATGAACCAAGAGGGAAGGGAAGAATCCACAGCCTTGTTTCTTCATCCTCAGGGACCACCATTCTCATTGTTCTCCATCTATTGTGCCATATCATGCTTTACATTAGCTGGGCAATGTTATGAGGCCACCACGAGCCTAACCAAGGCCCCCTGGGCTGTGAAGCATAAAGGGCAGCTCTCTCAGATAACAGTGAGTTGGAGCTATTTGGAATCTTGTCTTCGTCGAGGTGTTGCCCCAGAGCAAGGCTCTTTTCTTAGCATCCTTGGCTGCCTTGGCCCTCACGTCTGCTTTATTGGCCTGCCTTTTAATGTACATGATGATTGATTCCTCTCACAGTGTAAGGATTCAGGCATTACGCTGGCCTTCCCCTGTTACCTGGCAGAGTGCATTCAGGCAGTACTCTGGTCAGCCCAGGGTTCCATGAGTATTAGTCTACAGGCAGGTGTGAAGGACCCCTTTAAAAGTCAGACCCCTGCCCACTTATGTTTTCTTTTGCTTTCTTTCTTGCTCTCTCTTTTGCTTCCTCTCTGTCCTGCTTTTGGCTGGCCACCAGCTACCCCTCTTCTTCTCTCCCCCTTCTCTCTCCCCCCTCTCCTCTTCTGTTACCAGTGCCTCCATGTCTCTTCCCTTCCCCCTCACTCTCCTTTCTAAATAAACTCCTCATTTAAGCTCTATCTGCCTGGCATGCTATTCCCTCCGCCTCACCTGCCTTGGTCACCTTCACTTGCTATGGAACCTGCTATGCTTTCCCACATGGTCCCTTACCTTGGGACCCCACTCATTTGAGACCTTCACTCGGGACCCCTCACACCCACCCCTTCTCAAATTTTATTCCTATAACTGTAACTAAAGAACAACACATAGAGCTTGCCAATGTCTGAGTATCAGGGTGGGGACATGGCTCAGTGGGTAAATTGTGTAAGGACCTGAGTTTGGACCCAGAACTCACTATCAACAGGGCAGTGCATATGTGTAATACAGCAAGATGGGGGTAGACATAGAATTCCTAGAAGCTCACAAGCCAATCAGCCTGGCATTGAAGTGACCCTGCCTCCTCAAACAAGGCAGACGGCAAGAACAGACACTTGAAATTTTCCTCTGGCCTTAGCAAGAAAATGCCTGTCCTCACATACACAAGAATACACACACACACACACACACACACACACACACACACACACACACACACACACACACGGAGGGGGAGGCAGACAGACACACATACACAAGAGAAAGAGACAGACAGACAGACAGACAGAAGCATGAGAGAGAGATTTAAAAAGAAGTCTAGAAGTCAGTCATTTTAAGCACAAGAAAATGTGCTAACTCCGTCAGAACTGACGATCACAGCAATCCATAAAGGTTTGCAAAGATGAGTAACTAAGTGGAAGGGGAGGGGAGGGTGGTGTTTAGAAGTGAAAGCAGAAAAATATTTATATTCCTTATTCCTTTCTGAAATTACAGAAGGAGAAACTAATAATAATAGTAAATTTTTCAAGCTCATCCCATTAAGTCCTAGATATATCAGATACTGATTTTGACACTTTCATATGTTTTCATTGAATTTTCATAACTTTGTGAAACAAATAACATTTCCCTATTATTACAAGGTCAGGTGCAGACAGAAGTTGATTTTTTTTTCTTAAACAAAGTACAATGTGCCAGGAAATTTGGATATATTTTTATTCCATTTTTACAGCTCTACAAGATCTGTCAAATTATATCTACTTTCCAGGTAGGGAAACTGAGGCAGCTGCTCTATTTCATAATAACGTAAAAGGCTTTTTGTTAACGGCTCCTGAGCACTGGGTTTGGAGATCATCAAGGCCATACTGCTGCAAAATCAGCTGTAAGCTTCTGGAAGATTCTCTGAATCAGCAGTCCTGGGATCATCCAATGGTACTCATATGGAAGGAAAAGAAATAGAATAAAGGAGGGGGGTTCATCTCACCAGAGCTCCAAAACACAGTACTCATTAATTAGGTACAACTAGGTGGCAAATGAATACTAAATGGGACATTTTATTTTTAGCTCTCTCTCTCTGCCTGCCTGAATGCTCTGTACTCCCTATGGTCTACCAGTAATAATGCTACTCTTGAAAGATGCTATATAATTTCCTTTCTTTGTCACTTAACAGTATTTATTGAGGGTCTACATGGATGTATCATGATAACTGCTGATTGATGAATGCATGTACTTGTGTATGGCTGGGGCCTCAGAGCTCCTGGGTACAAAGCCAAAGGTTCCGAAATAAAAGTATTAGGAATCCCTTGCCCAAAGCACAGGCCTAGCCATCTGTCCTTATCCAACCTGAAAGGCAGACAGATAAGAGACTGTTACCCTTCCTATTGTGCACCCACCTCCCCAAAGCAACGGAACACTGGCAGATTCGTCTCTCCCAAACCACAGCCAGAACTGTTTCAGAAATGACAGGAAAAAGTTTTCATGTTTCCCAGCAGCCCACCCCTAATCCATTCTCCAATTAATACCTAGGCTTCAATTGTCCTGGGAACCCCGTGCTAATGTGTCACAAGAATCCAACTTCAAGGAAAACCCGTCCCCACGTTCCAAGTCCTAGGGAGAGTTCTCTTTTCTCCAGCAAGCCCTGGGGTGGGGCTGTGATCTGAGGAGCAGCACAGGGGGTGGTTGGCCTCTCTGCCTTTCATGGCAGACTTTTTCTGGTGAGTGGCAGGACCCTGATGTGAGGGGTCCTTGGCCTCCTGGTGGTTGGGAAGTGGGGGGAACTGGTGATTTCTGTCATGGATGCTTGAAGCTGTGAACATCACAGGACCTGCTCCATGTGCTTGTCACCCCACACTGCTCACCTCTGACCACGAGGTGTCATGCTCTGAGGACGTGTCTTTATGGAACTGAACCTTTCCTCGTCCTTTTCCCCACATCTTAGTCACAGTATAAATGTCTTAAGGGAGAGATCAGATGCTTCGTCTGTTTTTAAGAGCAATCAAGTCCTGAGCTGAGCCTGAAACATGAAAAGTCCCTGCAGTGTGCTCTCCACTCGCAGCTCCCACGGCCGCAGATTTAACTGGTACCCAAAGTATGGGGGGCGGGGGTCTTGTCTAAGCATGTACAAATAATTTTCGCTATTCCTAAACCTAGTGTCAAAACTGTTTATACTCTGTTTACATTGTATTAGGTATTGCAAGCAATCTAGAGACAACTGTAAAAATGGAAGGAGGATCCAAAAAGATGGCTCAGCAGTTAAGAGCTTCTACTGGCCTTGCAGGGGACCTGAGTTCAGATCCTAGTGCCTGTGCTGTACACACACACACACACACACACACACACCACACAGAGAGAGAGAGAGAGAGAGAGAGAGAGAGAGAGAGAGAGAGAGAGAGAGAGAGAGAGGAGAGATAGAGAATAAACATCTTTAAAACATACTAGAGGTGGGAGGGGAGGGTGGGGGATACATGTGGGGGGAGAGTGGAAAAGAGGGAGAGAGAGAAGGAGAGAGGACTGGGATCGATATGTAACAAACAAACAAACAAACAAACATAAGTAAAGCAAGATGGTTTTCTTCCAAACGAATGCTACCAACTTCACTTCCTGTCATATGTGAATCGGGAATCAAATGGATTGCTTTTCACTGAATGTATAGTTGCCTCTTTACAAGCACCTCAGACATATCCAGGGGTTTGGCAGTCTTTTCTGGATAAACCAGTCACATTGCTCGTGACTTTTCAGCCGACTCAAAAGTTAACCCCTCTCTGTGGTAACAAGCCTTCAGGATGGCCACCAACAATCCTTGCCATCCAGCATTTGTGTCCTTGTCCTTTTTACATCGGGGGTGTTTATGATGACTGTATATGTGACAGAAGTCATGGTGAGGGACGTTTGGGACTGAGACACTGAAAGCCTTTTGCTTTCTCCTTGCTTTTAGGGGTCACCTTCTCCTCAGGAAGCCAGCTACCATGTCACAAAGACATTTAACAGCCCAAGAAACGGAAGCCCCTTCTCAGCGGTTAGTACTGGCTTAGAAAGCAAGTATGTTTTCTTCAAGGTGATCTTCCAGTGCGGTAATACCTCCAAATAGTTGTCATTGTGACTCTTAAATTTCTGGTTCATGGAAACCGTGTGAGGTAATAAATGTGTGTATCGGTTTTAAGCCACGGAATATTTGGGTAATTGTTACACAGCAATAGGCAACTGCTACACCCTCTGAACTGTGTCGACCTCACTCCCCTCTTCTTTCCATGATGTCTGGGTTACCAGTTCAGGAGTTTGTGTGATCTTGGTGGTAAAGGAGAAGGATCTCAGGTCTGTTTGGCACCCTGAGGCTACTTTAGCTTCCTTGGTGATTCAAACAGGGGTGGGTACAGTTTCTGGACTAGTTTCTCCCAATAAGGACTTTGTTAGTGATTTTTATGGTCCCCTCTCTTGGCAGAGAACCTGAACCGAGTGTTCAGCCTCTTGACCTGGGCTTCTTGAAGGCTCTTCTGAGGCAATGACCTCAAGGGTGAAGGGACAAACAGGTGACCCCATTCATTCCCTGGGCTGTGAAAAGTGAGATTCAGAAGAGAAGCAAACAGTAAGAGAAGACAAGAATTGTGTGATCTCCCTATACTCCAGAGGACTGGCTTCACATGTATTTCAGTACCCAGCATACTCAAGAATGGAGTAGACATGCACATGTTTGCAAAACCAAAACACAGCTGGGAGATATAATTTTAGATCCCCAAAGCCTCGGCAGTGTCCCTCTATCCTCTATCTGTCTGTGGAGTTTGCCCCAGAGCAGGGCTAAGTTGGATTCATAGGCAGCCCTTTGAGGAGCGCAGAAGCTACATTTCTATGCCTGGGTTTTCTGAAAATGGACACAAAGACCACCTAGGACTCCAGGAATGGTCTCACTCTGGGCCTCAGGTCCTTTAAGACTCTACTTAAAAAGTCATCAGAAAAGAATGGTTGAGAGGGGAAAATTAGCAACAGCAGGCTTATCTGCTAACTGAGTGTGGCATCAAGGAAGAAAATGTCTGCCTTAAATAATAGTTCTATGGAATGTTCTCCAACTTACCTGGGGCAATTAGAATAATGGGATTACTGGCTGATGGAAGTTTCTAGAATCCTGCTATTTGAGTTTGGGCCCAGATCTATCATTGAGTTTGTTATGATTCCATGTGAATTATTTAACCTCTCTATGCCTGTTTGATCATCTATAAAATGATTCTAACCAGCATATATTGTGGGCCAATGAAATGTTTCAGCAGGCAAAGGTGTTCGCTATGTAAACTCAATGACCCGAACTGTTAAGTCCTTGGCTCCCACGGTAGAAAGAGAGACCTGATTACCCAAAGTTGTCTTTAGATTTCTACATGCATGCCACCATATATATGCACCCCCACTCATCCGAAACTCACACACACATGCACACCCATATATTCACACACAAATACACACACACACACATACACACATGCATACATACACATGCACACACATTCATGCATACATACACATGCACACACATTCATGCATACATACACATGCACACACACACACATGCATACATACACATGCACACACACACTCATGCATACCCACTTTGGCACTCGTAGGGAAGGGCAAATGAGGTGATCCAGTTAAGTTGGAGGATTTCTTGGCACAGAGCCAGTGACTACTGTTGTAATTAATGGGATATTCTGGCTTAAGGCATTTAGAATTGGTGATAGGAAAAGAGACAGCAATAAGTAGTAGTCAAATATAGGAGCCCCCACTTTTAAATGAAGAATTATAGACAACTAAAAGGTGCTGAAATTGGAAGAAGTATTCTTCCCCTGGGGATGAGCTCCCTAATTGTTTATTCAATGCCAAGTGTTCAGTCCTGACATTATACATATATACACATACACACACACACACACACACACACACACACACACACACACACACGCAACAGGAAATGAAATCAGCAAGTTGTGTGTGTGTGTGTGTGTGTGTGTGTGTGTGTGTGTGTAAGAAAGAGGCCAGGGATTTGAGAGGGAGGGGGGAATGGGAAAAGTTGGAGGAAGGAAAGGGAATGGAGGAAAATGATGTAATTATATTTTAATTTTTAAAGATGTGGGAGCCTAGGGTTTGCTAGGGTTCTGAGTCTGGTTCACTATGAACGCAAACATTTCTTTTAAACTTTCTGTGCTCTCAGAATTTTCATGGGCAAAATGCAGATGTTAATAAAGGCATGATAATGTTTCTTGCAGATGTAGTTACAAGGATGAAGGGAGGTAACATATGCATATTGAATAAGAACTTGGAAACAGCTGATGGCTGTCATTCCTACCATCGCAACTGTGGCCTTTATGGAGGCTTGAATGGGACTAAGTTCCATTTATTCTTGCTTTGACAAATCAGGGGGAATTGTGAGCTCTCAAGGTACCAGTTCAGGTAAACAGTAAACATTTATAGTCCATGCACAAAGTTTCCAGTACTGGTCACTGCTGTAAGCACCTAATGGCATTGTGCTGTGAGTTCTTGGGTGATGAGGATTCGGGCATTACTGCCAGCTGGGAAGTCAGTCTACCCTGCCTGGTTAAGCCAAAGCACAGCCATGCTAGTTGCACAATGGTGACTGTCAGACACGACTGGTCTCAAGGGAGACCTGCCTCAGATATTTGGAACTCCCTAGTACGATTCCAAGTGACATCAAGGTGACACATACAATTAAGCTGCTTTTCAAACCTGTTTCTGCTACCCCTGGCCCTTCTATCACGCACCTAAGTTGTCAATGGTAGCTGAAGTCTCTTCTGTGGCTTCTTCAACAGTCACTTCAGCACAACTACAGAGATTATGTCTGAAGAGGCAAGTGAAATTTAAAGATTCATGGCATGCGTAAATGCTGAAGAGGCCGAACATGTGGGGATCACGAGAGGGATGTCAGGAGTAGAAAGAGGGAGGGCAGAGGAAAGGAGAAAGAGAGGAAGGGGAAAAGAAAGAGGGAGTGCACCCATGACTGTTTTCCAGGGGACATGTTGGGGTCAAGGAGCAATACACAAGCAGAAGGCAAAAGGTCTGAGTGGGCTTTACCAGTAGGTTAAAATGTCACTAGGTCACACTCATGTACAAGCAAGAAGGACTTGCCTCAGAGACAAGCCTTACACACTGGTGCATACCTGGTGTCTGGAGAGGTGTCAAACACTGTCTGAAGTGTCAAGAAAATGTGACATTTGAAAGCCTGACAATACAATGTGTCACCATGGCTAGCCTGCCTTGTAGCAGGGACTGGAGGCTGGCAATGTTAGTATCCTTGGCCTCCTGCATCTTCCCATACTGTTTTCTGACCTCTGGTCTCCCTCTCAGGAGGCCTCAGTGTGGGGCCAGTCTGACCTGAGCTCAGACATCCTTTTGTCTAGAGCATCACCTCTGAGAAAGGGGGAAGGGGCTATAAAAGTAGGAACTTTGTATCTGCGTCCATCAGGATCCTTGTCTGCTTCATCTGCCCGCTGCAGGTGTGCGCCTGCCTGCCTTTTGACACACCCCTTCTTCTGGAACACTGTAGCGAAGGAGGAAGAAGGCTAGAGAGGAGAAAGGATGCTCAGTGAAGTTAAGCTCTTTCTAGAGCTACTGATACTCAGGGCTACAGTGTGAACTCTGCAGCCAGACTGAGAGATGGGAGGGAATAACTGGGGTAGAGAGTGGGGATGCCTCCCTGAGAGCTGGAGAGGGGAGCAATGGATGCAGATGTTCTCTTTCTGAGCCAGAGTAGAAGCCGAAGGCCTCTTGTAGACAGTGTCCCGCTCTCTTCACATTCGGTAACTTTCCCTTGAAGTCCATCAGAAACCGAGCTCACGAGGAACACTCTTGGGGTTCCTACGTATCTATCTGTGTTTATCCATCTATTTATTTATTTGCCACTCCCCCATCCCCCGCAGCACCCTGTTCTTGAAACTTATCTGCTTCAGGGTTTCAGCGGCTTGGTTAAGTATCTTGTAAGGAAATCATTTCTAATAAAGCTGGTGCGCTCGGGTTTATCGTTTCTAAGTGCGGGTCAGGATTTAGTTCGCTGTGTTAAACTCTCCGCGCTGCATGTGATTTGTCAAGCTTTGTCAGGAACAAAAAGTTCCGGGATGTGCAAAGCAGGACTGCTTGGTTTCCATGGAGATGCTGCTAGTTGGGCTATGGAAATCCTGAAAAGGCCAGAGGATGAGTGACAATACAAGGATTTAGCGGCTGATCTGAAGAGCCAGGCTGAATTAATGAGATTTTTCATAGAGCGTTATTAGCAAGGCTCGCACCGTATGGCTCTTAGGCCCTCGTTTTCCCAGCTGCAATCTTGGAAAACAGACATGGAAAGATTTAATTGCTGATAAAAAAAGACCCCTCCCCCAAAGGGGAAAAAACAAACAAAAAATTCTCTAAGGTTATTTTAATTTATAGCACTTTAAGGGTGCAATAGAAAAGTGCCCTTCCCCCTCATCACTCGTTACTGTTATTGCTGCATTTGAGGTAGTCATTGCCCTTCATCTGCATGAAGATGGGACATTCAGCGGTACTTATTATATTGCACAGTTAATTCCCACATACTGTGAACACATTAACCGTTCAAAGTAGGTTATCTGGCATTTTATTTAGAGCCAAGGGAGAAATACCACGTCATCAGCTTTATCTCTCCTGGGGCAATATTAATTATTTATTATAGACTACTGATGTAAACTGTTATCTCTGGCAGGTCATGGTTTGTACATGTGTCTATTCAGTGCTCTGGGATTTGGGAATTTGGGTGTAGATTTCTGAAGACTAGCAATCTGTGTGGTTTGGGAGTGTGATGCCGCATGTTGCTGCTGGTGCTGGTTGACACTAAGGATAGGGACTTAGAAACGTCTGTGTACTACCATGCTCAGGCAGTAATTGCCTCAAAGTTTAAGAGCTGTTTTGGGATCATTGCAAGGACTGATGCTATAGCCTCCAATACCAGCTCCTGTCGCTATTATATTATTATTGTTATTATTTAAGCAACTGTGAACTGGTCTGGGGACTTAGAAACATGGGTATGATCAATAAGGTTAGTTTTTAATTTTTAGTAAGTTCCACATATAAATTCTCCATAAAATGCCGGTATCTGTCACCTACAGAAAAGATACAGAGGTACATGGTGTTCTTTCTTGCTGCTCCACAGAAGGGCACACGCCCATCTGTTCTTTTAAACGGAAGACCATAATGTCACTGCTAAATAATCCACAGGAGAAGTACATGCTGTGGGCATTCCCTGGATTCCCGTACAGTAGGCTAATCCCTTTAATCTCACTGCTAGATTCCCCAGGCGGGAATTTCACAGTCTCTTTTGATTTAGTGGTTTGTAAACTCTACAATTAAGTTCCCTTGCCTGCCTGCTACTGTCTCTCTATTCCCTAGAGGATTTTATGAGGAAGAAATCAGGAAAGTTGAAATAGAGGTCAGCTTGCCTTCATCCTTTTGCACCTTTCATTTTCCTTACCATTATTATTTTTAAATGTGCCGCTTTCTTCCCTTTTGCCATCTATTTTATCATATTAGCTTATTTAAATTATTGAACATGCCCTCTCTGCTTTGCCCATCTGAACAGATCCCAAATGTATCTTTGTCCCAGATTATGTATTTCCAATCCCATATAGCATCTAAGAATCCACTGTTGTGTGGATCACCAGAGGAGTCTGGCAAGAACAAAGATAAAGGAATCAAATTGCCTTGACCTTGAGACCTACTTCTGGCATTTGTTAGTTACATGGGAGAATCTCTTAGCCTGTCTGATATGATGTCCTCATCAGGAGGTAAAGGTTAAACATGTTGCATATATAAAGCGCCTACATGTGCGCACATAGTAGACCCACAACAAATTATGACAATGATAGCTATCATTCACATTAGAGTGCCTATTTGCACAGTGGTGGCTAGTTAGGGACCATTTTATTAGAGCCCCTTTGACATGTGTTTCTGTGGCCTCTGCTTAGATTGGGCTCTTGAAGTTAAGAGCCTAAGCTTTCCATTTATTTTGAAATTGCCCATTGCATTTAGCTTCGGCTGTAGTCTGCTTAATTCCCTGCTTCTTAAAAATGCATATTGTCATGATCAATGTGCCTAAAGTCATTCACATGTATAAATAAATTCCACATTCTCTCATCAGGGCTGCCACAGCAGGCCAAAAAGGTGCTCTGATCCTCAGGATCAGATATTACAGGCTGTTGCTATTGTTTTCTTTGCCTGTGTGTGTGTGTGTGTGTGTGTGTGTGTGTGTGTGTGTGTGTGGTAATCTGGGGATCAACTAGCCTTGCAAGTGCTACATAATCACTCTACCAATAAGCTACATCCCTAGCCATGGTTTTCAAAATTTATTAACTTAGCTATCTCTGTGTGTGTGTGTGTGTGTGTGTGTGTGTGTGTGTGTGTGTGCGCGCGCACGCACACACGCGCGTTCTCGTGCATATGGTTGTGTGTGCTTACATGTGGGTACTCATGTGCTATGTGGTGACCAGAGACTGGCATCAGATGTCTCTCCACCTTACTTTCTGAGACAGGATCTCACTGATCCTTGTCTAGATTTCACTGGCACTTGTCTATTTTTCTAGCTGAGCTGGCCAGCTACCTCCAGGGTCCCTGTCTCCACCATCCGAGTGCTGGATGACAGGCACACATCACCACATGGGCTTCCTGTGCGGGTGCCGCAGAGCTGGTCAGCTCCTCACGCTTATACTTTGTTATACTTTGCTAACTGAGCCATCTCTCCCCCACCAGGGATTTTTATGTTTGGAAATCATTTTTAAGTTAGGTGTATGTACACATGAGTACAGGTGTCTGTGGAGGCTGAGAGAGGGGATTAGATCGCTGGAAGTGGAATTACAGGCAGTTGTGAGCCGATCCACGTGGGCAGTGCTGGGAACCGAACTCCAGTCTTCTGCTCTTAAACACTGAACCATCTCTCCAGTTCACCCCTCCTTTTAAAAATTTAACTCAAATTACCCATGGCTCTGAGCTCCCACCATTTGTTTCAAGAAAAGAACCAGTGCCAACCAGTACAGATCTCTGAGAATTAGGCAGGGAAGGGGTTCAGCTCCACCATGCTAAGACTGCCTGATCTGGTTGAATTACTCAACCATATGGGACCCCAGTCTCTTCATTAGCAAAATGAGGACATTAGTATCATTCCTGTTAAGGTTTCTGGAGAAGATTAAATGACACTATGTAAGTTCAAGGAAAATGCCTTCCTCATATAAAATGTTCAGAGAGTGTCTGCTTGATCATGATTTGGACTGTTTTTGTTTTGAGTTGAGAGCATGACACCAGATAAATGGGGGAAAGTCATGATCTCTCACCATCTCAGGTTAATATGTTCTTCTAGTCTTTGAGGCTGCATCCAAGGCTTTCCTTTGCCAATAGGAATTGGGTGCCTGTGTTTATTATGGGCATGTTACAGTGGTCACCTAAACTAGAACCCAGTACTGGTAGACCCCCACATAGAGTTGTGATCAAGAATAAAGTCCTCAGAAATCTACAAGCCACCCTTGACAGAGGAATAGCTAACATTCCATAGTGAAATACAGTGTCTTTTCTCATCATTTGCCTGAGGTACCACTGTGAGTTCCTAGGCAGTCTAACTCTATACCTTAAAAAAAAAAAAGAGTCTATTGATGCTTACCATTAGTGGAAGATGCTCCCTCACAGAAGGGGGAAGTTCCTGGTGGAAAGGGCTGTCTTAAAGTTAGCATGTGTTTTGAGTGTGGGGCAGGACAAAGGACCTGTGTTCTTGTTCCTTTACGATGTGACTGCTTAGGCTGAAGCCTGGGCACAGCAGTGTTCTAGGTGTTGTTTCAGAGTGATGCCATTTGGCAATGTTGAGGCACTGTGCACTTTGACATAGAATCTCATGGGACTGGGGATGCCACACTTATTTCTAGACCAAAGTCAGCCAGTCTCCTAAGTCCAGTTAGATGAAATGATAGATGGCACCTCACGGGTTCTGCAGAAGCAGTGTTTGAGGGAATTCCAAGGACAAGGGAGAGAGGAGGCAGCAAGGGATGGAGTGCGGGAAAATACACAGTAGTCTCCTCCCTTTCCTGTGGTTTTAATACCCTGTGTTCAGTCATGCCCTGAAAAATGTTATACCCAAAAATAATTATTTCCCAACTTTTAAGTAACATTTATGATGATATATTGCTATAATTGTTTTTATTACAAGTTGTTACTCTTATTATGAGTAATTCGTAGGTTAAAGGTTTATCGTGGTTGTGGATATACATAGGAAAGCTAGCTTCCTTTGGCGTCTGGTGCCTGTGGATGCTTTGGAATGTTTCCCGCATGGATAAGAAAGGGACACCATACCAAGAGATAATTCCATTTGTCTGCACTGGCTTTTTAGGTTTTCCATCTGTATCACTCACTCCAGTCACATCTTCATCTTTAAATTATTAAATTAGTGTCCTCTAGTAATCTGCCTGTCCTTCTTTCTAATTCTCCACGCCCTACATGCTTGTGGCAATGCATTGCACAAATTGAAGTGGCTAACCCGAGAACTCTGAACCTTCCAAGACAGCCCCAAGATTCCACACCATCGCTCCAATGCTGGATTTAGAGGAAAACAAAGAAACAAACAAAAAAACAGAGGCATCCCCAACTGCTTGTCACTTAAACAACAGGTGTGTGTTGAAGAATGTTGTTTCATTTAGAATCAGGTTTAATCCCATTTTTTTCTAAAGCTTTTGAACTGAGTAAATTGTCTACCATCTCTAAGATACACCTCACCTCTACAAAAGACAATTCTAAAATGGAAAGAAGCAGCTTCTTTCTTGAACTTTGGCCCTTTCTCTTTTTGCTGTTCTTATTTTCTTATAATTTAATTTTCGACGCCACAATTTCACTTTTCCCATTCTTTTTGTTCTCTGCTAGACAAAGAAATAAACAGAAGCCTGATCTTCAGATAAACTAATCAGCACTAATGGATGTTAATGATGATTTAAAGGGTTTGCCTCTCAAAGGGAGGTGAATTTTAATAAGTAAATTCAATTTCTTAGTTCAGAAATGATCAGATGTCTAGTGTCTATCAGACTCTGTAATTCCTGTGGATTTGATCCTTTAACCCAGACTTTCCCAAAATATGCACCCGGAATAGTTCTGTAGCCAAATACAATTTTAAACTGTGGCACAACAAGTTCTGTCAGTATTCAATACAGAATATGAGGACGTGGATTAACCCTCATTCTCAGAGGAGCAGCGAGATACACAAGTCATATAAAACAGCAATATTCACGCCTGTTCACCAGACGCCAAGACACAACAGTCCTTGAGAACTGTCTGATGAGCTCTCCAGCTTTCTGCCTAGAGAAAACTTCCTGGCTGTGGACATCTGCAAAGATCCCCTGTGAGTACACAAAAAGATACAGATCAATGTGTGAATTTGAGAAAACTAGCCGAGAAGGGCAGAGGGGAATAACAGCTTAGGAATGAAAGAATGCTTTCCTCTCCAGGGTCCAGCCAGATAGTGTATTCTTCATCAAGGAAACTTCTCTTTGCAACAGATGGAGATCATTACAGAAAACCACAACCCATCAAAATGTAGTAATGTGAGCCCTAGTCTCAATGGATACATCCACACCACAACTCCTGCACCCCAGGCTCAAGGATGATTGCTGAAGATGGGGTGAAAAGATGGTAAGAGCCAGAGAAGCAAGGAGTTTTCTGTGAGACCGTGTTTCCTAGGAATATAAAAAGCTACGATGTGATTGCCTAGACCTGTTGCTGAACAAGAACAATAACATGAGACATGCTAACATGAATGAGAGAAAACCTCAGATCTACTCAAAGAACTATAGGCCAACTGAGGGATGCTGAGAGTGGAGGAAATAATCTTCAGGGAAGAGCCACCACCAATTGGTTATCTTGAACCAAATGGTCATTCCTGGAAACGTACATAGAGGCAGCATTATGCAGATTGATCTGGTAATACTTGTATATTTAGGAATAGCGATATAGATATGTATACATACAAATATATAGGTAACATATACACATATACATATATGTAGGTAACAACAATTAATTTAAAAAAAAGGCTAAGAAAGTACATATGGGATATTTTGGAGGGAGAAAATAAAAGGGAAAATGATGTAATTATAATCTCAACAAAATAAGAGAAGTAATAATAATAATAACAGTGTGAAAATGGTCATCTACATATTAGAATATGAGTATTGGCTAATATACTAAAAAGAAGTACATGTGTTTACATACATCTAAACTGACATTTTAGACTTATGAATGAATATAAAGGATTATAGGAAAAAAGAAAGAATGAAAGAATAGTGGAGATTATATTTTCAATATGAAATATCGCCATTGGGTTTGTGAGTTAAGCACTTGGTGGCAGGTACCCTCTCAAGGGCTTTTCTAGCTAGAAGTTCACTGGCAGTGAAGAGATTAGGACAACCCCTTGAGGTGAGGTTAAACCTGGGCCCTGTTTCTGTTTCTTTCTCTGCCTCTTGGTGCCCTGTGTGTCACACACCCACACTTCTATGGAGGGAGCCTTCCCTACCATGACTAAAACCCTCTGAAAGCATGAGCCAAATTTGTCCTTCTTACCTTAAATTACATTTGTCAGATGTTTTGGTCACAGTAACAGGAATATAACAGGGGCCATGCCTCTGTTACAAATTGATGGCATATATTCTGAGAAATGTATTATTGGGTGATTTCATCATGTATGGACATCATAGAGTGTATCATCATATATGTGTTTCAAAATTGACAAAACATCGTTATATGATACAAACATTGCTACTCATAGATTCACTATAGCTAGCTAATATTAAAAATTGCACCCCTGTAGATCTATGTATTAAGTTCTTGAAGAATAGATTACTAAAATTGACTGAGTACTGGACAAGCCTCAGTACATTTCCAAGGATATAAATATATTAGATAGAATATATATGTATACTTTGACCAAAACAGAAATATAAAAATCATAACTAAAAAAATTTTAAGTGTTTGAAAATTATCAACGAATGTGTGACTAAAGGTGAGAAAATCATATGGGAATTTAAGAATATTTTGAATCAAAGAAAATTGAAAATATTATATATACATAGAAATTGTGGCATGTAGTTAGAATAGTGTTAAGGTAGAAATTTGTGCTGTGATTTATTATTATTATTATTATCTCATATATTCCAACCCTACCTAAATTTCCCCTTCCTCCCATCCCCCAACTCTCCTCACCATCTCCTTCTCCCCTAGATCCATCTCCCCATCAGGCCTCCCAGGGACAGCAAACAAACACAGCATAATATGCTACATAAGACCAGGTACATACCATCGCATGAAGGCTGTATATGGCAACCCATTAGGGGGAAAAGTATCCCATCAGCAAGCAAAAGAGTCAGTGACGACCCCTGGTCCCACTGTTAGGACTCCCGCAAAAACACCAAGCTACTCAGCCATAACACATATGCAGGGGACCTAGGTCAGACCCCTACAGGCTCCTTGATCTCTGTAAGCCCCCATGAGTCCTGGTCAATTGATTCTGTGGACCATGTTCTCTTGGTGTCCCTGACCCCTCTGATTTCTTCGCTCCATCCTTCCCCTCCTCCCCAGAACTCCCCAAGCTCTGCCTAATTTGGGCTGTGGGACTCTGCATTTGCTCCTACAGTTGCTGGATGAAGTCTCTCTGGTCTTTTTGATGAGGATTCTGTCACGCTCTGGACCCAGAACACTCTGCAGACAGGACAAACTGTCGGTCAAAAGTTCGGTGACTGGGTTGGTGTCCCAGTCCCTCTCCTTGAGGGCTTGCCTGGTTACAGAAGATGGCTGGTTCAGGATCCGCTGTGTCTCCCACTACTAGGAGTCTTTGCTAAGGTTACTCTTGTAGATTCCATGGAGTTTTGCTTGCGTTAAGTATCCACCTTGCCCCCCAGTTCCAGTCATTTCTCCCATTATTTTCTCCCTCCCCACCCCCAGTTGACCCCCTCCTGTTCCCAACCTACCTATGAAATCTACCTATGAAATCTATTCTATTTCCCCTTCCCAGGGAGATCCTTTCATCCCTCCTTAAGCCCTCCTTGTTACTTAGCCTCTCTGGGTCCATGGACAGTAGCGTGGTTATCCATTACATCTAATATCCGCTTAAGAATGAGTACATATCATATTTGTCTTTCTTGGTCTGGGTTACCTCACTCAGGATTTGTTTTGAAGTTCCAGCCATTTGCCTGAAAATTTTATAATGTCATTGTTTTTCACAGCTGAGTAATGTTCCATTGTGTAAATGTACCTCTTTTTTGTTTTTTTTTAATCCATTTTTCAGTTGTAGAGCATGTAGTTTGTTTCCAGTTTCTGGCTAATATGAGTAAAGCTTCTGTGAACATAACTGAGCAGTGTCCTTGTGGTGTGAGTGTGCATCCTTTGGGTATATACCCAAAAGTGATTTTGCTGGGTCTTAAGGTAGCCTGAGTCCTAATTTTCTGAGAAATCTCCATATTTATTTCCAAAATGGCTGTACAAATTTGCACTCCCACCAGTAGTGGAGGAGTGTTCCCCTTGCTCCGCATCCTTGCCAGCATGCGCTATCACTATTTTTTTTTTTTTTTTTTTTTTTTTTAATTTTGGCCATTCTGACAGGCATGAGATGAAATCTCCAAATAGTTTTGATTTGCATTTCCCTGTTGGCTAAGGATGTTGAAAATCTTTAAAGTGTTTTTTGGTCATTTGAGTTTCCTCTGTTGAGAATTCTCAATTCAGATCTGTACCCCATTTTTTTAAATTGGATTATTTAGAATGTTGATGTTTAGTTTCTTGAGTTCTATAGTTTGGATATTAGCTATTTATTGGTTGTAGGGTTAGCAAAAATCGTTTCCCATTCTGTGGGCTACCTTTTTGTCCTATTGACAGTATCATTTGTTTTACAAAAGCTTTCAGTTTCATGGGGTCCCATTTATTAGTTGTTGATTTTATTGCTTGCACTATTGGTGTTCTGTTCAGGAAGTTATCTCCTATGCCAGTGTGTTCAAAGCTATTCCCCAATTTCTCTTCTATCAGATCCAGTGTATCTGGTTTTATGTTGAGGCCTTTGATCCACTTGGACTTGAGTTTTGTACAGAGTGATAGAAGTGGATTTATTGGCATTTTTCTTCATGCTGCCATCCAGTTTGTATATTGTAAATGCAAACATACATATTGCATTGGTTGCAAACATACATGGTTATGTTTCTATATGCAACTGGTTATCCAGTTTGTATGTTTTAAATGCAAACATGCAAACACTTTTAAAAATTTGAGATTAATTAAATATATATTTTAAGCAAATACAATAAATTAAAATGAGAAAATAATAAAAATGTAACAAAAATTTAATGCTAAAAATCCCATGATTGAAAAAAATCAACAAAATGAAATGTTTGGATTGACAGGTTAGCAACCCTGACAAGTCTGAACCAAAAAGGAAAGTAAAAGGCAAATTTTCAAAATGTAAAATGAGATGTCATCAAGTTCCAAAAGACATCTAAAAGGGATTTATGCTGACAAACTTGAAAATTTAGAAGTAGAAAATTTCTTGAGATGTATAATTTAAAAAACAGAATCAGAGAGACATGAAGGAGCCTGGATAATATATATTTATTTTAAAGTTTCAAAATAAAGACCTTAACTCTGAAGGTAACTCCAGGTCTAGAAAACTTCATTCTGAAAGAAATAAGTTCTCCAGCTGAAGATCTGAGGAAGTACCTTCTGTCATCTCATTTTATGAGGTTATCGTGACTTTGATATTCAAGCTGAGGAGGACACTATAAGGAAAAGGAAAGGTCTGCAGGGGTTTCTCAGTGGTGGAGTATTTCCTTGGCATGCTTAAGGCCATAGACTTTGGTTGGGGGTGGGGAGGTGAGTGAATAGCATAATACGTCTCATAAAAATATGCTTGACATCAAGCAGCTTCACCTGCTGAGCCATTTTGCTGACCCTAGAAATGAATTTTTAAAGACCTCTATTTTTTTTTCAGAGCTCTACTAGGGGAAACTAAAAAATATCAAAAAAAAAAATGAGGGACATACCATGTTCATTGACTCAACTATTCGATGTTGGTAAGGACATCCTTTGCTCTCCTGAAATATGTGTAAAAAGTTTTAAATCTGATTATAATGTTGATACAGAGATGCAAAAGGCCAATATAATCTTGGCTTTTTAAAAATTGAAAATAAAATATTGGATACTAGTATTTTAAAGTTGTAGTTATAAAGGATGATACTGGTGACAGATAAACCACTAGAACAGGATAACAACCAGACATAGACTAGTGTATTTACATCATAGGACCCCTTCAAAAGCGGGTGCTGCAGAGAAGGCACTCTGACAGAATGGTGACATTGTTACATGTGTCCTGAGTCCTTGAGTGTGTCCATGCTGCAAAAGCTCATCCAATACAAAGTTCCAAAGCTAATTTGCTTATGCAATTAATTTTTGTGATTGACAAATGGCTAAATGTGACCCAAGTACCAATTCTACATTCGTCGGCTTATAACCATGACTCCCTGAGACAGTGGCTGAATTTTAAACTGTTTTCACTCTGCTTCAGCCACCCTAATCCATCTCCCTTAGCTCCAGGGTAGGCAAGTCTTTGCCTTGATATTGGTCCCAAGCATTCTCATTATTTGAGACTGTCAATCAACACTAATAACATGAAAATGAAGACTAGCATAGGAACCACTCTTTTCTTGGACAAATCTGTGTTAGGGAAAACCTAGTGTCCTCAACACAAATCCTTTGCTGAGGGTAAGAGGACAGCAGGATTTCTGGATCATTGTATGGGTCTGTTCCATGTTGACATTGTTGGGTGTATTCCATGCTCTTTGCACTATAAAAGTACTTGAAATATGGTAACTTATTTGACACACATTGCTTATGTAACTTATTAATACATAACAATGGTGTGAGATGAGTGTTATTTCTCCTGTGTTACTGTGAGGAAATGGATGCATATGCAGTGAAGGATTCTGCCAAGCTTTACACAGGTCCCAAATGATGTAGGCATGTCGTAGGCAGGGTGTTTCTGGAATTTTGCTCTTTACAATCTATGCAGCATGCAAACGCCAAGTTTAGCACTGTGTGCAGTAGTCTCCTTCATTTCTTCAGTTTTCAAAGACATGAAGGAAGACCCCGAGCCTAAAGACAGTTCTACAGACTCCCTCCTCCTGTGTTAGAGGCAACAGAGGGTGGGGCTGGGACTGTCCACCTCATACCTCACAGTGAGGACTAACCCTTCCACAGCTCTTGCTTCATCAGAGGGATGGCTGCTCCCTAGGACAACTGTAGTTTTTCTTGGTGTAAGAGAGAGAGAGAGAGAGAGAGAGAGAGAGAGAGAGAGAGAGAGAGAGAGAGAGAGAGAGAGAGAGAAAGCATCACAGAAAAATGTAAACATTGATAATGTTAGGGAATAATAATGACCTTTTTTTTGTTTTTGTTTTTTTTTTTGTTTTTTTTTTTAAGGAAAATGTTTTCCCCTTGCTTGGCTTTCTTCTCACATTCACCCTATTCCTTGCCTAGAACCTTCCTTTTCTGAGCTCTGAGGGGTAAACTTAATAAAGACTGATGTCAATGACAAATTCTGTCAACTTCTAACTGTGGAAAATGGGCCAAGGAAAATAAATAAGACAAGGAATGATGGAGTGTATAAATAAAGATGTGGACGCTGAGAGCAGAGGAGTTAGATGGAGTTGGATGGGAAATAAACAGTTTAGTGAGGGCAGGTCCCTTCACCCTAGAGGAATGTAGAATGGTCCTTCCCCATTGGTTTTAATTCCCAGGCATCTCTCAAGGTAGAAGGGCATGCCACAGGTTAAATTAAAACTGCTCAAATTCCAAAAGTCATTCTATAAGAACCATAGACCTTTTAATTCAGTAACACAATATGGTAACTTAAAATATTGAATACTTATAGAAGACCAGAGTCATGAAAAACATGTGTGATTTCATCACCCAGTGTGCTGGTTGTGAGCCAAGCACAGACCCTTTTCCATTATGATGTACACTGTCCTACTTCCTAAGCTGCTAGTATTTCAATCAGATTGAATCTTCCAGTACATGCAATAGAGTGATGTTTCCTTTTATCTAAAAGACTCACCACTCAGTGTCTACGGGAGGACTCCCATACAGAAGCCAACATCTATCTATGGAGGCTCAAGTCCTTTATATAATATGGCATAGAGTGTGAATATACATTCATCTGTAGACTTCAGGCGGGGTTTAGATCACTCACAATACCCAATGCAATGTGAATACTATATTAGTCATTAGTTCTACTATATTATTGTGGGAAATAATAACAGAAAAAAGCATTTTACATCTTGCATTTCAGAACTTATTACAATGTCCATGTGTTAATCTAATGTGTGTCTGAAGGCCTAAGGATACTGCCTACAAACGACTATCGTGAGTAAAAACACATATCATAGATTTAATTTTCTCTCTATTGTTTTAAGTATGCATAAATTATACATAATGCTAAAGAAAATTTACCATTTTAGACATTTTAAGCATATAATTTAGTGGCATTAAGTACATTCACAAGGCCATAGACCCATCATCACTGTCTCTTTCCAGAATGCTTTTTATCAACCTAGAAGGTAACCCTGTACTCATCAACCATTACCTGCCCCTTCACCTCCCCACCATACCTCAGCTGCTTCTTTTTCTGCCTCCATAAATCAGCCATCAAGATGGAATCATGCAGTAATTTGCCCTTCTGTCACCTACTGTAGCATGATGTTTACGAGAACAGCCATGTTATAATGTGGACCAGAATGATGGTGCTCTTTGGATCTGAAAGGTATCCTATTGTTTATATGTCCCACATGTTTGTTTGTCTACTCATCAGTCTGAGACATAGATTGTCTACCGTAGAGCTGCTGAGAATATTGCTACCCTGAATAATGAGGCAAAAACATCTGTTTGTGTCCCTGGTTTCAGTTCCTTGGGGATGTAGCTAGGAGTTGAATGCTAGGATCAGATGGCAATTCTGTGGTTATATTTTGGGGAAAACAACATTCTGTTTCTCATAGGCTCCACTATTTTACAATTTTAGCAGCACATAGGAATTTCATTTTTTCACAGCTTTATTGATATTTGTTAGTTTCTATTTTAATAGCCATCCTCCTGCATGTAAGGCACCATACCTAGTTTTTGAAACTTTTATAATGATGTGTATGACAAGTAAATACATTTCTTCTATGATTCTTATGAACTGCCATTTTAGAGACTGTATATTATTCAGCTATATGTGAGTACATTATTTTAAAAAACAATATTATTAAATATCTAGGTTGTCTATAGGTTTCTCATATCATAAATTATGAGGAAATAAACACAGCATTTTAGACACAATATTATTTCATTGGTACAGATTTGAATATATGTTGTCATTGACTCAAGGAAATGAGCATTAAGATGTAATCCATAGTTCAAAAATATTTCCATTAAGTTATAAGAGGAAAGGCGCCAGCCCTTCAGTGACTGAACACTCACACCACCACTGCCAAACCCCAACGATTTCACAGGGAAACATTTACACCTGTGAAGTAGAGACACCACTTTGTAACTTTGGTCAATAAAATAGAAATGGTGTCAGCTGAGCCTTTTGCCAGGTGACTTGACATTCCAAAAAGGAAGAAATTCCTTATTACACTTATATAGAGTCTGAGGATGAATTTTCTTTCAAATATGTGTGATCACTTTCTTTCTGATTCAGTTTTCCTATATCTCATCTGCCTTACCTGCCTGAGCTATGGTAGGAAATTTTTTTTTTAATTTAAAAAATGTGAAAGTAAACTCTCCACAATAGTGTTTTTCTTGGGGTTATTTGAAACTGAACGACTAGAAAATATATAATGTTTGTGGAAAAGAATCAGCGTGTCTAAATGAGCACACACAACACACCAAGTCTAAACCGCAGACATTCGCTAGAGAATTTTCTTTCCTCTGAAAATTTTTACAAAAGTATTGCATTTTGCTTCTCCTGGCTTGTTAGGGTAGATGCTGCAATATTGATCATAAGGCAGGCATGTGAGCAGCCGTGCTAGCTGATTGGAACTACAGACTGACTGTTCCCAATCTCAAAATAAAAATATGCCATGCTCCAATATTCAAAACATCCTCAATGCTGACACCAGCACTGTGAGTGGAAAATTCCACAGCCGACCTCATATGACAGGTGGCATTCAAAGCACAGGTGCACTGAAAATATCTAATGCAATTACTAATCCAATTACTTTCAGGCTATGGGTGTACGGTGTACATGAAACATAAGTGAAGTTTGTGGTAGACTTGTGTCTCATCCCCCAGATACCTCATTATGAATCTGTAAATATTCCAAAATCTTACAAAAATCTCAACTCTGAAATGCTGGTCCATGCATTTTAGAGAAGGGATGCTTTGTGTGTTCCTACTTTACCTGAGTCACCTCAGTAAAAAACAAAGCAAACAAAACCCCCACAGCCCTATGCGGTGATTCTCAGAGGTAAGCACACCTCCCCCACCCCAGCATCACTGGGACCCGCTAAAGCATGGATCACTGCTCCTACCCACCAAGGATTTTAGTAGGTGAGTACAGGCAGAACCCAAAAAACCTGCCTGATTTCTAGATTGCTGTTGCTACTTAAGGGACCCCCGTTATGGGCTGAGGATATGGCTCGGTTGGTAGAATATTTGCCTAGCATGTATGAGGCCCCGAGTTTGATGCCAAGTACCATATAAACCAAGGTGGTGGTAGTGCACGACTGTAATCCCCACGCTCATGGGTAGAAGAAATAGAATCAAGAGTTCCAAGTTATCTTCAGCTACATACAGAGTAAGTTATCTTCAGCTATATACAGAGTTTGACATCAGTGTGACCTAAGCGAGACTCCCATTGTAAGAGACACTGTTCTAATTGATGCTACTTGTCACTTACACCGGGGATACTGCAGGTGATCATTTAGGTGAATTAAAAAAAATGAAACTCAAAGAATATGAAGTTGCTGTATAACTTCTGACAGTCATGACAAACAGCTGCCCATGAGGGCTGGAACTATGTTTCATCTTCGGGGCATTTCATTTTCTGGAAACTGTTGGAGCCCTCTGCATACACTTGGCATCAGTAGACAACTAACTTCTCTATACAGACCAGAAAACAATCTGTGCTTGCTTCTACAGTGGCTTGTATTTATGATATATACACAGACCAGCACTGGCTAACAGCGTCTCACCCTTTTAGTAACACATCAAATATACATGTCTTGAAGCAAGGGTTCTATTTTGTATCACGTCAAGGCATTTGGCATCTGGCTACTCTGCTGAAGAAGTCAAGGTTAGGAAGTCTAGTCTGAATGTGAGACAAAGATGTGTTTAGCAAGGACAACAGGTGCAGCCAAATGTGAGACACCCCTGTGTGGTCTCTTACATATTGCCTCTGGAATGGCCATGATAATTGATTTGGCACTGCAGTAAGTGTGTTGGAACCAAGGAATGGTAAGCACTGTAGACTGAGGCCTGTCCTCTGACACGTCTCTTAGAAGACACAAAGCCTGCTGGATTATGAGGTGATGATGAGTGGCAGAGAACCAGGGTCCATTCTCCTGCTCCAGCCTCAGTGAGGTCACCCTGTGGGGGACCTCAGTTATGTATGCCATGAGCGCTGAAGAAAGGCCCCCCTGAGCCCTGCTAATCACAGACTCCTGAGTAACGGGAGGCATTTGTAACAAAGCAATAGAAAACTGAGTCTGGGACAATGGGAAGTCATAAGTTTTAAAATTTGAGGAACAGCAATCAGCATGGAGTCATTTCTGGTTTCTGTTGTACCTGGGAGATACTTTTGAAGAAATCTGAGAGAGAGAGAAAAATGCTGTTGAGAAAACAAATCCTATTTATCTATTCAACATTCTTCAGTTGGCTCTCTGTAGTCAGATGATATAGGGGAGGTGTGGGCGGGGAAGGGAGGGGGAGGCAAGCAAATAGTAACCCGACAGAAAATGGGGAGTGCTGAGAAGGGCAATAGAAGAGAATGGGGCTGGAGAGCGGCGGGGACAGCATTCCAGGACAGGTGAGCTGAGAGGGGATGACACTGTTGGCTACTGAGTCCCACAGAGCCTCCACTCAGGGCATGGTTTAATTGCAAATACCTTTGTGAAACTCAAGCTTTCAACCGAAAAAAAGTAACTAGGGAAGTGGGCAAAGCCAGACAAGCTTTCCCTATTTGTTTTAAAACCTCAAAACCAGACCTTTGCGATCCATTCTGGCTTCCTTAAGCCACATCCTGAACATGTGGCCATCACTATCACAGAGCACTCATGTGACAAGCCAGCCCGTCTCCCCCGAGCTCCAGAAGTACACACATCCTCTGCCTTCCTGCCCCTGACACTAACAACCTGGGGGTGATGAGGAAGAAAGTGTGGTGTGTGGGAGCCACCCCAAGAGAATCCCAGAAGAAAGGTGCTAACAAGGTGAGGACTTGTGACGCTGAGCCCTGTTTCCTAATTCTAAAGGAAGGCGAGTCTGGCACAGGGCCAGGAGACAGAAAAGGCATGGAAGAAAGAACTAATTTGGAGCGGGCAGGATGAGTGTTTTCTGGCTTATTTAAGAACACGGATATAGAATCTGAATGCCAGATGGGACTGCTGAGGGGGACGGAATGTCAACAATGGAGTCAGCCTTGCTGAAGCATGAAAGGATGTATTTTGACAGTAGGGAAGCTGAAGCCATAGGAAGAATGATGCTTAGTGGATCGGGTGGGCTCATCTGATACTCAGTATTTTATTCCCATTTCAATCTCTTGGAGGCAAAGGCTGAGAGTATTGGCTTGGACCCATAATAAAGAAAAATCACTATCCAGTCCTTCAAACAACTTCAAGGCTACAAGGAACATAAGTCAGAGCACAGAATAACAGAAGGACCTTCTGGTGTGAATTTACTGAGTGTCAAATGTAAGGTGAGCACTGCGCTGCACACTGGACACTTGGGATTGAGGAACAGGATACGACCCTTGCCTCCCTACAGCCTCCGTTCTAACTGCCACTTAGACATGGCGAGTATGGGGACGTGTGCTAGGATGGACTTCTGCTCTTGATGAAAATTCAGTGGCAGATGGGGAAGATCAGAAGGGCGGCTGTGGTGTGATGGGAAACTCATGGGCTAGCGAGCCTGGCGTGTCTCTTAACAGCCGCCTTGCTTTGCGACCTTTCACAAGTCCCTGAACCTCTCTGAGCATGCTTCACCCGTCCCCCCCCCCCAGAATTCTGCGGATAGGTGATGAGAGTGAGAGTACTTGCCTTACTACACAGTGATGCAGAGTCTCTGAGGGAATGTGAGGTAGGACTTTTCTGGAAGGAGGATGCCCAGTGAGGCTTTGGTGTAGGAAAGCTTTGAGCTTTGTGCTGTTGGCCAAATGGAGACACAGAACTCCCTGTGGGGTAGTTCCCAAGAGACAAGGCTGCCTCCTGGACACAAATGTGGGAATTGAACAGAGAAAAACCAGGAGATATGCTAACAAGAAGAGGAAGCGTGTGTTGTAACCCACTCACAGCATCAGGTGGCAAAGCCCAGAACTCAAGCCTAGCGATGCTCCCTGGCTTCTCCTTGGACGTGACATCATGCGTTGTGATGTTTATTGCATGACATTCCAGGAATGAAGCATAGCACCATAGCCAAGGTCAGAAAGCCTAGAAAATAGTCCTTTGTTTAATTTTAACTCTCTCTATAAACAGTGACCTAATGTGATGATGGCTCAGTCTGGCCAGACATCCCTGACCTCCACATTTCCCTCTTCACTCCCCTCGTCTATCCTGAGTCAAACCGTCTGGCCTTTTCCCCACATATGGGCTTCACAAATAAGCACGTGTGATTTGTGTGCTCAGCTCACTTGAGAGGAACAAAAGCATGCCAGCAAAGCAAATACTCCAGACAAGTCGCCATTCTCTGCGGGAGGGAGCCACCTCCTTATGTCACTGTGTGCACTATTGTCTCAAGAGGAAACAGAGGACGAAGCAAAGGACTCAGCTGGGCTGTGGGTAACCAGCTGTCCTGAAGACGGCCCCTTGTTTTACCCCAATCCCAGCTACAGATGTTATTTATATTTTTTCTTTTATTCTTGGTAACATCCTCTCTGTATGTTTCATGAAAATTCATTAACTTATGAATCCCATGTGAGGCAGGATACAAGTCCATCATTTGTAGCTTATTGTTTCGCCACTCTAGCAGGCCATGATAAAGGCCAAGTTCTACTTCATTTTATAAGAGGCGGCACCTATGAGGACACAGGAATGTGAGCTGCCATTTCTGATTGCTCACGTGCGGTAGTGGAAGCTGAGCGTTTCATTGGGAGCCCACACATGGAAGACGAAGTCTGATTACTAAGACTAGCGATGGGTGGAAATGAGATAGAGGACAGGAGAGAGAAAGAGTCGTGTGTGAGTGTGACAAGGTGACACATACAGGTTGAATGTCCTGCCAGGTGTTGACTGAGAAGCATTAATCTAGGGTCAGGGGTCAGACAGTGTTTTCTGGGAAGAGCTGGTAAGACATAATCCGTACGTTTTGAATCTCTGGTGCAGTTACTTGCCTGGGCCATGGGCAAGAGCAGTCATGGACAGCTGCTGAGTATATAGGCACGTCTGTGCTGTAATAAAAGGTGCTTCACAGGGACAGGTGGTAACCTGGACTTTGGTTCTCTAGCCTCATCTAGATCTAGAAGTTTGAATTCCTTTTGACCTCTTCCGTGTTCCAATTTAGCTATGATGTCCTGGTAAGGAGGCCAGTTGGCCTGCCTGTTCCTCTTCCTTTGTATTCCTTTGTTGTTTTCTGTTCTATCACTCCTTACACACACACACACACACACACACACACACACACACACACACACACACAAACCAACCACACATCGTCTGCTGGCATTGTTTGTCTGTTTAGACAGAGAAGCCTCATAAGGCGTGTCCAGCAGGGATGATGACTTCAAGATGCACGTCTTCCTTGACAAATTCCTTAAGTGTTAGGGATGGGAAAGGTTGATGTGGCAGGTGCTGAAACCCACCCATTGTGAAGTCACAAGGTGGCTAAGGACATTCTTTGCTTTAGGATCCTTTCCCCTCGACAAACTCTCCCTTTTTCTACCTCTCTCTTTCTAGGGTTTAATAATTTGAATGTTGACTCATCCCTCTATACTATTGTCTAACGGCCTTTGCTTTCTGTTTATATTTTCTGTCCTTTTACAATGTTCATGCTTTCAAGAATAGTCCCTCCATCCAGTAACCCACCCCCAAATCCCTAGCTTGCAGTGCCCATTTTATCTCTCTGCCTCTTCCACTGACATCCTCAGTGAACCATAAAGGTCAGCATAGTGGTTAAGCACTGGTCTCCCTGATAAGACTCCTAGTTTCAAATATAAACTGCATGTCATTGCAGCTAAATTCATCAATGTCGCTCAGCTTTGATTGTCTCATCTACAAAATGAGCATAGTAATAGTACCCCTCTCATGCAATGGGTAGCAAGTGTGGATCCCTTAAGAGAGTGGCACATTAGAATCCATATGGATTTCATATTTCAGTTTTCTTCAGAATTTCTTCACAGTGTTCTACATTGATAATACCTTTATGCCTCTACCTACATTTAGTGGATAGAATCAGATTAAATCCCAGCTCTTTTGAGATAGTTGTATAATGCATAATGATGGACTATTTGTGTAAGAGCAGTTTCATAAAAACTATGATGGAGCTGAAAATTCCGCTGACCTATAGACATCATATGCATAATGTCCCAGCACCATGCATTTTTGTATGTTTGTTTGCAGTGATGCTGTTGTAAACAAATCTATTACACTGTCTATACTATCACATTCAATGTGTGAATGATCATAATAATAAACAATTGTGTTTCTGATTTATATATTTAAACATTATTTTTAGGAAGTCCTCCATGTGCATATTCACATATGTACCCCTCCACATATGTGTGTGTGTGTGTGTGTGTGTGTGTGTGTGTGTGTGTGTGTGTGTGTTATGTGTGTGTGTGTAACCATGCCTTTTGCTGGCATCAACAGGACATGCTCAGTGAGCTACAGACAAGTGTAGACAGGCTTGCATGGGACATCAATGTGTTTCACATATAGCCAAAGTCATCTAATTCTCATTTTTTCAGAATGAAAGAAGCCACATTATAGTGGCAGGTGATCTTCCCGCTTCAGGTAGTAGGCACGGGACAGCCTGCATACCCTTTCAGTAGGAGAACCCATCAGCGGTCTGGTTATAGTCACATGAGCCATCGGTCCCCTGAAAACATCTGCTAGACTCCCCAATTCCATGTGCTACAGATGGTCAGAAGGCTGCTGATCTGGGTTTAAGAAAGAAGCCATGAGCCTCGGGAAGGGGGCTCAGCTAAACCAGATGCTGTCCATCACCTCACAGGCAATTCTCGGGTTAATTCCAACTTTAAACCTTCCAGGGAATGAGCACTGGGGGCAGCAGTATCCCAGATGCTCCTTCACCAGCCTAAGGGACCATGGGATGAGTGAGACACTGAAGGCAACTGTACTTTCTGTGAGATCCCTAGCACTGCCTTCATCCCAACACCGCAGATGAGGGGTGCCAACACTTGGTGGGGAGAGTGGAGGACCACTTTCAGACAACACAGAAGCAGGGAGGGTGGGGGAAGAGGTCAGTTTTCAGGAAGTTCCCTTCAGTGTCCCTCTAACTGTCTTCCCTAGCACTCATGCTGTCACTTCGTGTCTTCCTTGCTTAATTCTGCTGGTGCTTAAAGGTTGATTTGGGGGTCAGGGGTCCACACTATGCCAGCTTCTTTCCTTGGGAAGAGTTAGAACTGTACATGTAAGAAATTGCTCTCAACCTCCTTCCCCCCTACTCCTATCTCCTGCAGATACTCACAAAAGATACCATGGGCCTCTACTTCTACAAATCCAACAAGAGGACATAACAAACACGAGGAGATGAGCTTGTCCATCTGTTCATTTTTTTAAAGCTTCTTACTGGAAAATAACAGATATTAAAAAAAAAAAGAACAATTCATAAGTCTGATTAGCTTTCACAAAGAGAACACATGTAAATGATCTGTACCAAAATGTAGCAAGTTCATAAGCAGATTAGTTAATTTTAATATGACTAATGCTTTTTAAAAATCCTTATTAGAGCCAAGCATTCCTTCCCTATAATTCTCACCAACTGTTTCACCTCTAGGTATTTACACAAAATCACTACAATATTTTATTTTATTTAAAGTATTTTCATACTTTTAAGTGCTGATCATCTCATAAAAATGTCAACCTCCCCACACCAAGTCATATAAGTTTAGCTATAGCATGGTGGTGTCATGTGGAGATTAATAGACTTGGAGAGATGCCTCATAAGAAGAGATGTGAGAAGAATAAAAACAATATTCTGGTCTGGTCAATAGCAGCACAGAGAGAAAACAGAGCCAAGATGTTATATTCTGCAAATGAAGCCAAGTTTTCTCTCTGCTTTATCGAGCTGGAGATTCTGTGTCGTAGTTTCTTTTCTATTGCTGTGCTAAGCCACCATTACCAAGGCAACTTAACCAGAGAAAAGATTTTATTGAGCTTATGTGTAGCTTGTTGTTTTCCGTCCAGTCCGCCCGCCGCTGGGCCCACAGCCGCGCCAGCCCCAAATAACACTCAGAGACTCTGTATTTGATACAATCCTGTTGGCCAATTACCATTACTGTTTATGGGCTAGCTCTGTCTTAATTATTAACCCATTTCTACTTATCTAAGTATTTCCACGTGGTCATCTTATTGGGGAGCCGCAGCAAGCGTCCTGCTTCTTCCCGGGCTACATCTCGACTCCAACTTCTACTTCCTATTTCCTCCTCCTGGTCTCCTAGCCCCACCTATCTTGTTTCCTATTGGCCACAGAGCTTTATTAACCGGTATGAGAAACATATATACAGAATAACATCTCCCATCATCTCCTCTTTTCTGTCTAAAGTAAAAGAAGAGGTTTAACCTTAACATAGCAAAATGTACCATACAACAGTTATCAAATAAGAATCACAGTTAACAATATTTAGTCCATTAACATTTTGTAAGACTTAAAGAAAATATCATCTATTCTATCTTTGTGAGTCTAAAGTCCTATATGTAACTTATATTTAATGCTAACTAAGGAAAACTATAATCATAACTACCTGTCTTCAACGCCATCAAAGACCACAGAAGGATAATATATAAACTCTAGAAATGACAGAGACAATGCATTGCCTGGTCAGTCACCCGAAGTTCTTCTGTAATGTTCCATCTTCAGCCCATAGGCCATAGTGTGTGTCCAGACTCCTCAACAAGGCAGGAAACTTTTCTCTGTTTCCTGTAGACTGTCTGGCAGCCTCTTCCATGAAGCAGGAATCCTGTAGCAATGCCCATCTTGCATCAGCAGTCACCTTTTTGTGGATCCTGCATGTCCAGTTTCTACAACATAAAGTCAAACAGTCCAGAAGAGCAGTACCTTGCCCAAATGGCTAGTCTTGCCATATTAGAAGCAAACTTCCTAACGAGTTTCTTCAATGTCCATCTTCCTTTTTGATGCAGGTGGTGTTACCAGGAGCAGTTGTGCCTCATTGTCAAGAAAATCCCTAAACCATTTTAAATGCCATATTCTGTAGGTCTTTGAAAGGTTTGAAGAATGCCTATTCATCTCAAATACATCTCTGCATATCTAGAAATCCTAACTAACTTAACACTAAGTTTTAATTATCATAGGTAACTCTCTATAATCTGTACTAAACTATACATTACATTTCTAAATGAGCTATATAAACACAATACCTAAACAAGAGGAGAAATATACATATTACAAAATTGACCTTAAATTGTATCAATAAAAAAAATCCATTCCAAAGCAAAGTATTCATATCTATACTATAATTCCATTTTTACCTTTAAAAAGATTGTTTGTGGTAATAGCCATTTATAACCAAGTCCATTTAAATGAAAGCAAATATTTATAAACAATATTTGGGAATTTGGGCGTCGTTCTTTCCAAACTACTTCCTGCTGTTAGAGGGCGTTGTCATGGGGGTCCAAAGAAGACACAGAAATCTTGGCAGTAGTCTTCCAGGCTTTGTCTCAACTGCTTTGAATGTTGGATCACCTGGGGAGCTGTTTCAGGGGGTCTGGCTTGATCAAACCATATAAGTCTGGAAAGAATCCATAGCTTTTCATTTTCTGTGGAAACAAAAATAGAAATCCTTTTCCCCAGTAACTTGTCCTTAAGCTTAAATTTTGGAGTCAAAGCATTTTTAAAATATATAAATTGAATTAATCCAGCAGCATTTCTTTTATCAATAGTTATTTTCTCAGCAATCAAATAATTTAAAGACAACAGAATCGCGTATAGTATCCAAAATTTCTCTGTGTTTTCCATCTTTACGTGGCTTTTTTATTACTCTACTTATTCTACTTCTATTTTTACATATTTTGAGACAGGGTTTCTCTGTGTAACTTTTATCTGTCCTGGAATTCAGTGCATACCAGGTTTACTTTGAAATCAGAGATTTGTTTGCCTCTGTTTCCCGAGTGCTGGGATTAATGGCGTTTGCCACCATAACCATTCATTTTACTTTCTTTTTGCTTTTTAAACCATTGTATCCTGTTTCCTTTTCTCTCCCAAGCCAGCATGTTTTTTAAAACACAGTGTAAACCTTCATTGCAGCTCTTGTACACATCAATGAATTGATAGCAGAGCTCTTTAAAAGCAAGGCGGCTTTTTTGCCGCTTATGATAATTTTGGAAACCTCCCTTGAAGGAGCCGTGCAACTCTCTGTCTACAGCAAAACAAATCCAACCGAGAAAATGCTGCTACTAAGAAGTCTTGCTAGTCTCTGTTCCTTTGTTTCTAAAACATTTCTTAAGCTCTTATTAGTTTTAAGTGAAAGTTCTTATAGCCACGTTGGGCGCCATTTGTAGCGTGTATGTTTCCGGCCAGCCCGCCCGCCACTGGTCTGGCGTGTCGGCCCCCAATAACATGCAGGAGACTCTATATTTGATACAATCCTGTTGGCCAATTACCATTATTGTTTATGGGCTGGCTCTGCCTTAGTTATTAACCCATTTCTACTTATCTAAGTATTTCCACGTGGTCGTCTTATCGGGGAGCCGTGCGGCGGGCGTCTTCCTTCCTCCCTGGGCTACATCTCGACCCCTACTACTACTTCCTCTTTCCTTCCCTGGTCTCCTAGCCCCGCCTATCTTTTTTCCTATTGGCAACAGGGCTTTATTAACCAGTATGAGAAACATATATACAGAATAACATCTCCCATCACTTATGGTTTCAGAGGGTGAGTCCATAATCATCATGGCGGGGAACATGGCCGCAAGCAGGCTGGCATGGTGCTGGACCAGTAGCTAAGAGCTACACTTTGAGACAACAACCATAGGGCAGAGAAAGCGGTAGTGGGGAAGTAACTGGGAAATGGCATAGCTGTTGAAACCTCCTTAAATATGGAGTCAGTTTAACACAAAATGTGAAAATGGGGCCATAACTTGTGTGTTTCTTGTTGCTGATTATATTGATGTATGCATTTGTATAGGTCTTTAATAAAGTTTTTATACTATTTCTTTTCAAATTTAATTGTGTGTGTGTGTGTGTGTGTGTGTGTGTGTGTGTGTGTGTGTGTAAGAATTACTTGAAAATAGAAGAGGTATGATTGACTTCTTCCGTGTATAAAACAAATTCCCATGTTTGCTCTTAGGATATGTGTTTATAGCTTCTTCTATGTATAACTTCTAATCTTTGGTTTCCTGAATTGTATCCACAGTTGTTCAAAAATAATTCTTCTACTTCCTATAGCCACATGCCTAACTTATTGCCTGTAGGCATGTTATCTTAACATCCCATAGCCAGATCATTACATTTTAATGGATCTTGGGTATTGCCAATGGAACACCCATAAAGTTTGCCAGAAAAAAAAATGTTAGTTATGCAAAATTAACTTTGTAAGACTTATTACAATAAAGGAGACCAGTGCCCTGCTTGATAGAATATAGTGGCATCTCAGAAGAGATAATTCACAAGAGGATTCATTTTAGGAATGGAGTGAGTGAATTTTAGGTGTGTCTTATATGAATGGGGACAGGTTGAGATTGGGCAAAATTATGACACAGCATAGGACTGGTAGACACAGCGAGTAAAGGGCCTACAGTGAGCTCTAATGAGGGATTTATTAGTCATGATAATAAGCTACTTTGGGGACTTTACAATCTCATTTTCCAGAATCTGAAAACCAGTAGATGAAGCTCTATCCCAGAATTGTTTAACACAGCAGCGGAGAAGGAACTTAGATCAGTTCTGAAGGGGTTGCAAATTTTGCTTAATTACAATTTCAGTGCCCAGAGAAATCATGTTTTTAACATTTTGCTTTTAACTGATCTGCTTCTTTGGTGGGCAGATTAGTGGGAAAGTGACAATAACGCTGGTGATGTGGTAGTTTAAATGCTCCTTCAATGAATGCCCAGCTTGATTACGTAGCATTTCTCAATCACTCCGATTTTTCATGCTTTCATTCTTTCCTCTCCAAGATGATGTCTGAGTGTGCAGGGAAAGGATACCTCTTGTGTATGTATTCTTGTCAGACGGGAAGCTATTAGCTTCCAGTCTCAGTTACAGGGCTTGTAAGACAATGACCTGGGACACCTGCTTACTACCTGTTGCCATGTAGTGTACATTTGAAGTGTGTATTTAGAACCTTTCTTTTGTTTCTCCTTACTTGGTTGGGATGATGGTTCTCTCTAGGTAACTTGGTTTACCCCCTAGCAACAGCCACTTATAACATTGTGATTCCTCATTCTGTTCTTAGCTAAGACTGCTTATTCCCCTTCTGTGGGGGCTTTCATATTAGATTGAATGTCTCCATTCTAAGCTTCCACTGTGGGATTAAAGGGAGACTAAATGCCTGACAAAAAATCAAAGGAGGGAGGGTGCGTTTTGGCTGAGAGTTTAAAGGTCCTGTCCCCTGTGGTGGGAAAGTTGTGCCTAAAGGAGTCTAAGGCAGCTGGTCATGTTGCCTTCAAAGAAGAAGAGAGCTGTACCATTCACTTTCTGCTTTGCTTCACAACCCCAGTCCAGGAAATGGTACCATCTATACTCTGGGTGGATCATCCTGCCCCATTAAACCTTTCTGGAAACATCTCCTACACATACCCTGGATGTGTGTCCAAATTGATTCTAAAACTAAACGAGTTGATAATAACCACTCCAAAGATCAACAAGTAAAAACCACAAGCACTTATTCTAAGTGTGCCCTGACAAGGGAGAAGTCAGTTGTCACAATTGGCCAGAACTCAAAGGTAGACGGAGGAGCAATACCTCACAGTTTGAAAATTGGAAGTCTGCCTGTTAGTTCAGTTGCCAGTGGAATGGCTGGATAGATTATTTCAAAGTATGCTTGTATATTTAGTATTATAATAGCAGAGCACCACAAACTAAGTAACTTATAAATAAATCTGTTTCTTGCAGTGATGATGGTTGGAAATGCCAGGTGGAAAATGAGGGTACCAGCATCTACCAGGGGGCCTTCTTCATGCATCACTCTCTGACATAGGCAAGAGGCTGAAAAAGAAAGAAGTAAACAAGAGTTGAACTCATTTTAATAACAACCCTCCCCCTTAAACCATGCACAAGGGCAGAGTCCTCATGGCCTAATCACCCATGAAAGGCCCAAGGCTCAACAGGGCTACGTACTGTGCCCTAAATTCCTCCTACCCCAGAATGTAAAGGGATACATCCAAACCATTGTGAGGTAAATATTTATCTGGTTGTAGCTAAGTTTGAAGCAAGGATAAAAATTGAGGGGGCTTCTAGTTATTAATCAAGTCTTTCTATTTTGTAGCAATCAATGCAGAAGCTATTGTTTGGATACCTTGGTTGATATTAGTGATGGTTACAAGAGACTACCTTAAAGGCAAACTGATAGAGAATTGGAATCTCAGATTATTTATTGCATAAGACAGGGTTCATTTTTCTTGACAGCTTGCCAAAAGCTATGGGTCAAAACTCTTATAGAAGGCCCTTGCCTGTTTGTATATTCGTTCTCTTGCCACTTGCATCCAGCAGTAATTAACCAAATAAAGTGCAAGCTGGGTTCTGCCAATCCCACTCTGTCCCCTTGACAAGGCTGCTGTGCTTCATCCTGACTGGGAAGGAGTTATGCACCAAGCTCTGGCCACCACAGGTAAAGCTGCCCTAACTGCCATCCCTTTCCTTCTTTATGGACTGTGCTTTCTAAACTGTGAGCCAAACTTAAACCTCTTCTCCCTTACGTGGCTTCTGTCGGGTATTTTGCCACAATGATGGAAAAAATACCATAAGATGTTTACAGTGTGCCTTTTATGGGGTACTTCTTCATCCTGATAGACAAACTAATGCCATGTCTGTGACCACATGTCCCTCTCGAAGGACACTTGTTTATCCTGGAAAACACACTATGTCAAATTTAATCCTGTTATTACAGTTACTCCATAGCAATGATCAAGGAGGACATTAGATTTGGACAGATCCGTCAGGTAAGACACAAAGGAAATAAAATAACAAAACACATAAAATAACTGAAGTGGTACATTACACACAGATACCAGAAAGGAGGGCAGCATATTATGCAGGGCCAATGGGAAGAGGGTAGCTGTCAGGAACACTTGTATGAAATCACTGAGCTTGTGGGGGTCACCACAGAGAAAAAGAGATCTTTGGGCTAAAGCTGTTGTTCGAGGTCATGGTATCACTCAGGGAGGGTTGTTGTAGGGAGATGTAATTGGTGTGATTAGAACAAGCCAGTTCTTGGTCTATGGAGTCCTGTTATAATACAGCAGAGCATCATGGTCTACGGAGTCCTGCTATAGTATAGCTGAGCAGCATGGTCTATGGAGTCCTTTGTAGTATAGCTGACCAGGGTCACTGTGGCACATCTGAGCAGAGCATGTTGGGTGTGGGAATCAGTGGAGTGACTCACACAGGCTGTTTCTAGTTCTGAATGGGAAGGCAGTCACTGGGGGGCTATTGTTTGAGTTGGACATTCTGATCATGCACTTTGAGGAACTAAGGAGAGAGGGGGGGAAGAGAGAGAGAGAGAGAGAGAGAGAGAGAGAGAGAGAGAGAGAGAGAGAGAGAGAGAGAGAGAGAGAGAATTAGAAACTGCCTTAGGGAGGTTAAGTCCTGTACTGGGTAAGAGAAAAATCCAGAATTGGGTAAGAGAAGAATCCAGATACATAGCAGGGCAGAATAAAATTATACCAACTCACTACATAGGCAAAAGAAGACATAAAAGAGTTCAAATCAGGGTCAGGAAAAAGTTTCCTTCCACGACAGTTACCTGATTTCAAGTCTTCCTCTTTGAATGGGATATGACACACCCACAGACCTCTGGGCAGATGATCTTGGAGCCAATTAGGAAGAAAGACCTAAACTTGAAAAACCCAAAGAGAAAATTGCATTCACAGTTTTTCTTCTAAATATAGTTCCAATCACAGAAGGTAATTCTTCAAGATGTTCTCTCAGAATTCTTTTGTCCTGGCTTCCTTTAGGGGAGCAGAAGCTAATAGGGAGAAATGAAGCTATTTCTTATGCTCCGTTTAGAAATGATCTCTTCCTCTTCATCTTAACTGCTGGGATATAAAATTTCTTTCATCTTTTTAGCCTAGGGCTCCATCTTCTCAGAGGGGTCTCCATTGACTTTTCTATTTCTTCCCCATAATTTGAACTACCCACATCCACGTACTTGAATCTTAATGGAAAATCGATCCATAGCTCATCACTTTTGAGGATCCCCACCTCCCATTTTATAACGAATTCTTTAGAGACTGCGTATGCATAGGCGTGCACACGTGTGCCTGCTATAATGGGCCCTCTATCCCCTTCTTGTCCTGATTGCTCTTTCAGATGGCATGTAATAATAATTTTATATCTGGCTCTGGCTGTTATTTCATTCCTTCTAGTTCTAACCCATTATTTTACATTTTCAGGGACCTCATTATGACTCATTGGGCAGCCAAAGAATCATAATGAGTCCATGATGATTACACATGGTGCTTGCTCCACAAATAGATATTAAACAGCTCATGAAATCTATAAATGTCCTTACTATCCTGGGTGTGTTATAAAGCTATGAATCGATAATTCAGGCGAGTTTTTTATGCTCTAAAACCTAGCTTTTTTTTTTTTTTAATGTTTTCTTCTTAAAGATGCAAGTTATACACATGCAGGGAAAAGAAGGCTGTAGGGGGAAGAAAAGGGAAATGGAGAAAAATACAAAGGGAAAAAATCAAAATAACGTCAGCTCTTTCTCACAGCTGGTTGCCAGTTGTTCACGTAAGAGATAGCCAATAGTAGACACAAGTCACAAACTCAAAAGGGGTTTGCTGAGTGAGCAAACAAATTATATGTCTGTGATAGGGATTGAATGTGGCCATTGGTTTGGGTAATAATCTTCATTGACTGTTTACTCTGTGCCTGGACTGCATATGGATTCATTTACTATTTCTCAAAATAGTAAATCAGGAAGACGGTCCTGATATTATTTTCCCAGATGGTAATACCAGAGGCCATCAAAGAAAACCAACGTGCTTGCTGCATGTTGGCAAAAGGCCAATGATTGGAGGATGTGCATGCAGTCCTTCTCCAGGGAAGAATAATTGAATTGGATACTCCTTCATGGTTTATTTTGGGTAATGAATGGTTTCATTGACGACCAACTTGTCAAACCCAAATGCGTGGGTCCAATCTAGCCTTGCATCCTGGGTCCTCATCAAATTCCCTCTGCTCTTCAGTTCTAATAACCCTACCTCCTGCTCCATCGCCTACACCAAATTCCAAACTGCCCTTACCTTACTCATTGAAAGAACTTGTCAACCAAGTTCTGCTTTCTCCCACACTAAATATCAGCATCATGTTTGGAAAGGCATTCCTGATCATGGGGCTCTTCACTTAAGCACCTGTCAGTGAATTCCCCTGGCTTGAGAGTAGAATGCAAGCTCATTTGCACATCAGTCCTTTATGATCTATCTCCCACTTCTCTCCTCCAGCCTTCTCACCCCCCCCCACACACACACACACTTCTCGTTGGTCCTTTCTTCCAGTCTCCTTGAATATTTGAATCTTCCGTGAGTCTGAGCTTCTGGAGGGCTCCCTTAAAGCATTTGCCCTTCTGATCCTTCAAGAGTGGGCTACATACAAGACTTATTCAAGACTTAGTTCTGATTTCCTCTGTCCGTTGTTCCTGCTCTTCTCATTTCCTTCATGGACACCTAACTCAAAAGTGAGATCTGTGCCGCTATTAGAGCAACAGAAAACAGGAGGCAGCCTCTTCTCAGTCCATGTCTGAGGACAGTTCGTCTATGGGAGCCCAAATTTGAAGCTGTCAAAAGTGTTAATTGGGTAGACAGGAACAGTCATAGAAGCTTGAGGTCAGCAGACTCCACAGTGCTGTCATGCTGAGGACAGAAAAAAGGAGCTAAAGAAGAGAGTAGATGAGTTTGGTGTGACTGATGAGATTTGGTTGAGTTATTCTCCCAGGGGAAAAAACATTAGGTTCCCTGACTAGGCCTGAGAATTAAACTGACCAAAAGGCAGATTAAGGAGTCAAAAACAAACAGATTTCCATTTGATGCTTTTGATATTCTTTTTATTGTTGTTGTTTTTTTAAAACCAGGTACAAGAGTCTTTATAGAAAACAAATGAAGATCCAAAGGTGTGAGTAGGGTCAAGGAAGTACATACCATCTCAACAAAGAACAGTCAGCTTGGAGGTATGAGCACAAAATCAAAAGGCCCTTGAGCTTTGTCAGTAAATTGCAGGCAAGCAAGTAGGAAATAGGTGAAGGAAACTCTAATAGAAGATGCGGGGCCATGTTCTAGTCTTATCTGCAAAGATTCTTCTGGGCATCAGCTACCTGTTTCTAGAGATGAGGATTGTCTCCTCTTCCTCATACAGGGAGGGTTTCTTTCTTATCAGAAATGAATACAGTACTTCAGAGAGAAAGGAGGAGGCTCAGACAGCCTTATGTACACACACCATTGCTCAAGTGCCTTCAGCTCAAAATAATCAATAGAGCATTTGAAGTAGCATATCCTGATTTGCAGGGAAAGGGTAAAGGGTGGACCTGCAGGGTAAAGCACCCAACTGTGGCACAGCTCTGCAACCACACACATTGGCACAGCTCTGCAATCACATGTACTCTACAGAGCTATGGTAGCTTAGCTGCTTCAATCCTAAGTTGGTCTGCTTTTTGGAAGAAAGCTAAGCCAGTCACCTCCTTACCCATGCATGTTGAGGTGACTGCAATGTGACTGTAGTCTCAATAAGTGTTTTCTAAAGTGAAATAGCAAAATTTCTAATGTACATAGTGACAAAATGGGGGCCTTAGGGATTACTTAGTCTACTTCTTTTATTTCAGGGATAGACAAATAAAATATCAGAGGATAATAAATATCTTGTCCAAGGATTATAATTAATAGCAGCAAGTACAGGACTAGATCTTCCTCTTGCTGATTCCCAGTCTTCCTCTACCATTCAATTAAAACAAATATTTAAAATTTATTTACTTATTATGTTTGCCTACAGGCCAGAGAAGGGCACCAGATCTCATGACATATGGTGGTATGCTATCATGTAGTTGCTGGGAATTGAACTCAGGACCTCTGGAAGAATAGTCAGTGCTCTCAACCACTAAGCCATCTCTCTAGCCCTACCATTTAATTTTTATCACAACATCTTAAGTTATATCTTGGAAGGAAACTTTCCTCCCAAACCAAAAACTGTATGTTTTGGCAACAGAGAGAGAGAGAGAGAGAGAGAGAGAGAGAGAGAGAGAGAGAGAGAGAGAGAGAGAGAGAGAGAGAGAGAGAGAGAGAGAGAGAGCAAGAAGGGTTGGATATGCCTGCTTTGATTCCTCTGCCAAAAGCAATTTCTGAGTTCTCTGGATAGCAGCACTTGTAAGTTCAGCAGAGTGCCACGAAATGGAGCCATGCAATGAAGTGCGGAGCTCAGGGATGACATCTTTATACAAGCTATGGTGGGCGGTGAGTCTGTCTTTGCTCTAACATCCTATTAGCATGTTATCTTTAGCTCCCAGAGTCTTTTTTGGTTTCAAACCTACAGGCAGTGATGGCGAGTAGGAGGGAGACGTGGAAGCTGTTCCTTGGTGGGGACGCAAAGCTGTTGGTGCCTCCTCACTTGGTGACTCAATGGCTGCTGTTGCCACTGCTGCCACCGTAGTTATTTTCATGCAGGGAAATGCTTCCAAGATGAGTGTGCAGCAGCAGCAGCAAGTCATCCAGTGTACAGCACTTATCACAAGATTCAAAAGCTCTCTTTATTTACCTGCCCTCACTGAATTGCACTCCTGATATCATTGTATATGCCTTTTGTCTGGGTAACCTCAGATCTTTTTCGAGCATCTAATGTGTGTGTGTGTGTGTGTGTGTGTGTGTGTGTGTGTGTATGTGGTGAGGGCATTCCAAAGAATAGGGGAGATATTAGGTGATCTTGAGAGTATGGATTCAGTGGTGTTGGGCTATTTAGCACAAGAGCTGGCATTGTTCTGAGCACTCACAGGTCCCTTCATTTCACACACAGAAAGGTTCTTCCTCTAGCAAGTGGCCAAGGCAGGAATCCAGGAAGAGGATGTGCTTGCAAATCCATGTGAATGGGTGGATATAGCTCAAGTTTCCATCTGAGCTTTAGGGAAGAAAGAGATCTCCAAGTATGTAGGCATCCTCATCAGTGAAATCGGCCATGACTTCTAAGACTCCTGCTGTCCAGGCCTCGAACAGCTATGAAGCCAATCCACAAACCTCCCACTAGGAAGGATCAGGAGAAAACTGTGTAGATTTAGGATCACAACCAATTTTGCAGCCAAAAGAAAACCAGCACTGAATATTTTAGTTTCCCACGGGACATGCAATGTTGGAAAAAATCATCTTCTATCTTGCATTACAAAAAAGCCAAGGGAAAATCAGGAGAACTGTCACATTCAGTGTACAACTTTGCTACATATAGACAGGATTTATTTTATGCCCCTCCCTTTCTTTTTTGGAAGTCTGAGGGAGAATTCCCACAGATGGGAGAGTGTGCAATTCAGGGGGTTGTGGGAGAAGGCAAGTGAGATCGTGGGATTGCACTTAATTCATTAAAGTGTGTGCTTTATAAAAAACCATTTTGCCAAAAATGAGCTTTGTGGGAAGGAGAAGACAGCAGGGATGCGAATGCGTGGAGGAGAGGGAGAACTGAGAAGTGCCAAGAGAGAGGCAAGTCTTACTTGTTGTTGAATGTTGAATCCCACATAAGAATGTGTCATGAGCCAATTCAGGGAAATTAGAATGCAAATCGGGAGAGTGCAAATCTACTGGGCCCAGATATTATGTATAGACATTATTTGTGCCCTATTTTTATAAGAACTGTGCACATTCTCCAATGACTTAAGGAAGTTTGGGAAAACCTGCTTTTCCTTCCTTTTCCATGTCCTGTCTTTTCTAAAACACAAGGGTGGTGATGTGATGAGGCCCTTTATTCTTTTCCTCTTAATTCAGAAACCAACTGCACCAGTGGTGGTAACAGATAAATGCCAAGTATCGATAACTCAACACAACAGGACTGATATCTCAGAGAACTGTCTCAGGCAAGAATTTCTCTTGGGCACATGACTTTCTTCAGTGCAGCAACTTAGGGAGTGAGGCTCCGTCATAGTTTGATGGGTCCTCTTGATAACCCAGGCGTTGCCAATGTGATCTGGAGAACGTGGATGAGACGGTGAAGGCCTTGGGACCTTCTATTCTGAGCTCCACATCACTCTCCACTTCACCAGCTAAGGAAGGACCATAGCAGGTGACAGGGTATAAAGGCTCACATCACTCTCCACTTCACCAGCTAAGGAAGGACCATAGCAGGTGACTGGGTATAAAGGCTCACATCACTCTCCACTTCACCAGCTAAGGAAGGACCATAGCAGGTGACTGGGTATAAAGGCTCACATCACTCTCCACTTCACCAGCTAAGGAAGGACCATAGCAGGTGACTGGGTATAAAGGCTCTTGGCTTGGAGAATTGAATTAGATGTCCTTGTAGACAGACTGGGTGGATGCAGCTCATTTATTCTCACCCTCTGACTTTGAGCAAGTGAAGGCACAGGGGTTCCTTCCTCTCCAGGATCCTGCAGTTTGGAAGCAGAGCCCAGGTTCTCATTAGACAATGACCCCTTGTTCTTGGCTTGACAGGTTTTAGGATGATAAGGAAAAAATATTATTTATAACTTTCTAAATCTCAAGTATTCTGCTATACTGGCTAGGACAGCAGTAGCTACTGTAACAGCCTCTAAACTCCAGTGGCTTCAACACCAAAGAGGTTGGTTTAAAAAAACATACTAGAATGCTCCTTGTGTCATGTGACTCTGTTGTTCTGGAAGTCCTTAAAATCTGGTCCTAAAATGTGAAATAGAGGGTGAGGAAGGTGTACATGCTCCTTCATAGCCTCAACTCAGAGGTCACAGACAGTACTTCTGCATGTATTCTATTGTTCTGACCCGTACCTAGATGTTTGGGGAATAGAGCAACAGAAATTAGTGATCAAGACAGATCCTAGCAGAAACACTTTACTAGATAATCAAGAGCTTACAATTTGAATAATAGACATGGCTCCCCTTTGCTGCCTACTTAGAATGACTGCTCTTGACAATAAGGAAAAGAAAATAACAAAAAAAAAAAAAACAACAACAAAAATCATGACCAGACTTTCTTTTCCATTGACCATAAGTATTTCCCCAAAAATAGCAAAGGCAAAGTTCTAACTTCTGTGAAATTTCTTAATAAATGCAGATAAGGATGCTGTGGACTTCATTTTACTTCTGCATCCAGCTGTGTTTCTTTCCCCTACTCCTTCTCCACCTCTGAAACTCACTCCACCCCTGAAGCCCTCCGATAGCAGCTTTCACTCCTTGTGTTTTCCTCCTGGGTCAAGTCTGCATATTTGTTTGCCATATGGGTCTCCTTTCTCAGAGACATTTGCTTAAAAAGCTTTGCCTTTATCAGAGAGTTTATTAACATTCACAAACCAATGGGAGTGACAACTTTCTTTTAAGAAATCTTCTGATAGGCAGGATTCCCCCTACTCCCCATCCTCAGTACATCCTTGACTTTGGTAAAACCCGGAACCAAAGCATTTCCCTTCTTTGCTTGTAAATCAAAGGATATTTGAGATAACTCACTCTTAGAGATGCAGTAACTGAGCTGAAAAGGGCCAAAGCGAAACCTCGTCTGAAGTTTCACAGCTAGTTTGTGAAGAAGGACACTTAGAAGTAAGGAATCTTGACTTCTTCTGGTGTTTTTTAAGTTCTGTTAAATAATCCTAATGGCACTTGGGCATGGGTGTCAACACCAGTAAGCACCCAAAACCATGAGACATACACTTCTGTGTTTATGCTCATGTGTGTGCACGTATGATGAAATGTGTTATAAGCCCTGTCATTTTCTTTTGTTTCCCATTTGTTTTTTGTCTTACAACATGAGTGACCATTTTAGGTACTCACATATTTTCACTAGGGCATAATATTTGGCATCTTAGTAGTTAGTAAGCTTTTCCCCCTTATACAAAAGCTACATTTGACCTAGATTATAATTGCATCACAAAGCCAAACTTACCCACAAATGTACAAGATAATCAAAATCAGAAGACCTAAATATCACTGAAAGGAACTGAAGAATACCTAAGCACATTGAAAACTATATAGTTGCATGAATGGGGTGGATTATTATAAGTCAAACCTATTCACATTGATCTAGAGAGCCAATAAGATATAAAACCAAGACTTAGCTGTTTCGAGGACATTGACAAGCTGATTCTAAAATTAATATAGCAATGCCAAGTCCTGAGCACAGAAGACACATTGCTAAAGACAAAAACTAAGAAGCTACTATGAGCCCTTATAAAAAGTGGATCAGGAAGTGAAGAATTGCTCAGTAGTAAAGTATTTCACTGAAATTCATCGGCTCTGGCTCTCACTCTCAGCACTGAAAAAAGCATATATTGCAAACAGAAATGATTATGGTCTGGGAACATGGGAAGGACTGAAATCCAGAGACAGACCACTGCATATATGTATACTGGATTTGACTTATGACATTATGATATCATGGCAAAAGAACTATGTTTTCAGTAATGGAACTGGTTCAGTTTGATTTCTATAAAGGAAAATTTGTCTTGACTTTAGCACACTCTCTATATAAATATTGACTCCAAATGTGAGAGGAAAATAATAACTACTCTAGAAGAGGATTTGGCATGCTTTTTCTGAAGAGCAAGGTATTAGACAACTTGGGTTTGGGGGGCCGTGGATTGATTCACTATTGTTATAAACATTATATAAATGAATAAGCAGGGTTGTGTCTAATAAAAGCAAACTTTTACTCAAAACCACAGGAAGTAAAATGGATTTGGACCACAGACTACAGGTAGTCAATCCCCATCACAGAGGATGACATAGGACATCCCTATGAGCTTTGATTAGGTTTTTGTTGTTGTTGTTCTTTATGACAAGAGGAGTGCTAGTCACAAAAGTAATCTACAGTGAATTCCTGTAAATCAGACTAAAAATGGAAATCTATTGAGTGTACAAAGTGTAGCACATGGGACTTACATACAGCTCACCTCTCTCTCTCTCTCTCTCGGGAGTGTGTGTGTGTGTGTGTGTGTGTGTGTGTGTGTGTGTGTGTGTTGCATGTGTTTGTATTATGCTTTTACATGTGGAAATGTGCATGAGGAAGCCTGAGGTTGAAGTATTTATTGAGGCAGAGTCTCTCAGTCAACTGTAGCTATCAATATGGCTAGTCTTGTTAGTTTGCTCTGGGCACTTCTTTGTCTTTTGAGTCTGGAATTACAGGTGGGCTTCCATGGATACCCTGCATTTATATGAGTTTCTGGGGACTTCAACTATGGTCATCACACTTGGATAGCAGGGGCTTGCCTGTCTAGTCATCTCCCCAGTCCTCACACTCTGGGTCATTGGATCTACAATCTGAAGTCTCCTATACCACATAAATTTGTGGTCAAATTAATGTGTTATTCTTTTCTTTTGTTAATTGTTTTTCATTCAAGGAATGTTGTTCATGGTCCTTTATAATGGACAGAAAAGAGATCACCTGCTTTTCTACCTCTACAAAAACAATGAAAATAAGAGAATTCCTATTAAATGCAAATACATTTAGAAATTTCCAAATGTGGTGTAATCTAAAGCTATTAGACAAAAATCATGCTTAAGGTATAATCTAGTGTATGTGGCCCAAATGCAAGTAAAATTAACATCACGTTTTTGGGTGATCACACTGGTTATCTTTGTTGAGGAGATAATGGGTGATAAATTGGAGTGGGTTTCCTGGATTGATGAGACCCAAGTGGTACTTACACAGAGGCTTTCATTTAAGAAAGCTCCTGGGAGACAGAGCACAACAGACACAGAAGCTATAGAGACATTCAGAAAAGATTGAGAATAAGAAAGGGAGAAAGAAAGGAAGGAAGAAAGAAAGAAAGAAAGAAAGAAAGAAAGAAAGAAAGAAAGAAAGAAAGGAAGGAAGGAAGAAAGAAAGAAAGAAAGAAAGAAAGAAAGAAAGAAACAGTAAGGAAGGAAGGCAGGCCAAAAAACAAACAAACAAAAAACCAAAATGATGGGAGATGTTATTCTGTATATATGTTTCTCATACTGGTTAATAAAGCACTGTGGCCAATAGAAAACTACATAGGCGGGGCTAGGAGACGAGGAGGAGGAAAGAGGAAGTAGAAGGAGGAGTCAAGATGTAGAGCATGGAGGAAGCAGGACGCCAGCCGCAGCTCCCGGATAAGATGAGCCACGTGGAAATACTTAGATAAATAGAAATGGGTTAATAATTAAGACAGAGCTAGCCCATAAACAATAATGGTAATTGGCCAACAGGATTGTATCAAATACAGAGTCTCTGAGCGTTATTTGGGGCTCACATGGCGTCGGGACTGTGGCCGCAGGACTGGGAGGCCGGCAGGGAGGAAAAACCTGCCGTAATACCAAAAACTCAGCTTTTTATTCACAGTCTCTTTAGTCTGGCCCCAAGATCCAACTGGCTGAGTATATGTGACCCAAAAGGCCACCTCAAAGGAGAAACAGTTCTAGACAGACCCAAAGAAGGTTCTCTCAGGATTATCGGGTCAAGCAGTCAGAAGCCCTGTAAAGTGCCTCCATTCTGTGACTGTCCCCGTTTTTCCTGCCCCCATCTTCAGTGAACTCTTGTAGGATGTAGTTTTACTCACAGCACAGTGGCTAAGACTTCTGTTTCTCTATAGACTGATGGGTTAGTAACTCTGCTCCATGCTCTGTTGTATTTTCCAGTCTTGGTAGAAGAGAATATCATTCTAAAGCCTTTGGAACTTGCATTTTCAAGAGATAAACAGAATCTCAGCCACTCCAAACTGAACAGAAGAATTCCAGCCCCTACATAGTTTTATCATCCTCGAAGTCTTTACATATCTCTGCCTCCTAGCAGCCCCTCCTTTGTCTTTCCTTCTGCTTCTCAGTGGGGAGCTACAGAGAAGCAAGTTGCTTTGGTAAACTCCATCATCTCCCCCAAGCTGAGCCCTGTGTGACCTAATGGGAAAACTGGCCAAGTGAGCTGCATCCCCATTTACCTCCCCACCTTAAAGTCCAGATGGAAACGCTGGTATCTAAGGAATGAAGAACAAGGTCTGGGCTGGTGATAGGCCAGCTCTCACACAGCCCTGCCTTCTCTATCAGCATTCACGGGGCTTGATGGGAATCTAGAACCCTGTCCAGGGCTGACCTCTGCCAGCGGAGTTTTCTCCAGCCTGGTTTTGCATTGCTCATTTGCCCCTGAAACAGTAGGTGTGATGTTCCTTACTCGTGAACATGTCTGCCAGCGGTAACCTCTGACCTCCCAGAAATTGCTTGGCCTTTCTAAAATACACTGTAATTTCAACTTGCTAATTTTATAACCATCAAAAGATAATTAAAATACCACTGCCTTAATTAAAATACCATTATTGGCAAGAACGGAATCTCATTGTTTCCCACTCCTCCACTGCTACACTCTTCAAAGGTGGTGCTGGGGTGGGGATTGAAGACATCCTTTATTCCAGTCTCAAATCTTAGTGAATATGGTGCTCCTCACCAGGCCTCCTAGACCTGTGGGTCAAGAGCATGGGCAAGAACGAAGAGTACTTCCCTATATCTAAGTCACAGACCTGTCGCTGCTTCCATAAGGCCAAGGCTGTTGCTGCTCGTAGCCTCTTCTTCCTTCTGTCTTATCTCCTCTTTTCCTCACTCAGCTCCTCCTCCATGACAAAGCTTTGGAAGCACGTTCCTTAGGAACTCAGATAGCCAGGTCCCTGCAACATCTTTCCCACTGAGTTCTGAACATGTGGACAGGATTCACAGGAACTGTTAGACTCAGGCAAATCAGGCAAAAGGAATCCCAGATATTTTGGGATGTGACTGGAGGGTGTAAATTAGGTGACAGTTGCTACCAAGGGAGCATCCAGCACTATAGGACAGAGGCTTAGGAAGCCACAGACTATATTCCATAGCAGAGGGTCAGTGCTTCTGAGGGCCTGCAGTCCAGCTGCTGGCTTCCCAGACCTGGCATACTGCTCATTGGCCAGCAGCCTAGGGAGGAAGAGAGAAGCCCACTGTAGAAGGTGTCCTAGAATCAGGCTTGTCTCATCCTCCATCATAGGGGGCAAGTAGGAAGGAGAGGAGGGAGAGGAGGAATGAAATGACTGCTTTGCTCAGTTGTCCACCTTGCTAGCTCTGTTGGCCTCTATGGAGCCCCCAGGTCTATGTCAGATCCTCTTCTTTGGACTAAAAATAATCACCCACATATGACAAGCATCAGTGTATTTTTAGCACAACTCAGCCCCCCAACCTTCCTGTTAGTGTTCAGCTTCTACTCCCTGAGTCGGCTGCAAGAGCAACTGAAACTATCTGGAACTTTCCACCACAAGCAGACCACAGTGACCCCAGGTGACTTCTGACTGTGGGTGCCAAAGGGTCTTTGTAGCAGGAGATTAGAATCTCTAACTGCCTTCTGTTTCTACATGGCAGGAGACCAGGCGTTCAGAGGGAGTGAAGGCTTAGAAATTCAGGGTGAAGGTTTCTGGCGTTTTGACGGTCACTCGTGTGGTTTCCTGAAGAGGGGTCTAGGAACCAGAATGGAGGCCTGTTGAAATGTTCACAGCGGAAACCAAGGAAGTCTGTGATCCGGCCACATGGGCAGGCAGCTTCCAAGTGGCAAAGACATTTCACCCTGTGATGCCAGGCAGAGGCGGAAGAGAGACTGTCCAAGTGTCACCCACCGAAGAGAATGTCAGGGTTGGCAGGATAATTCATTAGAAAACAAAATGTCTCTTCTTTCAAATGCACACCACATTAGGTGAACCCTGGGAAGCGACTCAATTTACCTAGACAGCAATTCATTCCTGCCCAAATTATGTCTTCAAAACTTGTCACCAGGCAATAAATGTCACTTGCCCTCTTGTGCTTACCATCGTTCTGCAAAAATAAGAGATGGGGGAAAAAACAGAGTTGGACCAAGAATATGTTTTTTGTTTAGTTTTTTTGCTTTTTTGTTGGTTTGTTTGTTCGTTTGATTTTTAGAGAGTGGTCCATACCACCAGGAGTCAAGAATTCAGGGGAGGAAATGTGGGGGTGGGGGGGAAGAGTCCAGAACATTTTTCTGAGACCCAAGCGAGAGCTGGCGGACTCTTGGGTGCTGTGACTACTCCATTCATCCAAATCAGTCTGAAGAAACAAGCAAGAATCAGGCTCCCAAGGGTAAAGTTTTTGACTTTGGTCTCAACCTTAGGCTTAATGTAGTTTCTCTGCTCCTGAGTAAAAAGAGGAATTCCTCTTAGCTTGCCAATGCCACACCCCTCCTTCTCTCCCCAGGGTAAGCATAGAGAATGGGAAAGGTGGGGTACTGAGATGTGAGTGATGCTTGTTCCCAGCTGAACCAGAAAGAGCTTGATAGGGACTGCAAGGAAGGTGGTTCTGGTTTCTAGATGGTTCTTTGTTTATAAACCAACCTTCAAAGGAAATGCCAGTATTAGAAATGTTACATGACACTATTGTGCACGTGCAGTGAGTGAGTGTGTGTGTGTGTGTGTGTGTGTGTGTGTGTGTGTGTGTGTGTGTGTGTGTGTGTTTGGGGGTGAGAGAGAAGGTGGGAAATGGCTGCCAGTCAAGACCGGCACTGAAACTCAACTACATCTTAACTGTTGAGCTGAGATTGCCATGACCAGCACACAGGAGGTGGCTGTTGATCCTTCCTACCCACGTAACTCAGGTCCTATTTCCATCAGAGTTAGCACATCTGGGTTCCAGTTGTTACCAACACTTTTGGTCCCTGGCAGCTAGATGCACCCACTCAAGCTCAGTGGGCCAATTAAAAAGTAGTGGGACAGAGAGGGGGATTTATTCAGCATGGCCACATATGGACTGTGACAGCCCTCAACCACCACCATCACCACCCCCCCACACACCCCTGCAGTCCATATTTGGAGGTTCTGACTTGAGGTTTAGGCTTAACCAGAAGGCAAGAGGTATGTATAACTAAGCAGTCTGCTGTGGTCCCACCCACCATTGTCTCAGCCCCAGTACATCCTGCAAATGGTCTGCTAGGTTTTCAGAACAGTGTGAAATCTAGTTCATACTCTGGATAACACCAGGACACAGGCTTTTCCCTTCCTCCAGCACCAGGTTCCTGGAGAAGCTCCAACCCCTTGGGGTTTGGTAATCTTAGTACCCTGAATGCCTTGTTTTGTTGGGTATCTCTTTTCTTGTGTTTTTTGAGACCAGGCATGAAACTTACTATATAGACCAGGCTGGCCTCAAACTCACAGAGATCTACCTGCCTCTGCCTCCCAGGTGCTGGGAGCTTCCCACCATGCCAGGGCTTCCAGTGTCTTTCTTTAGACTCTTGGCTTCTGCCGGGATAGTTGCACGGTTGCTCTCTGGTCACTAACATGGTTGCTTATCTGGGCTCCATCTCTCTGCTTCTGGTCTGAATCAGATATGAGGTCCTTTCCACACAAGGCCAAGGCAAGCTCAAAGCTTAAGGTCTCCCACCCTTCCCAGGTGGGTGGGAGACCAGGGACTGTTAAGCAGCTCAGCACTTGCCATCCCTACCTCCCCTCCCCCTCCAGAGGCTTTGCTTGGGCCCTGCCTCCAAGGCCAGTCTGTGTGTGCAGCAGCACCTGTTTGCCAAACACATAGAAAATTTGCATATCATGGCATTTTCACAGTGCTTACTATAAGCAGAGTGAACTCCTCTCCCACGGTGGTTAGGACTGGCTTTCCACAGGTGCGTGTGAGAAGACAGATTATACAATTCTTAATGGGGGATAAAGAGCTTGAAGGGTAAGGCCTACATGTAGTAATATTTTGACCCTGAAAGGAAAGAAAAAAGACATATATGCTAGTTTGGGCACAGAAAACAAACTGCTGTGTTGTTTCCATTGGAAGAAAACTTGGTTGCTGGCTTCCCAAATAAACGATCAGAATTGTTGATGACGAAAGTTGACATCCTTTTCCTAACGTGAAAATATTGTATATAATTAGGTTAAAAAAGAAATCTGGGAAGGAAGAGTGGCTGGAGTCAGAGTGGAGTCCACCAAGGCACATTTTGATTTTTATTAGCTGGCTATCGGAGGCATTGTCCTCATGCTGCACGGTTGGCAGGACGCTGCTGTAGAAAGTCATCTGTGGCTGCTGTCTGGACTAATTGAGTGACAATAATAAACAATGGGTGATGGCACTCACTGGTCCCTGCAGGGAGCATGCCGAGGCCTTCAAAACCACAGCCAGCAGAGTCATGTCCGAGGAGAGCCAAGTTGTTAAAAATCAAGCCTTGAGGTTTTGAAATAGAAATCAGCACTTACTCCTAAGGTGCAGTCTGGAGCTGCCCATTGTCAATGGGAGGCTCCCGGCTCAGGGTTCTGTCCTAAGTGTCATTTAAAGGAAGGACAGTCCAAGCAGTGAGGTGAAGACTGCAAGCTAGCCAGACAAGGGGAGGGAACAGTACACACCGGATGTGCTCTGCACCATGCGGATGCTGAACAGGCAGACGAGCAAATAATGCTAAATCCCAGCTGTCCACTCCTTCTTTCCTCCTGTGCAGATAAAACAGAACCAAGTGAGATGGACAAACCCCAAGAAAAATGGACAAGCAGCGGGCTTGCAGGGAGGTACAAGAGGTCACTGCCATCGTCTAGCAGTGAGGGTTTGCCTTGGGGATGAAGGCAGACACCAGCTTCTCCTTTGCCCTCCTTCCTTCAGACTAAATTAAGCGGGGAAGTGAGCGGCTCCATTTTGCCCCTTGGTTGTATCCAGGATCTGGAGCTGAGATCAGAAACTCCTCACAGGCTGTGATGAAATAGGAACTTGTCGGGCAGCTTTAGGGAGAGAGACCCAAAAGCAAACAGTTTTTCTCTTGGCTAAAAGCTATAAATGCCCCCTGTCCTGTCAGCCGTTTTGTTCTTTTACAGCCAGGGATGCCATAGGAGGTTGATTTTCTCATTCTCTCTCCCTAAATGAGCATCCTGCCTGGAACCTGTTCTTGAGGACATGACCACACTGAGAAAAGGCACTGGATACTTCATGACTGGCCAGCTCATCCCTCACCTCACATCTCACCCCAGTTCCCGACATGAAAACCGGTACACTCTCAGGCACCCACTCTCTGGGAACTCTGCCTGCTCTTCCAAGCTGCCGCCACTGTGAATCTGTAATGCAGATCTTTTCTAACTCATGCCCCTGAAGTCTGTGTATTTCACTCTTCAGGATACTGAGGCAAGGACCAGAAGGCCACTGACTTGGAGAAGTTTGTGCTGGATGGATCCATTGCATCCTCCTGACTTGGGCATTGTGTTGGCCCTGAGGAGTTGTTTTGAATGTTGAATGCAATCCACTGATATCTTAATTTCAACCTTTCTGTCAAAGATTCTAGCAAGACAAGTGCTTAGGAGACATAGTATAAAGGTGGCTCTTTAAATCCCGGAGAGGGAACACTGACTATTGGTGTGGTGAGGCTTGCTATGAGGCCTTAAGTAGTTTCCTCTACCAGCCCAAGATCAGTCAGTATCTTTGAAGTCTTGCAGGGAAAGAATTGATATCTTCCCACATTCCCGTCTTAGAATCTCCAGATGGTGCCCTATAAAAACCACAAGTTAATAAGAGCAAAACAAACAGAAGTTTATTAACATGTGCATTGTGCTAACACATGGAAATACCCAGAGATAAGTACCTCCTCCCCCCCCCCCCGGGCATGCCAGCAACAAGAACATAGAGCATGTTCTAACAGAATACCCAGAGCTGGTCACCGTAGAAAGAAAAGTGGCTCTTGAGATTCAAAAATCAAAAAATCATGTTATGTTGTCAGCCTCTCCTTGGCTCTGGTCAGGGCCTCCTATGGCAAATGGCATCATAATGGCAGAAATATGTGTAATGGTGGCCATATACTGAGATAAGAAGTGAGAGCAACTTGGGGATGGGGTGGTCATGCTTACCCTGTACAGAATAACCACAGTCCCTAAGAACTACATTAATCCCTTCTGAAGGTATCGTCCTCTATGACCTAATTTCCTTACACTAAGCTCCACCTCTTAAAGGACTAACCACCTCTTAATATTGTAACAAGTAAGCATCCAGCATGAACCCTTGGGAGACAAACCAAACCCATTGCATAGCTCATGCTGTACACCAAGAAAAACTTCATGGCTCTACCTTTGCTGAAAACACAAAGTCTCACCCATCTCTCTGACCCAAAGCACGGTATAGCCGGTCACTTGCCTGAATGCTAAGGTCAGTCACTCGCATGGATGCTACCCTTCTTGCCCACTGCTCAGGACAAAGAGCCAAAAACCTTTGCCTTAGCTTCCAGTTGTCCCGTCCTTATTTTCCTTCATCTTGGACACATTTCAATTAACTCTCAGAAAGTATGCATGTCAATTGATTTGTGTATTGACTTGGTGACACTGCTGTGTCCAGTTGTTTAAGGCCAATATAGATGCTGTTCTGCAGATATTGTTTTGTGTGTGATTAATACAAGTAGGCTTTGGGTGAAGCAGTTTACCCGTCAGAAGGTGGGTGGACTTGGGACACTGAATGAAACAATTGATGATTAGCAAGCCAAACACCAGACAAGAGGAGATGCGAGGAAAGTGGGGTCTGTTTTAGCAGACGTAGTCCATCATGGCAGGAAAGGCACAGTAGCTACAATCAAAGTAGCTCGTCATGCCCTGTCTGCAGCAACAAGCAGAGGAGGGTGAATGTCCCTACTCAGCAGGTTTTCTCCACTTAACCTAGTCCGGGACCCTAGCTCATGGGTAGGTGCAGCCCACATTCAGAGTGGGGTCCCCGTCCCCTTAGTTCTCTCGGGTATGATATTATAAACACAGCCAAGGGAGTGCCTCACTAATTCTCCAGATTTTACTTAATTCAACCAAGTCAATGATTAAAACCAACAATCAGAGAGTCTGAAAATTCAACGGAATTTAACCTGTTACATTTTGAACTTGTTTGGGCCCCTCTGCTCCCTCTAATTTCTCCCTTTTGGGATGGTAATATCACCCTTCTGTGTTTTCCACCACTATATTCTTAGAAGTGGTACATATTCTAATCTTGACCACCTACCTAAGTGTGACCATCAGGACTTCATGGTAGGAGGAAAGAACCTACTCCAACAGGTTGCCTTCTGCCCTCCACATGTATGACACAGCATGTACATACACACAAAAATTGTCGCACAAAATAAAAACAAGTGAGTGCTTAGAAACAGAAATAGGAGTTTCTACAGATCTAATAACTAGTCAAGCTGACTTCAACCTGGAACAGGGTGGGCTCATTACCCTGTATGACTTGAGCATCCTTATAATAAAAATATGTCTTGACATAGACACATGGGAAAGTATTGTGTGAGGGTTGAAACTGGACAACAGAGAGCAAAGGATCTACCAGAAGGCAGGAGAGAGGCCTGGAACAGATTTCTTCCTAGGGCCTTCAATGGGAGTGGGGCCCTGCCAACTCCTTGTGCTTGAACTTCTAGCCTATAGAACTGTGTGATAATAAACATCTGCTTTCCTAAGCCACTCAATGGAAGGTACTTTGTTATGGAAGCCCTGGAAAGTGATTACTGTTCCTTCCTTGTCACCTCTGCATTGCATTCTACTCTGAACCAACATGTGGAAATCTGTCACCCTTATACCACACAACAGTGGCAGGAGGTCCTACCTCCCAGCCTGTGTCTTTGACCTTCATGAGTTCTGGACCTTTGCACAGTTCATACATCTGTGTGGGGGCCATGCTTTGACTGCTCAGGCATTGAGTAAAGGAAATCTTACAAATGAAGTCAAATGTTAGGTGGCTGAAGAAAATGGACATCTGAAATGTGTCCCTTGCATGTCCACAGCACTGCAGGCAGGCACAGAAACAGACCACAGTGGGAAAACCACAGTCTGAACTGTGTGTTTGGAACTGTGTATGGTAGGGTGAGTGATAAAGGGTACAGTGGTAGCTGTAGCCAGATCCTAGTGTTAGGGTGTCTACAGAGAATATCAGCACTCTCTCTCTATGTCTCTTTCTCTGTCTCTCTCTGTCTGTCTCTCTCTCTCTTGTGTGTGTGTGTGTGTGTGTGTGTGTGTGTGTGTGTGTGTGTGTGTGTGTAAAGACTGCTTATCTCCCACTTAGCTTTGAATGGATAGATGTGAACTTAAAATTGATACTGGGGTAAAGGAGAAAACACAGGTTCATTTCCTCACATTTCCTCACTTATGTGCAGTTATCCAAGAGTAACTCACAGAGACAAAGGTTTGTAGCTCAATCCAACAAAAGGAGGTGAGACGAGGTAACGCATTAACAGGAAGGGATGGAAGAGTCTTGGGTTTTCCTTGATGCCAGTAGGAATCCGCAGTCTGTCTCCTTACTGAATTTGTAGGAAAGTCTTCAGAGAGGAGTTTTGAGCCAGTAGAGTTCTGAAAGGTTCTATTTAGTTATATTAGGTAAGCTGTGGTAAGATTTTAATTGTATTTACTTTAAAATAATATTTAGGCCAAAATAACTATCCCTTCAATACCTATATGCATAGGTAAATGTATGTATACATGCACATTACAAAAACACACACCTAGAGTAGCTGGACAGCCATTTTTCCAATAGTGTTGAGCACTGTGATTCTGGAGTGCACATTATGCTGTCATCACCTTCTAGGTTGGGAGTGAAGCAGCCTCAGATGGGGTCGATACGTACACCATTTACTGTAGTCATTCAAACCACCCTCTCTCCGTTTCTTCCTCCACTCACCTCTGCCTGAGACTCTGAGAGGGGGAAGAGCTGGGTGTATCTGTCTACAGGGTAGTTTCCTCGGAATCTTTGTCCACTTTCCAGCTATCCCAAGGGGTCTCAGAAGCAGCAGCAAAAGAGAGCAGACGGTGATGGCTCACACTCCTGTGTGAGCCTGCTTGGACAGGAGCCAGACACATCTGCATTCTAACAACACCACTTGCATCCCAACATTGGGGAAACTTGGGGTATAAACCCCCTTGCCATATCCCCAGTGCAATTAGAAGACTTTTTACACAGTAAGGGGCCCAGTGATTCTTCACAGTGCTCACATGGGTTGTTCCAGCCTGAGGATATTTCTCCCTCCCTCCCCTTTGGGGAGAGCACAGATGGACCGCTCCCCAGAGCTCTGCATCCCACCCCAGGCTCAGCTGCAATGTTTAAAACGTTTCCCAGATCCCACACCAGCACCCCCCCATCCCCGTCCACCGGGGTTGCCTGCGCTAGCAGGGGTTTTACCCACACAGAAAACATTGCTGAGAACTGCTGCTGAGCACGGCTTTTGTCAAGAAAAGGTGACTTTTCTGAAGAATGGTTGGATTTCAGAAAGGGGAAAACATCCCTGATCAAATGTGTGGCCAAGTCCCCGTGGATGTTTTAGTTCATGTGGTTCACTGCTTCTGCTGCTGTCTATCCCACACTGGGATAGGTGCTTTGAGTAGACGTCTTTGCTGACACAGATCCCTTCGCTTCGTAAATAGCAAGCGCGATTACTAAACAATGAAGCCATTACATAAGGAGCAAAGGCTGGCTGGAGCCAACAGATCTGTACTCTAGGTTTACAGAGCTATAATTATCCAAAGTTTTAAAACACAATGATGTCTGCTGAAAAGGAACATCTGGGAGGGAATCAAGCCATCCCCATTAAAGGCACCGTGTGCATCCCACAGATTGGATGACTCCGAGTTAATGGGGTGGCGATTTTTTTCAGACGTCACTCAAGTTAACAAATGTGCCGAAAGGTTTAAGCAGAACAAATGCGCAGAGGGGAAAATTCCAGATCAAGGAAAGGTTTATAAGATCAGCTAGAGCTTGGCGGCAGAAAGCATTCCAGGCAGCTATGATGAACAGTCACGAAGAGAAAGCAACGCTTTAGGAGGAGTTTTCCCATATGAAAAGGGAAGCCTTTTCCAGTTGTCATTCCATTTCAAAATAAGCTCTTAACCTCCAGAGGACCCTGTGTGAAAGAGAGGGCAGGATGGGGTGGCGTCCTATGGAACTGAGGATTAGAAGGTAGTGCTGGTCCTGGGTAAACCAGTAGTTCTGGGAGATCGGAGTCCTGATACTTGGATCTGGTCCCGATGGCAACATTGCACCCTGATTTGAGGATTAAGTTAACACCATGCTCTCTTCCATGAGGATCTTTCCTAAGTCAAGGTATAGTCCACATGAATGTTTTTGAGTCTACAGTTTATGTAGCCAGTTTCTTTTGCTGAGGGCTTTTTTTTTTTTTTCTAAGTACATAGCTAACCAAAAAGAACAAGCCAGACTGAAGGACCTCAAGATCGCTCTCTTCTGCCTAGGAAAATGACCGCTTTTTGTTTGTTTTGTTTTTGTTTTTGAGACACGGTCTCACTATGTAGCCTAGGCTGTTCTGGAATCCTCACTCGTAGCCTAGGCTCTTCTCCAGCTCTTGATGCTCCTGCCTTGCCCTCTCAGGTGCTGTGATCACAGACATGAGACTTACAGGAGATGATTGTTTCAGAGGAGCAAGTTTTGTGGGGTAGGAGGTGAGGGGCACTGGAGACAAACCAATGCATGCCTCACCTATGAGGCTGGCATGCATCTGAAGCAGAAGGCTGACATCATTCTGCTCGTCCTGAGTTACACAGCAGGGCGGGCAGTTAGGAACATTTTCCTGCTTTCCTCTAGCCACCATGTCTAGTTGTTGCCACACCCCATTCTTCTGTGAAAGCCCTTCCTCACTTCAGCACCCTGCTATTGCTCTTTGTGGCTGTCTTCCTCAAAACATGAGGATGGAGCTCATGCTAGCTTTCACTTTATCAATTTGTCAACTTCCTCATTGGTGTTTAATCTTGATTGCTCTAACAGCTGTATTGGAGTATCATGAAAATAAAAACAATAGCGACCAATAGAGCCATCCTAACACCATTGGAACAAGGCTGTTTGTCTCTAACCTTCCACCTGCATCCTCTACTCTGCTGTGTTAGATGTTTGCCCATTTCTAATACTTCCATCCATGTGCAAATCACCTCTGCTTTCCGCAGAAGCTTTTGCTAGAAATTCTGGACTCTAATGCACAGTGTTGTGGACTGAGTTTTGTTGCTTTGTTCCTTATTTTATTTGTGTGTGTGTGTGTGTGTGTGTGTGTGTGTGTGTGTGTGGTGTGTGTGAGACTGTGTGTGTGTGTGTGAGTGTGTGAGTGTGTTGTGTGACAGTGTGTGAGTGTGTGTGTGAGTGTGTGTGTGTGTGTGTGTGTGTGTGTGTGGTAGTGTGAATAGGCACACATATGCCACAATGCACACGTGGAAGTTGGAGGATAATTTTGTAAGTCTTTTCTCTCCTTCCATTTTGTTGAGCAAGGTTTCTCATTTCTTTTTCCACGCCACACACTCCAGGCCAGCTGGCGTGCCAGCTTCTGGGAGATTCTCCTGCCTCCACCTCCCATCTTGCTGTAGAATGCTGAGTTTACAGATGGGCACCTCTACTTCCAACTTTTATGTAAGCTCCAGGAAGCAAACTGTGGCACTCCAGCTTTCACAGCTAGTATACCCTGCTGTGCTATCTTCCCAGCATTCTAAGTTCTTCATCTGGAGTCTTACATCCCTATAAGGCTGTTTTGGGGAGAAGGTTGGTAAAGAGATAATTAAGGGGGGGGGTAAGGGTCTTAAGGGTGAGGCGTGAGACCTGTAGAAATCCTTAGACAGAGAGTCACCATACATCTCTGCATGAAGACACAGAGAATGCAGCCATCTGCAAACCAAGGAGAGAGGCCTCAACAAAAACAAAATCTGCCGCTGTCTCCAGTTTTCCAAATAATGAGGAAATGAACTTCCGAGCTGGAAATAACAGTGCATTCTTGTTATCTCGGGATTCAAGAAGCTACAGCAGGAGGATCATGAGGTTATGAGTATCAGGCAGCTCTGGGCTACAATGTAAGACCACGTCTCAAAAAAATCTATTACTAATTAGTTAATTCCTGTTGTTGCAGCTACCCAGTCTGCAGTATTTTAGTATGACAACCTAGTAACTGGCTTCTAAGATGTTTGGGTTAAATTGCAAGGAAGAACAAGGTAACTCTTGCCATCTGGGGGCTAGCCCAGCCAGCCTGTGCTGATCTCCCACAGAATGTGAATACTGAGGGTCAAGCTGATACAGAGCCATGCCAACTGTGATGCACCTGGGAAAAAGCAAGAGCACTGACAGCCACGTCAGAATCCAGACAAACACAGGATGCTGTATGGCCACAGACATGAATGAACAAGCACCTTGCTCTCCATTCAAGAGTTTGAATGATGGCTCCTTCCTGGCTGGTTTTACCTTTAGCTCTAGGCCTTACTTTTCCTGGACATTTAGGCATGGACTCCCTCTCACTTCCTAAAAGCATCTAACCCAGTGAGATTTAACTCTTTAAATACTTCCTGGGGACACCTAACACCACCCCAAACACCTATCGAATGTCCTTTCAGAGACAATGTTATTGAGTACCACAGTTCCTTCTCGTTTTTAGCCCATGCTGCTGTGCTATGTACCCCAGGGGCGGGCAAGGCTGAAGGCCTTTGACAAACCTGCGGCATGTTGACAGCTTTTGATGGCTATTTAGTTGCTTTGACAATTTTGGCACAACCTGGACAGACATTTAAACATCAGGGTCCTTTTCAGTGAATTTGATACCGCACAATATATCTTGTTTAATTGTGTGCAGAGTGGATTGGGAGGACACAGAAGGAAAGGGATACATAAAGACAGATGTTAATAGTGGGAACAGTGCTGCTGTACAGAGAACACTGGCTGCAAGTGGAGAGGGGACAATATATGGTTCCTCCTTGCGGCCTTTGAAGGGCTTATGGCTTTGTCTATAAATTTGGGGTTATGCTTCTCTCTAGAACTTGAAGGGGGGAGATTTCTTATATTTTTAAAATGTTTATTAAGGGATACTGATCAAAAAAAAATTAAGACAGTTAAAATGGCTTCTAAACAGGGTGACAGTTGTATTTGAAAGAAATTCAAAACACACAGTGGAAAACCTCCCCCCCCCATTGCCTTGGAGAGGTTGTTGATGTAAGTGCAAACATTAAGGAACCTGTGCTAAGAAGTGGGGAGACTGTAGGTAAGTCTTCTATCACCTTAGAGAAGACAACACTGTTATGACCAGGATGTTGATAGAAATATGGATGCTGAAGGCATTTCTGGTGAGAACTAGAAAATTATGAGTGTGTTTCTTGACCCTGGGTCAGCAAAGGTGGCTCAGTGGGTAAAAGTGCTGTATAAGCATGGTGACCTGGATTTGAACACCTGAACCCATGATGGAAGGAGGGAATGGACTCTAAAGAGTTTCCACTCATTTCCCACTACCTCCATGAACATCCGACCCCACACTTACACAGGCACACACACTAATAACAATGATAAATAAGATAAAAACTGAAAACCCATTCCTGTTATAAGCATTGGGAACTTGGCTGAATTTGTTCTTCGGTTGGGTGGAAACAGAACTTATGACAATGAACTTGGATATTGAGTCTATGAGATTTCCAAACAAGGCGTGGGAAGTGTTACCTGATTTCCCTTTGCAGTTTATAGTAAGATGTCAGAGGAAAGGTACATAGAGCAAGAAAGTGTTAAGCAAAAATGAACTAGCTAGTACTTAATGACTAGAAAATGTTCACCAAAGTGCAAAAATATGAAAAATCATATGTAGCCCAGGCCTACCTCTATTTTAATATGTAGTAGAGGTTGACCTTAAACTTCTGATTTTTCTCTCTCTACCTTCCAAGTTCTAGCATTATAGGCATGAACTACCACTCCTGAGTTATGAGGTACTAGGGATCTAACTCAGGGCTTTGTACATGCCAGGCAAGCCCTTTACCAACTGACAGACATCCTCATGAGAAAAATGGATACTATACTAGAGAGTCCACAGGGCTTGGGGTAGATAACATTTATAGAGATTAAGTAAATGAGTGTATCTTAAGGATCCAACCAGAAGTACAAGTGAGTTTATCCTATGTATGCATACATATATGATTATTTCTCTTGTCTACTGACTTGCACAGCCCCCCCCCTTGAAATGTGTGGAAGATCAATAAGCAGATAAACTGGCAGCCTAGGACAAGCTAATCTAAATAATTAAGTGATGGGCTATGGAACTCACTGAATTGATAATATTTACATGTGGTTTTGGTCTTAAATTGATGTATGATTGCCACTCAGACATTGGGGTTGAGCTAAAAGTCTTGAGATGGCGTGAGCATATTGTACACGAGGGAAAGGTGTGACTTTGGAGGCTAGAGAATGGACTAGAATTGACACGCATTTCCTGTCTCCTCCAATCATGTTCAAGTCTCCATACCAGGTATGGACCAGTTTGTAAACGAATCTTTACAAATATAACCAAAGTATGACAAAGTCATACTGAATTGTGATGAGCCCTCAAGCCAATGACCATATGATATGAAATAAGGGCTTGTGAGCTGATTAAGAAAAGACACAGACACAAAGAAGGCAGTGTGAAGATGGATGTGAAACTGACTGGGTACAGCCAAGTGTATCAAGGGACTCCGGGAGCCACCTGAAGTGAGGAAGACACGGGGAAGGGTCCTTCCCTCACGAGTCTGGAAGAACATGAACCTGCAGTCACCTCAATTTCAGATTTCCAGCCTTCATAACTTCAAGAAAGTAAATGTCTGCTCTCTAAAACTCTAAAATACATTAAAGTGTGTGTGTGTGTGTGTGTGTGTGTGTGTGTGTGTGTGTGTGTGTGTGTGAGGCAGGGGGTATGGCCAATGTAAGATGACATACATGCATAGACGTGTCATAGTGAAACCCATTATTTTACATGCTAACTAAAAGTATTAATTTTTAAGTTCACGTTTTATTAATTTTTAGATGGGATCTTTTTTTCTACTCACATTTCTCCTTGCTTATCATCAGGTTAATAGCCAGTTATAGAGAGTGTATTTTTCCCTTTGCTAAAGGAAGATCAGAGTAGCCTGAGAAGTGTGGGAGAGGTATTTGAAGCTCTGTGGTGGTGTAAGACTGTTTTTCACTCCTCCTTCTGATGTGAGATCTCTGACCCAGAACTTGGAGTCTTGATAAAAGAAACAGAACTGTCCACACACACACACGCGCACACACACACACACACCCCACCACCACCACCACCACCACCACCACCACCACTACCACCACCATCACCATCAACAACAACAATAAAACAGAAAGTACCTAGAGCAATTAGAACCCTCATTTCTGTAACTGGCTATAAAAATGTAGCTGATTTTTGTGACTCCCTTCTACCCATCCTGTAACCCCTTTGCCTAAGCTAGTTTTCACGATGCTATGATGCAAGTCTTCCTTCCTGGAGGGTTTAAGGCACTGGTGGTCCTGACCAGCTTGTGTTATTAGTTTTCATTGCTTCTAATCACACTGTCTGATAACATTATAAGGTACCATAATGAATGCCTTGGATCCAGACACACTTTGTCTTAGCTCTGATGTGAATTAGGCATCCAATCTCCCCACCTAAAAGTTGGGGTCAGTCACTCTAGACAGCACAATAGTTCATTTACTTATTAATTCCAAAGCGTGAGGTGTACAGAATATCTGGATGACCATCTTAATTTCCAATTCAAAGCATGACAGTTTTGTCTCTTGGTGACAGTGTTTGTCCCTCTGAAATTGAGATTTCCGAGCCAACACAACATAACTCATGGGAACAGAAAGCATGGGTCCTTAAGGGTACTCACCACCCTTGATTCCTGGGCCCATGAATGGTGCCCATGGGAGAAACAATTCCACATACTGAATGCTGATTGAGAACCCATGTGGCCTTCTGGAGAGCCTAGCTCTAGGTCTTCGAGGTATTGCTGTCTTGCTGGTGCTGACCTTTCAGTGAAGCCAGCTTCTTCAGGATGGTGGGTAATGTGGTAAGATAATAAATATATGTCCATCGATGTGCCTCCTGAATCAGAAGCAATGATGTGTAGAATAAATACTGTTATGAGATCTAAAGCACCCTATAAGTTCACTGGTGCCCATGTTAGCAGAAATATCCTCCATAGGAGCTTGCCAAAGGTTAAAACAAAAACACAAATGAAACAAAAAGAAGCACTTCTGTCTTCCACTGACACCTCAAGTGTCATGAGACCTGTTACCACACAGCCCAAGTGGCTGAACAGCTTGACTAGTACCTTTTCTTGTTCTGAGGACCCTTCAAACTTGACACCTTCTGGTTCACTCAATAGATTTCTCACTCGCGTGAGAAATGTGTTGCCTCCAACATCCAAAGATGCCTAGTAGGCTCCCCCTTGGTTGTAGGAGGGGAGTCACACACAGCATCCTTTATGTTTGGGAAAGAAGTGTGAGCTGAATCCCTGGGAGTTCTACAGGGTCGAAGGTCTCCAAATTTTTATCAGATTTACTTCTGCATACTTATTAGTATGCATCTTAAATGAGTACACATCTTAAAATGAGCCTAAAGTTTTGTTGTTGTTGTCTGGACCACTGGCTCCAATCAGAACATTGTCATCAATATAATGGGATAATATGATATCTTTGGAAGGAAAAAGACCATTGAGATACCCATGAAACAACTTACAAAATACTGCTGGAGAGTTGGACGCCTCAGGGGCAAGACAGCAAAGGCGTATGGCAAACTGCTTCTGGCGATCCTTACTAATAGATATGAAGAAAAACAGATTGGTCAAACTGATTGTTGCATGCTAGATGCATGATGTGTTCACTCTTATTCTTCAAGCAAGGAAGCCACATCAGGTGCTCAGCAGCTGTAATGGCAGTCACCACCTGGTCATGCTTTTGATAATCCAGTGTCGTTCTCCTGCGTCCAGCTGTCTTCTGTATGGTGTCAGCAGGCAAGGTGAGTGGGAATCTGGTGGAAATCATCACCCCTTCATTTTTAAAGTTCCGGATGTTAGCACTAATCTCTGAAATCCCCCACACAGATGTGGTATTGCTTTTGATTTATTTTTCCAAGGCAGGGGAAATTCTAGTGATTTTCTCTTGATCTTCCTCATTATATTGGCCCACATTTTAAGATTAGTGAATCAATGCCAGGAGAGGGCGGGGATGGTCCTGGCAGCCGCTGAGTGTGTCCATTCCAATTATACATTTTAAACCTGTGGATGTAATCACAGGATGGGTCAGAGAACCACTGAGCCATCGTGGGGCAGAACTGAAAGAAAACACTATTAACTAATCCATGAGTTACTTCCTTCCATAAGCCCCTCTTCCAACTGGTTTCCCTGGATTCAGATTCAGTTCATAGCCAGTGATCGGCAATATCCCAAAGCTCTGGTTATTTCATTTTTCTCAATGCACACTTAACCCTACTAGAAGGTTGGCTGTCCCTTTGGGGAAGGCTAAGAGAAAGATTAACAACATAAATCTTTGTCAGTGTAGCAGGAGCTTTTCTCAAGGGGACCCAGCTTCTCCATCACTCAGAGGGCTCTGAATCTGTGAACCAGATTGATTCTGGGAACTGATTGAGAGGTCATGACCCTTGTTATATTGCTCAGCTTTTATATTTTAAGTTTTGTTGTTCAAATCAGACCCTCTGAGTTGGGGATGAGTAGGATGAGTATGATAATCCCTTTAACACAGCAATCTCCCTTAACTTTAAATCTGCCAAAAAAAAGTAATTCTTTGGCAATTTTATACATGCATATGAGTTGGGAGTATTTTCACTCCCTCTCCACTACCTTCCCTCCACTACCTTCCCTCACCCCCTATACCTCCTCCTACTTTGATGTATATTCTTTCTCTTTTTGGATTCACTGAGTTTAATTATGACTGTGTGCATGAGCATTGGGGGGGGCGCTTATTTACAGGAACGTGGACAACTTATCAACGGCTACATCCCTGCAGAAAATGATGCCCCTTCCCTCAGCACACACTAAAATCCCCCTCAGAAAGGTAGAACCTCATAAGCCTCCTCTCCCATGCATGATGCAATGGTGATGGATTCAATCTTGTGCAGATAGCCATGGCCACAGTAAGTTCATGTATGCAATAGCCATGTCATGTCCAGAAGACAATACTTCCCCAACCTCGGGCTCCTGCATTCTTTTCTTGTATTCTGTTCCTTGAGCCTGTGCGGGTGGGACATAGACATTCCATTTAGGGTTGGGCATTGCAAACCACCATCAGGTCTTGTGGACAGTGATGAGTTTCTGCTCTTATTGTTGCACTCTATGCTAAAGGCTGGAAGCAATGATTATCCATTGGTGTAAGCATACACACTTTGCAAGAAGTCTGACAACATATTGGTCATAACCATTTCTCCCCCATTTATCTTTTAGACTTTCTACCTATATTAAACTTCGTTCACTCCTTGGTGAATGTCACCAGTCTTGTTTGCTAGGAATAGTCTGCCTATATGATAAAACTTCAGTGGACGCTATGGTTTAGATGCTTAGTGTCTCTTGGAGGCTCTTGTGTCAGAGGTATAGTCCCCAGTGTGGCCATGTGAAAGGCTGTGAAATCTTTATGAGATAGAGCCGATGGGAAGGCACCAGGAGTGTTCCCTCAGAAAGAATTAATGTAGTTCTCAAGTTAGTTCCTGTTCTGAGAAGACTAAAAGTGAAACAAGGCCATAAAGTTAGAACCATGAAGTTTTCCCCAGCTCTTATTGAGCCTTGGGCCATGGGCTTTAAGATCCTGGCTCCTTGGCTGGCTGAGAATACTCCTACGTGTGTTCTGCACAGATTTCTAGTCTTTTGTTTGGTCCTCAAAGACAACAGAGCTCCAGCTACCTGCTGATAGCTGTTTCCTAACACATCTCTCTTCTCTCCCCATTTCTACCTGTAACTCCATTTCCCTGTGGTCAGCTGAATTGTGGACTCCCCACACTCAACATTGACATGTCTCAAAATTCTTAAGTTGGAATCTTTAACCCCTGACCTCAGTAGGGCTGTATTTAGGGATGGGACCTTTAAAGGGGCAATCAGGTTTAAATGAGATCACGTGGGTGGGCTATAGTTCAATCTGACTGGTGTGCTTCTAAGGGAGAGACAAAGGCACGCCGGGAAACTCAGAATGAGACAATGGGAAGACACAGTGGGGAGAGGGCTATCTGCAAGGTGCAGAGGGGATGAGGAGAAAGCAGCCCTCTGACACTCTGATGTCAGGTTGCAGCCCCCAGAACCGTGAGAATGGACATTTCTGTTGTTTAATCCACCCAATCTGTGATACTTTGCTGTATCAGTCTGAGCTAATTAGTTCATTCCTAATAAACTACTTGCCCTTGAATTGGTTCAAGGTCTGCTTCTGGGGTTCTCAATCTAATGTTCAAAGGTTATTGATTTTTTTTTCAGTTTTTCTCCTTTCCTAATATATTTAATTATGCTATGAATTCCCTTCGAGGCGTGGTTAATGCTCTGACATGCAGCATTTGGTAGTATAATGACAAGACTTTCTAGGACAATAGTAAGCTTTGATAGACTGTCATTGTTTACTTTGAAATAGTTTCTAGATTCCAGTGTAACTTCTGTAAAGCATAGCTGAGACTTGGAAAGGCCTGTATCAGCTGTATGTGTGCTCCATAGTGTGTGTTACTTAAGCCCAGTGACTAGAATTAGCCACAAAGGAGCCAGGAGCACAGCTCAGCGTGCTTGCCTGTCACATCCCTGACTTTACTGTGTTTGCATAGGAACTACAATTTCTTCACTCTTAGTTTCTTTTCTTCCTGTGACAGGCAGCCAGGCCTGGTGCTGGAGCAGTGGCCGAGAGCTTGCATCTTGAGACACAACCATGAGACTTAGACAAAGATACTGGGGATGGTATGAGTCTTTCGAAACCTCAAAGCCATCCCCAGGGAAGGACCTCTTCTAACATGGGTAAACCTCCTAATCCTTCCCAAACAGTTCCACCAAGTGAGGACCCAAGTGTTCAAACATATGAGTTTATTGTGGCCATTTTCATTCAAACCATCACATTTACCATAGATAATAAGCCTGGAGTGGAATCCTTAGGCTTTCTTACCCGAACATTTTCTGTTATATTGTGAGTTTTTATCCCACTCTCTAAAGTGGTGTTGTTTATAAGTGTTGTTCATATAACTCATAATGCTTTGTGTTATCAGACTTCTACATTTTTTTTTTTTTTTTTTTTTGGACAACTCTAAAGTGTGAAACTGTTGCTGTTTTTTCTCTTCCTACTTACATTTATTTATTTTATTTTGGGGTGGGGGAAAGTGGTGCGTGCCACAGCTCATAGGCACAGGATAAGTAAAATATGCAGGAATTGATTCCCTCCTTCTACCATGTTGACATCAGTGATCAAACTCAGATCCTTAACCCTGGTGACAAGTATACTTGCCTGATAAGCTATCTTGTTTGCCCCAATTACTGTTTTAACTTCCATTTCCTTGACAAACAGGATGGTTAGATCTCGTTTACATCACTTGAATAGTGTCAGGGTCTAGTCTATAAAATTTTATCCTCAAAAGAAATGTTTTTACTTTTGTTCTGATTTTAATAATTGAGTCTACATTCTCCTTTATAAGAACTGACAATTTGTTTTCCAAAGGTCACTAAACAATTTTCTGTTTAAATAATAATCCATGTACTTTCATGAATACTCACACTTATTTAGGGACCCACGATGAATTTAAAAATAAGCTAGGACGTTCTTAGGGGCTAGAAAACTTCTTCTGTAAAGGGGCAACAGCAAATATTTTCCTCGTCTGGCAGCCATGCAGTTTCTGTTGTGGCTGCACAACTCTGTCAATATGGTACAAAGGCAGCCACGTGCAGTATGCTGTGACAGTCCTTTGACACAATGTTACTTGTGGACATTAAAATAATATAAATTTTAAAAAACATGCATATGTCACAAACTATAACTTTTGTCTCTTCCTCGGCCATTTAAAAAAAAAATACTTACATGGGAAGTCAGGTAAAGGGTTAAATTATGCTGTGAATCAAAATGGCTTCCACAGGCCAGTGAGTTTGCCCTCCTGGTCCCCTCCTGGTGGTGGTGTTTTAAGAGCTTGTGGAAGTTTGGGGACGTGAGACCTGGCTGATGGCAATGGCTCAATGGGAACAAGCTTGAGTGTCCTGGCCTGGCCCTGCATCCACTCCTGCTCTTTGCTTTCTGGTCCATCTGCCCCATGAAGAATTATGTCAGATGCTTCTGCCACAACAGATCCTTTCTGCAGTCTGTCTTTTCATGGTGGACTGCACACTTTGAAACCCTGGGCCTGAGCAAACCCCTCCTTTAGATTGCTTGTGTTAGTTACTTTGTCATAGAAAGAAGAAAAAAATATCAGGGGATATTTGGCTCATGGGATCTATCTTTACAAGGCTTGAACTACATCAAATTTTGACTCTAGGATTACAATATGAAGCATTCCTCCTGCTAATGCACTCCCACTGTAGGCAACAGATACTGGAGTCCTTAGCCAAGTCTCTGAAGCATCTCTCTCCACTCTCATGCCTTACACAGATCTTACTACAAATTATCATCATCACAGATTGATAAAAAAAGTCCTCCAACATTAATCGTGCATTCTGTCTGCTTAGCTAGTTCACACGCAACTTTCAAGTTGTGAAAGCCAGACCCAAGGCTCCACTCACCAATGATTCAGGGAAGCCCATTTACCCTTCATGTGTAAACACTTGTGATAAGTGATTTGTTTGGACGTGGAGTAATGCATAGCATGCAGGAAGGAGAGATGATTCAACATCAATGAATCAATGAATTGCTGTAAGAAAAAACAGTGATGCCTACAATAAGCATAAGATACCTCTCTGGAGAGTTGTCATTGTGAGCAAGGTTCTAGAGCACAAAACAAAGGAAGGCTTTGGAGTTCTGAGAAGCTGAAAACAAGTTCCCAAAGCTGATATGGGGCATGTACAAGTCATACAAATGGACACAAAAGTTCTCAGACATGCCCATACCCCAGATATCTCACTCAGGAAGAAGGCTGCCCTTGAACTTGATGTTCTCTGAAGTATTCTGGACTCTAGTCCGTGTGTGGTTGGATGCTTATTTCTGTCTCTCGGTCAGGTAGCAAGCCACAGTTAAATTGTTGGGGGCCTTGTTGTTGCTGTTTGTTCTTAAGTCTGCATCTTTCCAAATCAGGGTAGAGTTCAGATAGACACTCTGTGCTATTCCAACCTTTTCACAATCACTCTGGCTTTGCTTCTGGCTACAGTCAATTTTGTTTGGATGCAACATACTTGCTGCTACTGTCAACCCAGGTCCTTTCAGAATAAACATTCAGATTCTGCATCCTCCCAGAGCTCAGCAGCCCCTCTTTCTTGGGTCATTTGGAGTCAGTTATTTTCAAGGTGAGAAGTAAGAAGGATATGGGTACAGTTGTCAAAGCAAGTGTTTTCCTTCTTCAACTCCATTTTGTGGAATGTTGCTATTTAAAAAAATAAAATAAAATAAAACAAAAACAAAACAAAACAAAACAAAAACCAGCCAGCCCCCTTTCCTTTTACTGGCTCCTGAAGAGTTCTGATGCCTTTCACCAAGTCTTTACTCATAATTTGCAGTAGTATAGGAAGGGACAAGGCACCAGCCATTATACAAGAAACTGATGCTGGTGGCTCTCTGATGGAAGGGGTTGGGTGCTCTGTAGTTATGACTCTGCCCAAAGTTTTTAATTTTCATTTTAAAAACATGCCCCCCACCCCTTTACCCCTTTTGTGCCTAAAGCACCATCATGTTTACTAGCCACACAAGAGAGAGATCATCACCAATGAAAGATGCTAAAAGTATTTCTGGGGTGCCAAAGAAGCCCCAAAATAAGCACTCTTCTCTGCCTTTGAACCTTGGTCGATGCCAGTTCAATCACTTCTATTTTTAAGGTTTCAAACAACTATATTCAGTAAAGAGGGTAGACGTGGATGCAGAGTTTGAGAAAGTCAGAAGCTTGCAGGAGACAGCTTTCTCTTCCTGTCACGTGAATCCCAAGAATCAAACTGGGACCTGTCAACAAGTAACTTTACCCACTGACCCATCTTGCCAGCCAGACACATTAGGACTTAATCCTAGGCTACCAACTGTCTGGCAATCACTTTTTATGTGAGAATTGAAACAATGGGGAAGCTAGTACCAGAACTGACCTGGTCATTACAATAGTCTATGCCTAACCTTACTTGCTGTGGAGAGCACCGTTTCTTTTGGGGCCTTTTCTACCATGTGTTTTGCCACCCGTGTGTGCGGCAGCACTTCATGGAGTCACCATTCTAGGATGCTCTTTGCTTTCCCTAGAGTTGGTAAAGTCAGTGACAGTCAGTAAAGTAAGCTTGACTCTCCCCAGACAGGAGCGTGCTTCACAAGGAATCCTTTGTATCAGCTGGGACACTCCCATCAGCATGTCCAGGGAAAGTTCGCATGACCTCATTTCCCTCTCTTAATGTGACTAACTTAAGCACAAGCAGAAATATTCTTAGGAGATATATGGCTTCCTCCTACTCAGAGCTGGCCTCGAATGGAGGAATGGGGCCTCTGGGGTCAAAGCAAGACCTCACGAACTCTGGCCATTCTAAGACAAACAATGGAGACCTTATTCTAAATTGAGTTCGTAAGTAAAGGTTTTCCTGCAGACTTCCTTCCTCTTGCTCACTGCCCAGTGATGCTGTGCTCTGGTGTCCCCACCCCATCCCTTGTCTGTCATTTTCTTCAAATGGCCTTCTCTGCTTAGATTTTCTTCCACAGTTCTGCATGAGAGAAAAGACTACTAGAACATCTTTTCTCTTACAACCTGATAACCAATGGATTGGAAGAAGAGGGAGACTGGTAAAGAGGGAAACAGTATTGGGTTTCTGTGTTCTAAGCTACCAGCATTAGGAGAAGAGACACTGGGGAGTAACTGGAATTACTTTATCTTTAGAGTGGGAAATCTCTTGTTGAGACTGAAGGCTTTACCAGAAGAGGACAGAATTTTCGAGTCGGCACGCCTTTGCTCTGTCCTACCGAGTGATGCCTTCTGCTATGCTAGAATGCAGCAAAGGGGCTGGAGGGATGGCCCCATTAAAGCTGGGCTCACAACCAAAACTATAAGAATGCAGGAAAAAAAGAAAGAAAGAAAAGCCCTCGGTAGGTGCCAATGTCATCATGCTGTTTGATTTCCCAGCCTCCAGAACTATATTCTTTATAAATGATGCAGTCTGTGGTATTCAGTTATTGCAACAGAAAACAGACTAAGAAAGGTGGCTGGCACATAATCGTATCTAGGACAAAGCAAGGCCTCTCCCATGCTTAGGAAGTCACCAAGCTGGGTCAACACTTGTAGATGGAGTTGCTGTGTTGCACTAAAACCCATAAGCCCTGAAACCCACACAATTTGTTTAGGGTGAAAACTCCTGCAATTACATTGGATGATCCTTCAGTAATGTCACCGCCATGCCACTTATGCTGTCCCACTCTCGACACGAGGAAAGCTCTCTGATAAGAAAACTGGAAAGGAGGCACACACAGGGTGTGAAGGAGAGACAAGCTGGCTTCTGTGTAAACACAGTCTCCCTTCTGATCAGTTGACAAGAACAATAGACTGCAACCCACAATCATCAGGTGTGGAGACCCCAGGTACCAAAGCACACCCTTCTTCCGGCAAACAAGATCTCTCATGTCACCTACAGAGAACAGTGTGTGTGCCTTGTGTGTCCAACACCATCCTCCTTCATTATTGTTGTTTGCCTATATTGAGATATGTAGGCCATGCCTGCCTCATTCCACCTCTGCTTCCCTGGTGCTGGGTGCTACACAGTTTATCTGTGGAACCAACACGATCATTTGTGTCCCTTATTGGAACATATCTTTTTCTCTTTTCCATGAACATGAGATAAAACCATCAAAAACAAATGTGCGTGCATTAACTATGACATGTCTCCAGTCAGGCAACAAGGCGACAGGACATTTTTCTCTCTTGGTCTTTGAGAATCCAGGAAATATGTTTACAATATTCTAAATTTTATAAACTTTCATAGCTTGTGAGAAGTAGGACCATTGTTCCTCCTCCCTATACATCATTGAGGCAGGGTTTCCTGTAGCTCAAGCTGTCTTTGACCTCCTGATCCGCCTACTTCCCAAGCACTAGGATAACAGGGCTGCTCTATCATGCTGGCTCAGCATTTGAGCTTTTCAAACCCGCTGGTCCAAGAATCAGCTACCTAGACTATTTTCCCCTGGAAGACAGCTCTCTGCAGCACTAGTCGACCCCCTCCCCCCCTCCCCCCCCCTTCTCCTCTGGGCCTGAGCCTTCCTGCTCCCTAGCCAGCCTGGCTGCCAAAATGGTTGGCAGTGCCCAGGTGCTATGCCAGGTAGTTTCCTTCCCTCTCCCTCAGTGCTCTGCTGGCCCCCTCTGAGTATGCATCCATCTGCTGCTCTCACCCTCCCATGCTGAAGAAGTAGGTGTTGCTTTGTCCCCTGAAGGAAGCCCATATTGTTCTATTCCTACCACAGAAGAAACTAGTCAGGAGCAACATGGCAAAAATATGGAGTGTAAGCCTGTGTTTCCAGGTCATCAACATGCGGGCAAACATGCATGAAAGCGAGTGCTAAAGTGTTGCATGATTCAGTGTTTGCAAGACTCTCAACCCACTTCCCATAGGCCACCACCCCCAGCATCACATGGTAATGAATTCTAATTGCAACCCCGGGCCGAACGATGGTTGAACCAGCCAACTAGTGATCAAAGAAAAGAACAAAATAATAACAACTCAGAGATGGAGATAACTACTGTGTCCTAATTAACTGTCAAAGTCATTTACAAGCAGGATCATTGAGGTGATTCTGGTATTTGAAGCAATTAGAACAGGTCTGGTTTTCTTGTTGTAACACTGGTAGTTCCTACTGCCTCCTCTCGCAAATAATAGTCAAAATTCTTAGCTATGAAAGCAGACTCAGTCTGTGCACTATAGACTCAGGTTATATAGTTTTTAGGTTACATTTTTTGCTTTGGGCCCTTTGTTTTATCTTGGGTTTTGGAAGTCCCTTAAAATAGTATTAGACTTCTGCAATTGTTAGCAAAGCCAGAAAAGGACTCCAATTTGGGGGCATTCTCTGTTCCACACTGAATTATAACCCTCACCAGCAATTATTTCGTTCATAGGTGTGAGTCTTTGGCTTTTGTGCTTTGAAATGAACCAAAGCACTGGAGAACAAGACCAGATAAACAGGCCAATGTCTCATCTCACACTGACTCTTTTCTATTATTTCCCTCCTCTCATTACCCCCCCCACCTTTTTCACTGAGTGCATCTGAATGTGTGATGGAAAGGAGAAGCTGTCTGCTTTTAACAGTGTAAAAGTTCACAATGAATTAAAAATGTCCAACAGAGAATTCTGGGCAGAGTAAATAGAGTTTAATATTTGTTTAGCTCTTCTTTCTTGAGAGGGTGTCTCAACTCCAGCTCATTCTCTTTAATTGAGTATTGTTAGCTACCTGGTATTAGGGAAATATTTCCCAGCAGATTTCAGTCCAAAACAAATATTTACAGTTAAGCAGTAAACCCCAGAAAGTGGCTTTGAACATGGGCATTAGCGAAAGGGGGTATAAAACAACTCGGACTGTGTCCTGGACTTAGCCCTGCGCGTGGAGGCATTACAATGAAACCATTGGAGATGTTCACACGATGTTTATTGGAAGAGTGCTGGCCTCCAAGGGGCTGAGATAGAGGGTTAAAAGGCTCTGGGGGGCTGGGATGTCACAGCACTAATGGGCACAATTTCTACAGACAGAAGGACCAAGCCTTCGTCATCGTGGTAAATCTGTAGTGACAGACGTTTGTTCTATATTTGTGAATGACCTGATTTGGCATGCATGCAGCTCGTTCTACTGACAATAATGGTAACATGGTGTGAGGGAGAGAGAAGAAAGGAGAAGGGATGGGGAGGGGGGCGTGGTGGAGGGAGGAGAGAGATCCAGGCAGAGAGAAAGGGAGAAGGGGAACTGCTGGTGTCAAACAGTTGGAGATCAGGAGCAACTGAGGGTGACCTAAAGAGACGCTGTCCTTAGTGTCTGGTTGTTTTAATTTGGAAGGAAGCTTATGTTTATTCCTAATTGATTTGGGGGGATGGCCTTCCCTCCCTCTCTGATCGCTCCTTCCCTCTCCCTCTCTCTCCCCTGCAGTCTCTAGGGAAGGCATTCAGAACAGCTGTCAGGCCATGCTAAGCGGATGCTTCTGCATCCAGAAATCTATAATTTGCAACATTTGATTAGCCTTCCACCCTCTGCCTTGGTCCTGCAACCCACGGGCATTTCGTGTAGGAGAGTAACTGGCCCGAAGTGATGAGAGAAATGAAGAGCTGCCAGTCACTGGGAGGGAGGGAAATTGCCCGGGTCCCTGCTTCCCATGTTTCAAGCCATCTCCCTTTTAAAGTAACAGATATAACTCATAATGTGAGCATGGCACCCAAAGGAACTGCCACAGGAGAGAGACAGAGAGAGACACACACAGAGAGATTAGATGGTGGTGGACAGAGCAGTTAACGTAGAGGACTAACAGATCTTAAGTTCTGTTGCTAACTTGCTATATGACTGTGAGCAAATCACATTCTTCCCGAGTCTGCTCAATTTGTGGCTTGTAAGATGCAATTACTTAAAGAGCTGGGTATATATCTCCATTTCTCTACATATACATATATGTGTGTGTATATGCTATATGTGTGCATGTGTGTGTGTGTGTGTGTGTGTGTGTGTGTGTGTGTGTGTGTGTGTGTGTGTTTACCTGAATACTATGTGTGTGGCCTGGTCCCCAAAGAAGCCAGAAGAAGGTGCCAGATACCTTGAAACTGGAGTTAGAGACACTTATGAGCCAACATGCTAGTACCAGGAATCAAACCCAGACCCTATGCAAGAGCACTGAGTGCTCTCATCTACTGAACCATCTTTCCACCCCCAAATACAACTACTTAAAAGATGATCTCTAGGGGATCCTATAGACTTAAAGAGAGTAGCACTCATGTTGGGTGCATCACCACACAGGTAGGTAGCCCTAATGCTACCTCCTCATGGAGGCTGTACCAAGGCCACTCAATTCAGCCATTCTTTTTCAACCATGGCACTTTGCATCATGAAGTCACAGTCCTGGCCCTGGTTTCTTTGTCACTGTCTTATCAACCAAGGTGCAAGCTTTATGCAAATAAGAATACAATGTGTCTTATTCATGACTACCTACTTGGAAAAGAATGCGTAGCAACCTGCAACAGTCTTACTTAACCCCTGTTCATGATGGAACCTTTTCCAGGCATATTTGCCCTTGAAACCAGCATATAGGGGTTGCTTACCCTGGGAGCCATGAACAATCACAGCAGAAGCTTTTCAGAAACATCCTTCCTGGGGGCTGGCTGACAAGGACTAGGCCAGAGTCTCCAGCTGTGTTTGAATCGGGGGTGGAGCATTTTGAAAAGTTCCTGAAGGCAGTTCTGCTTCATTCTGTTCCATTGTCGTCTATCAACTCTGCCCAGGGAGGTGGAGCCATCAAAACAAGATGAAGGAAGTAAGAATGGAACATTCAGAACTGCACAGATCCCTTCCAATATGCCACCCATCTTCCATCCATCCATCCATCCATCCATCCACCCATCCATCCATCCATCTTCCCTCTCTGTCTATGCATTTTTCTTCCCAGGTAGCCATGTAAACATTTGGATCTGGTGCTAAGATTTGCTTCTTTTCCTTCAGAAATACCCCCTGAGGATTAAGACAGGCTACCACTGGGGATGTGAGTACTTGAAAACCTATAACACCTGTGTGCACACAGGAGCTGGAACAAACCCATTGAGTTTCATTTCAGGGGTAGGATTCAGTTTCTTGAAGCAATATTGCTTCATCTTTCTACCCTTCCCACTCACAGGCCACCAAAGTGGGAGTATCCAGGAAGGAATTTATTCTTCCTTCGGCCACGTAAGGGGCAACTCAGTGAATTACTTGTGAAATGTAGCAGCTGTGAAAATGGAGGAGGAGGAGGAAGAGGAAGACATCAGTTCCCATGGCTGGCATCAGGAGGTCCTTGGGAGAGAATGGGAGTAAGGCAGGTAAGGCAATAGTTCATCCAACGTAACTTAAATGCTCATGAAAGAAGTCAAAGGCACAGCCCCTGATCTCACCAATCCAACAATCCAATCGGGGAGACACAGGGAAGGGTTAATAATGCTAAATCAAACCATGCATATAGAAACCAAGTGGCCAGCCTATCACAAGGTCCCCATAAATGCTAACTGTCTTTCCCCTAAAATGAAGTAAACTAATTTTTTCTAAACTTTTTAATTTTATTTTATATGTATATTTTTGGGTTTTGTTTTTTGCCTGCATGTATGTATGTGCACCACAAGTGCCTGGTGTCCATGAAAGTCAGAAGAGGGCATCATATTCCCTGGGTCTGGAGTTACAGGTGGTTGTAAGCTGCCATGTGGGTGCTAAGAATTGAACTCAGGTCCTCTGTAAGATCATCAAGTGTTCTTAACCCCCGAGCCAGCTCTCCAGCACAAACAAAGCAAATTAAACAATGGCTTTGTGTGTCTCCTAACCTGCATTCTCCCTCCTTCACCAACCTCTACTTAACTTCCCAGGATCCTTTGCTGCTTTTGTGGGTAAATGACACTGGAGAGATCTCTTAGAGTTGTCTCTATACTAGGTCAGAGAGCCTAGTGAAGCAATTTGTGTCCACCTAAAAACGTGCCATTATTGGGGCCTAGGAGGGGGAGGTGTTCACAGAATAAAGTTCAGATGATCCTGGCCAAGGCAGTTCTGCAGCAAGATGGCCCCTCAACACCATGTGGCTGCTGCCCTTGCAAGAGGAAGCTTAGGGCTCAGAGAAGCAAATGTACAGACAAAGGGTGTCAGGTGTGTGAAAATGGAGCCAAAGACTGTAGCTAAGATGGCAGGCCTAGTTCCCAAATTTGAGGTAAATTATGCCTTAAGTTCCAGGCTTAGGTGACACGTTCTTATGTTATACCTACAATGAGTCAAATAACTTGGGGGTTACCCGATTTCATGTCATAGCTATGAGTTCATGTCTCAGCCATGTTGTTGGTCGATTATGGCTCTGGGAGAGTCAGCAAAACATCATTGATGTTACTCCTTTTAAAAATAGAACACATACCATCTGCCTGAATGTTATATGTGACACATTATGAGAAAGCCAGAGGTCGATAACTAGGCAGAAGTCAATACAGGTGACTATGGTTGTCACTGTAAGGGACCTGGGTATTGCCTGAGTAGAAAACCAATACAAATGCTAATGACCCATTTTTTCTTCACCTTCATCTTTGTAGGCAGAGGCTCTGGCTTGGGGTTTGTATTATCCTGTTCTTTAGGAGGAAGCCACCCTCAGCAGTCCTAATAAAACTACTTTCTAAGATGCCACACCAGTACAGTGTAATCACTCAGCTTAGAAAATCAATCATTCAAAGAAAGGACTCCAAAGGTTCTCATTTGATGACAGGAACACAAGTTTGGTTTGTTTTTTGTTTGTTTGTTTGTTTGTTTGTTTGTTTGGGTTTTTTTGTTTTTGTTTTGTTTTTCTCTTTGTTTTTTTTTTTTTCTTTCTTTCTTTTTTTCCCCCTTGAGCTCTTCCTGGAACATGTCCATCTCTCAAACACCGTGGTCCCTCTCTTTCTAGCCCCAAGAATATATTGCCTTGTCCAGGGCCATTCCTTTGATTCTGAACCAAGGCAAACCATGTTGGTAGCCTGCTAGCTCCACAAGCAGCTGGAGGATCAGATGGAAACTTTCCAGGGTGCATTGGGCTCTCGTGTAACTTAGGACCAGGCGTCAGGGTGGATTCCAGATGTTGGTAGCCGATCCCGGAAGTCAGCTGTGCCATTTGGACTTCTGAGGCAGTCACATCAAACAAAGTCTTCACTTACTCCTCTCTTGTCACTCATTCCCCAGAAAGTCTGCTTTCCTAAAGGGCTGGAGCATCCCAATTCAGGTCTCTGTTTGGCCTGGTGTCGCAGCTCCAATGCTGCCTTGTTCCTTTGGAACTTCCAATCACCTGCTTGTGAATGTGATCCCGGCAGGCAGGCTCTAGTCTCTCCCTGTCTCCTGCCTCTTCCAGCCATTCTCACCCTCTCACCACTTTAGAGCTAAGTGAGTTGGGTTTTCCAAATATAATTTTGCAACCAGTATGTTAGATGGGGCTTCTAATGAGGCACAGTAATTGCTTCTGCTACTTTCCAAAATGAAAATGAACCTCCAAAGAGCAGCTGGTTCCTTGCAATGCTCTCCTCCCTCCTCCTCTACTGTGCTTTCTTCCCAGTCACTCAGAGCTTAGCCTTGCCTGCCTGGGCTGAGGGCAGGGCCCGGGGGAGATTTGGGAGGAATGTGTGGATGGCAAGGAAATGGAACTCAGTGCTGAAATAAGAGGGCTATTGTACACTTTATTATATTGATGGGGAGAGGGAAGGAGGGGGCAGAGGAGGGAAAGATCTGGCTTTCCTTCAGAATTGTAAGATGCCCCTGCACGTGTGGCGCTCATCAGTGTTTCTGAAAAGATAACCAAGTGTTTAGATGATGAGGTGAAGATGTTTCTGCTTGCCTCCTTTTTTTCCCCAAGAATCACTCCAAAGCAATAAAGGGAACAAGAAACAATAACACAACCATCACATTCTATGGGGTCAGGACATATCTGTCAACTGAAACTATAGTACACTGAAATGGGAAACAGATGGAGGGGTGATAATCCACTCAGTGGATCTATGGAAAATCAGACCCAAGAGCCAGGGGGCGGTATTGTGGATCAAGCCATTCCTTCCACAGGAAGCAGGGGAGTCGGAGCAGTTAGCAGGTTTGGTACTTGGTCAAACTGGAGTCTACCAACATAGGAAGCTCCTGTGATACTGAGACAGAAATTGGTGAGAAGGACCTTCAGGTCCCTGGCCCTTCATAACAATGGCAATAGACATGCGCACAAAGGAATGGAGAACAAGGCCTCCCAAGTCCTATCCACTTATTGTGTGGCTTTTCCTGGGGACACTTAAACAAAACACCTCTTCATTCCAGAAAGGACACCAAGAACAGCCTAAAGAAATAATTACATCTAAGTCCACCTTGCTAGCCGATGAGCTAATTAAGTTTACTTACTTTTGTTTTGTTTGGGTTTTCTTTCTTTCTTTTCCCCTTGAGCTCTTCCTGGAACATGTCCATCTCTCAAACACCGTGGTCCCTCTCTTTCTAGCCCCAAGAATATATTGCCTTGGGGTTGCTTGAAGACTCATGGGTGACCCCAAATGACTGTATTACAAACAAATCCCATCCCAGTCAGGGTGATGGTCTCCCAAAAGCTACATAGAAGAAATTCTCCTTCCAGTCAACCTTGCATTTCCTGTGTAATCTAAAACCCCTTTCCCCGGAGACCCTATAAGTAGCTGGGTGGCTGGGCACGAGTGGGTTTTGGAATCCTGGATGACATTATAGCCTTCTCTACTCCCTCCTGCAAAAGAGAAGCAAAGGAGAGGAACAAGCTATAAATTGAGATCCATACCAAGAGATTCACCTCCTCAAGCTAATCCCACCTTCTATCCTCTACAACCTCCCCAAATATCACCATCAGCAGAGACTGTGGGGGACGTTTTTCCCTTTAAACTGTAGCAGGCATCAAGGAAGTATATTCCCCTCCTTCTCCTCCCCCATCTGCTACTGCCTGCTGCCGGTGCCTGCACCATCCAGAGCAGGCTTCAGACCCCACCCGTGTGCATCCTTGATGCTTCTGCTTCCCAATTCAGAAGTCTGTCAACAGCACTCCATGGGAATGTGTGCACAAAAATCCTCAGCCTGCTAGGTACTGTGGAAGTGCGGGAGCTGAAGGAGATAGTGCCTGTCCTCAAGCAGATCACCAAAAAAGAAAATGAAAGCTCCCTGCAATGCAGGGCAGGGGAGGGGGGGGCGGATATGATCCCTCAATGAGGGTCAGCTTGGACCACAGAATAAAATCCTGTCTCAAAAGCAAACAAGGAAAAAAAAACATATGGAGATTTGGGGATTGTTCTCACTTCATTAAATTATCACATCTGTTTCATTAATTGTTTCATTAAGTTATAAAGTCACTATACTGTAATGAAACTTTGGCAGGATTCTTGTTTTTATACTTCCCATGCACAGCAATATATGGAGTCTATGCCAGCCGTGTGGTAAGCATTTGATGAACAAAGGGTAAAATCAGCCAATCAGCATGTTCAGAAGAAGGATGCTGCAGAGTACAGGGAGCTGGGAAGGCTGGGGAGTACTATCAGAAAGGAAGCCAACACAGGGATTCTCTAAAACCCATGGAAACTCCCACCGGCCAAGACAGTCCCAAAAAGAGAACAACCCCAGAGCACGTGGCAGCCAGGCTTGCTGTAATCAAATGTGGTGTGACAAAGCATATTATGAGTGCTGTGGGAATACCAGAGTAGGCCACCCCAGAAAGCAAGGAAAAAGGCAGTTCTAGAAATATGGCGAGAAAATAGATTTAGTTAGCCCCAGGTGCTGCTTTTTACATTAAACTTGTGTCTTGCAGAGACAGGGCAACAGGTTCAGTCCTCTTTGTTTTATTACAGATTGGTCTGTTGTTGGCTTTAATTCACAGCCCAGGAAGCTGCCCATGGCCCTAACTTTCAGTCAATGGTGTTCTGAAAAGGTTGAGATCCTTTGTTGGTAAAGCAAACTCAGAAGCATGAGTTTATCTATTAGCCATGTAGACAGCTTGATTGTTTTAGTTAATTTCCTGGTTGCTGGAAAGAAGCAACTGAAGGGAGGCAGGGCTTATCTTGGTTTAGAAGTTGAGGGTGTAGTCCATCTTGCTGGGGAAGGCACTGTAGCCGGCAGCAGCATGGTGGCAGGACCTGGAGCCGCGACCTCTCGCTTCCTCCCAGAATAGGAGGCAGAAATCAGACAAGAAATGAGGCCTGACTGTAAAACCTCAAGATCAGCCCCTAGTGACCCACTTCATCCAATGAGGCTCTGTAGCATGTTTGTTTCTGCCAGCCTGCCAGCCCGCCAGTCTGGGCCCACAGCCGCCCGCACCAGCCCCAAGTAACACTCAGAGACTCTGTATTTGATACAATCCTGTTGGCCAGTTACCATTATTGTTTATGGGCTAGCTCTGTCTTAATGATTAACCCATTTCTACTTATCTAATTATTTCCACGTGGTTCATCTTATCCGGGAGCCGCCGCCGGCATCTTCTTTCTACCAGGTCTCCATCTTGACTCTTCCTTCTACTTCCTCTTTCCTCCTCCTAGTCTCCTAGCCCTGCCTATCTAGTTTTCTATTGGCCACAGTGCTATATTAACCAGTATGAGAAACATATATACAGAATAACATCTCCCATCAAGGCTCTACCTCCTAAAGGTTCCACAGCCTCCTGAAACAAAACCACCAATGGGGGACCAAGTGTTCAGACACATGGGCTTCTGGGGAACATTTTCTATTCAACCCATAGCATTTAGACAGGGGTTAATACGACCGACACAAAAGGAAACAACTTTGGGAAACTGTCCATGCTATTGACAGATAAGTTGAACTGACAACTGCTTCCTCATCAACAAATTTTCACAAGCAAGCATCATGCAGTTAAGTACTGTCCAAGGCAGGTGACATGGACTCGCCAATCATTCAGCGGGGAGTAAAGAGGTGATACTTCCACTCTGTAGGCCGTGGAAGCAGGAGCTGTGGTAGTCTGAATAGAAATGCCCCATAGGTTCATGTATTTGAAGGCTTGGTCATTAAGGGGTAGCACTACTTGAGAGGGTTTAGGAAGTGTGCCCTTGTTGGAAGACGTGTGTCACTGGGGGTGAGCTTTGAGGTTTCAAAGACTCAATCCAGATCCAGTGTCTCTCTCCTCCTGCTGTCTGTAGATCTGGATGTAGAACTCTCAACTTCTCCAGCACCATGTCTGCCTTTTTGCCACCACACGCCCCGCCATGGCGACAAAATCTGAAACTGTATGCAATCCCTCATTAAATGCTTTCCTTTATAAGAGGTGCCTTGGTCATGGTGTCTCTTCGTAGTAATAGAACACTGACTATGACAGTGGCCTACAATGGCATTCATTTATTTAACTAACTGGTACTTTTTATTGTTTCAGTTTCCTGTGGTCAAGGGCAGCCTATATAGTTGAGAGTGAGAGAGAATTGAAAATTCTAGAAATAATTCATTGGTTCTAAAGTGAGCACTTCTGAGCAGTGGGATGAAGTATGTCACACCTCACTCTGACCTCCTTGGAAGATGAATCATCCCTCTGCTCAGAACATCCACACTCTGCATGTTACCTGCCAGTTAGTTCAGTATCAACCTTCCTATCATAATAGCCCAGTGCTATTTTCTAGAGTCCTTATTTTACTTAATGCTCCCAAAGTTCAAGAATTCTGGTGTTGGCAATTCAGATGTGCCAAAGAAAAGCCATGAAATGTTTTCTGCAAGAGGTGAAAATTCTCAGTAAAGGTTGGGAAAATCCATACGCTACAATTGTTATGAGCTATGGTAAGGGCTGATAATGGATGCATAAAACTGTGGGAAACAAAGACATGTGTGCTAACTTTGCCATTGCAGCTCAAACTGTCAACAGCATATGACAGTGGCTTGGTTAATGTGAACATGGGCAGGATTACAGAATTTAGTACTATAGATGGGGGTCTTGGAATATATTCCCCAATGGATAAGGGGGAACTCGCATACATTGTTTGTTTCCAGAGACTCTTAGACTTGCCTATCACTCGGAAGTGCTTGCCTATGTAGATTTCTTAGTCACAAACTGGTTTTGTGTAATTTCTGAAATCAGTTTCTATAACCAGAGCAGTACCATCAGTCAGTATCTTTGTCTGCCCAAGTATGGAATCCTTCCCACTAGGGATGAGTCAGGTTTTACTCAAACTTCCCTCTTTTGCTTTTAGCTACAGAATTAAGCATTTGATATTTACTCATCACACTTGAAGAATTTCCCTGGACAGTCGAAAGTGAAAACACATGAGAGAGCCACATCCAATAGAAGCTCTGTCTAATAATGGCTGTTCCATATGTTACCATGCCCCAAGCCAGTTATGGGAATGTGCATAAGGGTCTGGAATGAACAAGGCTGGGCCAGTTGGGTTCTGATACATAGTGGGACACATCCAGAGAACTGAAGTTTATTTGAATGAGGACTGAGAAGTTTCCTGGGAGAGTATCAAGGAAGAAACAACCCAGGCATAATAGATTTTTTTTCCTCCGTGAGAAAGGTTTGATTATTATAAGAGATCAATCTAAAAAGAGTCCAGATTTGGTGCCTCAGATGCACCTATTGAGTCAGCACCCATCGATCACCCACCTAAGTCCTGTAAAGTCCTAGAAATAGAAGAGGGAGTTTTAAATAAAGACTAAAAGTGTTTTCTTTCTTCCTTCCGTTGTTGTCTGTTTGGATGTTTGTTTGTGAAATAGGGAGTTCATATAGCCCAGACTGGTCTGGAATATACTATGTAGTCTATGCCTCTACCTCCTGAGAGCTGCAAATACAAACATGTACCACCATACCTACATTAAGTGCTATTGATAACAGGGCCCAAGGCTTTGTGCAAGCAAGGCAAGCACTCTACCAAAGGACCTAAGCCTCAGTCCAAGAATAGTTTCTTTTAAACTTGTAGAATCTTGAGGCCCGAGTAGCACTTCTTTCAAACCAAAGCATGCATTCATCCTACCATGTTGTTAGACATCAGTGTAAGCACTCATGGATTAGGGATGTTGTTGCCTGGGTGTGTTCATATATATTTAAAAAAAACATAAAGTATTAAAGCATATAGAAAGGGTAAATGATTCATCTGAGGTTGTAAAGACAAAGGCAGTGAGTTAAGGGCTTGAGTCCAATGTTTTTGTTTAGCTTTGTTTTTATAATCCTATTATGCCACTCGGGGAAAGAAAAAGCATACACCCAAACAATGAAATCTGAATATTTTACAGAACTCCGTCTGTTTCTCCATTTTAATGGTTGGAGGCTTGAGAATTGGCTTATTAGATCTTTTAATTTTTCTAGCTATGATTTTATAGGAAGAGAAATATTAGCTTTGGGGGCAGTAATGTGGATTAAATTAATATAGTTTCATATCAAATGGCCGCAGCTAATATAATGTGAATTTCAACTTTAAAGTTGAATTTAGAGTCTGTGAGACACATTGTACTAATCAGAAAAATATACTAAAATGAGATCACTGTGTTTTTAAAAGGGACTTGGAAAACATGGACCCAATTTTCTGGCCATAGAAGGAAACAAAATGGCGACAAGAAAGTTCGAGAAGTTTACAAGCAATATTGGGGATGTCTGATACCTCCTCCTGGAGGGGAGAAAGCTGCAGACAAGCCTGGGGGCAGACCTGAACGCCCCCTGGCTGAGAGGAGCCTCTCCTCACAGGGAAGACCTTAGGCAAAGGCTTTCAATGCACAGTGAGAAGTCTGCTGTGATGGTATTGACAGATGTTCTCATCTGGGACATTCTTTAGACAGTGCACATATGTAAAGATTAGAAGTAGTCTACATCAAATGCTCAATCTAGGGAGGAAACATCATCTATCAGGACAGATTTGAGGGACCCACGTCTCTGTTACCATTTTGGAAAACATCAATCATCACCATGTGGGAAAAGCTAAAGGTGATTCTCCAAGGAGTCAAGGCAAGGAGGACAGAGAAGAGGGTGTCACTTTCTATAAATGTTGGGATAATCTCTGTGAATGCCACCCACTCCACAGTGCTCTTGCCCAGGCCTGTGTTTAGAATACCATTTCACACCCTCCTCCTGTGCTTGGTCCAGTTAGAGATGACTAGAAGCCATCTGTTCCATAGGGACAATCTATGAATGTAGCGTGGAAACAAGACAGGACATTAAGATTTTAAAACTATCAGCCTAACTTCATAATGTGGATACCATGCTGCAATAATCATCCAATACACAATAGAATTCTGGGTCCGAGTGGATGTCATAAATTGCAGGCCTCATGTTACCCCCTTTCTCTTATCACAGAAGGACTCAGAAGCAGGTGGCAGTGAGGCATGTGAGTAGTTTGCAACTAGAGGCAAGAGCTCCATCCTGGTGGGGGTTTGGTAAGACCCATAACCACATGAAAGGTGGCTGGGATGGCACACTGACCCTCAGTATGGGCTCAGTGGCAGTGTCCATAACGTTAGAACAAGACACTACTAACTATCCACTTCCGTCTTCTAGGCTCTCTTGTCCTCTGATTCAGATGCAGAGAGAATGCATCATTTTTACTGCTGAAGCTCTAAACTTCAGAAATTGTAGCTATTTTCATCTCAAAACAAACAAACAGAAAGTTCCAGAAAAATTATGGCTGTTCATTTTAACAGACCAGGAAGTATCAATACCCTATAGACTGAAAGAGTTCTTTATGCCTGAGCAAAGATTTTCATTTAATTAGGCACAAAGAATGACATCATAAGAATGTTAATCCAAAAATTTCAGAGAGGTCTGTTCACTAGCTGTGAGCAAGACAAATGGCTGAACAAGTGGTCTTGGCAACAAAACTCCAAGTCACCACTTCCCCAGATGTCCTAATAGTCTTGGGCAACAACTCCTCAGCTTATCATATTCACTTTCTAGAAGAAGGAAGTGAACAAATCATACCATCTCCCTGGTTTAGGCGCTTACTAGTTTTCTCTATTTGCAGCTTTCACAGTCTGTGCATAGTCATTTGTTGGAAAACAACCATAGGCTGATGGGGGACACACTTGAGAGTTCAAGGTTTTAGCTTGCATTGGGTATTGGTCATTTGAAATGTATCTTGGGGACCTGGCCGGGTCTCTGGAGACCAGCTGCATAACTTGCAGCCAAACATCATTAGCAGCAACCCTGGGCTTACACATCCAGGGTTCTGCGCCTCGCCCCAGGCTTTGGAGGAAGAACACACCGGACCTTCACGCCAGTGAGTAGCCATGCTGGCCTCTCAGAGTGGATATCATCCAGTCAGCCTGCTTTGACTGATTTTTTTTTTTTTTTTTTGGTCATATGCCCACTGTAGAAAGCATCTGTGCCTGAAATAACTCAGGCTGGTGATGGGAGATGTTATTCTGTAAATATGTTTCCTGTATTGGTTAATGAATAAAGCCCTGTTGGCCAATAGGAAAGGATAGACTAGAGAGAACAGAGGTCTGGGCCCACTGTCCGGTAAGATGAGACCACGTGGAACTACTTGGATTAATAGAAATGGGTTGATCATTAAGATAGAGCTAGCTGATAAGAAAATAGTAACTGGCCAACAGCATTTGTATCTAATACAGAGTCTCTGTGTGTATTATTGGGGGCTGGTGCAGCAGTGGGCCCAGGCGGCAAGGAAACACCTTACTCCCTACAGGCTGGGGAAACAACTTACAATGACAGACTTGGAGAAGTCACTGAAAGGTCTCCTTAGCTCTGTCTAGGACTTCGGAGACAGGTCACAGAGGATCATGGAGTCTTGGTTAATCCCAGCACTTTTTTTTTTTAAATGTATTTATTATGTATACAGTGTTCTAGAGGGTGCCAGATCTTATTATAGATGGTTGTGAGCTACCATGTGATTGCTGGGAATTGAACTCAGGACCTCTGGAAGAGCAGCCAGTGCTCTTAATCTCTGAGCCATCTCTCTCCAGCCCAATCCCAGCACTTTTTAATGATTCTTTTTTAACAATTGAAATTTCAGACACTGAGTTGAGCAATGATGACTCTTACAGTTTGGATTTAAGATATCCAACCCTCCCCTAAAGTGTTGTATGTTGAAGACTTGATCCCCAGCTGGTGGATCCAATTACAGATGACTGTCCCCAGCCTGCCCACATCTTATTTCTCTCTTTTTTTTTTCCATGTAAAGCCCAGCTTACTGCTCAGTCCACCTCTCTCTCACCTTCCTGAATTTGATTCCACTAGAGTGGTAATTGGCTGTGGCGATATATTATTTATGATTTATTAAAACTTGCCCAGCGATTCAGATTGCAAAGCTAGCCACAGCCATAGAGGTCAGGCAATGGTGATACATACCTTTAATCCCGGTAGCCATACTAGAAAACCATAGAGCCAGGCAGTGGTGGCACATACCTTTTACCCGGGACTCAGGAGACAGGCATATGGATCTTTCTGAGTTCAAGGTTACCTTGGCCTACACAAGAATGAAGAGTAACAGAGCTCACACCTTTTATCCCAGCACTTGGGATCATATGCCTTTAATCCCAGCACTAGGGAGGTAGAGACAGTAGTGATATGGTTGGGAAGAGAAAGGCATATAAAGCAGGGGAAGACAGGAACTCAGAGCTTTTGCCTCTGAGGATTCATGGAGACAGGATTGTCATTTCAGCTTGGTAGAGTTAAAATCTACTGACTTGAGTGCTTTGCTTCTGTGATCTTCAACTTGAAGCTTGAAACACAACATCTGTCTCTGAGTTTTTAGTATTCATGTTACAGCTAGCTAATTTTTGGTGGGATTTTTGTTTGTTTGGGGGGTGTTTCTTGTTTTTCTCCATTTGATGCAAGTTAGAGTCATCTGGCAAGAGGGAACCTCAATTGAGAAGATGCCTCCATCAGATTGTTCAGCAAACAAGTCTGCCGGGACATTTCCATGATTACTGATTGATATCAATGATGCCACCTCCAGTCCTAGAAGGCATACGGAAGCTAGCTGAACATGAGCCCAGGAGCAAGCCAGCAAAGAGAGTTCATCCATGCTCTCTACTCCAGTTCTGGCTTCTAGTTTCTTGCTTGAGTTCCTCCTCTGACTTTCCTCAGTGGTGGAGTTGTGCTAGTCAAGTAAAGCCTCTCCCCTCCAAGTTACTTTTGGCCATGGTCAACAGCAACAGAAAGCTAACTGGGAGAACTATAAACTCTGCCCTCATCATTAGGCATTCCACCTCATCTCTTTCCCTCTGTCTCAATTCTGTAAGGACCTGAGGACCAAAGAGTTATACAGAATTCTTCAACACAGATGCTAAGGGGAAAAGCCAGAGTTATTGCTGATATTTTTTCTGTCACATATGAAAGAATCTAACATACTGCCTAGTCCCTAATAAGGAACAGTATCAGTAAATAATTCATAATAGTAGTTGATAGTGCACACGTGACTTGAACTGTAGCATTTCCCCAGCAATACCAGCCACCAACGTATTCACTGAACTCTTATTATTGACATAAGTATTCTTCTCTCCCATTCTTCTTTCCTTTTACACATCTTGTCTCCTTCAAGGGCATTCAAGGATGAAGACGTTTAGTGAGGAGAAGGTGGTAGCAGAGTATGGTCTGTCTCGTTTTGTTCAAGTGTTGTTATAAACTGGGCTCTCCAAATGAGGTAGGGATAGAAGCATGCATTTGGTTGAGCACTGTGCACTTGACATGCAATCCTTACTCACTGGAACTATAATGCAAGATATGTATAGAATTGTACTGGAGTTTTCTGCATGGAATTTATTCAACCTAGACAAATACAGCTATGTATATCAAGGAGAGATGGACTGAAGACAAGAAGAGAAAAAGTATATTTACTATGACTGGTGCGATTTATGGGTGTATTTACTGATGCAATTTACTATGACTCAATATTTACTATGACTGGCTTTCATGCCCATTCATTAAAATTGAACCTCAAAGTGTGCATGAGATGCAAGCTCGTTTCTTGTTCCTCAGATGTTCTTCATGGTGTTGGCATCTCACTTTTAATCTATAATTAAATGTATAGTGCAGTTTTCCCCCTAAGATAATTCAAAACAACTAAAGGTAAGAATTTTGTTATTCTTACACTTAGAGAACAACTTAGTCATGTTGGACCCTGTGACCTGCACACACACACCCATAAGCCTTTGCTCAGGGTTACATTGCCAATCATTAGGAACCATAGTGTGTGTAGCCAGCTCATTCTACTGTGGTCACATTGGCCTTTTGTTTGTTTGGTTTTGGTTGTCACCTATTCTAATGACCACAGTGCCTTCCAATAGTTCAGACTCTGCCCTGGTCCCTTGCTGGCTTAATAAACTATCATAATCTAGCTACAGAGAAATTTATACACAGTAAAAGTAGCATTCTGCATCATTTTAGAATAGTCAATGACATCTTCATTTTCTAGGGCCAAAAAGTGGAGACCCAAAGAGTGTGCCATGTCTAAGATCATGCAGGATGGCCTTTGTCACTGGCCTCACTCACTCCATCTTGTCCCTCTCTGGCTCTGCATTTGCCTCCTTAGCCTTTTATTTTGAGTTATCTTGAATTTGAACAATAGGACCGATTTAGAACCGTCTTTGTGACACGGGGTTCATATAAACAGTGGGTAAGTCTGAAGGACAGACTGTGTTTCTACCTCCAGAGAGCTGGAATTACAGGCCTGTGCCACCACACCCAGTTTCTGTGGTAGTGATGATGGAACAGAGTTATCAGCTGAGCTGGTCCCAGTCATACTCACTGCTGTCTGGGGCATACTGGGACAGGTGGCTGAGCCTATCCTGCCAGGGATGCCAGAGTCCAGGTTCTTTGCCTAAAATCATTGGTTACGAAGATTGGGTTGGGGCTTGGCAGCAGCCAACAGCATCATTTTGTGTTCATATTCATGCTGTGCCCATCAGTCCCCATACTAAGCAGTCCCCCCCCACCCAGCAGTCCCCCACCCAGAAATCCCCCCCACCCATCAGTCCCCTGACCCCATCCATTCCCACACTCAGCTACCTCATCCTTTGCTTAGAACTTAGAATGACAAGTGACAGGTGAACCACTGAGAACTAGTGGGAGCTTACATTGTCTTCACTGGAAATGTATGACAAAGGCCATGGCTGCTGCGTTGGCATCTAGTGATGGTTTTGGGACGCCTGTGGGCCGGGATGTCAGCTTTGTTTTAAGTCTACTTTACTGTCCCCATGATATGGTCATTTCAGGGGCTCAATCCCTTCACTCATGGGGGACCCTCCAGGAAAGGAGAGAGACCCTGGGCCATAATGTCCGATGTCACCCTGTTTGACATCAAACCCCACTGAAGACTGTGCTGTGAAATGTTTTCCTTTTTCAGGATGCTAATGAGGACCAGATCACACCGATGGGTGTGCATGGCAGTGGCAGGCTCTGCTGAGGAGTGTTTTAATGAGCTTATCTGTAACGAGGGCTCCATGTGCACTTCTGTCTACATATGAGCCCCTGTTTAAAGACATCTCCCCCTCTTCTCACCCCCTTCTCAGCCCTGGCTTTAATTCTCTTAAACAGTAACATTAATTGGCCGTTAAGTAAAATAGGAGCGAGCACAATAGATTTATGGTATTTTGAAAGGCTATTTTGAAAGGCTATACCAGTTTTCGAGTGTTGAGAAAAACAAGCTTGGCTTTTTATGAGGTGATTATGATTTAGTGTTTTCTTTCGCCCTGTTGAGTCTGTGGGCTGCCTCTCAAACGGATCTGGGATGACTGTCAGAGCCTAGATTTACAGTCAAGCCTTTTCAACAAATAAAGCCCAGGAGAAGTTTATTGTGTTGTTGTTGTTGTTGTTGTTTTGGAAGCAATATTTCCTTCTGTAGTTCTGAGCTGCCTGGTTTGGCTTTCTCTCCTCCCCTTTGAAATGGTCTCGATAAATTACTTCTCTTGATAAGGCTTCTGGGACATGAAAAAGGGATTGTTTTTGCAAGCAATCACGGGAAAGTATGTCAATTTAGGTAAGCTCCTCCCCTCTTCCCAAAGCAGGAAACTTCCCCCACTTCAATCTTTCTGCCCTTTCCGAGTGCTCAGGAATTGCCCACATCTGAGGAGTGAGAATTTTATGTTCCTTCTTCCTGCATGTGCTCCCACCCTACCTCACAGAAATTCAAACTATGTTTATCTCTTGCCTTCTAGGGGCACAGGTCCTAAGATTTTGGCTCTGTCTCTTCTGACACAGCGAGACTATGGTCATTTCCTTGTCTCTAGGAGTTTCCCCCAGCCCAGACTAACATTTCTTAATTAGTAAAACAAGACAGAAGGTGTGTGGTCTCTACCGCTTTCCCCCACCCTAAAGTGCTATAAATTACCTGTGTATGATCCGACTGTGATATTGTAACTAAGTGTGTCGTGTGCGTGCCTGAGTGCGTGCGTGAGTGCGTTTGTAAAGCTGACAGAAAAGCAGAGAATGAAGGATGATTTAAGTATATCCCCCATATTTCATATGTAGGGCACTTACTACCCAAACTCACATGTTAATAGTATTTGAAGTTGTGAGTCTTTGGGAAGTAATTAGCATTAGATGAGGCCATGTGGGGGTCCTCTTAGTGGCATTAGTGGCTTTGAAAGAAGAGGGAAAAACATGTGAGTTGACACAAGTTATTGTGTTAGGATGCAACAAGGGAAACCCACTTGCTGCTTTTCCTGGGCTTTCCAGACTCCTGAACTATAAGCCAAATAAACCTCTATCCCTTATAAATTAATAGATCTGTGGTGGTCAGATATAGCAACAGAAAATAGATTAAGAAAACCCGACAAAGACTGAGACCATAACCAGACTTATGCTTGTTCCCCCAAACCCATCAATCTTAATCTACAGAGTCCTTGTTAGTTAATTTTAGCAGGACTGTCTCCAGAATCTGTGTGCCTCTGTCCATATCCCCCACCCCTGGGATTGTAGACACATAGCCATGCCCAGCTTTTTATGTGGGTGCCAGGGATTCAAACTCTGATCTTTGTGTTTGTACAGCAAGCTCTCCTCCCCACTGAGCATCTCCCCAGGCTAGCAGGCTTCTTAATTTACAAAACAGCCCACATTTTTGACATCAGAATGGTTTCCTCCTGTCTGTCATTCCCCAGGTGATAGCTGATCATCTTGGCCTGTTTCCAGCAGGACTCTCCTTGGGGTAGGCTAGTTCCTTTGCTGTGTCAGCATTTTCTATCCATACCACCCTTCCCCCTGCTCCTTATCTGTAAATAAATACCCATTTCCCCCCCTTGTATTAGGAGCTCAGCAAAATCCCTCTCCTGTGCTGCAGGAACCCATTACAGCAGTCCCTTCCTGGGTAGACTTTCTTACTGTTGTTGGCAGGTCTCAAAATAACTTTCTCTAACAGATGCTGGGAATAGCACTTTTCTTTAAACAAGAAGTTAATGAAAGTGTCTGACAGAAAAAGACCCATTCCCCCATGTTTCTTCATTTCCACCACAGACCTCTCCGGAGCGATCTTGGCATTGCAGCCACCTTCCCCAAGAGAGGATATAACCTCAGCTTACACCAGGAATATTGGGAAGGAGGTGAGAGGGGATAGAGAAAGGGAATAAATGCCAGGTCAAGGTCAGCAGCTTTCAATACAGACTTAGGCTTCATTATCCAACTGAGGAATGTTTTTGGCTCTGTTTTATTTGTGTTTCTGTCTTGCTGGGAAGTTCTAGCTGGTTGTGTTTGGCAAGTTAGAGGACACATTGATGGTCCTGGCCTACCTACTCCCTGATATCTTCTGGGAACAAGTCACTGAATGAGTGGCTTAGACCTGAGTCTAGACATGGCATAGGAATATTTGATTACATAGCATATTACATATGAAGAATCCAGACATGCAGGCTGAATATGGCTCTTCAACCTGTGGATTATTTTGAACAGAAGGCTCTAAGAAGGACAGCCAGGGCTGGAGTGATTGCTGCCTGCTCTGCTTAAGCTTAGATGTCACAAGGCCCTCAGGGAATTCATTAATAAGGAAGAGCCAGTCTTACTAGGGAGGAGAGAATAGAAGACAATACAAAGGAATGGTCCCCCTTCAAAAGCCAGATGTTGCCAGTGGGGTGAAATGAAGAGGTGGAGGCCTTTCAGAGATGACTAAATTGTGAGAGATTTCTCTCCCAAGATAGAGGTTAGAATCTTTATAAAAGGGTTTCAGAGAGAGAACACCTTCCTCCAGCTCTTCTGCCCTGTGATGACACAGCATCATTCCCTCTTACCTTTCCTCCACAGCCACAAGATGCCATCCATGCAAACATACAGCCATGAGATTCCATCCATGTAAAGACACAGCCATGAGATGCCGTCTTGGAAGCAGAATGAGATTTCATCAGACACCACATCTGTCAGCTCCTTGACCTTGAACTCTCCAGTGTCTTCAATGGTAAGAAATAACTGTTTGTTCTTTACAAATTACCAGACTGTGGTATTTTATCATAGCAATACAAAGAGAGACGCTTCCCCTAACACAAACCACATCTCTGATGCTTTCCTAGGATTCTACTGTTTACTCATGTAGTGCATTACATGTTCCATCCTCCCCCCCCACCCTTCCACACCCCACCCCACCCCACCCCCGCCACAGCTCGAACTCCCATGAAGCTGGTATATAAACTCTTCAATCTCACAGCCTTTTAAGGTATCTACAGTATTTTGTCTGCACATACAATAAATTTGTCTCTTCTTCCTTGTTACGGGAACGTTTTTATCCTTGCCGGTCGGGTCCCGCCGCCACGCCAGCCCACAATAACACACAGAGATTCTGTATTTGATATAAGGCTGTTGGCCAGTTAATAGTTTCTTGTCAGCTAGCTCTGTCTTAATGATTAACCCGTCTCTACTAATCTAAGTATTTCCACGTGGTCTCATCTTACCAGTCATAGCAGCTGGCATACTACCTCTCCCAGCTCTCCATGTTGACTCTTCCTAACCACTTCCTCTTTTCCTCCTAGTCTCCTAGCCCCGCCTATCTTGCTTTCCTATTGACCAACAGTGCTTTATTCATTAACCAATACAAGAAACATATTTACAGAATAACATCTCCCATTACTTCCTCTTCTTGTTTGTTTTGTTTTTTGAGACCAGGTTTCTCTGTGTAGCCCTGGTTGTCCTGGAACTCACTCTGTAGACCAGGATGGCCTCAAACTCAGTGAGCACTGGCCTCCCAAGTGCTGGGATTAAAGGCGTATGTCACCATCACCCACCTTTTTCTCTGTTAATCTGTTTTCAGTGTTCCCTAGATTTCCCATTAAGTCTAGGAAGATGGAAAGCAAGTCAGCAAGTCTACTTACATGTGTTTCTTGTGAGTGTGTGTGCATATGTGTGTGTGTGTTTGTGTATGTATGTGTGTGTTTGTATATGTGTGTGTGTGGTGTATGTGTGTGTGTTTGTGCATGTGTTTGTGGTGTATGAGTGTGTGTGTTTGTGTATGTGTATGTATTTGTGTGTGTATGTGTTTGTGTATTTGTATATGTGTATGTGTGTGTGTTTGTGTATTGTGTGTGTTTGTGCATGTGTATGTGTGTATGTGTGTGTTTGTGTATGTGTGTGTGGTGTATGTTGTGTGTTTGTGTATGTGTTTGTGTATGTGTGTTTGTGTGTGTGGTATATATGTGTGTATGTGTGTTTGTGTGTGTGTATGTATGTGTGGAGTATGTGTGTGGTGTATGTGTGTGTGTGTGTGTGTTTGTGTATGTGTGTGGTATATGTATGTGTGGTATACGTGTGTGTGTGTTTGTGTGTGTATTTGTGTATGTGTGGAATATGTGTGTTTGTGTATGTGGGTGTGTGGTGTATGTGTTTATGTGTGTGTGTGTGTGATGTATGTGTGTGTGGTATATGTTGTGTGTTTGTGTATGTGTGTGTGTATATTTGTGTATGTGTGAATGTATGTGTGGTATATGTGTGTTTGTGTATGTGTGTGTGTTTCTGTGTGGTATATGTGTTTGGTGTATGTGTGTGTTTGTGTATGTGTACGTGTTTGTGTATGTGTGGTATATGTGTGTTTATGTTTGTGTGTGTGTGTGTATGTATGTGTGGTATATATGTGTGGTGTATGTGTATGTGTTTGTGTGTGTGTGGTATGTATTGTAGTGTATTATGTGGGGGTGTGTGTGTGTGTGTGTGTGTGTGTGTGTGTGTGTGTGTGTGTGGTGTATGTGTGTGTTGTAATCTCTCTGGCTGCTCTATGCATTATATACAGCACTGTAGAGTGTGGAATGCATCAGTGGCTTCATGTGTTCTTATATAGCTGGATATTATGATGTAATTTATTATAGGTACAATGTATTAAATATTTGCTATGAGCCAGACCTGCTATTAAGTAGTTTTCTTATGCTTTCTCATTTAGTACAGTTTATTCAATAGTAATTATTCAAATAGTAATCTCAAATAATATCTGATGTTGATTGTTTCTTCACTGTATTTCTCCTGTTTTCAGAATAAAGAACCTAAGATACCTGGAAAAAGATGCACTCAGGATGCCCTCAAAAAAGAGATAGAAATAGTGAATTAGGAATTGCTAGCAATTTTAACTATTTCTTTCCCTGCACCCCTTGCAGCCCTAATCAAACACGAGCACAAACCCTTAAATGTCTAGTAGAGAATAATTTAAGGATTCAATTATATTAAAAAAAAAAAAAACTTTCCAGCTAGAATAATTGGCTTTGGATATCCCTTTTCTCAGAGACTTTCTCCCATGTGCCAATTTCTCTAACACATAGATAATTTATGAAAACATGGTAGACACTTTTTAATAATTAAATGATAGATAATAGGAACTTTTAAAATAAGCTGTTGAGTGCATAGAAAAGGAATGAGGAGTGAGACAATTAGTCCTCTACATATTTATTTGAAATGATCCAAACCACTACCCATCTACTATCCTATTCTGCAGGGCCAAAGATTCTCCCAAAGTTTTCTTGATTTTCCAGACAGGGTCTTTTCCAACACATGCGTGGGAGCCTCTGTCAGCCATTGGAAGAAACAGAGAGGTAGACATTCTCCCCTATTCTCTCCGAATCACAGCGCAAAGAATAACACAGGTAAAATTAGCCACGGCACTAATTATGGAGTGCCAGTGTGTAAAGGATAGAGAAAGATAAGTGGCAGATGCTGTGCATGTTGTGTCATATCTTGTAATCTCTCTGGCTGCCAGAGTCCAGAAACAAAGGGAGAATTGTGCTCTGTTTGTCTAACATGCTCCATATCACAAATTGGAAATCCTTCCCTAATTAAGATATTGTTATGTGTCTTTTGTTAGCAGTTTTTAACAATGTTAATTAGGAGGTTACACTGATTATTGTTCATCTAGCAAAGAATTAGGGGATTTGCACTGGCGCTCTGGGGGAACCTCAGATCAGGGGTATCTTTGTGGGGGGGGGGGTGGGAACGGCAGGGAGAAAGGAAGGTTACAGCATCCCAAACATCAGTCTGCGATGCTAGACAAAACTTGAAGAAATGTTCAGTATGAGCCCAGGAGCTAAGAGCTATCCCTGTTGGCCATGATCATGTGGAATGATCACATGACAGGTGCACGAATCTTTTAAAGGTTTTATTATCTATTTATTTATGTGTTGGGTTTTCGTTTTCTCTTTTAAGATAGGGTTTCTCTGTAGCTTTGGAGCCTATCCTGGAACTTGCTCTGTAAACCAGGGTGGCCTCGAACTCACAGAGATCTTCCTGTCTCTGCCTTCCTGAGTGCTGGAATTAATGGTGTGCGCTTCCACCATCTGGCTTATTTATTGGTTTTTCAAGACAGGGTTTCTCTGTGTAGTCCTGGTTGTCCTAGAACTTACTCTGTAGACCAGGCTAGCCTCAAACTCACAGAGATCTGCCTCCCACCACTCCCCCACCCCAGTGCTAGGATTTAGGGTTTACACCACCACTGTCCAGTTTTATCCCAGTAACTCAGGCGAGTGTCGTTAAAGCACATTCTGATTTTCTGGGTCTCTTAGGCTAAGTGAGGCATCCTCCTGTGGGAAAACAACATGTTGTCTTAGGCACCATATTCCAAAGGTTTCTTAAGTTAGAATGTATAGCCGCAGGTACGACTTGGCTTTTTCTGCTGTGTCTCCCAACATACACACACACATGCACACACACACGCACACACACACACAAACCACACACCACACACACATACACACACACCACATACACCATACACATACACCCCCCACACTACACATACACCCCATACACACACACAAACACACACATACACACCATACACATACACCATATACATACACAACACACAGACACACAACACACATATACGCCATACACATACACACCACACACATACACACCACACACACACACCACATAATACCACACATACACCACACAAACACACACACACACACACACACACACACACACACACACACACACTGCATATATACACAAGAAAGGGGGGGCTGAAGGAGAAGAGAGAAAAAACTATTTAACAGGGTTTCATTTTTTTTTCTTTTCTCCCCTCCCACCCCGCCAGCCCTGTCTGATGCTTTTTGAGGGTGGTGTAATTAAAAGGAAAGAGGGGAGACTGGAAGAAAGGTCAAGAAAATAGAAAGGAAGGAAAGTAGGGAGGGGAGGAGGGACAGGAGGCAAAGAAAGGGGAGAGAGGGAGGAGGCCTTTCTTATGGTGTTCCCTGACTGCAGAAGTGGGCACCGTGTGCATTTGAGAAGAAACCAAGGTGCATTTGAAAAAGTTTCTCCATGAAAACTGCCAAAACCTTGCAATCACTCTGAGAGCCTCAGTCTCTCGCTAGGCAAAGGTTGCTGCGGAGAAGCAGCCAGGTACCCACCGAGGGGAGGGGCTGGGGTGGAAGTTGAACAGAGAGACTCTCATCAGTTCTATTTCGGGCCTCACCAGTGATTTCCCAGTTCAAACTTAACTGGATTGCTAACTGCAAGAATCCAACCTTAAAGGGAAATCCCTAACAGATACCCAGAGGTGGCTCTGTGCCTAGGCCTGGGCAAGGTGCTTTACATAAACTCAATCACAGCTAGTCTGCTAACTTCAATCACCAAGGGCTCTAAGGCCCATTTAAATGGCTCTCAAGTCCCCTTTATCCCTGGGGTGATGGAGGGGGCATGGGCTGGGAAAATAAAAGCCCCTTTATCTCCTGTAACCTCACAGACCACCCACTCCAACAGTTTGTGCTTTGTGACCAAAAAAAAAAAAAGAATTTCATGTAATATTGGTGAAATAAATGATCCACACATCAGAAAACAAATATAGAAGAAGTTGTCTTGTAAGCTTTTAGTTGAGCAGAGATAGTGCCGTACCGAGTGGACTTTACGTAACAAAAGGGAAGTAACTCTAAGAGGAAATTAATTTTTCAGGGCCCCCACCCTCAGCCAGTATTCTCATAACCAAGAGTATTTCTTGGGGCTTTCGTTGGTGAAAGGTAATCTAAAAGTCATATCCTATGTTTAGAAATAGAGTAAATAAGTAATTAGTTCCAGCATTCTGGGGCACAGTAGAGTGACCAGAACTGCAGCAATGTGTGTTTCCAAGTGTCTGGAGGGACCCAAAGGTTGCCAGCACATGACACATGATAAATAAACATTCAAGTGTTATGGTGGCAATAAAAGCCCATTAAGGAAAAACTTCTGGTCAAGAGAATAGACTCTCTGGCCTGCATGGAGACCTGACATTCCAGCTGGGTCACATTGCTCACCTGGCTAAGGAACCACCCTTAGGAAGGCAGACTCACCTGTAGCCATGCTGAAGAGACAGGTGGGAAAATTAGCCTTTTAATGAGATACTATACCTTTCCTTCCCAGAATCCCCAAACGAGTGCAAAGGCTCAGGGCCACAGCTATGCCCCTTTTCAAGTCTGCCTGCTTTTCAGGAAAGCACAATTTGTTTTATGTTTCCTAAGAATGATGTCTTTAACACTTCGGGCTTCTCCATCACTTTGGGCTCCTTTGCTCTTTCCCTGAAGCCTCCCTGCCCACCATGTGGATGAACAGTGTGGACTTTCCACACCTTTCTCTCCTCCACTCTTAGGGCCGTTGGTGAGAGTTTTGACTTGCCTGTCCTGAAGGTTTTTCTTTTAAAGGCTAATAAAACTTATTCTTGATCTTCTGTTTGAGTTCATTCTTAAAGTATTTTGTAAATGGGAGTAAGAACCCCAAGATGGGACCCCAACATCCCTTGCGTCACAAGGAAATAGAAATACTATTACATTGACGTATCTTGTATACACAAAGTAAATTATTGTTATAACCAGTAATTAAGTATAATTATTCTATGAAGCAAATCTGTTTTAAATACTGTAACACTTTGAAAAAGGCAGCACCCTTAGTAGATGAAGATCAAGGCATGAAGCCTGTGACCACCCCCTGGGGTGAACACTTCTGTCTGGACCCAGGAAGCATGCATGGGGCTTGAGGACTTCCATCTGATTCTCAGAGTAAGACGCATAAAAGCAGGACCACGCCACACAGTAGTATGTCTCCCCTGGAGCCCATCCCACTCTGGGAAGTTTTTTTTTTTTTTGCTTTATTCACATTGTTTCTTCATAAATCTACACCCACTCTGCTTACTCCCACTCTTGCTTTCTTGTTCCTTTTGGAAGCCACCGGTGGCTTCAATCCACCAGCACTGTACACCCCACAGGTCAAGCTTACCTTGTGAAAGGCTCTGCTGCCCTCACAAAACCCTAGCAGAGGGGTGAACCCACTCCACTTGTACTGTCTATGTTCCTGGTGCCCATCTCTACGTATCTACAAGGCACCATTCAGTGTAAGTTGTTGAATGCGTGATGAAAACCACCCTATCTCAACTGGAAGAAATCCAGTGTAGAATAAACACACACACACACACACACACACACACACACACACACACACACACACACACACACACACCCCACCACCACCACCCTTTTTCTCAGGAGCACATAGATAAAATGGGCACTGCATATACCCTCTTTTTCAGAGCCCCAAACAGAATTCTTTGCTGGTCTGAACCCTTCAAATCCAGGAAAACCATCAACTTCCATTCAGAATTCGTGGGCATCTTAAAGCAGGAGGGTCCACTTCTGCAACCATCTTTTTCCAGGGACAACAGGAACAAGCCTGGCAGGGAACCATAAGCTCACCAGAATTTAGGAGCCCGAAGCCTTGCATCAGACAGAATTTGGTGGCCTAGGAAATGCTGATGGCTCATTACCATGACAAAGGTTGTAACAACTGGGCAGGAAGCCGAACAAAAGACATCTAACACTCTATTTGCAAGTCCAGGATTGTGTTTGTAATCTCTTTTTGCAGGAGAAAGAGACCACCAGTAAAAGGCTCAAACATAATAGGAAGTTGGAATCCACAATGCTGAGAAACCAGAGGGATCAGCCTATGACACATCTCCTCTCTCTCTCTCTCTCTCTCTCTCTCTCTCTCTCTCACACACACACACACACACACACACACACACACACACAATTCTCTCTCACACAAACATACACACTCTCTCATGTGCCTGTGTGTGTCTGTGTATTTTCTGTATATGTACACAGTCCATAGAGTAATCATTTTCATGGGTAAGGGCTTAACATTCTTGACCTATTGGGGAGCCTTTAAAAAAAGTACATGCAACATGCTTAGAATGCCGATGGGAAGTGGGGAAGCATTGCAGGATAAATGAATAGTATGTTTTCACTCAACAGAGCAAACCTCTTTAATTTGTCTGAGAGTAAAGCTAACACCATGACCTGCTAAGTAAGGCTCTCCGAGCGTGATTAATAATGCAGAAGAGGAAGGCTTAGGAGTTATTGTACTGGATGGGTTCCGGGAGACAGTAATTATTGCGAAAGTCACTGACAATTTTGGTTAATAAGCGATACAAGTCATACATGCAGGTCAGACTGCTGCTCTCTGGAGTCCTCCCTCTCCCATAGCGGTTGAACCCCACGAGTTTGATTTTGATTCCCCATCATGCCACCCCCTTTTGTTACCTACGGAGCTGGTGTTCTATAGCTGGGATTTATTGGGTAACAGGGACTATTCAAGAAGGCTCTAATGCCATTGCTTTTATTTAGCTGAGGCCGGGGATGAAACCCACGGTCTATTCTATTGTCCCACTGCAAGCTGGGCTCTTAATTGGCATGTTGATGTTAGTATTGAAAGAGAAGCATCATGGCAGCAAAGATGTGGGCCATTGTGGGGACAAAAGTGACTTCACCTCCTGATTAATCCTGCCTGGGAATTCTTTTCTGTGTTATTGCTCTTCCTGACTCAAAGAAAATGTTTGTTGCTGCTAGAGAAGGGACAGGTAAAGCTGCCCCAGAATTACCATGTGACAGTTAATATTGAATGCCAGGCATGTGCCTTGATGCATCCATGTATCTTTCCCCCTCACCCTCCCTCCCCCGGCCTCTGTTAAACATTAACAATATTGGCACCCAACCTACTTTCCCATTCTGCTTCCTCTGGTTTCCATCTTGCAAGGTGCACAAATGTCAGTTTGTCGATAGCATTTGTGCTTACCTTCATACGAACATCGAAGAAAGAGGCCACAGTCTCATTCTTGAGCCATTCAAAGTAACAAACATTTATTGAGCAACTCAGTGTAACAATGAAGTAATTTGATGAAGCAAACATTGATGGAGCCTCCGACCATAGTTACCGAAGATCTGGAGTCATTAATAACAACCACTCTGACTTTGATGATGCAGTCACAGCTATCCCTGCTGTTAGCACAGTGGTGTGTAGTTAAGACTACTAGTGGCATCTAGGAAGCTTGGTACAACTGAGAGTGTCTATTCAGGAGACCAGAGTGGGCCTCCTCTAAACACACTCGGTCTTCCTCAAACATGGGTTCCACATCCAGGCTCTCAGCCAACCTTGCAAATATTTGGGGGAGGAAAGAGGGGAAATGAATCTGTACTGATTATAAGCAGACTTTTTTTCTGTGTGGTTACTACCTAAAAATGCAATATGGTAGCTCTTTACATAGTATCTACATCGTGTTAGGTACTTATAATCATCTACTGGTTAAGGAACATAGCACATACATTTTGTTATATGTAAATACTATGCTATTGTCAATGCCAAAACAAAACACAGCTTTCAGCTCAGAGAGTAAAAATAGTTTGTTTTGGAGTCAAACAGGAGTGACCACAGCCAAGGAACACATATACTTAAATACCAACCCGGTAACAGCTTCATGAAGTTTTTCTAGTAACAGAACAGAGAAAGTCACAAATCAACACACTGTTGACATGAAATCTCGGGTAGAGGGGTTCAACAAGAGAAACCAATGCCCTCAGAGGCTACTTGATAGTCTTAGCTTTGGGGCAGGCAGAAACTCAAGGTTCATGCATACATTCAAAAGTGATTACCTAATGGTCACAGGTTGTGTGCACAGAGGTGGGCAATAAATGTCTAGAGGGCTGAAGCTAGTCCACAAGGACTTGGCTCTGGCCCTGAGACAAGCCAGCTCCCACCATCATTCAAATTCTAACCAGTCAATCAGCCTTGTTGAATGTTTAATGTGAGTGTAGCTTCTTCTAGGGAACCTCAGTCAATGCTTAAAGAAGGGACTTGGGCATCTTGTCATTTTGTCACCTGTGGGGTATTCTGGAGCAATCTTGTTAGCATAAGGATTATTTTGCAGAGCTGTAGGGAGAGAGGCTCTAAAAATGAAGATGTTACCCACTGGCAAGGAAAAGGCACTATAAAAGAGATCTGCATTTGTAATCCCCATCCCTTTTAGTACCAGAATAGAGAGATGGCCATTACACGCCAGCCAATGGAGTAATGTCAGTGGAGAAGGTGTAAGGTACATCTGCATAGCAAACCTTACTCCAATAGGTTATATCGTGCCTTTTCCAGATAGCTCCCTGGCACCCGGCCTCACATGCTTCTTTGTTTGTTTCAGCATTAGATGATATGTAAATCAGTTCACAAGACTTACTTATTCTCTCTGGGTGCCTTTTGATGTATGCAGGAGGCCTGCATGTTATTCAACTTCTGTTTTTCTCTTATTGATGAATCTTTTGTCACAGGAGTCCATCCTGTCTCAGGGCTAGGAAGTATAGAGGAAATCATTGTTTCTCTGCTACACTAGTTACAAGGAAACATTCTACAGTTCGTGTCTACTCTCAGGAGCACCTGTCCACCATCTTGAAAGCTGCCATAACGCTTGTCCTGAGATGGTCTCATTGGAACTGATGGAAGGATGGCTGTGGAGAGTAAATCTCTGCTATGGAAGTCTTGACAGATGCTTTACAGACCTAAGACAGCCACCCACTCCAGCATTAGATCTGATTTTACCCAGCTTCCCAGACCTCTGCCACCAAGGGTCATTAGCTCAGTTTACACATCTGTATACATTCTTTTAAAAATCATCTACCCTATGTCATCTATTTTGCAGATTATACAGTTTACATTTTAATTAATCTATCCGTGTGTGTATGAGACAGAGACAGAGAAACACAGAGATGGAGACAAAGAGACAGAGAAACAGAGAGAGAGAGAGAGACAGGCGCAGAGAGGCCGAGAGAAGAGTAAGGTGTGTATTCCACAGCACAGATGTAGATATCAGAAGAGAACTCTGTAGAGTTGCTTTTTCCTCTTCCACTTTTACCTGTGTCCCAGAGATTGAACTTGGGCTTGTGTGGCAAGCACCTTTGCCTGCTGAGCTGTATTATCGGCACAGCAGTAAACATTTTACAGGAAATGCCTCATCAGCGAAAGGAGATAGTTGAAAATGTTTTGTGAAAAGAATCTCCTTCAAAACTAGGGTTAGGGATGAGCTGCTTTTGTTTTGTGACACAGATTTAGGCAAGCTTAGTTCTCCTAACAGGATTCATGGGTATTAATATATGATACCAGTATCTATTAAATATATTTTATTAAAATAACCTCACCTTTCCGAAGAAGAGCCTGCCCATGGGCATCAAAATCCCTTCAAAATTATGCCTGCCATTGGGCTCAGTGGTAGAGTGCTTGCCTAGTGAGTTCTAGGTTCTGGACACACACACACACACACACACACACACACACACACACACACACACACACACATCTCTTGACAATAATTAACTGGACAAGTAGAAAACGATGTGTGATCAGTGTAGACTCGTTTATGATGGGAGCAGATTAGAGACTCTTAACATCTAGTTATAATTTGTTAAAGATTGGTTATGCCAGTTCTGTTACAATAGAAAAAATATATTGCCTTGCAGTAATCCACATAGCATATGGTCAACAGTAAAAATCAAGTCACTAAATATTCTCTGCAGCGAGAGGACCCATGCAGTACATCACTATGAAATATGCCCCTTTGGCATATTTCTTTTGCATTCTTTTGAGCTGCTGCTAACCATACTTCCCTGCTCACCTTCTAACACTATTCTTCCTCCTGGAAGACTTAGACCCCTTTCTCTTTGCTTGAACTAGACAGCAGACAAGTCCCATGTCCTAGCACACATTCCCTTGTGTTTCTCTCCTCTGTGTGCTTCCATGAGTAATCATAGTGCACATATTAATGAAACAATGATTGTAGATAATACTCATCTGTAATCCCAGCTCTTGGGAGGCAGATCTCTGAGTTCTGTGCCAGCCTGGCCTACAGAGAGTTCCAAGACAGCCAGGGCTATGCAGAGAAACCCTGTTTTTAAAAAGTAAGTAAGTAAGTAAGTAAGTAAATACGTAAGTAAGTAAATAAATAAATAAATAAACCACTGCCTTTTTTCTTGGAGTTTTATTTCACCAATCTAAAATTTTAGGGTTCCAGGTGAAGGGCCCAACATAGCTAGCAGAAGATTTTTTCTCCCCTATATATGAATCCATGTTGTGTAAGAAAAAGATTAAAATATTACACACAAAAATTAGCAGCAATTACTTTGGGATTATGTGGTTATAAGTAAGCTTTATCTTGTTTAAAATGTGTCCCAATTATTTTGAAGTAATCACGTATTCTTTTTTTTTTTTTGAATGATCATGCAAACAATGGCCACAAGAAGGAATCAGAATGCATCCTCTCCCTCTCTTCCTCCCTCTCTCCTTTCCTTCCCTGTCTGCCTGTGTCTGTTTGTATGTCTACCCCCATACACACACCACATTATTGGCTTATTTTTCTGGTAAATATAACCAATATTCTAGATCAGTGTAAAGTTATTAGCATGGGAAACTATAATGCCTGAGCATCAGACCACCAGAGACAAAAGTACCATTGGATGGTGTTGAACTTGCTTGGAGACAGATTTTCACTATGTACACAAGGCTGGCTTAGAGCATCAGAAGTTATCTAAGGTCTCCTTGTACAGCTCAGGCTACTCTGGAACTTGTGACCTTTCTTCCTCTACTTCTGAGTTCTGGAATTACACAGTATGCAGAGTTTCCCACCATACCCACTTCCATGTTTCCTTACCTTCCTGGTAGAGTCTAATACCCTAATTCTCAACCAGGAATTCCATGACATGACACTGTCCCCGAGAAAACTCATATCCAAGGAAAGATTGGCTTCTATCACAGGAAAGACTCCAAGACCAGCAGTGTACCCAGGAAGTAGCTTATCACACATTATTTTGTGGGCTATCGCCTGGAGATGTTACTAACCTCGTAAGACATTTGTCCATCACAGGTCTTCCACTCACTCACTGTTGAATTATCTGGAACCAGTAACTACAAGGGCCTTTAGGGTCTACAATGTAGCAACCATTCCTAGATCCTGGAATCTAGAATACAGGCTGTATTATTGAGCCTGTGTGCTTAATGCCCCCCCTTTTGCGTTCTCAATGAAACATCCATAGTAACGACACCCCCTTAGTACCATGTAACTGTTCCTGCCAGTCATTCTTTCCTTATGATTTCTTCCTCCATATTCCGCAAAATCCCAGCACACTCCTTTTGTCCTTTATACAGTTTACTGTGCTATCTCCTTTGCCTGACCCTTTAAAATTATTAGCATTTGGGATTAAAAGCATTTGCCACCACTGCCCAGTGGATTTCTGTAAGTCCAGGCCAGCCTAGTCTACAAAGAGAGAGTTCTAGGACAGGCTCCGCTCCAGAGAAACCCTGTCTCAAATATGTATGTATGTATGTATGTATGTATGTATGTATGTATGTATGTATTTTGGAGAAACTACCCCAGATCTGCTGGAGGAGTCTCCTCTGTAATCCCTCTTAGCTATGTTTGGTGAGGGGCATGCTGGCACCAATACAAATGTATGCCTAAATAATGAGCATACCGGGGTCAGAAAATTAAAACACAGCATGGATTGCTGAAGTCACAATTTTATTGTCAGCGATTGCCTGGTGGCTCTGCATTATTGAGAAAATCATCACAGCGTCTTCCATTTTCCATGGCTTGGTTAATGTGCAAATAATTCTAGCAGTAAATATTTTGTCCCCGCCCATAACCTATCCCACCTCTCCTTTCCCAACCAGGCAAATCGAATCACAACTGTGAATAATGACATCTATAGGAAGGCTCTTGGAAATCATGCATCTGAACTGAATTCACACTGCACAGAAAAGATAAACAAGGGCATGGAATTGTTAAAGGTCACATGACTGAGATGTCAGGAAACAGACTTGAGGGAAAGGAAAGCTCCTAACTCCAGCCCAACTGGCACAGACGTCCCCCTTTGGAGGGTTCAATTGTTAAACAGGACAAATGAGGCTGAGGGGATGGATTAGTCAGTAAAGCTCTTCTCACACAAACATAAGGACCTGAGTTTAGATCTACATAAAGAGGTGGATGTCAGACCTGGTGGCTGCCGAGGACCATGTGTAGGTCCGTGGTTCTATCACAGCCAGCCAAAGTGTGTTGAAGTCTGAGGCCCATGTTGCCATCAAAGGTACATGGAAGCCCATTGTCAGGGCCACAACCTGTGGCCTTGTTGGTGTCCAGGGGTCATGCCACCAGAGCCATTCTGAGTGGCCTGAACTTAACCCAGAGCCAGGATGTCATCTGGGCTGCAGCTGCTGCCGAGGACTACTGCGGTTTAATAAGGGTCAGGATAAACAAATAGGCCGAATAGATGTTTATTAAGGGAGAAACAACTCACAACACAGACAGATGAACACAGTTAAAACTGGACGCTCCTCTCTCCATGTCCCGCCAGAAAGAGCGTTCTCCGCCTCCTTCCGAGACCAAGCCCCACAGGTCACTTCCGCCCCTGGCTCCACCCCTCAATGGGTGTGGTCAGTGCCACAGAAGCAGACACAGTGAATATCCCACTACAATTCTCCTTTTAGTCTAAAGAAAAGATTTAAGCTTGATACAAAACTATATACAAAACAGTGAATAACAAGTGTGCTCTAAGAAAAGGAAAATCGAGACCAAAACCACAAACATACCTAGTCCTAGGGTGAAGGCATAAGGGAGTTTACAATAGAGTTGTCCTAAGCTGAAAAGCTTAAGTCTAGTACCTAATATATCTAATAGGAAGAGAGAATAATACTTAAGATAGTTTAATCTACAACCTCATCAAGACCTGAGAAGGAAAATAACAATACTAGGGTAGACAGGAAGTGCGGATGGGCAACTTCCAAAAGGTGCAGTGAGGAGAGAAACAGCTACCTGGACAGTCACCCAAGGTCTCACAGCAACATTGGTACAGCCAGTGTCAGAAGTGGAACTGAGAACTTTCACTTAAAACTTAACAAAAGCTTAAAAAATAGTTTTTAGAAACAAAAGAACAGAGACTAACAAGACTTCTGGGCAGCAGCATTTTCTCGGTTGGATTTGTTTTGCTGTAGACAGAGATTTGCTGGGCTCCTTTAAGGGAGGCTTCCAAAATTTGCATAAACAGCAAAAAAAAAAAAAACCGCCTTGCTTTTAAAGAGCTCTGCTAACAATTCATTGGTGTATAGGAGAGCTGCAATGAAGGTTTACACAGTGTTTTAAAAAAAATACGCTGGCTTGGGAGAGAAAAAGAAACAGGATACAATGGTTTAAAAAAGAAAAAAGGAAGTAGAATGGATCGGTGAAATAGAGTAATAAAAAAGCCACATAAAAATGGAAAGCACAGAAATTTTAGACACTATACACGATTCTGTTGTCTTTAAAGTATTTGATTGCTGAGAAAATAACAACTACTAATAAAAGAAATGCTGCTGGATTAATTCAATTTATATATTTTAAAAATGCATTGACTCAAAAATTTAAGCCTAAGGACAAGTTACTGGGGAAAAGGATTTCTATTTTTGTTTCCACAGAAAATGAAAAGCTGTGGATTTCTTCCAGATTAATGTGGTTTGATCAAGCAAGACCCCCTGAAACAACGTCAATGGGACATTACAACCTTACAGACCACTATAGCCAAGATTTCTGCATCTTCTTAGGCTCCCCCATGACAGCGCCCCCTACCAGCAGGAAGTAGTTTGGAAAGAACGACGCCCAAATTCCCAAATATTGTTTACAAATGTTTGTTTTCATTTAAATGGGCTTGGTTATAAATGGCTATAACCACAAACAATCTTTTTAAAGGTAAAAAGGAAATTATGGTATAGATATAAATACTTTGCTTTGGAATGAATTTTCTTTTATTGACACAATTTAAGGTCAATTTTGTGATATGTATATTTCTCCTCTTGTTTAGGTATTTTTTATATAGCTCATTGGAAAATGTAATGTATAATTTAGTAACAGATTATAGAGAGTTACCTATGATAGTTAAAACTTGGAGTTAAGTTAGTTAGGATTTCTAGATATACAGAGATGTATTTGAGATGAATAGGCATTCTTCAAACCTTTCAAAGACCTACAGAATATGACATTTAAAATGGTTTAGGGTTTTTCTTGACTGTGAGGCACAACTGCTCCTGGTAACACCACCTGCATCAAAAAGGAAGATGGACATTGAAGAAACTCGTTACGACGTTTCTAATATGGCAACACTAGCCATTTGGGCAAGGTACTGCTCTTCTGGACTATTTGACTTTATGTTGTAGAAACTGGACATGCAGGACCCACAAAAAGGTGACTGCTGATGCAAGATGGACATTGCTACAGGATTCCTGCTTCATGGAAGATGCTGCCTGCCAGACAGTCTACAGGACTCAGAGAAAAATGACTGACAAACTGCCAATACAGGTGGACAGTTTAAAGTTTCCTGCTTTGCTGAAGAGTCTGCCAGACACACTATGGCCTATGGGCTGAAGATGGAACATTACAGAAGAACTTTGGGTGACTGACCAGGCAATGAGTTGTCTCTATCATTTCTAGAGTTTATATATTATCCTTCTATGGTCTTTGAAGGAGTTGAAGACAGATAGTTATGGTTATAGTTTTCCTTACTTAGGATTAAAGATAAGTTACATATAGGACTTTAGACTCACAAAGATAGAATAGACAATATTTTCTTCAAGTCTACAAAATGTTAATGGATAAATATTGTTTACTGTGATTCTTATTTGTTAACTGTTGTATGATATATTTTTCTATGTTAAAGTTAAAACCCTTTTTATTTTAGACAGAAAAGAGGAGATGATGGGAGATGTTATTCTGTAAATATGTTTCTCATACTGGTTAATTAATAAAGCACTGTGGCCAATTTTCAAGCAAGATAGGCGGGGCTAGGAGACAAGGAGGAAGGAGGAAGTAGTTGGGAGGAGTCAAGATGTAGAGCATGGAGGAAGCAAGACGCCAGCTGCGGCTCCCGGATAAGATGAGCCACGTGGAAATACTTAGATAAGTAGAAATGGGTTAATAATTAAGACAGAGCTAGCCCATAAACAATAATGGTAACTGGCCAACGGGATTGTATCAAATACAGAGTCTCTGAGCGATATTTGGGGCTGGTGCAGCTGTGGGCCCAGACTGGCAGCAGGCGGGATGGTGCCGGCAGGAAAAATCTGCCGTAACAGAGGACAATGTCTGAGTCTGTGGTCCTGATGCAGTTGGGGTCTGTGCTGATGTCTGTGGCCCATGTCTCCTCAGAGGGCCATAGGAACTATGTGTGATGAAATCAGGGGCCATGCTGAGCTGGCCCCATCCTTTGATGGCCCTAGGATAGCTGGTCCTGCTACTTGTTGGAAATTGCAGCAAGAGGGCTGCCTCCCTACCCCAACTCTGGAGAGATGGCCCCACCCTCACCGTGGGAGAAGAGAATTGACCCTGTTGACAAGGGCACAGGGGAGCTGGCTCCACCCCTTGCCTGGGGGGGCAGCCCCAGTGGCCTAGACTGTCCAGCTCAACTCCCACCCTCATTCCAGCCTGGGATTGACCCACCCTAATCTCTACCCCATCTAGCACCTGCTGGAGCTCATGAAGGGAATGATCTGCAGGATCTCCACAACTAAGGGCAGCACCAGCATATTCGAGAGGCTTTTCAGTGAAATGTACCAGAAACCAGAAATCAGAGGCCTTGATTCAGAAACCAGACCGAAGATTCATTGCAATGTCATTTGCAAGAAAAGCCGATTGGACAAAAGAGTATACTGTGTGGTACACTTTTCCCAATGCCACCAGGGTGAATGACATAGAGATGTTGGAGGGTGGGAAAGATGGAGGGGCGAAGAGGCTTTGTTTGTTTTGTTTTCCATTTTTCTTTTAGTTTTTGTTCATTTCCTTGCTTGTTTTGTTTCTGATTGATCTGATTTTTAAATTTTTTTATTTCTTTTGAGGGGCATTGCAAGGGTAAGGGGAGCATATGGAAGACTGGGAGTTGAGCAGAATTGGGGTGCACAATGGGAAATTCCTAGACTCAGTAAAGACATTATGTTTTCATTTTTAGAGCTGTATGTGATGCCTTGTGCCTGTGATCCTAACCCCCAGAAGCCATAGACAGGAGGATTACTGGGGTTCACTAGCCAGTTATTCTGTTCAAATCAGTGAATTCTGAGTTTAGTGAAGACTTTATATCAAAAAATGAGGTGGAGAGAACTTGAAGAAGACACTTGACACTGATTAATAGACCCCTAGATGCATGTGCACACGTGTGCATGTACACACACACTACCATGATCAGGACAGAGATGCCTGTATGTTCCCTTGACAGATGAGGAAACAATCGCAAGACTTCACAGGGAGCAAAGGGGGGAAACCAAGTCTCGTCCTCACACAATGCTGCCTTTTGCTAAGCTTGCATAGTTGTTGCCTTGTTCAAGGGGAACCAAATTGTGTTTGGTGACAACTTACATCTGTGGGACGCATCTGTCATGAGATAGTGACACTTTAAGAATAGCTGTCACAGGTCTGGTGCTCTTCAAGGTCATAGCCAGAGCCCTCATGTTCTAATATTTTCCCTAAAGCTCTACTTCTGAGCATTGTGTTGGAGACCAAGTTGTCAACATGTAAGCCACAACGGATATTCTTGCCTGGTTCATGCTTAACCACATGGGTCTATTCTCCATGCATTGCTCTTGTTCATGTGTACTTCAGGCTGGATTGCTGGCCTCAACTGCTCTATGTTCCGATCTACATTCTATGCTGCAGTTAGAGAGAACAGTGTGTGTGTGTGTGTGTGTGTGTGTGTGTGCCGTGTGTGTGTGTGCGAGTACGTGTGTGTGGTGTAGTGAGATATTCACCTTGTCTGCACCTGTGGCTTAGACCATGCCCATTGGGGGTGGAGACAGGGCTGAATGTGACCTGGGGGAAAAGGCTGAGGAGGGGGCTCGGAGAGTTCTCTTGCTGGTGGGAAGCAGAGAGGAGAGCATTCGGTGCAACCTGCTGGTGTTCATCTGTCTATGTTGTGAGTTATTTCTCCCTGTATAAACATCTATTCAGCCTATTTGTTTATCCTGATCCTTATAAACCGCAATAGTATGGTGTGTGTGAGAGTGTGTGTGCATGCGTGTGAGTGTGTGTGTGTGTGTAAGTGTGTGTGTGAGAGTGTGTGTGTGTGTGCCTGCATGCATGTGAGTGTGTGTGTGTGTAAGTGTGTGTGTGAGAGTGTTGTGTGAGTGTGTGTGTGTGTGTGCCTGCATGCATGTGTGTGTGTGTGTGTGTGTGTGTGTGTGTGTGTGTGTGGTGTAGTGAGATATTCACCTTGTCTGTTCCTGTGGCTTATACCACGCCCATTGGGGGTGGAGACAGGGCTGGATGTGACCTGGGGGAAAAGGCTGAGGAGGGGGCTCAGAGAGCTCTCTTGCTGGCAGGAAGCAGAGAGGAGAGCATTCCGTGCAACCTGCTGGTGTTCATCTGTCTATGTTGTGAGTTATTTCTCCCTGAATAAACATCTATTCAGCCTATTTGTTTATCCTGATCCTTATTAAACCGCAATAGTGTGGTGTGTGAGAGTGTGTGTGTGTGTATGAGTGTGTGTGTGTGTGTGTGTGTGTGTGTGTGTGTGTGTGTGTTGTGCACTTGAGTATGGAAGACAGAGGACAACCTTGCATGTTGGACCTCAGGAGACACCCACCTTATTTTTTGAGACTGGGTCTCCATTGAACTTGAGGCTGACCAATTGACTTGGTTGTCTGGCCTAGCAAATGCCAAGAATCTACCACCTTCTACTTTCTCAGCATTGGAGCTATGGGTGCTAGGGATCCATCAGATCCTCAGGTTTGCACAAAAAAGGCACTTGGCTGCCTGAGCTACTTATCTCCTGGTCCCCAGCGAGATCTCTCCAGAGCAATCAGCCCCATGTTACAGAATATACTTATAAATTGCATGCACGTACGCTGGCTCCCACACTAAGTGTATATATGAAAAATCTATTCAAAAATTATAAAGGCTATGTTTTAAACAATGTGATTAAAGGACCTATTTTCCTTGTATTAACAAGTTTTAGAGAAAATTATTCAGCAATGCAAAACTGATCCTCTCCTTTGTAAAAAGCAGCACTATCCTAGGATTAAAGTACAATGGGAAGCAAGGTCAAGGCCCTTCCAGATGTGACTCTGCCCTTCCCTTAATCCTCACTCCCATTTCCCAGCTCCATTTAAGTAATTTTCCTTTCTATTTCCTCCTCTTCACATCCCAGGAGACCATCAGCTCCCTGAGAGCAAACCCTGTGGGTAGGTGAATAGTTACTCTCCAGGGCCATCAAGGCACAGAATGGCTCAGCAGCCATTGGTTAAGTGAGCTGCCAGTATCTGAGCTCAGTCCAAAGGTTTCTACTGAAAAGAAAATAGTGAATGTAAGTAGCCAGTCCTTGTGCAGAGTTCATGCATGTGATGTGTTTGACACCCATTTTCTTCTTTAAAACTGCCCCCACTCCTTCCTGTTCCCATTCAGAAAAGTCATTTAGCCTTTGGAGTCTAAGCTGTGTCATAATTTAGTAAATAACATTCACCCAGCAATAAAGCCTTTAACTGGGAGGCATCTGCATGAGCTATCTCTTATTTACACAAGGTGTCTCTGTGACTCCCCACCCTTAGAGATGTTTCCAGGCAACACGATAGTAACTTACCTACCTGAAGACAGATGCTGCCAAAGAGGAAAACAGTTACTTCTTGCACTTCATATGTTCCTCTTCTAAAGCAGCCCAAGGTCAACATTACCAAGATGGCTACTCTGACATCCCCAGGCTTCCTGCAGCTCAGACCTGATGTTGGAACAGAACAGTGTTCTGGTCCTTTTTGTGTGAGGTAAGCACAGGTCACTGAAGCTTCCTGGGGTGAATCCAGGGCACATATCCTATGACTTCCCAATTCTAGAAGCATGGCCCAGCACATTCGGTGAGATATTGAAGGTTGTCTCATTGCATGCAAACAACAGCTGTCTGTTACAAGCGGTTTTCCCCCAGTCTGATCCCAGAGCCTTGCCAGCCCCAAATAACATTCAGAGATGCTGTATTACATATAATGCTGTTGGCCTGTTACTAGTGTTTCTTATTGGCTAGCCCTGTCTTAAATATTAACCCATTTCTATCAATCTAAGTATTTCCATGTGGTATCTTACCAGAGAGAGGGTCAGGACCTCTGTCCTATTGGTCTTACATGTTGACTCTCCTTCCTACTTCTTCCTCTCTCCTCCTTGTCTCTTAGTCCCATCTATCTTTCTTTCCTATTGGCCAACAGGGCTTTATTCATTAACCAATAAGAGAAACATATTTTCAGAATGACATCTCCCTTCAAGTGTCTTGTCAATGACTTGTTTATAAGAGTCCCAAGGGGTAGCCATAAGAAGACAGCTGTAGTTTCACATTCCCAGCTACGTCACAGGGAACAGTTATTGAAGTTGGCTGGGATGCATCATAATTAAATATAGCAATCCTCTTGTGTGAGTATTACTATAAACAGAAGGTCTTTGGAGACCAGAAGACCATGGAAAGAGAGTTTACCCTGGTTATTTCTGTCTGTTTGAAAGAGACAATTGGGTGCTGGGGAGATAGTTCAGAAGTTAAGTGCTCTTACAGAGGACCGGAGTTCAGTTTCCTGTACCACATCAGGCAGCTTATAGCCACCTGCAGCTTCAGTGCCAGGAGATCCAACACCCTCTTCTGCCTGTGCAAGCGCTGCACATATCACACACACACACACACACACACACACACACACACACACACACACCACACGCACACACACACACTAAAATAAAAAAGTAAAACTTAAAAACATGAACTTACAGAAAATGCAGAAAACAATTTCTTAAATAAAAATAGAGACAATCAGCTACTTTTAGTTCAGTCCCTGGGATCCCATAACTGGATCTTCAGCTGGACACATTGTCATCAGCTATTGGTGTGAGCAAACGTTCATGGTGGGGACTGTAGAAATGAAATTAGTTTTAATTTAATTTAATAAAAAAGTTTTAATTAGAAAGGAAGGGGAATTGAGGAAGGGGACAGCACTAACTGTGGGACATCCAGGCTGCCAGTCAACAGATGACAAGAACAGAGGTTTTGTCAGTTTTTAATAGTCATCAGGCTAGTCTGAAAAGATTTTTCCATGTGTGATGTAGGGGCCTCTTGGTCACTGGAGACATCATGACCTACCTTGTACCCAGTAGGATTTTTGTTTTCTTATGAAAAGATGAGGACATAGTGGGCAGACACCTTCCCTGTATTTTGACAAGGGAGTAAAGAATCTATGCTTGGTGGGTAATGCATTAAACCTCTAGTCGCTTATCCCCCAGAGGCATGAGACAATTTCTATTTCATTGGTGACCTTCATCTTCTAAATGGAATAATTTGCAAACTATTGCCTATCCACTCATCCATTCATTTCCCTAACATTCATTAAGCACTACTCAAACCTCACTTTCCGACCCCCACCCCATGAACGAGGGTCTAAGAGTCTCTGGAATTCAGGACATTATTAAATATTCGCCCTTCTGCTATGCCTCTGTGCATGTTAACTAAATCTGTGTTCTCCTCTATCCTGAATTCATTAGCTGTCAGTTCATTCCAGCAAACCTGCTGAGGAGCAGAGAAAGCACTTCCTCCCCAGCCCCACCGTACAATGAGTTCCGGAAGCAACGAGGCAGGCGTCAGGGCTCCAGGGCATCCAGAGGTCCACACAGGCATCATTACTATGACTTCTGACCCAGCCACTGTTCCATTCTCTGAAGAGGAGGAGCATGCAGCCAGAAGGCCTGAGCTCCACTCTGGATTCTGCTGTTGCTGTTGCTGCAGGAAACATCGAGTTCGAAAGCCCCGAAGGGCAAAGTCCTTGCCCATCCATTCTAGCTAGAAGCAGTATGTCCAAGCAGCAGGCAATGCCCTCAATGCCCACGCGGCGATCTGAGACAAGGAAGTGGTCGGTGTGGATGATCCACTTGTCACTTCTTTCCAGGTGACATTTCTTTTCATTCAACAGGTACCACATTCCCAGAGTGGGCAGACTGACTTTTAAAAAATCCACAAGGGCTGAGTGGTGACTTTTAAGAAATTAAGAGCACTTGCTGCTCTTTCAGAGGACCTGAGTTCGATTCCCACCATCCCCATCAGGTTTCTCACAGCTACCTGTAACTCAAGCTCCAGGAGATCCGATGCTTTCTTCTGGCCTTCACACACACACACACACACACACACACACACACACACACACACACACACACACTTTAAAAACTCATCTAAAGAAGCACTGTGGATTAAAGGTATCTGTGACCATTCATGGCAAAAATAGTTTTAATGTGCAATTTCTCCGAGGCAGCTATAGCCAAATGATGCTTCCTATAGCTACATAATTTTATATTTGACTTTTACTTATGTATATACGTGTGACCATAAGCCATGCATGTGCAAGTGTTCACAGAGGCCAGAAGACACCATTGGATTCCCTGAAGCTGTGAGTCCCCTACTGTACGTGCTTCAAACTGAACTTCAAACTGCTCTAAAAGACCAGCAAGAACTCTGAGTATCTAAGCCATGTCTCCAGCCCTCCACAGACTTTGAGGATAGAAAAAAGAAATTATGATTAAGGACCCTACTTGATTGGCAGTTTTTAAAGACCCAGATGAAGTCATAAAGTGCTTGTGTATCCTTGACAATGCAGCTAGAGACAGCTCAGGACCAACCACTGCCACCAACCGAAGTGTTTCCCAGTCTGTAGGGACTCCACTCAAGCAGACGTGGATTCATAGCATCACTGAAAGGAAGAATTTCAGGATGAGCCAGCGTGGAGCAGAGCTGTTGTTTCCTGAGAAAGCATCCCTAACAGATTGAATAGAGAGATGCTCAAGGAAGGGCCAAGATGTACGCAGGCATGGGCTTCTCATGGCAGAGCCATGCTTAGGTGTTTCACTGGAAGGTGGGATTGGGGAAGCTTTTGGAATTTTCTTCTTCATCGTGTTTCTAAGGGACCTCCCTCTCTATCTCTATTCCCCATTTTGATAATTGAGACTATAGGGATGCTCCCTAGAGGGCTTGCATGGGGTTATTAGTCCATAAGAAAAATCAGAAACCTCCAGGGTTGCTCAGAGGGCCAGAGGGTTTAGGATTTGTCCTTTTACTGTAAATGAGGTTTCTGGCAAGAGACCTAGACATTTTCAGGTTTGCATCTGGGAAGAGAGAACAGCCATAATCAAAATGTCATCAATCCTGTTGTCTTCCTGATGCTGACGAGAGGCCTTACCCAGACCCCTGGGTACTGGCTCCTTTGCCTTCTCGTGTTCCTAGATTTTTCCCTTTGCTTGTGTGTCTATCCCATCTCAATGGCATTACCAAAAGGCCTTATGAAAATACAGTCCGGAGAAGGGGAATCAGGGGCATTTTCTCCATGGAAGCGGCAAGGTTTGTTTCCCAAGTTGATGAAATTCTACTATAAAAACAAAACAGTTGTTCAGTTTGAGTAATCATGCCAGATATGGTGCAAAAATTCACAAAATGCAGAAATCAACATTAATAGTTAAAAACTTAGCCCATATCTACTTCTCTTAGTCTAGACTGAGCCACACATTAAAAGGTAAGGTCTAAACTAGAAGAGGCAGGTGTCACTGTGCCATCTAAAATTCCTGACTTCCAGAGTAATTTGAATTTTTCCTTAAGGGACCGTTTCAGAGCTCAAAATGCAAAATCCTTCTGTTTCCTTTGAGAAAGTACAAGTAGGCATGTGTATCTCTTCAAAACTAAATAGCATTTGGGGCTTAAGTGTTTGGGTTCACGAAAAGTGAATACACACCATATGGTCTATCCTAGAATAAGTAATTACAGACTTATTAAAAATACATGCTAATTTTACTCACCAACACTCCATGATAATAGCTTCCTCCGGATCTAATCCATTCTGTTGATTATGCTTATCTATTTCTGGTACAAGGACTTTTTATCCTGAACAAAATGCACATTGACCTGGCCTCCCGATAGCCAAAGATCCAATCACAACCTTGAATTGTCAATGATTCAAGGCAATCCCTATTGCTTCTGAAGCTCTTATTGAAAACCAAAGGACCTAGCAGAAAAGAGGTTTGACGCTTCCTTGACCCCTCAGCCTGATACACAACAACCCGGACCCTGATGATTACACTGGGAACCAGACATCATTTCCTTGAGCACTCAGCAAGAAAACCACGATACTTGAACATGGCGGGCAAGTCTTATCTCTTTCTGGTTTGGGGAACTAACCTTGTTATTGCTTCCAACTGCAGAAGCCCTGATTGCTTATCTGTGTTTTCAGAGGTTGATTTGTTTATTCTGGAGAGATGGATTGGTCAGCCATTAAAGCGCCTGCTGTACAAACAAATATGAGGACCCAGTTTGGTCTGCAGCACCAATATAGGAAAAGATGGGCATGGTGGCAGGCATTGACATCTTAGCTCTGAGGACTCAGAGATGGGCAAATCCTTACAGCTGTTTATCCAGTCAGACAATTATAGGCCAGTGAGATACTTTCTCAAAAATGGGGAAGGAAGAAAGAAAGAGAGAGAAAGAGAGAGAGGAAGAGAGAGAGAGAGAGAGAGAGAGGGAGAGAGAGGGGGAGAGAGAGAGAGAGAGAGAGAGAGAGGGGAGGGAGAGAGAGAGAGGGAGAGAGAGAGAGAGAGAGAGAGAGAGAGAGAGAGAGAGAGAGAGAGAGAGAGAGAGAGAGAGAGAGAGGAAAGCATGCAGTGCCTGAGGAAAGAAACCTGAGGTTGACATCTGGTCCCCATACACACCTCTGCACACGTGCACATGCACAAACACATGTATATACAAAACGTTCCAATGCAGCAGATTTGGGGTGGGGCTTGAGTGTAAAGATATTTTTTACTTACTTTGTTTTTCAAGACAAGGTTTCACTGTGTACCTCTGGCTGTCCTGGAACTCACTCCATAGACCAGGCTGGCCTGAATTCACAGATTCACCTGCTTCTGCCTCCCAAGCCCTGGGATTCAAGGTGTGAGCCACCACTGCCTGATGAGCTTCTGCCTTTCTAACCAGCTCCCTGGTGATGGTATTACTGCAAATCTAGGGACCATCTTTCAGGAGCGAAGACTTTGCTCGCAAGAACTCCGAAGCTGGCACACACACACACACACACACACACACACACACACCTCACACACACACACTCACACACACACACACACTCACACACACATTACAATACTATTAGTACGTTGCTCATTTACTTACTGTTTGAAACTAGGGCTCACTACGTAGCTCTGAATGGCCTTGAACTTGTAGCTATCCTCCTGCTTCTGCTTCCTGAGTAGTGAGTTTATAGCTATAAGCCACCACACTCAGCTTAAGCTCTATTGTCTTTCTTTCTGCTATACGGCCCTGGCTGTCCTTAGGTACCATTCTTGAGTATAAACAAAGGAAGTTCCGAGATCAATAAGCCATCAAAGTTTTGTTGCTTCTGATTATGTGATACAAACTGTGGTGTCTTGAATAAGAATGTCCCCCCATATGTTTATATAGCTAAATTCTTAGTCATCAGGGAGTGACACTACTTGAGAAGGATTAGGAGGTGTGGCCTAGTAGAATTAGGTGTGGTCTTGTTGGAGGAAGTGTGTCACTATAGGTGAGCTTTGAGGTTTCAAAAGCTCAAGCCAGGTCGTGTCTCTCTCTCTCTTCCTGCTGCCTGCACATCAAAATGTAGAAATCTCAGCTATTTCTTCAGCACCATGTGTGCCTGAATACTGCCATGCTTCCCTCCATGATGATAATGGCCGGAACCTTTCAAACCAAAAGTCAGCTCCGACTACATGCTTTCCTTTTTAAGAGTTGCTGTAGTCATGGTGTTTCTTTATGGCCATAGAACATTGACTAAGACACTAACACCATCTTTCTGTTTTGAAATGGAAATAATGTTATATTTACTCTTCTAAAGGAAATTTTTTTATAAATATTAATTTATGCTGGGAATGGTAACATACCAAGAGACTCTGTCTCAACAAGATGGCAAGGGGAAGACTCAGAAGTAGTTTTCTCACTCCCATGAGTGAGTACTCACAATCTCCCCCGTGCACCTACGTGGACAAGCACACACACTTACATGAATACAAACATGAAAGAGAGGGGGGAAGGAGGGAGGGAGAGAAGAAGGGAGGGAAAGAAGGAAGGAAGGAAGGAAGGAAGGAAGGAAGGAAGGAAGGAAGGAAAGAAGAAAGAAAACAAAGCAACAGGCTAGCATTGTCACATTTTGAACTTCTTATGCAATGATTTTGAATTAACCTTTGGTCCCTGAATGTTCAGAAATCTTATACTTCTGGCAAATTTTTCATGGCCCCACATCGTGTTATGCTATATCCTTTATATGCATATATCCTCTATGTGGTCATAATTGACAGTTAAAGAAGCAAGGCCTTTGAGTCTCGTGTGTGATCTGCAGAACTAGCTACACGGTGGAAACTCTTGTTGGTGCTTCTTGTGTTTCTGGAGCATCTTCTCATGACTGGCGTTATTCTCATGCCTTCCTTTCTTCATCCAGCTAAGGCTGTCTTATAACCTAGAGTCAGGGTCCCTTTCCTGCGATCTACTCTTGAGACCCACTTACTTTCCCTGGGTATCTTCTATGTGTATGTGTGACCAGTATACCCATTCACGTTGGTATCAAAACACAGGTCTCGCCTCAAAGGGGTAAAGAGATGGTTTGTTCTGGAGCCCAACATGAATGATCATGACCCTAGAAAACAATTCCATTTGTTCCAAACTCAAAGTTGGTAACAATTTCACCAGGTTTTACAGAAGCAGAAAAAGAAAAGCACAAGTCAAGACACTTTCCAAACACTGGCGTGAACATTGCAGGCGGGTTACAGCAAAGCCAGTAAGTCTTTGCTATCAGCCTCAGATGCTGTCAGAAGCCATTCTTAGCCTTTTGGCTGGTGGAAACTAGTGGCTGGTTAGTTACTATATCCCCCGAGGTTTCATCTGTTAGTCACAAAGGCATTAGGACTGACACAGAGGTGGGTTATGACAGTCTGAAAGGGGCTATGACAAGATGCAGTGTGCTAACAAAAGCCTTGGGACAGTAGCCATGGCTCTGGAGTGGGTGTATCTCATGGGACTTCTAGTCAAGACTTTTGTTTTAAGGAGGTCATAAATCCAGGACTGAGTGTGGTTAAAAAAGAAAAAGAAAAAGAAAGAAAGAAAGAAAGAAAGAAAGAAAGAAAGAAAGAAAGAAAGAAAAGAAATAATGTGTCTAAATGAAATTCTCCCTTTATTACTTCCCCATGGTCCAGATTTCCCAGCCCGTTCCCATTTTGGTAGGAAAGAATGCTTAAGTCAGGAAAGATTACTACACCAGCGATTCTGTTGCTGTGCACATTGATTCTCAAGGGGCCACAACAGAGGTGAGAGGAAGTGCAGAAGGCACAGGTAGTGTCCCACCAGCTGTGCTTAAGAGCCTTTTAGAGTGTCCCAGGAGAAGTGCAGCTTTGAATCTGTCAGGGCTTTGGGGTTTCTCTTCTCCCCAGTGGTCATTTGTTTCCAAGTTCCTATAAGGTCGGAATGTTGCCTTTGATGGGAAGTGGAAGATGGCGATTGTTGCCCTTATAAATGAGGCCAAGGGGTCAAGGGAGAGAAGATCTGTGGTGTAGTGACTGGAATCCCCCAGGAGCTGACATGTGGAGTCATGTGATCGCCCATTCCCTGTGTCCCATGTTAGCAAGATGTATCATTATCTGTGGGCAGTCTACATTTAAAAGGCCAAAGCAAAGTATCAAACATACTTTCTTCTTTTTAAAAGACATTTATTTACTCATATGCTTATTTACTCAGTTTCCTTCTCTTCCCTCCCGTGTGTGTGTGTGTGTGTGTGTGTGTGTGTGTGTGTGTGTGTGTGTGTGTGTTAGCCTTCTCTGCCAGCATTCTATATGTCGGAGACACGGAACTCATGTCGCCATGCTTGGCAGCAGGCACATTTACCCCACAGCCATTGCCCTGGCCCCTGCTTGCCTTAGTCTGTCTCCTCTCCTTTTGTTCTAGTATCCCCATTGTTTACAGTGGTGTCAAATCTTCTATAGTTCCTTAGGAAAAGATGGTGGTGTGCTTAACTTCCTTTAGTTATTGTACGAAAAATAATAGCCAACTCCAAGAAGCAGAGCCGGTAGCTATCAAAACACTAGCCCAGGCTCCAGAGGTAACTATGGCAAGTAGAGAAAGCAAAGCATCTAGTGGTCATCATGGGTCTAGACAGCAGTTGTCTTCAATAATCATTTCCACCAAGCAGCATCCAGACTCACAAGGCTTCAATGATGGCATTTTGAACACTGCATCTTCCCAAAGCAGCACCAGTGAACTTATTTGTCTATTTCTATAGCAAAGGAAAGTTGAGGAGGGTCTAGATCTAAAATGAATACAATCAACCATTTGGAAAAAAACCATGCCTTCATTTGAATTGTGTGTGTGTGTGTGTGTGTGTGTGTGTGTGTGTGTTGCTAGAGATCAGACCCACAATATGCTTTGCATATTCTGAACACATGTTCTACCATTGAGCTACATGCCTGGTCCTTGAATTAATTCCTGTTCATGTGAAGGTATGCTCATGAATACACGTTCATGTGAGTGTGTGTATGCAGGTGGGCATGCGCATGTGTGAGCTGGTGAGTGGAGGCCAGAGGTCAACCTTGGGTACCCGCCTTGCTGTAACTCTACTTTTCAAGTGAGGCTCACTCACTAGACCTGGAACTCATGGGTTTCACTAGACTGGCTGACCCAGTCAGTTCCAGGGATCTGGCTAACTTTTGCACGGATACTGGAGACCCAGATTCCAGGCCTCATGCTTGCGAGGCAAGCACTTTGTCAACTGTGGCTTCTCTTCAAGCCCTTGAATTAATTTTTATAAAGCATGCTAACTATGGAATTTGCTACAAGAATTCTTGATAATTATGTTACATACTCAGATGCTATAAACTCAGAGATGAATGGGGCCCTAATAAGGAAAATTGGCTAAATGAAGCTGAAATTACAGTTTCCACAAACATCATATCATATGTGCAACACTCACAAAAGTGAAGATTTCCAAATTACATCTCTTCACCCAAACTTTCACCAAAGTCACCATGTTATAATTAATACAAATTCCAAAATACTGAACCCTACATAAGCAAATTTCACTGTGTAGCTAAGAACGGGTTACATTATTATTCAGGGCATATGCACAGACAGAATTCTCAAAATATTAGTGTCTAAAATTTCAGAACCACTCAAAATAGTACTGAACACTTTGTGTACAGATTGCATTATGTTGGAACCACTAATTGCCCTGAACTTAGCTTTTTACTTACTGGTCCTCAAATCCTACCTCCTGCTCCTGTCTTTCTGTAGGTGGGTATGGCCCAGCCACCATTAGGGATATGTGTTTCTTTCTCACACACAAGTGTTGTGCATAGTAACAACACACATAATCCTCCTCTTAAGAACTCGTTTTTCCCTGGTGACTGAGTTGAGTTCTTTGATCCACAGACATATCATCATGTTGTAAAACAGCCTCCTACAGTGAAAATGTAGTTTCCTGTCTATGTTTATTTCTCAGCTGAGACGGAGCTCCTGTAACAAAACTTGGATTAACGAGAGAAAACCACAATGTTGCTTATTGTTGCGTGTATTTTATAGATTCACAGCAGAAGGAAAATGAATGATCCTCAGTCCTTTGAATTCAGGTTTACCTGGCATCTTCAGCAGAGAAGGAAAGCGATGAGACAAAGCAAGGACGTGGGAGCCTCTAGGAGCAGCCAGCTAGGGAAAGGCAAATGAATGGCCAAGAAAGACTGGTTAGTAAATGTGAAGAATCTTTATTACTATGGATTGAGGGGGTGGAGGGGGGTGAGGGAAGGCCTTCCTGCCACAGTGCGCCTATGGAGATCAGAGAACAACTTTAGGCAGCCACCATGGCTTCAGGACAACTCTAGTCACATAGCACCTTAACCCACTGAGCCCTCTCAATAGCCCTGCAGTCCTGCTTAGTGAGTCTTGTTATGTAGATTTCCTCTGTTAACACTGTAGAGTGAAGAGAGTCCCAAACTGTCTTTGATGATCAACTTCTTTTTTTTTTTTTTTTTTTTTTTTTTTTTGATTTTTCCACAGGGTTTCTCTATGTAGCCCTCACTGTCCTGGAAGTCGCTCTGTAGACCAGGCTGGCTTCGATCTCACTGAGATCCTCGTGCCCCTGTCTTCTGAGTGCTGGGATAAAAGGCGTTCACCACCACTGTCCAGTAAAATAATTTGTTATTTTTAACAAAGGAGGGGGTTCCTTTGTCTTTGTAAATTTGTCTTGATTTGGAGGTAAATGAGAGAGAGAGAGAGAGAGAGAGAGAGAGAGAGAGAGAGAGAGAGAGAGAGAGAGAGAGAGAGAGAGAGAGGAGAGAGTTGGAGAGTTTTGGGGCGCTGTTCCTTCTCAATTCCTCAGGAGGCATGTTGGGTAGAGGTTCCATGTTCTGGCCCTATACAAACACTGGCTCAGAATGGTCACAGCTTTCCCCAGCTCCCAGTTCATAAGAGACATGCTGAGGTTGTTGCTATGGTTTGAGGCTTGGTCATCAGCCTTGTGGCACTAGAGGGTATTGTGTGACATCATTCCTGAGGAGACAGTTAACAAATGCCTCCAGACAGGAAACTGAGGACAATAGCATCAAAGTCCTTGACTGAATTTGTTGGGGTTACTTACTAGAGCGTGGGTGAGGGTTACCAATAGGAGTGGGGTAACTCAGAAGCAGTGGAATCGTTCACTGATGGCCAAGCCGCCCAGCAGAGGTGAGGACTCCTGGAGGCGGGAACCCTGGGACGCTCCGAAGGCAAATAACACACAGAGGAGAGCCTTGGAGTCAGCTGAGCTGATCTGAGTCTGCTCAGCAGTCCTTACTGCTTACCCAACCTCAGGGAGGAGCCTTGCGCGTCTGGTCGGTTTAAAGGACTTTTTGGAGTTAGGAGAGCTTTACTTCCTAAGGCTTAACAGGTTTCCCTCCAGGACGGGATGATTCAACTCAGAGGAAGTTGCTGCACAGCAACACTGGGAGGTAACGGATCATTTAGAAGGTAGGGACTCCCAAAAAGAAGTTAGACCACTGGGGATATACTAGAAAATGGGTCTGGAGGTCCTGGTTCCTTCTTGTCTCTCTCTTCGCTTTCCAGCTGTTTGTTCCACTACGTGTTTGAGCCACAGTGATCTGTCTTGCAGAGGCCCAAAGGCAGCAGAGCTGATCAGCTGTTGGGAGCCGACCTTGAGTTACATTCTCTTGCAGAATTGCTTACACCTTAGAACTCTAATTGAGCCTTATCTTGGTATACAGGAACCTGCTTAACAGGTGGTCTCTTCCACTCATTCCAGGTACTGAGATAAACCGAATGCCCAGAACTGAGATGGGCCTGGCCCAGGAACTAAGATAAGCAGATGTTTATTGTCTGATGTTTATTGTCTGGGATAATTACCAGGACCCCGGAGTTAGCAGAAGCTACCCCTCCCCATTTCCTCCCTGCCTGCTACCCCTCCCCATTTCCTCCCAGCTTTGCTTTAAAAACTCCTTTTTGCATCAATAAAGTTAGACCTTGACAAATGCACTGCTTGGTCTCCTTCCTTCTTTCTCTCCCATTATTTTCAGGTTCTAGTCCGCCTTGACCCAAGAATAACTAGGCCCCGCGGTTTGGGGCAATCAGCCATGGATCGAAACCTTTTAAAGCATGAGCACCTGCAGGTGTGTTGTCACAGTACACCAGGCTTTTGTTGTCATACTAATCTTTCTCCTGGTTTGTGGGGAAGCAGAATCCTGGAAAACCCAAGCTACGCTCATTGCTGTTTTCAATTTTGAAAATAAGAAATAAGCTCAATGAGTTTCGCTGTTTTTGCTGGTAGACCTACTTTGGAAACTCCGTTTGTTTTTTGTTCAGGGGTGAGAGGGCAGTGAAAAGAGCCACGTGTACAGTGGCAGGAGATGAGAAAAACCCATTTTCTTTATTTCTTCCCTAATTATTAAAGCATGTCCCAGTGAGCTATCTGGAGTTAACGGGATTCCCCATGCTTCTGCATGTTTTTATCCATTTAATTTGTTCTTCTGGGTCTGGGGAAACCTTAGCCTCAGTGTTCCTGGATCACTGCACTGTCCCAACAATGACAGTAGATTTCTCTCTGGGTCTCTTTTGCCCTAGAGTAGGGTTTGCTGGAGGGTCTGAGTGTTCCCTTCTTGAGGGGAGGACCCATAGTTTCTGAATTCATCCAAAGAACACTCCTCTGTTTGTCCTCCCCCTCTGTTCACATTTGACGTCTCCTTTTTGAATGCTCATTTTCTAATTAAGCATCATTCATGACAGATGGTGTTGTGGGCTAATTAATAGACACGTTGGGAGTGCCCTACAGCACCAGGGGTGTATGTTCCTCGGGTGTATGTTGCTTCTATGGGAATGTCGCAGGAGGAAAGAGAGAAAGAGAGAGAGAGAGAGAGAGAGAGAGAGAGAGAGAGAGAGAGAGAGAGAGAGAGAGAGAGACTTAGAACTAATAGTTCACATGGTGGAGCTGCTTTTAAAATAAGGGAGTCCTTTTCTCTGCAGTGTAACTCATGCAAAACCCATGTCGGACCTGGGACCCAAGCCATCCTTCCATTCAGTTCATTCACACTGTGTATGCCATCTGCACTATTGAAGCTGGGGTGGGAAAGAGAGAGGAGAGAGATGGAGGAGAGAGAGGGGAGAGAGAGAAGGGAAAGAAAGGATAGAGATGGAGGAGGGAGGGGGGAAGAGAGACAGAGACAGGGAACACATCATGGTAGAGTGTGGTAGAACAGAGATGCTCCATAGTGCGACCAGGAATCAAAGATGAGAGGATGCCTGGGACTTCTCTATCCCCTTCAAGAAGAGAACTCCAGTGATCTGCCTGGGGCTTACCTCCCAAAGTTACCATCACCTCCCCCCTCCCAATAGCAACACAGGCCAAGGACCTGGGGAGGGGGCGTATACTCCTGAACCAAACTGTAACAAGGTGTGTGGTTGGGATTGATGAGCAGAATAAAATGATGCCTCCACAACCATGAGTTAACAGAAGGCTTTCTCCTAGTAAGTTGACTGTCTCAAGGTATTCTGTCAGAGGGACAGGAGGCTGACACAGAAGAGGCAAGGCCCCCTCTCTGTGGGGAAAAGAAGGGAAGAAACAAATCAGCTAGCACCCTCCAAGCTAATGTAAGATTGTTGTTGTTGTTGTTTTGTTGTTGTTTTTTTTTTTTTTTTTTTATGAAACCCTGCTCCACTTCAGCTGCAGCTCCAATGCCCTTAGTAAGTGTTCCTACCCATCCACTTTGATGCCAAAAGCCACTAGTGGCTTTCCTCTCTCTCACTCACAGGAGGCAGGCGGAGCAGCTGGGCAAATGAGCTGACTTGCCCCAGGAGGGCCCGTGGCTCTCCTCCTTTACCACCCTTTTCCCGCCGTAGTGTGTCTCCCAACTCATGTTCCTAATGTCATTCATTTGCCATCCAGAAGTAAAAGTGCCCATTTCCAAACAAACAAACAAAATCCGTATGAATCAGCTATCCCTGGGTAAATTCTGGAGTGGGTCCTGACCCCCAACTCACTAAGCATCCACAAATAGGATGGAGTTGGCACAGCTGGAATACGAGGCTGGCTGATGGCTCGTTCCCATTCTGCTCTCCCAGCTTCTCGAAGAGCTCCTCTGCTTCCTGCAATGAGAACCTAGATGCTGGGGCTGAGCCTAGATGCAGAGGGTCCTCCAACAGGTTATTTAGCCACTTGCACCTCAGTTCACCTTTCTGCACAATGGGCACTTGCTGACACATGCCAGTGAGGATGCTCTTAGTGGGGAGTGAGGTAGTGTTTGACCATGCAAACGTCTCTACAAATAATTGGAATTTTGTTTGAAGTTCGAAATTTCTCTCATTTGTGAAGATGGCTTTCTTTAACATTACTCAGTATTTTCCTTCATTTTGTTGGAAAAAGAGATTATTTCCTTAGACCACATGTGTTAGTTTCTTTTTCTTCTTCTTCTCCTCCTCCTCCTCCTCCTCCTTCTCCTCCTCCTCTTCCTCCTCCTCCTTCTTCTTCTCCTCCTTCTTCTTCTCCATCTTATTCTTCTCCTTCTCCTTCTCCCTCTCCTTCTTCTTCACATGGTCTCATGTAGCCCAGACTGGCCTTGAACTTACTGTATAGACAGAGATGACCGGGAACTTCAATCTCTTGCCTCTACATCCAGAGTGCTGAGATTGCAGATATGTGCCACCGCGTACTGTGATGCAGGGTTCAAACACCAGGCTTTACACGTACTAGGCAAATATTCTACAAACTAAGTTACAAACCCCGCTTAAATTACTTTCCCATTGCTGTGATCAAATACCTGAAAAGAAGCTCTTTGAGAGAGAAAAGATTAACTCTGGCTCATGATCTGAAGGGATGCAGGCTCTTGTGGAAGCAAAGACATGATGGTAGGAGAGCAAGGTAGCCTGTCACTTAGGAAGCAGAGGGAGGCGAATGCTGGTGTCCATACATTTTTCTTTTAAATTCATCTTGGGACCCCACCCATGGCATGGCACCACCCACATTTCGAATGGATCATCCTTTCTTTGTCAATCCTCTAGGGACGCACACACTCAAAGGCACACCCAAAGGGATGGCTGTGACTTATGTAACCTAAGCCAGTCACATAAGTGAGGCAGTGACCTGGAGAGACACTAAGGAATAACTAAGCGGTGGGGCAGATGCCAGTCAAGGGTACAGCTCAGACTGGCATCCAGGTCATTAGAAGAGACCCTTTAGGCTAAGTCAACTCCAACTTTCTTTGACAAAATGTAGTCACACTAAGCATGAGGCAGTACTCTTTTGCTGGCTTTTGGCCATCCCAGCTCTGGGAAGTGGGGCCAGTCCCTTTAACTGAACTTGGCATCCTGGCATCCGGAAATGAAGCTCAACCTCTTTAGCAGGAGGAAGAGTTTCCCTCTCTGCCCACTAAACTGTTTGCAAAAGAAAAGAAAGCAATGTAAATATTTGAACATCAGCAAATAAATAACGATCATAAATAATGCAGTCACCTTCCAATGTTTGCCTGCAGCCATCGACAAGCTGCCGTGTAGAGCTGGCTCCTTACAGCAGTGCCCACAACACAGCAGCTGGGTGAGGGGTGCCAGGGTAGTGCTCTCTGCACTTGCCAGGCTCTTTGCACATCGGGGTACATCCACTGGTAAGGACTAACTTTTTCTAGTGCTTACATGGCATCATGCTGAGATCTGGGCCCTCTCTTGTGTTTTGTGAAGAAAAAGAGAAGCCACTCTTATTTATTCCTGGCATGTCTCATGCCATCTGAGTTATCAGTCCAGCTTCCTCTTCTAGGTATCATATGGGGTAGAGATAGCAAAACCCTTTGAAGTCAACTCAAATTCAAGTCCCTATGCAAATGACTTTGTATAAATGACAAAATTCCCCTGAGTTCCAGCTTCCCATTCACAAAAACCGGCATAGCAGAAGCTATAATGCGGAGCCTGTTCAAGGATTAGACACAGTATAATTCATGTACTTGGAACAAAATGGGCGCAGCCATTTGCAGTCGACAAATTACAAAGAAGAATTTAGAAGTTCCTTGGAAAAAGAAAAAAAAAAAACAAAACAAAACAAAATAAAAACTTTTGTACCTGGCCTGCCTCTTAAACACACAGACAGCACCAACTGGAGTGTGTTTTAAAAGCTGTGTTCAAGTAATAATCTAAAAATGAAGACTCCCCAAAAGGAAATGTGTTGCATCCACGTCTGACTTCACTCTTTGTAATAACACAAGCAGATCCACTGCACTAGGGGGAGAATTCATTTTGCAGTTTCTTGGTGTTGCCATCCCAGGAAAACATACAGTTGGTAATTCAGCATGCCTCCAGATTTGGGAGGTGTCTCTTGCAGAACTGAGCCTCATGAACAAAGAAGAGTTTCCACAAATGACCCATCAGTCAGGGGCACACGAGCGGTGAGAATCCGATAACCAGCCCATCACAGGAGAGCCAGGGTACCCCGAGAAAAGCAAGCCAACACTTCAAACTTTCAAAAGCAACCTCGGGTGCATTTTGTTTGAGGGGACTGAATGGAGTTCAATTGATGAAATGCCAGAAGTGAGAAGGTACCAGACTCGATGTGATTCCTTCTTGGACAGATAGGTAAATCAAAGCCCAGAGCATTATACAGCTTGCTCGGTGACAACCTTCTGGCCACTGGGAAAATGTTTCATCTATATCCATGTCAGATGTTTTCCTGGATTCCCCTGTGACTCTGAGGGTCCAGGAAAGGCTTAGGTTCCTGTGGCCATACCCTCTTTAAATTACACTTTACACGAGAAGGCCCCACCCAGAGATGTGATGTGTGCAAAAGGACAACATTATCTGGCTTCCTGGCCTTCTGGCTTTCTGTGTGGCTCTGTGGCTCTGTGCCAGCATGGTGCCCAGCATATTTCAGGAATTCAATGAGTGTTAACCGAGTGAACACATTTTAAGCGTACACTGTCAAATCTTGTTAGTTTAAACAATGCAATGAGCATGACCTTTGGCTGATAAGAGAGAAAGGCTAGCGGGGGGGTGTGAGGGGCCGGTAGAGTATAGAGTAACTGGATAAATAAGGGTCTCAGCAAGGAGGAAGAATGAGTCTCTACTCCTGCCTTTACCACCTGGCTGACCAATGACCCAGGACAAATTATTGACCCTTCCTCGGCATTGTTTCTCTCAACTGTAAAATGAAATGAAATGACTCTTCTGTGGAGTTTTATGAAGACAATAGTTACTGAATGCTTGCCCTTGGACGTTGTGCACACCATGGGTCCAATAAATAAAAACGGAAGCACAGAGAAGAGACGGCATGAAGACCTGATGGATTGACTGCAGGAAAGTACTGGAACCATGGCCATGCACACAACCCACACCCCCATCTCTCCTGCTGCCTGGCAGCCATGGAGTGAGTAACTTCGCTGCACCACGTGCCCCTGATACCCCTTCTTGACAGGCCCAAAGGCAATGGAGCCAGTCAGGCATGGCTGAAGCCTCTGCAACCATGGCCCAAAAAGAAATCTTTCCCAAGTATTTTGTCACAGTGTCACAGTCACAAAGCTGACAAACACATTCATATTCTGAAGTACTGTACTTACTGTTATGTCACATTCTAAGGCACTTCATGTCACATCCTGAGGTGTTGCATGTACTGTATGTCACATTCTGAGGCTTTGTGTGCACTATATGTCACGTCCTAAGGTGATACATATATACTATGTGTCACGTTCTGAAATACTTTGTGTGAAATACTTTGTGTGATGCATGTCCTATTTGATATTAACAATTTCAAACTAAACATTTTGAGGAAACACTAGTCAGTCTGTAATACCAAATTTTCTCTCATTTAGACTAATTATATTTCCTTGCACTCTTCCAGAATTATCACAATGTTTGAGCAATGTGCTGGGAATACAAGCCTTCTCATTTAGTTGTCACAATAGCCTACATATGACTCCCAGAAACAGTAATCTCTCTCTCTCTCTCTTTCTCTCTCTCCTCTCTCTCTCCTCTCTGTCTGTCTGTCTGTCTCTCTCTGTTGTAGTTCAGATGGCCTCAAATTCAAACTCATTGTAGCAAGAATGAGCTGAATTTTTCTGGCCTTCATACTTCCGCCTCCCTGGTGCTGGGATTACAAGTGTGTGCTACCACTCCCAGCTTTATGTGGTGTTCAGGGTTGAACCCAGAGCTTGGTGCATGCTAGGCAAGCCCTCTACAAACTGAGCTATTTCCCCAGCCCGGGAAACTGACTCACCGGGGGATTCAATGACATGTGTCTAAAGTCAAAGAATTGATTATAGAAAATGCTAACAATCAAAATGGGTCTGACTGATGCAAAAGGCCACTTCTCACCATAACACCGACCTCCTCTTTGTAGAACTTGGTTTCCCTTTTAGCAAAATGGGTCACTTTAGAACTGCAGCCCAGAGAGGACACCAGTCCTGATATCTGAGAACATGGTCTCAGTTTGAGGAAGAATTGTTGCAGAGGCAACGAGATTTAGAGTCTTAAGGAGGACATCACCATGGGTTCTCTGTTTATGAGATAAAGACAAAGTGCTGTGTGACTCACAGAGGAGGCAAAGATAGGGTGGCAATGGGAAGATGAAGACAAAGATTGGAGAGATGCTGCATGAACCATAGAAAGACGGGAGCCTCCGGAGGCTGGAGGAGGCATCTGGGAAACATCCCCACCCCGTCAGAGATTCTAAACATGGCCCCCAGTACCTCCAAACTGCATTTTTAGCCTCCAGAACTTATTCTTTCAGACCCATGTGTCAGACTCCTTTGTTACAGCACCCATGGAGAAACTCTGCTCCATGAAACTCCTGCTACATTTCACATCTCATACACAATCATGCTGTCCTGACGTTTCTTGACCATCGTCCGAGTCATTAGCTTCTAATCCCAACTGGGTTTCCCCAGTTCCTATGTGCTGTCACAGGTCATGCTGCCTGCAGACAAAGCCTTGGGAGGTATCAGGTGTCTGGGATCAGGAGGACTTGGGTTGTCCAACTACAGACAGAAAGAAAAGGGGGTGGTGGCTGAAGGCTGAAGGCAGGGATGCAGGTTGACCCATCCCCAGCCTAGGTGGTTGAACTTGATCAGGTCCCTGCCTTTACTCACTGGAAAAGTTCATGGACCATCTTGGGAGTCAGGCTGCTGTCTTGGGTTACCCGTGGCATCTTTGTTGTGGACAGAGACACATCCGCAGGGATGGGGCCTCTCAGAGTCAGCACCTTATTATTCCCTCAGAAACCCCTCAGGGAGCCCGGTTTCCAGAAACACATACAGCCAGGAACAATCCGAGCCCTCAGCTTCCCAGCATTTGGTGCCTGTGACTCTTTATAATGCCAGTGCTTTATATGACAGCTTGTAAGGCTCTCTGTGTATTGGTGGGGGAGGCATTCCTCCCTGACTTGGACTCATCTTTCCCTTTTAAAGGTCTCCCCTCAGCCCGGTGTGCTCTTCATTCAGACTAACAATAGCCCGGGCAATAATGAGGTGGCAACGGGAAGAGCTACAGTTTAATAAAGCCGAAGCCTAGCAGCCTCCCACTCCCCACACTAGGGCTCTAATAAAGCCTTTTCATCGTTCCAGGGCTGTGGTTTCCACCCTGGCGTCTGTGAATGGCTTTCTCAACTGAAAGGACTCTTTATTTTTTTCTGTAGGATGCAGTTAAGAGTGGCCACAGATTTCAGCTGCCTGGAGAGGCACTGAGGGGAGTCAGATGGGAAGACTCCGGCACAATCAGACAACAGGCCACACTGGGACGTCCCAGAATCTGGAAGGTTCTAGAAGTTTCTAGATCATGTTCTTGAGTAAGATATCAGTGTGGGCTGTTTCCCCCTAACTTAAACCATAGCTAATGTATTACTTGGGATTCTATATAAAAGCTGTCTTTTTACTCTTCGGTGAAATAACCAGGTAGAACAAAACGGGAACCCCTCAGCAGCAAGTCTTTGTGAGTACCACCCATCGTCTGATAGCACTTTAGAGGATGAGCCAAGAGCTTCCGTTACCTCTGTGAGTTTACTCAGTAAACTGCTTACGCTGTTACTATGTGTGGCTTTAGAAAGTGTTTTCTGGGCTGTTTTTATGAAGTGTGACTTTAAAACACACACACACACACACACACACACACACACACACACACACACACACACAAAGCCATATATGCCATTGGTTAAAAATCCAAGCACTCATGAAGTGTAGGTTTAGAACCAGAAAGACCCCTGGAGCCCCTCCCTTCCAAGCTGTTGCTGATGTGTGAGGTTTTTTGCTTGACTTTTCCTTGTTAGTCCTTGGGAAATTAAAAGCTGTCTGCAGGGGAAAGCACTACCCATCCAGGCATTTCTCCTTCACAAACCTCACTCTTGTCCACCCAATAAATCCCCACTTGACCCAGGCCTCTGGTGTCTTCTGCTGTGTGACTAAATGGCCAGTGAGTGCTCGCTGTTATTCCCAGGGCGGGGCCCTTACACTTCATCTTAGCCAAATGTTGAATGAGACATTTAAGGGAGCACCAGAGATTTAAGAAGTTCATAAGGGTGAGGTATTGATAAAACAGGATATATTTCTGGGGAGAGACATGAGGTAGAGGTTACTCAGTGGTAGGGAAGTTATTTTTATAGCGTGTGTGAGGGCCAGGGCTCCACAGCCAGCACCACAAAGACCCAACCGAAAAACAAAATACACAACACAAACAAACAAAAACCACCAATGAGTCATAACACCCTTCACTCTTTCTAACAAGTGTGAACTGAGTGGCTGGGTGAACCACGGTGAACACAGCAGAAAGGCAGCTGACAAGAGAACCCCCACCCGCACCCCAGCAGGCTGGCTTCCTGATCTCCCTCTTCCAAGCTTCCAGACTGAGGAAAAGAAATACCTGCTTTTGAAACCTCCAACACATGGTATTTTGTTATGACAGGCCAAGCTGACTTGTATAAAGGATGCGGGGACTGGGGTAGTGTGCTGGGTATCGTCACAGCCCAAGTAGCGGTAACCTGCCCTTGCCTCTTCCTGTCTTTGCTAAAGTCACCTTTCTTCACTTACTGTCACTAGGAGTACTCTAAAAAGGGGAGTGGCATGTTGGTTTATAGACACATGTATCAGGACTCAGCCTTTCTCTTGACACTGGTCTTTGGCTTTCCCTTATTTTAATGGTTCACATGGTCCTCACATACCATTGATCTGGGGACCACAGTGGAAGCCAACTTCAGGCTATAGACATTGAAGCTGTGCTTTAAGCCCTCCCCCAGCAGGGCTCAAACACAAACGTGCTTACCAGAGCCAATGGTAAGCTAAGCAAGCGTACTACCTCTGATGCATCACTTTGAAAGCGTCCGTTCTTACAAGTTGCAAGTTTGCACCATATGTAATATTTGCATGATTGGTGACGTAGCCACTCTCCTTCCCTGTTGTCCCCACAGGATCTGTGTGGGCCTAAGATTGACTCCACCAACTTTGGAACACACAGATACTGCAAACAGTAACAACATGAGGCTCACATGAGTCAAAAAATAAACTATGTCCCAGGAGGCAGGTGGAATTAAATGGAAGATTCCCGGGTTTTGCTGTCAATCTTTAGAACAAACACAACTAATACCACTTAGATGTTATTCCAAGATGCAGAATTTTTTAAATAGGTAGGAGTGGGGAGAAGGGCAAACTGGAAGGTGCTGGATGAAAAGGCAGCCTGGAGAAGGCAGTCAATACATCTCAGACCTCTCTTCTGTGACCCAAAATAGAGTTGACATTGCCACCCTGAAGTATTTGCATGGGTCGACAGACAGACAGGCATGTACCCCCCCCACACACACACCATATTTAAGACAATCTCTTCCCTGAACAATAACTAACTTCATTGTCTCTGATAGTATCTAGGCTACTCCGTTTCACTCAAAATATTGAGAACTAAATTGACTTTGCAGGCAGTAGCATCGTTAGCATTCTCCAGAGGGTGCATAAAAGAGCAGCTTTTTCAATTAGGGACAAAGGCTGGTCAGAGAGAGCCCAGGAGACTAGGTAAGACTACATATTTGGAGTTCTGTGATGGGTCTGGGTTCGGGTGGGAGTCTTTCTCTTGGGTCATCTGAGCTCTCTGTCCAGTAGGAAAAATGAGACTTTCCCCCTGGGGTTGAAATAAAAGCTTTCAAAGACAAATCATGCAAGATACTTAGCACAGCTCTCCACAAACAGTAGACTGCTCAGGAGACAGTTGTTGCCATAAATGGGCAAACACCCCAAAGCCATAAAGCTCCCTTCCTGTTCTAGCAGGAAGCTGGCCCTGTATGGTGAGGGCAGACAGTGACAGCTGTCTCAGAGGTGCCTCTATGATGTGGGTGACAGGGTGCTCAATGATAATCATAAACGGAACATCACAAAATAAGCTCACTCCAAAACAGACTCGCAAGAGGCATGATTCTTGATCCTGGATCTCTATTGTTATTTTTGTTTCACTCTTGAGTAGCACTATCTCTGGGAAAGGGACAGCAGGAGGCTGGAGTTCTAACCTGGCTCGGAAGCTAATTCTCTATGTGAGTTTCTGTAAGCATTCATTTCATCTTTATGTGCTGGCCGGTTCTTGTGATAATAGGATGAGAATCATAATGCCTGCCCACTGAGTCTCCCAGGCAGGTTGAAAGGCCTTGAGTACATTAAAAACACACAGAGAGGCCTTAAACCTCTGGCGGATAGGCATATTATCAATACAAAGGTTTAACTATTTATTATTACCATCTATCATTCCTGAGAAATCCATTGTGCAGATTCGCGGTTAGCACTTTATGTTTTTTTTCTTCTTTGTCCCTTTTAAAGAATAAAATTCACTTCTAACTATCTTTTGAAAGCAAATTTATGCTTTGGTCATTTGATTAATAGGAATAGGGACACCAACTTCTCAATCAAAGTGCTTTTGAATAATTCAATGCCCGATATTAAAAGCTGAGAGTCACTGCCTGGTGTGGTTTATTCTGCATTGTGAAGAAAATCTGGTTTGGCTGCCCACAAGAAGGACACCTTGCCTGACTGGCTACGCAGCTACTCAGCTTCTCGGGTCCCAGTCTCTCTTTCAGACCAGTCCTTCCAGCCCCACAGTGTTTGTAGTTATCAGAGCCCTAGCCAGGACTACTCTAGTCCTGAGATCTGTTAGGACCTCAGGTGTTGGACCTGAAGGAAAGAATTAATTGGTTGGTTGGTTGGTTGGTTGGTTGGTTGGTTGGTTAGTTGGTTGGTTGGTTTGATAAGTTGGTTGGTTAGTTGGTCTGATTGGTTGGTTGGTTGACTCCTCTTTCTCTTTCTTTCTTTTGAGATAGAGGTCTCATACATCCCAGATTGGCCTTCACCTTGCTATGTAGTCTATAATAACTTCTGATCTTGATACCTCCATCTGGTTTTATGCAGGGCTGGGGATCAAACCCAGGGATTGGGGCCTGCTGGGCACCAAGGCATAACTCTTCCAAATAGACCTCCCAGAATAGGGCCTTTAGTAAAACAACAAACTCTCTGTGTAGGTTGGCTGAGACCTACTACCAAGTGAAAACCCTTAGGGAAACAGGAAGCTCTGTAGGGACTTTGTGTACGTGACCCCAAACACAGTGCAGCTACCTGCATGAAATGAACCATCTGAACCCAAATCCTCTGGGTGGCTCAGAACCCTCAAAGCATGGAAGGGAGGAGGACACAGAGCTGTTCTCTTTACCCCTTGGTAGAACAGCTCCTGCAGTCCTAAGGACATGGTCCTGGGTGTGCGGGACCTGGCTCAGTCTCCCAAGGGTTTTGGAAGCCGAAAGGGCTAACTCCAGTGCTCTCCTTTCAAATAATGATTACATGAGTTGGGGGAGGGGGTCACCTGCTGCGGCTCAAAAGCACCTGCTATCCTTCCTTCTGCCACTCCTGTCCACCTCTAACATCCCCCCCATCCTCTTCTTCTCTGTTCCCACACCCAGGCTCTGCATAGTTGTCTCATAGACTCCAGCTGTGCTGCGCATCTATAATTATCCCCTGACATCAGTACTCTAATTCGCTTCATCTTTCCAGAGTCTTCTGACTTTCTTTCTTGTTTACCAACTTCCTTCCATCTTAAGGGCAAGATAAATGAGACTCCAGATGGTAAATCTTCTTGCAGAAATTCTGTGCTAAAGACTTCAGAGCAAAGGTCCCGGTATCTTCAGTACACTCTCTTACACCAAGGCCTGTGCGGTCCTTGTCAACACTGTTTTTGGTACAGCAGTCTAGAGGGATCTAAGGACTCAATGTACTGCTGGCCCCCAACATACAATGCTTCACTTTGGTTTGGTTTTGGCTTTGCTTTGACCTTTACATTGGCTCAAAAGTCTGATACATTCAATAGCAGCCAAGTTTGGATCTTTTTAGGAGTGTTACCACATTCTTTCTTCTGACTGACACCAAGCAGGCTGCTGAGATGTTTTGTGGGCAAAATGTATCCCATTCAATTTTTTCCCCTAAGCTTGTTTTAAATCTTTTTAGATTTATTTTCTTTTATGTGTGTGAGAGTTTTTGCCTGGTGACATTGAAGGCTCAGTTCTTCAGACTTGGATAGCAAGTGACTTTATTCACTGGCTCATGTCCCTGGTGGCAATTTCCTTGGTTTTATAAAGACCTTACCACACTTGGTCAAGGGTGTACCTTACTCCATTATGACATCATAACAAATTACTTTGCAACAATTATTTCCAAAATCATGTCCTGGAGGTAAGAAATTCATTTTCACTGATCTCTAAAAAATCTCATCATGGAACCCCAACAAAAAATTCTTGAGTAGATGGGGGTGGTGGTGCACACCTTTAATCCCAGAACTCAGGAGGCAGAGGAAGGCAGAGCTCTGAGTTTGAAGCCTGTGTGGTCTACAGAGTGAGGTTCAGGACAGCCAGGGCTACACAGAGAAACCCTGTCTTGAAAAAGCAAAACCAACCAACCAAAAAACCAAGCCAAACAAAAAACTCTTGAGCGCAAAAGAAAATATTCCTGCATTTATGTGTGTGAAAATTATTTGCATGAACCTTTGCTCTAGTGTATGTTATTCCACTGACTTCAATCAGTTCCCCAGAGAACAGGCTCTGAGATTTGTGCACAGAGACCTTGGGCAGAGGGCAGGCAGGCTGAGGCTGTGAGGTGATCTCCAGCGCAGATAGCCTGGAGGGCTCTCATGATCCCTCAGCAGCCCAGGTGCCCAGTATCCATCAGAGCTGTCCCAGTTGAGGCAAGGGAGTTGGTTAATCACATTGCACACCGGCTGTCCGTGATTGGCTAAGGGAAATTTCCTGGGAGCCACTCAGCTGGGAGCCTTTGGTAGGCAACTGGCCTTCTGTAACATCACAGTGTTTGGCCTTTGGTAAGTGGAAAGTCCAAAAGGACAACCAGAAGATAAAAGTGTTTATTCTATCTAGCAAGTTAGGAGCAAATTGGAAACCATTCTCAAAGTACTGCCTCCTTAGTACGCAAAGCAGGGGCTTCTAAGGAAAGTTCATACATACTCATGTAGGAAACATCCATAATAATGTATGCAGGCAGACCCATTCTTTAGAGGGCTCTGTTGAAGTCATGCTTCTTCACATGGTCTTCATTCAAAAATTTATTGATACAATGTTTCTGGGCAGAGAAATTAGGGTTCTGATGAGCCAAGTTTAGGTCACCTAAAAGGATGCAGGCAGTGTGAGTTGGTGAGTTAAGCTGGCTCCTTGTAAGTTTCTCTGGTGGGTTTGATATGAGACAAACAGCAATCACAGAAGCAGGCTTTCGGTTGTTCAAGGGGCAGTGGCTTTTTCATTCTGTGAACTTAGGCCTGGTTGTCCCTGAAATGACTAGTCCAGAGGTCCACACCATTAGCTGGGAAACCAGAGATTATCCTGACAAGGTGTATACATGGAACCCTTCAGCATCCTCCACAAAAACAGATACTCAGCAAGGAACTAAAGTTAAAGATAAGTAGAAGGTTTTCCATTTTCCAGGATGCTCAGTGAGTCTTGCCCCTTCCCATACACACAAAAGCCACCTTGTTGGGTCTTCAATGGCATGCACTTTATGTTAATAAGGCCTGGCAGTTGGTACCCGCGATTCATTATACACAATTGATATTAGCAGACTCCTAAACTCATAGTAATTAATGGTGGATGTCCTGGTTGTTTCTGTCACCCTGACAGAAGCCTAGGCATATCTGGAGGAAAGGAATCTTAATTGAGAAAATGCCTCCATACGTCTGGCCTTTAGCTACTCTGTGGTGCATTTTTTTGATTGGTGATTGATGGGGGAGGGCCCAACCTCCCGTGGGTGTGGCCACCGCCGGTCGGATTGCCCTGGGCTGTATGAGAAAGCAGGCTGAGCAAGCCATGGGGAGCAAGCCCATAAGCAGCACCCCTGCGTGGCCTCTGCATCGCCTCCAGTTTTGAGTTCCTGCCCTGACTTCCCTCAGTGATGGAATGTGACCTGAGAGCTGAAATACACCCTTTCTTCCCCAAGTTGCTTTTTCTCCGTGTTTTTTATCACAGCCATAGTAAGCAAACCAAGACAGTGAGTACAAGGGCATCTTATTCTATTTAATTAAAAAGGTTGAAAAGTCTTCTCTTTCGGGAACTGGATAACCATACTTTGTCTATTCTTTTCAGTTGTTGGTTTTATTTGTTGTTTGTTTCTGACTTACTATGAACATTACCAGGGGAAATGGTAAGCCCTTGTTGACTTAAAAATGACTAATTTTGGAAGTGGTGGACCTGTTCAATACATTATTAGTCTCTCACTACCTTTGCTGAGGATAATGCTGCTGCCATGTGAGCGACAATTCTAACAGTTGCCTAGGTAATTTTTCCGGGACTTGAAGGCCACTTTTGTTGAAAACACCAGCTCTTCCCTTGGACCTGCAGATGTCTGATGGGATGACTGGAACAGGATGAAAAGGTTTGACATCTCTGTCTTCATTCTGTGCCTGTCTCCTTTTAGCTAAAGACACCTACCGGCTGCCTTAAATGAAAACTCCAGATTATAAATGAAATGAAAAGAGGTGTCACCCGAGTTCCTAGAAGATGTCTGCCTAGCCCTCACAACTCATGAATAACCCCTCTGTTGTCAGCCGACCTTTCTCCTTCATTGTCCACATCCAACATCTGTAACTGTTCAAGTCCCTGGAGTGGATAGTGATTTAAAAACGAAGTCCCCTTCTCCATTTTCCAGCCACTGAACGAAGTTAATTCTTTGTTCTGTAGTCTTAGTAGCTGGCATTACAGAGGGGCAACAGAATTAACCCCCTTTGCATTGTTTCATTTACATTTGTGATTCTTAACCCTAATTTACCTTAAGCAGAGTAAAACCTGATTACCATACCCGTCTTTTCCCGTCTGGTGCTGATCCCATGTTCATGTGCTGGGTGACTTCCTGAGAAACATCTAATACTGTCTACTTGCAGAGGAAAGATTTGGGGTCTCAGGTCTACTATGGCAATGTATTAGTTATGCATGCTTTTGGATGGATTTTTATAGTTGTGCATGCATGTGCACACACACACACACACACACACACACACACACACACACACCAGACTTTTTCCTCTGCTTGTAACTCATTCACTAATTCATTTGTTAATTTCTCACCAATAGATTTGAATCTGAAATTTTATGTTTTGAATGCTTGTTTCCCAGCTGGTAGTACTAATTTGAAAAGTTGAAGAACTTTTAGGGGGTGATGTATAATTGGAAATTAGTTCACTGGGGTGTTTTGAAGGCTGTATCCTGTTCCTAGGTCTGTTGCCTCCCTGTCTCCCTCCTTCCTTGCTGCCATGAGGTACTCCTGCCTCCATGGGGCTTGCCATGTCCCCCAAGAAACATAAAGCTGCCTATGAGCTGGAACCTCTGAAACCATGAGCAGAAAGAAGTTGATCTCTTTAGTTTATTTTCTCAAGTATTTAGATTAATGCAAAGAAACTAGCAATAGGAAGATGGCTCTTGGACTGCTGGGGCAGAGTACTTCCAGCAGGCTTTGGAACATAGGTTCCATTCTGAGTTGTCCATGAAATGGTGAGGTGGAAGGGGACTAAGAAGCTTGAGCAGGTAGAAGGTAGCCCAGACTGTGACAGCTATATTAGGGCATGAGCCCTGGCTGATCTGAATATAGAAAACAGTACTTACAGGCAAGTCTAGGAACTGACTCACCTAGGAGGGCCAGTTTCTCTAGAGCCAGCAAGTCCCCAGGATACAGAAACATCAGCGTAAAAGGATGTGACAATGTATGATTATCTTAATAGAACCAAAAGAACAAGCACAGTGCTTCATTAATTTATATCATTTCCCCCAAGTGTCACTACTGTGTTCTATTTTACTCCACTGTTAACGACAAGGTTATTTCTCTCTTGGATGATCTACTGTCAGGCAGCTCATGACCTCCTCTCTGCCACCTCTTATATTGACTTTAATGGGACAAGACACACAAGTATGTTGTTCACAGTTACACATCCATTCCTCCGTGGATTGGAGGAAGAGACGATCTGATTCTCCACAGTACCTTACAAATCATCAGGAATCAACAGATGACTGTTAAAAATGCTGATCGAGTAACATGACTTATGGTATTATGTCTAGATTCTTTTAGGGCCAACAAACCAGCTCTATTAATAAACAAAAAGTCTTTGGGGGGGGAAGTCCATTGTACAAAGGTTACACTGCAAAAACATGAAGAGATGTTATAAGATATGTTTGTTGGAGACAATAGATTGGAGTGACATCAAAGGATCAGCATGGTTTAATTTGGGTGTAATGATGGCCTTTAAGCCAGAAATTTTTAGTATGTGCCAGTTTTGTTCTATAACAGTCTTACCTTCCCACTAGATCCCCAAAATAAATATATCCATGGAGAAATTACTCAGAAAGTTCATTTTTGGCTGGCCTTCATACCCCAGAACCTGATGTATATATGTGAGCTGGGCTGGGACTCTGTCTACATGAACTCTGTTGAGAACCAAAGCAGATAAGCCTGGTGGTCTGCCTCTTTCTTTTTCTATCTTTCTTTCTTTCTTTCTTTCTTTCTTTCTTTCTTTCTTTCTTTCTTTCTTCCTACTTCCTTCCTTCCTTCCTTTCCCCAAGCCTAAAAAGATAGGTGGACCCAGACATGGAGACAACAGGAAATAAGCTAAACTTGAGCTCAAATACAGAATGAAGATGACCTCCTGCTAGGATCCTGCTCAATGGAGAAGGAAGAAACATCTGGTGGGGTTGAATGAAAGAAGGGCCACTTCAGCCAGAAGGAACCAAATTAAGGACAAGTCTACCTGAGAATGGTCTAGTCCACAAAAACCCACCGCGTTGGCTAATGACATGCCACATCACCGCCAATGAGAATAGTTTCTTCTTCTTCTTCTTCTTTTTTTTTTTTTTTTTTTTGGAGAATGCCACTTTCTCCCATCCCCAAAGTAGGGGTGGGTGGAATATGGGAGAGCAAGCAGTAGCCTCATCTCATCCTGGAAGAAGATAGAATGCTGTCCCTTCTCTAGTAATGTTGTATGCCCTCACTCTTTCTGTATTCTCCATTCTGGCTACCACCCTTCAAAATCATATCCCTCTATGGTGAAAGCAGGAGACATGCTAAGAATTCCATCTCCTCAAAGAACAGAATCCGTGGGAAGAAGAACTTGTTTTGAAATGAGCCAGCATATACATGGCACAGCCCTGCAATGCTTAAGCAATTGCTCATTCAGTTGGGGAAAAAACTGTTCCTAGGTCTTGGAAAATAAAGCCAGTTGTAGCCTACGGACACATGTTTCATGTAAACACATGCCCTTCCTTTCTGAGAGGTGTTAGACACATGCACACTAAGCCTCCTATATGTAAGAATCCTACACCCCTGAATCTGGCCCACCATAGGTTAAAATTTTTGAAAAACTATTTTATCCTTATTGAGCATGTGTGCTTCTTTTTCATGTTCTTATTCCCTAGGTGACATAGCATTAGAATTATTTGCATGGCGTTAGGTAGTGTTGTGAGTAATTGATATTTGAAGCTATCCTGGAGGACGTGTACAAGTTACATGCAAATACTACACATTTTATGGAAGGGGTTTGAGCATGTGCAATTCTGATTTTTGATCATGGAGTCATTCTCCCTTAGCTAGAGAGATAGTCTCGTCTCCTTGCATTCGGCGCACCCACACAGTGCTGTGTTTTTCCAAGGCAGACTCAGCCATTTCCTTTAGTGATGAAGCACCCTGTCCTTTTTTTCCAGTGTTTGCTCTACTGGGTTTGTCAGTAGAGTTTTCAGGGCAAAAACTTGGATGGTGGACACCCCAACCATCTAGGCTCAGCCAGCCATCCTCATGTACCAACCAAAGAGATGTATAATGGTGAGAATAGAAAGATTTATTCAGTGTGTGTCTATTGGGACACATGAAGGGATGCAGTGACATCTCCCCAAGACAGACATAGGTCACTGATGTGAGGTTTATGTTTTAAAAAGGGACATGAGGCATGCATAATTAGGCAGCTCCGATACAAGTGTGCTCCAGTCCATCTGTGATCCACCATGGTTCTTGTTTAGCCTGCAAGGTGACCCCACAAGTTGTCAACTTGCCACCATTGTCTTGCCTTCTAGGAGAATCCTTCACCTAAAGGGGAGGGCTTGTCCTGTGAGAAGCTGTTCTTTGTGGTATGTTAGATAAGTAAAGGGAAAAGGGCATTGTTAAGGACAATAAAGTATGCTGCGCTGTCCTCCAAAGGTCAGACACAGAATGGAGGCAAAAACACTAGGGTTTCATCTTGTTTGTCCTCACCTGGTAAGCTCATGTGAGGAATCGATGCTTAGCAGAGGCCACCTAAGTCCCTATTCAGAGTCTCCCAGAAAACCCGTGTGTGTGTGTGGGGGGGGGTAAATTGATTTCATCAGATTCTATTCAGACAGCTAAGGTGGTGCCCTCCCTTTTCTTCTTCTGTGTTGTGTGTCCCTGGCCCTAACATTTGCATAAACACCCTTAGACCAATGCTGAAATGAGTAGCTCACTCTGACTTTCACTAGTCTATGCTCACCCCCTGCAATTTGAGTTTCCTGCTTCCTTGGGAGTAGCTACTCTACTGACCCAAGGATGATTTTTAGAACATGGGCTGGGGTCACCCTGGGGTTAGGCAAAAACACAAAGCGAGCCGAGCACTTGCTGAAAAGTGCTCATGGTGGTGCTGAGGATGCCTTGATAGTCAGTAGATAGGATGCCTCATCTATCACCTGCTTCCTGGTTTCCCTGCACATCAGATCCCTCCTTGTTCAGGTCATTGTTTCTGTCCACGTGGTAATTGTCATTTTCTAGGAGGACTCATCCCTTCACACAGATAAGGATTCCTTGGTTAGCAAAAACGTTCTCTTCAGGACCTGAAAGACACTGAACATGTTTTTAACGCATCTAACCCCACCGTAATAAGAAGCTAATCGTTTCACCCAACAGAAGCACACATTAATTTTGTACTCTGTTCAAGTATTTAGGCATGGTTCCGTGTACACGCACACCCACAAAATAATCAAATATCTAAATTAAACATGGCAAGCTGGAAAAGGAAAATTACAAATGCAAAGGTGTAACTGCTGTGAAAATAGCCAATTTAGAGAAGAGGTTGGCCTTTAATTGGCCAAGCTAAACAGGCACAATTACTACTAACTTGATCCCCAAAGATCAGCTCTAATCAAATCATGTTTAACTTGGCTGGTTAAATTGCAGACAGAACACCCCTCTTCTGATTTGGTTCGTTTGCCTAACATATGGCCTTTCTGTGGCTGACTTTTCCCTTCATGTGAATGGAAACTCTGTGGATTAGGAAATCCAGTACCTATTTGTTGTTGTTGTTTTAAAGGAAATCTGTGTCTGTGGGGTTTTGGTTTTGTTTTAGGCACTCTCTGACAGGCCTCTGTGAGCCCACAGTCATCATAAATGTGTCATGAAGTAAGAGTTTGTCAAAGGTCTTTCAAAATCCTTGTCTCAGTATCACAGAGCATTTCTGCATATTTTGCTTTTTCTATGAGTGACAGGTGAAGAGGAAGGTTTTGTTAGTAGGTTTTGTTGTGATTTGCTTGCTTGTTTTTTGTTTGTGTTGGTACTTTAACCTATTGTGCTATGGGATTAGCTTTTTGGTATCCTAACCTCCTGTGTTATGGAGAGATGGGCAATTTAACGTATACACCACATTTTAAGTTAGCTAGCTCAAGGATACTTCACAGTTATACGGAGCACAAAGAAGCAGGGATAAATATTTGTCTCCATTTCTGTCAGAGTGTCTGACTTCAGAAAAGGCTGATTTCTTAGTTTACAATGGTCAGCTGCGTGTATGCTGGATGAACAGACATCTAACTTCACACATACAACCATAAACATATAACCCTAAAACACATGAAATCACTTTCTTTCACACACATGTGCATGCATGTACACAAACATATGATGGGAGATGTGATTCTGTATATATGTTTCTCATACTGTTAATAAAGCCCTGTGGCCAATAGAAAACTAGATAGGTGGGGCTAGGAGACTAGGAGGAGGAAGAGGAAGTAGTAGGAGGAGTCAAGATGTAGCCCGGGAAGGAGCAGGACGCCTGCCGCGCGGCTCCCCGATAAGACGATCACGTGGAAATACTTAGATAAGTAGAAATGGGTTAATAATTAAGGCAGAGCTAGCCCATAAACAATAATGGTAACTGGCCAACAGGATTGTATCAAATACAGAGTCTCTGAGTGTTATTTGGGGCACATGTGGTTGCAGGACAATGGCGGCAGAACCAGCGGCAGCCGGCGGGGAAACCTGCTGTAACTTAATGGTCGGCGGGGAAACCTGCTGTAACTTAATGGTGTCAGAAGCGGGATTGAGAACTTTCACTTAAAACTTAACAAAAGCTTAAAAAATAGTTTTTAGAAACAAGGGAACAGAGACTTCTTGGTAGCAGCATTTTCTTGATTGGATTTGTTTTGCTGTAGACAGAGATTTGCACGGCTCCTTTAAGAGAGGTTTCCAAAATTAGCATAAGCGGCAAAAACCGCCTTGCTTTTAAAGAGCTCTGCTAACAATTCATTGGTGTGTAGGAGAGCTGCAATAAAGCTTTACACTGTGTTTTAAAAAAATACGCTGGCTTGGGAGAGAAAAAGAAACGGGATACAATGGTTTAAAAAAGAAAAAAGGAAGAATGAAAGGGTATGGTGGCGTACACCATTAATCCCAGCACTCGGGAGACAGAGGCAAGCAGATCTCTGTGATTTCAAAGTAAACCTGGTATGGAATGAATTCCAGGACAGATAAAAGTTACACAGAGAAACCCTGTCTCAAAATATGCAAAAATAGAAGTAGAAGAAATAGAGTAATAAAAAAGCCACGTAAAGATGGAAAACACAGAGAAATTTTGGATACTATACACACTTCTGTTGTCTTTAAATTATTTGATTGCTGAGAAAACAACTACTAATAAAAGAAATGCTGCTAGATTAATTCAATTTATATATTTTAAAAATGCTTTGACTCAAAAATTCAAGCCTAAGGACAAGTTACTGGGGAAAAGGATTTCTATTTTTATTTCCACAGAAAATGGAAGGCTATGGATTCTTTCCAGACTTATGTGGTTTGATCAAGCCAGACCCCCTGAAACAACTCCCCAGATGATCCAACATTCAAAGCAGTTGAGACAAAGCCTTGCAGACTACAGCCAAGATTTCTGTGTCTTCTTTGAACCTCCATAACAGCGCCCTCTACCAGCAGGAAGTAGTTTGGAAAGAACGACGCCCAAATTCCCAAATATTGTTTATAAATGTTTGTTTTCATTTATATGGGCTTGGTTATAAATGGTTAATGACACAAGCAATCCTTGTAAAGGTAAAAAAGGGAATTAAGGTATAGATATGAATACTTTGCTTTGGAATGGATTTTCTTTTATTGATACAATTTAAGGTCAATTTTGTGATATGTATATTTCTCCTCTTGTTTAGGTATTGTGTTTATATAGCTCATTAGAAAGTGTAATGTAATAATTTAGTACAGATTATAGAGAGTTACCTATGGGAGTTAAGTTAGTTTGGATTTCTAGATATATAGAGATGTATTTGAGATGGATAGGCATTCTTCAAACCTTTCAAAGACCTACAGAATATGGCATTTAAAATGGTTTAGGGTTTTTCTTGACAGTGAGGCACAACTGCTCCTGGTAACACCACCTACAGAAGAAAGGAAAATGGACATCGAAGAAACACATTATGGAGTTTGCTTCTAATATGGCAAGACTAGCCATTTGGGCAAGGTACTGCTTTTCTGAACTGTTTGACTTTATGTTATAGAAACTGGACATGCAGGACCCACAAAAAGGTAACTGCTGATGCAAGATGGACATTGCTACAGGATTCCTGTTTCATGGAAGAGGCTGCCAGACAGCCAGATAGTCTACAGGACACAGAGAAAAGTTTCCTGCCTTATTGAGGAGTCTGGACACACATTATGGCCTATGGGCTGAAGATGGAACATTACAGAAGAACTTCGGGTGACTGACCAGGCAATGCATTGTCTCTGTCATTTCTAGAGTTTATATATTATCCTTCTGTGGTCTTTGAAGGAGTTGAAGACAGATAGTTATGATTATAGTTTTTCTTAGTTAGGATTAAAAATAAGTTACATATAGGTCTTTAGACTGACAAAGATAGGATAGATGATATTTTCTTTAAGTCTTACAAAATGTTAATGGACTAAATATTGTTAACTGTGATTCTTATTTGATAACTGTTGTATGGTATATTTTGCTATGTTAAGGTTAAACCCCTTCTTTTACTTTAGACAGAAAAGAGGAGATGATGGGAGATGTGATTCTGTATATATGTTTCTCATACTGTTAATAAAGCCCTGTGGCCAATAGAAAACTAGATAGGTGGGGCTAGGAGACTAGGAGGAGGAAGAGGAAGTAGTAGGTGGAGTCAAGATGTAGCCCGGGGAAGGAGCAGGACGCCTGCCGCACAGCTCCCCGATAAGACGACCACGTGGAAATACTTAGATAAGTAAAAATGGGTTAATAATTAAGACAGAGCTAGCCCATAAACAATAATGGTAACTGGCCAACAGGATTGTATCAAATACAGAGTCTCTGAGTGTTATTTGGGGCTGGCGCGGCAGAGGGCCCAGACTGGCGGGCTGGCGGAAACATACATGCTACAAACATACATTTGTTTATTGAAAAAATGAATAATTATTCAAGTGGTTATCAAATGCTGGGTTCTCTAGTAGACCCTGAATAAAACAAAATAAATAAAACAAGCCTTTGTCTCTTCAAAGCCTGTGGTGTTTGCAGTCTGCCTGAGCTGGGTTATTAGCGTTGCAGAAAATCAGGAGCAAAGTGGCCTCAGCTCCTATTTCAGCTCTCTCACCATTTCTTAATTTGTACTATAGGTATGGCTAGTCTTCAGCCTCCCTCCCTCCCTCCCCTGCTTCTCTCTGACACCTCATTCTATTTGTCCTTCCCTTGGCAGTAACGTCTCCTCTCCAATCTCAGTCTCAACTGCCCTGTGCTCTTTCCAATCTCAAAATGAACTCTGAGGGAAGAGCTAATTAGTCCATCCTGGTTATAAGGAAATGCCTAGTAGGAAGGCTCTGTGGTAGCTGTCCCATGGCGATTAGCCTTGAGGTAGAGACAGCAGAACTCTGTTCATAGAAGATGTTCAGGTACCTTCGTAGTTATTATTTACTTGTGAATAGGGCACAGCTATCAAGCCTGACTTTCATGCTTTTGTATTCTATTCTGACAAGTCAAGGCCCACTCTCAGATGGGAACCTATGTGTGAACCTTAAAACATGAGAGTGATATTCTGGTTCTGCACCTTGGTCACCGGGATTCTCCATTCTGTGCACATATTATCAAAAGTGATACCTGACGGTGAGCCTTTATTTGATATGTTATTCTTAGGGGGATCCAAGCCTGCAGTTTATACTAATAAATTCTGTGAATTGGCTTATTGCCCCGCTGTGAAGTTTGGACTTAAAGTAACACACGGACAACAAGATACTGTGTTTTAAAATCTCTTAGTCATGTTGATCATTAAGCACACAAGAGGGACAACCAATAAAAAACAGCCAATAAATAATAAATGGAGCATGACGATCTGAAATCCCAAGAGTGTCAATAATATAGACTCTATGCTATAAATAATAATTTTACAATTAGGATGAATGTATTTCCCTCCGGGATTCAGGGGATGATATATATGGGATATGGTGACATTTGTTGCTGGGAATGTCTGAGATCACAAACATTTTTTATTAGTGTTTTTCCAACAAAATATTACCTAAAGTCAACAACTTTTTAGAAAGAATGCCATTTATTTTATCAAAGTCAAGAGACAAACCAGACTTTGTAGTGGACACCTGCAATGCTAGCCCTTGAGATGTTAAGGCAGGAATAGGCCAGCCTGGGCTATATAACAAACCATTTTTAAAAAACTGATGACAAGATATCGAGTCCTCCACCTATCATGCAAGGGCGTACATGCACACTCCACTGTGAATGTCATGGTGCTGTGTCCCCTGATGGGCCTTCATGGAGCAGTCAGAGCACTGCTGCCCTGTATAATGTTTGTCCTGGTGGAACCCGAAGCACTAATAGTCAGGCTCAGCTCAGTGCCTAAGCTATATGTCCATAATTAATTCCAGGGGGAAAAAAATCTAAAAATGACTTTGGAAAAAAGGAATGAAACTGTGCTTGTGAATGTACACGTGACATACTGGGAATCTTGAGCAAGTCACTTAAGCTCTTGGATTTCTCAGATTTGTCCCATGCTTTTGCCCATAAGTCTATCAATAGAATTCAACAAATGAACTCTGTCTCTAATCCTCTATGCAGATGCTCTGTGTTACCCTGTATTAAAAAATACACTCCAAAGGCAAATATGAGATGTCTAAAATTCTTTCCCATGAATACTTATTTTATTGGACAATAAATAAAAGAAAAAACAAGGTCATAGTACAAAATAGAATCTATCATTTTCAATGACACTCTGAGTCATCTTTCATGAACAAGTCAGCTCTGGTTGACAGAACCAGTTCTTATATTTAAAAAGATCAAAATCTTAGGCCACTCGCTGTCTTTGTTGGTTTCTGGTTATTATAACAAAGTACTTGAGACTGAATATAAAGAATAGAAGTCTACGTGACTCACAGTTCTAGAGGCTGAAAATCTGGGAGCCTGACGCTATGCCCTGGCAGGGGTGTTCTTGCTGTAACATAAGAAAGAGCGTCCCATGGCGATCAAGAGCAGTTATGTGTTGGCCCATGCTCCTTCTCTTGCAAAACCTGTAGGTCATCATGGAACTCCAAACACACACTCTCATCTAACACTAACTACTCCCAGATGCTCTATCTCCAAATGCTATTCACAAAACGTTGGGATTAAAGTTCTCAGCCCTGAAGTTCTTGGGAACAGGGTCAAGCCACAGAAACTGCCATCCATGCACAAAGGACAGGGCCCAAGAATGGGATCAGAGTCTACTGCCAACCATTCTATGCACTGACCTTTGCTCCCTCTTTCTCTGGACTTCCAAAGAAGTCAACAAAGTGGCCCCAGCTAGAGCACTGTTGGGCAATAAGAACCCATCACTGGGTTCCACCAAAGTTGAGTGATATTGATAAATAACTCCATGCATACACACAGAATTCATTATGATGATGATGTCAGACAATGGTGAAATACTGAATTCTGAGAAGTACCAAACACACAGTCACTTTCTGCCCCAAGTTACCATGTTCAATTCCTACCAAAGTTCCTTATCTCCAAGTCTCACGTTTGCTTGCTTGTGGACTTTTCACTCAAGTCTTCATGATCAGAAACAAGATGTTTGAGAATATTGTTCCATCTGCACAGAAGATGCTATGTACTCTGAGCATTGCAGCCGACACAATGGAAATGAAACCCTTGGTCAGCAGGCATGCTGTAATATGCTTCCATATTACAGATGGTTCCAAATATGTTTACGTGCCATTCAGCTCATCCTTGACTAAACCCTGCCTTTTGGGAAAGATTGTTTGTTATATCTTATTATAACAACTTTGGTGCTATTAATTTGTGGAATTATTTGAGAATTGGCCCTTTTTAATTAACTCAGGTAATTGAAATTTTCTATATAAGATTAAAAATGTTCACCTTGACATTAGATTTTACATGTTGTGTAGGTCAAGTGAATAATCAGGGCAGATTGTATAATTTAAGATCCTCTACCTGAAGAAAGAAGAAAATCACAGTGTCTTCTTTCTTCTAAACAATGCTGAACCGTGGCTGTGGGGGTGCATGCCTAAAATCACCACAATCAGGAAACTAAAGCAGAAGGTCTGTGAATTCAATACCAGCCTTAGCTGTATGTACAGCAAGACTGTCCAAAATAAAAAGTACTGAAATGGATCACTTAGTCATTCAACACTTATCCAACTACTATATGCCTGGTATTGCCATAGACACTCAGCAGAGAGAAAATAGTTCCTCAGAACTTTGTCAACTTTTTATTTATTTTAATTTTTGAGATAAGGGGGTCTCACTATATACGCCCGACTTGCTGGACTTGCTATTGTAGCCCAGGCTGGCCTCAGACACAGGCTTATACCATGACACCCAACTCCTCTTGAGAATGCTTTTGTGAGGTTATTTTATTAATAGGCATCATGCGGTAGAGAAGGATAAAGCCGAAAAGTTACATTCAGACACATTCACATTTTAGTGCAGTTACTATATAATAGAAGCAAACTTTGGTCCATTATCAGTAAAACAAAATGGTCACCCAAACAAATTTGGTAGGAGCAATTGTCTAGACTTAATAAATCCTGGTATCAGTAGTTCTTTCTATACCAGAAATCTAATCTGAACTTAACATTTGGTGACAAAAATATATTATCTAATAAAATAGTCAAATTGAAGCTTTTTTGTCTTAAGAAATGGATGACATAAAGGGAAGGAAATCACTGACTCTAAAGGGCATGAGGGATTATCCCTGTGTCACAGTGAAACTCAATCTTCTCCTTGGGAATATGAAAAAGAAATCATTCTCAGACCACACCACCACCTGGGATTTCATCCCCACTTATCATTTTCTGCTGGGATAGGCCAAATCTGTGAGAACACAATTATTTGTTCCCCTACCCTGTTCCACGTGTCTTGTTTAGTTGCAAAGTCTAAAAGACACTCAGAAATATTTGTTGAAAGACAATATGCATCATGAGGGTGAGATCAGCATGCATGGCAATTTGTCAACACTGTGAACCTCTGTTCTTAAAGGGAACAGAATTTTCTTGGACTCTGTTTGCTCTTTGAGGGGTACTAAACTGCCTCTGGGGCAGACCTTTAACCTTTGAAAGACCCAAGAGCTTGGTGCTTCACTCTCATCTCTTAACATTCCCAAAGCAGACTTTAACGGGAACGTCATCATGTTTCTGAGATTGTCCACTTATGCCGAGGTGGAGTTAGCAATGTCTGGCACAGAGGTGCTGTTGGCAGCTAAGGTCCATGCTAGCTCATTTAGTCTAGTCTGACTGTGAAACAAACTGTCTTACATAATGCATGACAAGGACAGAAATCCACGAGGACCACACTGAAGAGAGGATCTAGGCAGCCCCCAGGATAGCCACGTGAGTCATGTTACCTTCCTCTTTGCTCAGGCCTTCCCTGCTACTTTTAGATAGCAAGTTCTTTCCCAGCCACTGACCCCAGCTTTTCTACATCCAAAGCCTACTGCAATGAGTGTCCTCCAAGGAGGTACTTGTCCCTATCTTCTGTCATCTTCTAGACTCACTCACTGCTGTAATGAGCTCCATGTTAAGGGAAAAAAAGCCTTTTCCATCAAGGTTCCTTCAAAACAACTGCCACTGCCACCTGCCTGTGACATCTCAGTTTCTTCCTCCCACACCACCCCAGGTGGCAGCATCATATCTGAGATCCACAAACCTGACCTACCCACCAAGGGGCTGCATTAACCCTTTCCGGGGAGGTGTGAACAACTGTTTACCTCAGGTGGGACCCAAGAACAAATCAAAAGATGATTCTACCAAAGGTCAGTTTGGAGAACCAATGAGTCCATTGGGCTTGCTTACACAGCATGGGTGATTGTTTACGATAGGAATGTGACTGGCTCTTACACAGCCACATCATCTCAAAGTCTGACCTGATCCTAAATAGGGACTTCATAGAGCTTCTCTCTCAGCTAATCTTTCCCTTCCTGGATTTGCAATGTGGGAAGAGGCAGGAGGAGAAATAGCTGAAATCCTAGATGAAGATCTCCTGACCCTCCCCTCCTCCACCCACCCCATCTACTCCACCCACCCCATCTACTCCACAATGTCAGTAGCTCTATGGTGACATTACCACAGACTGTCTTTCTCTGTCTTATTCTGCTCTAGCTGCCGTGGTTGCTGGGCCAGCTTAATATCTACTCCAAGATGGTCTCATGTTAACTCAGAGATAAAAGTACCTTGCAGTACCAAGGCCGATAACCTTTCCCTCATGACTGAGCTGACTCCCAGACATGGCCATGTCTACCACCCATCTCACCAGTCAGCACAGTGTTCCATTGTGTTTCGTTCCAGACAGTGACTCGCTGAGCTCCCCTCTGAGAGCTGACTGCTGAGCAATAAGGGCTGGCTCCTGATGTCTCTACCTCATTGCCCAAACCAAACTGTACAGTGGCTTTATGATGACCATGCAGTCTGCCATCATGTCTGAGGTGTTTCCTTTATTTCCCTTCTGAGACATCAATATATTTCTTTTGTCTAGTCCTCCATGAATATCTTGCTGGAATCCCCAAGGAGAGATGACTAATTTTAGGACACATGAAATCCAAGGTTTTATTGTTTATCTGGCCAGGCCAGACACAGATACCATATACCAAGCCCTTCTCATTTCTTGAAAGCCAGCGTTATCCTGCTGTCACTTGGGTCCTGCTAATTATACCTGATGGAGGGAATAGCCATGTGCCACACTTAACTGTCAATGGTCAGGTGTTGGAAAAACGAATGTATGAAACTAAAATGGATCCTCAGTCTTGATAGGAAGACATGCCTAATGTGTTGATATGCACATACGTGTATAGATCGGTGTGTAAATGCTCACACATGTCCAGAAGGACATGTATATGGAGAGGAAAGACCTAGGAAATGATAGGTCTTTAGAAGTGTCAGAAAATCCCAGGATAGCTATGTCTAATGAAAAGTCATTAGTAGCTGTCCTAATAAGTTTTTATTGCCAATGCAACCAAGTGTCACCTGGGAAGAGGGAACCTCATCTGAAGAATTACTTCAGGCAGATTGACCTGTGCCCATGTCTGTGAGGGACTATCTTGACAGATGATGGATGTGAGAGGGCCTGGTCCACTGTGCACAGCATCATCCATAGGTGTATGGGCCAGGGCTATATAAGAAAGTCAGTTAAGCATGAGACAGTGAGCAAACCAGAAAGCATTTTCTCTGTGGTTTCTGCTTCCAATTCCTGCCCTGACTTCCCTCAAAGATGAATTGTGACATGGAAGTGTAAGCTAAAAGAAATCCTTGCACCTTAAGTTGCTTTTTGATCTGAGTGTTTTATCACACTAGTTTTAAAGCAAACCAGTACCATGGGGAGAGTCTTTGAAATGTACCTGAGGTTGGGAGGCTGCTGCTGCAGAGCGGACATGTTTGCCTCCCTTCCGTCTCTCCTCCTTCCCACAGTGTCATATCCAGACCCTTACAAGGGAAAGGATCTGTCCTCTCATATGCCAGCACAAGGCAGTCCTTTGTCACCAAAGCAGTGAGAAGTTGTAAAGAGATGGCCTGGCTTCCTGAGCGGCTGACATGGTGAGCCCTGTGCAAGAAAGCCTCTCTCCTGGGTGACTATTCACACAGACACAGCTGGAAAGCCCCGCGGCCCATCCTCAGCTGGGCCGCGGCCAGCACTGACAAATGCCAAGAGAATCATCGGGGTGGGAAATGAACTGAGAAGCAGACCTCACTGGGACAAGAATGCCAGTTAATCAACTGTCCCCCAAACAGCCACGATTGCTTGTTCCCAAGGAGTATAAATGGCATTTCTCTTTTAATTTTAAGTAATTCCAGGTCCAGAGAGAAGTTGAACCAGAATGAAAATTCCCATAATGACCTCACCCATTATCCCCAACTGTTAATATTCTGCTTTTACCAGTTTCTTCATATTTTCTCTGATTACGCATATATTATAATTTAAAATTTTATCTAATACATGTTTGTCAAGCAGGTCTCACTCTGTTGTCCAGGCCATCCTGGAACCCCCTATGTAGTGAGTATGGTTTTGAACTCACAGAAATCCATTTGCTTTGTCTTTCTACATGCTAGGATTACGTATGTGGACCATTACATCTTGTTGAACTATTAGAAATTTAGTTGCAGGCATTGTGTCTTTTTATTGCTAAATCCTCGGGATAATACTATTTAATTTATAGATCTGTGTCTAGTGTTCTTTGATTATTCTAACTCTCATAGCAAAATAAAATAAGGTTCTTTTTTTTTTTTTTTTTTTTTTTGTAGTTGTGAATCAGTTCAGTATCTTGTTTCCAAATGGATTATTTTCTTTTTATGTTCCTTGCAACTGGGATTTTCCTGGAGGCTCATTGTCCTTCACACACTTACCACTTCTTTAGACATTCCCTCAGCTTGGACTTGTCTGTTGTTTCCCCGTGATATGGGTTGGCCAATGCTCTCTGGGCAGATATACCTGAGAGCAGTGTGGTCTCCTGGGGCATTGTGTAGGAAGGGCCCAGGATGTGGATCCGAGCAAAGCGCTTGGTCAGATTTCTCTACTACAAATTCCCCCCTTTGTCCCTAATAACTGCCTGGAGGCAAGATCCTTTTCAGGGAGGTAAATATGCTGTTAGTCATTAGACTCTCACTCTCTTGTTTTAGCATCCGCCAATGAGTCCCATCACATCAAATATGTTTCCTAATAATATTCTTCCTTCTACATTTATTATTTGGCTTCTAACTTCCTTTCTTCCTTTAAAGTTTTTATTATTTTTATCAATGTGCACTGGCAGAGACTTGTTTAACAGGTGATCTGTACTTGAGCAGGATGGTTTTGTTATTTTATCTTGAGACAGTCTACATGTAGCCCAAGCTGGTCTTAAGGTCATGACCTCTTGGACATTGAGATGACTGCTGCACACTACCGTGTCTGCCTACGATTGCTTCTTGAATGTGAACAGTAAACGTTGGTGTCTGAGAGCCCATAGGGAAGCTCTGCCTGCCTTCTGAATGACCCAATGGTCCTGTCTCCCTAGAGGGAACTAGGAAATGAAGCTGATGAGATTCTGAGATGATGCTCAGATCTGTAATGAACAAACCAAATCAGTTACTCTACTGCTTTTATTCCAAAGTTGTGGAATAAAAGACAAGGTTCACTAGCCTGGAGCTGACCCATGTCCCACACTCAGGAAGAATCAAGAATCTTCCTCCCGGGAGCCAGACACTGATTCCAATAGACCCACTGTTTTTACTGAGATTATGAGGGAGAAGAAACAGAAGCAAATGGTGGACTGAGATAGAGTTGGGGAAGCATGGGATGGAAGGAAAGAAGCTCTGGGGTTCCCTGGGGTTTGTGCTTTCTGGTTTCCGTGTGAACTAAGAAGGCAACACACAGTCACAGAAGATGCGGCTTGTGTACTTGGCTTACACAAAGCCCAGCATTCAATCTCCTACAATGTGAAAAGACAACCATGCAGTTTTAGTCTTGTATTGGGCTGCCTTGGCTGGTGTCCACTTAAATTTGTATCCACTTGGAACCTCAGAATATGGTTTTACTCTGAAGTATAATATTCACCAATATGATTAATTAAGGGTCTTAAGATGAAATTATTCCGAATTGAAGATGACCCTTAAATTCAATGTCTAGTTTTCTTAAAAGAAAAGAACACCAGGCCCAGGAAAAGCCACACGACACAAGCAGATAGTCCGACTTCTAGATGAAAGTAGCAAAGATTCACCTCTTAAGCTTCCAGGGAAGACACCCCTGCCAACAACTTGATTTTGGATTTTGTGCTCTCAAGCCACCTAGCCACAGGAAATGAGGGCAGGTCCCTCCTGGGTCCACCTGCACCACTGCCCTTGGATTCAAACAAAAGTGGGCTTTTGCTTGAGTTCCCTGCTTTAGGATCCCTGACTCACCTCTTAGTTACTGTTTTATTGCTGTGGAGAGACCCCATGATCAAACAGCTCATCAGCTGGGATCTAGGCTTGCAAATACATTAGCCTGGGGCAGGGCTGAGGGGGGGGGGGTTCTCATTCAGACCACCACATCACCCAAGCCATCCCATGGAATAAAAGATGTGTGCATCTTTTATGACTGTGTCATCCCCTCTTACACACAAGTTCCTTGTATTTGCAAATGGGCAAAGAGGCTTTGGGGACTCCAGACCTGCCCTCTCAGGGATATTCCACATTGCTGGTCTGTAAACTGTGTACCCTTAGGCCCAGGGAGGGTACAGATGGGATTCAGAGTAGACTGAGTATATGAGCTGGTGACACTGCTTAGGTAGTGTGTAAACAAAGCTGTTTGAATGTGGGCAAGAAGGAGATGAGGAGGGTGGATCCAGGCAAAGCCAGGGCATACCTCTCTGCTAACTGTATTTCTAGAACTTTCTGAGAAGTCTGGTGCTCCAGGTTGACTTAAGGAAACACTTGAATAGGTCAAAGAACAATGTCAAACTGTTTTTCAGTTAGGTGTAAAAGGTTTAAAAAGTTTTAGATCTTTAGAACTAAAAATTTCAAGGACATGACTGTCCAACTTTGTTTCTCCTTGCTATCTCCATGAGGCATGCTAATATTCATGTCACCAACTCTCCTTTGATGTCTTGCTTTCTCTTTCTTCCCTGTACAGAATGTTATTCACTTTACCATTATGGACATCCATGTTAATTTTAGTTTTTGCTTTATTACAGCTTTGATAAATATTACCAAAAGCCCCATGTGTTAAATGTCCAGCCTGAGGCATCAGGAAAGCGACAGAATCTTAGGGGGTGAGGCCAATGGTAAGCGGAAGTAGGGTTATGTGGGAAGCCACAGCCCCAAGATGGCGCCTGGCTGGATGCCAGGTATTTCACGCTTAGCTGTAAACAAGCCTTATTTGGAAGTGCTTGATGGATCTGGTGTGCTTCCTCCTTCTGTGGCCTATCCGGGATCACCAGGTGGCATGAGCTGATTGGGCTGTGAGCACATTTAAGGGCTTGCTGGTGCTGGGAGAGGTGTAAGCTGATGAGAGAAGCGGAGTAAGCTGATGAGAGAAGCAGGGAAAGCTGATGAGAGAAGCAGAGTAAGCTGATGGGAGAAGCTAAGCTGATGGGAGAAGAAGAAGCTTGTTCAATGATCCTGAATAAACTGCTTGAAGAAGAGTCGTGGTTGCCTGTTTCCTTGCTGGCCTAGGTAGACACGCAACAAGTGGTGGCCCGTACGGGGAACCTCTCCGTGGGTGAAGGGCTCAGAACTTCCTGCAGTCAGGGCAGTCAACTGGAAAGTCCCAGGTAGGTTGGGACAAAGCTAAGGCCCTCAGTAAAGAGGCGATAAGGTCTCCTGTAAGGAGCGATGAAGTTCCGGGTTTTGACTAAGGATTAAAAAAGAAAAAATGAAGTAGAATGGATAGATGTGGTGGTGCACGCCATTAATCCCAGCACTCGGGAGGCAGAGGCAAACAGATCTCTGTGATTTCAAAGTAAACCTGGTATACAGAGGGAATTCCAGGACAGATAAAAGTTATACAGAGAAACCCTGTCTCAAAATATGTAAAAATAGAAGTAGAAGAAATAGAATAATAAAAAAAGCCATGTAAACATGGAAAACACAGAGAATTTTGGATACTATGTGTGATTCTGCTGTCTTTAAATTATTTAATTGCTGAGAAAATAACAACTACTGATAAAAGAAATGCTGCTGGACTAATCCAATTTATATATTTTAAAAATGCTTTGACTTAAAAATTTAAGCTTAAGGACAAGTTACTGGGGAAAAGGATTTCTATTTTTGTTTCCACAGAAAATGAAAAGCTGTGGATTACTTCCAGACTAATGTGGTTTGATCAAGCAAGACCCCCTGAAGCAATGTCTACAGCCAAGATTTGTGCATCGTCTTAGGATTCCCCCATAACAGCGCCCCCTACCAGCAGGAAGTAGTTTGGAAAGAACGACGCCAAAATTCCCAAATATTGTTTATAAATGTTTGTTTTCATTTAAGTGGGCTTGGTTATAACTGGTTAATGACACAAGCAATCTTTTTTAAAGGTAAAAAGGAAATAAAAGGGTTGAAACTAAAGAAAAGCACATTAGAAAGATTTCTTAGGGAAGTTGAGACAGTAGCTCCCTATTTTGCCATCTCGGGCAATGTAACTACCAGCTGCTGGGACAAACTTGGGAAGGATCTAGATTTTGCCTGGACACAGGGAACATTGAAGTCAGGGACAAGGCCTGTTTGGAAACTTGTTTGCAGCTGCCTAGAGGATCAAAAATGCTGCAAGGCTGTTGAAAAGTTTTCTGATTTTGTGGCCAGAATGGTGGAGGCAGCTGGGAAGGTATTTGGAGACCCTGATACGGCCATGCCCTTGATAAAACAGCTTGTCTCAGAAAAGGTCCAGCTGGATAGTGTCATTAATTATTTAGGGGCTAAGATAAATAAGGACTGTGTCATGCCATAGGTGGCGGGGAAGGTAAAGGTGAATAGCCCTATTCAGCCATACATAATACAGCTGCAAGAGTTAATTTGGAGGCGTTTACAGCCTTTTTACATTCAACATATTAGGGCATGTTACAGGTTGATTCACCTGATGCTGATGATGGTGATACTGATTGACGAGATGAAAGCAGATCAGCTGTGGGTAATCCTGTCGGCATTCCCAAAGCCCATGACAATTAGACACTCGGCTCAAGTTTTTCCTAGGATTTTTAGTAGCAATTGGTACTGAATCAAAGCATTGATCTTGTTCAGGAGCAGGTTGATGATCTATGGCAGTTGGCACTGCTGGGCTGTGAATGGAAGATGACCGGCTTATGTGTGACCGCAGTATCCTACTAGAATTATTCGTTAGCAGCCAATATGTCTAAACAGCTCTCACAGTATCTTTTGGGTAATTGGTCTGGCGACTTCGATAAGTTGATGCACAACCTGAGGCGCTCCATCGTGAATGTGAATTCCTCCCGGGTGGATGTCTACATTGCTGAGGGACTGTCTACATGGATCATCCAAGCCACAAATCATTTGAAAAAATGGGTGGGAATGGGTGCCCTGGGAGGGGTGCTTATCATAGTCAGTCTCATTGCCTTATGGTGTATCTGCAGGATGAGGGTTACACAGAGGAGAAGTAATGCCATGATTGTACAAGCCTTCGCAGCCCTGGAGGCAGGGCAATCACCTCAGGCTTGAAAGGGCTAAGCTGTCATCACGCTCAGGATGTGAGACAAAGTACTGCACTTGAGGCTAGCTTTTAGCAGTTTCATGGAGGGCAAGTCTGATTGCATATGGGTTGATATCCTAATCCCATCTCTGAGAAAAGATACTGGATGGGTATGGCACCAGCTTGGCTGATAACTGGCTGTGGGGCCATTACAATGTCCCTTGTTCATCAGAGATCAGACCACTACCCTTGCCTGTTGCATTTAAAACATAAAAGGGGGAACTGTGGGAAGCCACAGCCCCAAGATGGCGCCTGACTGGATGCCAGGTAGTTTGCTCTTAGCTGTAAACAAGCCTTATTTGGAAGTGCTTGATGGATCTGGTGCGCTTCCTCCTTCTGTGGCCTATCCAGGATCATCAGGTGGCATGAGCTGATTGGGCTGTGAGCACATTTAAGGGCTTGCTAAGGCTGGGAGAAGAGTAAGCTGATGAGAGAAGCAGGGTAAGCTGATGAGAGAAGCAGAAGAAGCTGATGGGAGAAGCTAAGCTGATGGGAGCAGAAGAAGCTTGTTCAATGATCCTGAATAAACTGCTTGAAGAAGAGTTGTGGTTGCGTGTTTCCTTGCCGGCCTAGGTAGGCGAGCAACAGGGTTATTGATGGGCATGCCTGGAAGGGAAGGTTGAAAGACATTGGCTCCCTTTGTCCTTTTCCCCTCTGGGTTCCCTTGAGGGGAGCAGTTTTGGGTGCTACACATTCCTATCCCTATGAGCTGCTGCACTGTAGGCTCAAAAGGAGCCAGAGTAATTTACTGAGACCTGGAGTCTCTGCCATTGTAAACCCAAGTAAACTGTTCTCCTTTTAAAGTTATCTCCAGTATTTTGTTAAATACAGAAAACTACCACAAACAGTCATAATTTAGACTGCTGTAAACACCTAGTGCATATAATTTCATACAACTCCAGCTACTTCAGTAAGATAAAGTACTTGAAAGGGGATTTCTGAACCGGTGGGTATACAGATTTTTAAGACTCTGTATAGAGAAATTCACCCTATATGAATCATGAAAGAGAAGGGCTAGTCTCTCCATCATTGACAGTTTTTTTTAATGATAATATTTCTTATTTAAATTACAAACAAGCTTGTTTTACATGTCAATCCCAGTTCCTTCACCCTCCCACCCTCCCCTGCCCCCACCAGCCACCATCCCATACCCTTTCTGTGCTCCAGGGATGGTGGGACTTTCCATGGGGGAACTTCAAAGTCTGTCATATCATTTGAGAAGGACCTAGGCCCTCCCCCATGTGTTTAGGCTGAGAGAGTATCCCTCTATGAGAGAGTATCCCTAGTACATTCGTATACTAGGGATAAATAGTGATCAACTACCAGAGGCCCCATAGACTACCTAGTGCTCCAAACTAACACCCACATTCAATGAGTCTGGGTCGATCCTATGCTGGTTTCTCAGCTATCAGACTGGGTTCCATGAGCTCCCTTTGTTCAGGTCAGCTGTGGGTTTCTCCAGCCTGGTCTTAACCACTTTTCTCATCATTCCTTCCTCTCTGCAACTGGATTCCAGGAGTTACGCTCAGTGTTTAGCTGTGGGTGTCTGCTTCTGCTTCCATCAGCTACTAGATGAGGGCTCTAGGACGGCATATAAGGTAGTCATCAATCTCATTATCAGGGAAGGGCCTTTAAGGTAGCCTCTTCACTATTGCTTAGATTGTTAGTTGGGGTCATCCTTGTAGATCTCTGGACATTTCCCTAGTGCCAGATTTCTCTTTAAACCTATAATGGCTCCCTCTATTATGGTTTCTCTTTTCTTGCTCTTCTCTATTCTTCCTCTGACTCAATCTTCCTGTTCCCTCATATCCTCCTCTTCCCTCTTCTTCTTTCCTTCTCTTTCTCCTAGCTCACTCTCCCCTCTCTACAAGCTCCCAATTTGCTTAGGAGATCTTGTCCCTTTCCCCTTCACAGGGAAAGCATGTCTGTCTCTCTTAGGGGTCTCCTTGTTTCCTAGCTTTTCTGGCAGTATGGATTGTAGGCTGGTGATCCTTTGCTCTATGTCTAAAATTTATATATGAGTGAGCACATACCATGTTTATCTTTTTTTGTGAGTGGGTTACCTTGCTTAGGATAGTTTCTAGTTCCATCCATTTGCCTGCAAATTTCACAATTCCATTTTTTTTTTTCTGCTGAGTAGTGCTCCATTGTGTAAATGTACTATATTTTCCCCATCCATTCTTCAGTTGAGGGGCATTTAGGTTGCTTCCAAGCTCTGGCTTTTACAAGTAATGCTGCTATGAACAAAGTTGAACAGATGTCCTTGTATGAATGTGCAACTTTTGGGCATATGCCCAAGTAGAATTGCTGGATCTTGTGGTAGACTGATTCCCATTTTCCTGAGGAACTGCTATACTGATTTCCAAAGTGGCTGTAGGAGTTTGCACTCCCACCAGAATTGGAAGAGTGTACACCTTTCTTAACATCCTCTCCAGCAAAAAACTGTCTTTAGTGTTTTTTATTTTAGCCATTCTGACAGGAGTAAGATGATATCTCAGAGTTGTTTTGATTTGCATTTCCCTGATGGCTAAGGATGTTGAGCACTTTCTCAAGTGCCTTTCAGCCATTTTAGATTCCTCTATTGAGAATTATTTATTTAGTTCTGTACCCCACTTTATAATTGGATTATTTTGGCTTCTTGAGTTCTTTGTATATTTTGGAAATAAGCCCTCTGTCAGCTGTGGGATTGGTGAAGATCTTTTCCCATTCTGTGGGCTGCCATTTTGTCTTGTTGACTGTGTCCTTTGTCTTACAGAAGCTTTTCAGTTTCAGGAGGTCCTATTTATTAATTGTTGATCTCAGTGTCTGTGTTACTGGTGTTATGTTCAGGAAGTGGTCTCCTGTACCAATTTCTTCCAAGGTACCTTCCACTTTCTCTTCTAAGAGGTTCAGTGTTGCTGGATTTACATTGATGTCTTTCATTCATTTGGACTTAAGTTTTGTGAGTGGTGATAGATATGGATCTATCTGCAGTCTTCTACAAATCAGCATCCAGTTATGCCAGCACTATTTGTTGAAGATGCTTTCTTTTATTCGTTGAATAGTTTTAGCTTCTTTGCCAAAAATCAGATATTCATAGGCATGTAGGTTACTATCAGGGTTTTCAATTAGATTGCATTGGTCTACCTTTCTATTTCTGTACCAATACCAAGCTGTTTTCAGGACTGTAGCTCTATAGTACAGCTTAAAGTCAGGGATGGGGATGCCTCCTCTGGAAGTTTTTATTGTACAGGGTTGGTTTGGCTATACTGGGTAATTTTGTTTTTTCCGTATAAAATTGAGTTCTGTTTTTCATGGCCTGTGAAGAATTGTGCTATAATTTTGATAGTGATTACATTGAATTGTAGATTGTTTTTGGCAAGATTGCCATTTTTATTATGTTGATCCTACCTATCCATGAGCATGGGAGATTTTTCCATTTTCTGGGTTCTTCTTCTTCCTTTCTTTAAAGACTCCAAGTTATTATTATATAAGTTTTTTACTGTTTGGTTAGCGTCATTCCAAGATACTTTATGTTATTTGTGGCTATTGTAAAGGGTGCTGTTTCTCTAATTTCTTTCTTAGCCCCTTTATTGTCTGTATATAATAGGGTTACTGATTATTTTGAGTTAATTATGTATCCTGCCACTTGGCTGAAGGTGTTTATCAGCTGTAGGAGTTCCCTGGTAGTTTTTAGAGTCACTTATGTAAACTATCATATCATCTACAAATAATGAAAGTTTGACTTCTTCCTTCCCAATTTGTATCCCCTGGATCTCTTTTTGTCTTATTGCTCTAGCTAGAACTTCAAGTACAATATTGAAGAGATATGGAGAGAGTGGACAGCCTTGTCTTGTTCCTGATTTTAGAGGAATCGCATTGGGTTTCTCCTCCTAGTTTGATGTTGGATGTTGGTTTGTTGTATATTGCTTTTATTTCATTTAAGTATGTTATCCCTGATCTCTCCAAGACATTTATCATGAAGGGGTGTTGGATTTTGTCAAAGGCTTTTTCAGCATCTAGTCAGATGATCATGTGGCTTTTCTTTTTCACTTTGTTTATATGGTGGATTACATTGATAGACTTTAATATATTGAACCATTCCTGCATCCCTGGGATGAAGCCTACTTGGTCATGGTGGATGGTTCCTCTGATGTGTTCTTGGATTTGATTTGCCAATATTTTATAGAGTATTTTTTTCATCAATGTTCATGAGGGATATTGGTCTGTAGTTCTCTGTCTTAGCTGTGTCTTCATGTCTTTGTGTGGCTTGGGTACCAAGGTACCTGGTAAAAAGAGTTTGGTAATATACCTTCTGCTTCTATTGTGTGGAACACTTTGAATTTTTGGTAGAATTCTGCACTGAAACCATTTGGCCCTGGGCTGGGCTTTCTTTCTTTCTTTCTTTCTTTCTTTCTCTCTTTCTTTCTTTCTTTCTTTCTTTCTTTCTTTCTTCCTTCCTTTCTTTCTTTCTTTTTTGCTTCCTTTCTTTCTTCCTTTCTTTCTTTGTTGGGAGACTTTTGATGACTGCTTCTATTTCATTAGGGGTAATAGGTCTATTTACATTGCTCATCTGTTCTTGATTTAATTTTGGTAAGTAGTATCTATCCAGAAAATTGTCCATTTCCATTAAATTTTAGAACTTTGTGGAGTACAGCCTTCATAATATGACAGGAAGATTCTCTGGGTTTCCTCAGTGTCCATTGTTATGTCCCCCTTTTCAATTCTGATCTTGTTAATTTTCGTGTTCTTTCTCTGCCTTTTGGTTAGTTTGGATTAAGGTTTGTCTATCTTGTTGATTTTCTCAAAGAATCAACTTTTTGTTACATTGATTCTTTGTATTGTTTTCCTAGTTTTTACTTTATTGATTTCAGCCCTCAATTTGATTATTTCCTGGAATCCACTCCTCTGGGGTAATTTTGCTCCTTTTTGTTCTAGAGCTTTCAGTTGTGTTGTTAATTCTCTGGTGTGACTATTCTCCAGTTTCTTCATGTGGGCACTTAGTGCTATAAACTTTCCTCTTAGCACTGATTTCAAAGTGTCCCATAAGTTTGGGTATGTTGTGATTTTTTCTCATTGAATTCTTGAAAGTCTTTAATTGCTTTCTTCATTTCTTCCTTGACCCAGGAATGGTGCAATTGCGCATTGCTCAATTTCTATGAATTTGTAGGGTTTCTGCAGTTTGTGTTGTTGTTGAATTCTGACTTTGAAGTGTGGTGATCTGATAAGATTTTTTGTACCTATTGAGGTTTGCTATATTGCTAAGTATATGGTACTTAGAGAAGGTTCCACATGGCACTGAGAAGAAGGTATATTCTTTTGTGTTTAGATGGAATGTTCTATAGATGTCTGTTAAACCCAATTGGGTCATAGCTTCTGTTAGTTCCTTTGTTTCTTTGTTAAGTATCTGTCTGGTGGTCCTGTCTAGTGTAGAGAGTGGAGTGTTGAAATCTCCCACTACTAAGTGCTTGAGGTTTTATGAGTGATTTGAGTTTTAATGATGCTTCTTTTAGGAATGTGAGTGCCTTTGCATTTGGGGACATAGACATTCAGAATTAAGACTTCATCTTGATGGGTTTCTCCTGTAATAAATAAGAAATGACCTTCTTCATCTCTTTTGATTGATTTGAGTTTAATGTCTAATTTGTTAGCTATTAGGATTGCTACACCTACTTGTTTCTTGGGTTCATTTGATGGAAAATCTTTACCCAACCCTTAACTCTGAGGATGTGTCTGTCTTTGAAGTTGAGGTGTGTTTCTTGTATGCAACAGAAGGATAAATTCTGTCTTCATATCCATGCTGTTAGCCTGTGTCTTTTTAGAGTTAAGACCATTAATACTGAGGGATTTTAATGACCATTGTTTTTTAATTCTTGTTTGTTTTGGATTTGGTGGTGGTATTGTGAGTGGATTTCCCCCCATTTTTCTTTTGGCTATTGATAAAGTAGAATTATCTATTGCCTATGTTTTTGTGAGTGTAGGTAACTTCCTTGGGTTGGAGTTTTCCTTCCAGAACTTTTTGAAGGGCTGGGTTAGTTGATATGTATTCTTTAAGCCTGGTTTTATCATGGAATATCTTGGTTTCTCCATCTATAGTGATTGAAAGCTTTGCTGGGTATAGTAATCTGGGCTGGGTATAGTAGTATATTACTTGGTCTTTTTCCTTTGCTGCTCTTAATTTTCTTTCTTTATTCTGTATGCTTAGTGTTTTAATTATTATGTGGCTAGGGGACATTCTTTTGTGGTCCATTCTATTTGGTGTTCTGTAAGCTTCTTATACTTTCATTGGCATGTCTTTCTTTAGGTTGGGAAAGTTTCATTCTATGATTTTTGTTGAATACATTTTCTGAACCTTTGAATTGGGTTTCTTCACCTTCTTCTATACCTATTATTCTTAGGTTTGGCCTTTTCAAGATGTCCCATATTTCCTGGATATTCTGTGTTAAGGATTTGTTGGACTTAAGATTTTCTTTGGTTGATTAATCTATTTGCCTGAGATTCTCTCTTCCATCTCTCCATCTCTTGTATTCTGTTGGTTTTGCTTGCACCTGCAGTTCCTGATCGTTTACCCAGCTTTTCTATTTCTAGCATTTCTTTGGACTGTGTGTGTGTGTGTGTGTGTGTGTGTGTGTGTGTGTGTGTGTGTCTGTGTTTTAATTGTCTCTATTTCAGCTTTCAAACATTGCAATGTTTGAATTGTTTCTTGCAACTTTTGTTTGTCATTTCTTCCATTTCTTTAAAGGATTTTCTCAGTTTCTCTTTTACGGTCTCTATCACCTCCATTATGTTGTTTTCAGGGTTGTTCTCTTCTGCTTCATCTGTGTTGGGATGTCCAGGTCTTGCTGGTGTGGAGTCCCTAGACTCTGGGGACATCATATTGATCTTTGTGTTGTTGACTGTGTTCTTATACTGTCACCTACCCATCCCTTCTTCCAGTGTGTACCAGTGGGTCCTCTTACTCTCCTGGTGGATACCGGACCAAGGTTCTCTTCCAGTGGGTGCAAGCAGGTCCAATACTCTGATGGTTCTCCTCTTCCAGTGGGTGGTGTTGGGGCTAGGGCACTGGCATTCTCTAGATGGGCTGGTCTGCTGGGACAGGTTACCAGTGTGCAGTTCCCAATCCTCAGGAGGCTCCCAGCAGGGCACCAGAAGGCTGGTTCCTCCTATGAGTAGAAGCAGGATCAGGAGATGGCAGATTCTGCATAGGCCTGTCCACGAGGACAGGCTCCCCTGCAAGCAGTTCCCAATCCTCAGGAGGCTCTGAGCAGGGCAACAGAAGGCAGCCACTGACAAAGTTTTTAAAAATCCCTTAAGATCTCTTTATTTTTACAGTGCTCGCAGCCAGAACCTCAAACAAGCAATCAACCACCGCCCTACATTTTTGACCTGGGTTGTTTAACAAATTAAAGTGCATTGAATTTTATCATAAATGAGTTAATCTCATCACTTTTCTAATAAATGGAACATTCTAGAAAATATTCTGTCCCAAGTGTAAGATATACAGGACTACTAAACATATTTATCAGGAAGAGACAGGTGAAGAAAGAAAAGGCAGTTATTGCTTACCTCCCAGCTGTGTTTTGGGCCAAGCTGCTTCCATCCCGGAGATGCTAGACTTCTGCTCTTGAACATGTCACTGAAGGCAGCCTTCAAACATCAGTTCAGAGGAAGACACATCTGTCCAAATCAGCCCCCTCCCCACTCCCAACCCAGGGTTTCTACCTGTGACCTTGTGATTTTGCTTTGCTTCCTGGAGAGCTCAAGTTGATATTAATGGTAATACAATGGAAGGACACTAACATCTTTCTCCTGAGAACCAGGGTGGCTTGTGTCATTGCTGCAGTGTCAGGACAAGGTGCGGTGGCAGAGTGAGCAACCTGTGTGTGTTTCTTCAGGCAGTCACAGGTGCAGGCTAAGAACTTCTCCCAAAGTATGTGACAAGGCCTCTACGACACAATATGACACAAGAAGGGGGGGGCATTAGTTCAAATCTAAGAAAAGTTGAAAACCAAAGATACTAGTCATCAACTTGCTTCAACCTCATATTCTTGAGGGTTTATCTACTTTTATGTGTGTGGGTGTTTTATACGCATGTCTTTATGTGCCTAGTGCCTGAAGAACCCAGAGTCAGATTCAGAACCCTTGGAGCTAGAGTTCCAGATTACTGTGAGCCACCATATGGGTTCTGAGGACCAAATCCAGATCCTTTGCAAGAGCAATGTATGCTCTTGACTCAACTATCTCTCCATCCCTGTTACCCACATATTCTTCCCAGGCTTTCTCTGCCTCCCCCACCTCCATACTCACACCAATAGGCTGCACATCATTCCTATGGACAACAACAACAAAACAACAACATTGAGTCACACACAAAGCACAAATCTAAAATTGCACTTATAGTCCTTTACCCAGCAGAATAATCTAAAGTCAGCGTGGCTTTCTGTTCTTCAAGCTGGATTTACTCTTAATTGTTCTTCTTGATGGTATTGGATTTGTGAATGAGCTTTGAAATAGACAACACAGCTCTAATAAGAATTGTAGCTTGGGGATACTTGGTGGAAAAGGACACACACACACACACACACACACACACAGAGGCATGCACACACCCATGTGCACAGCCCCACTACCACATATAGCTTTCTGTTCTTTCAGTTCACTATAGCATAAAGAAAGAATAAAGAAAAGTATTGAGGAGTGTGTGTGTGTGTGTGTGTGTGTGTGTGTGTGTGTGTCTTCAAGCCATTCTATGAATTGGTGGCAAATGGTTGACAATCTCAAAATTGCAGATTTGTAACTACAGCAGTGTCCGTGATGTGTGTTCTCTGTCTCACTGGTTCACTTACGTTAGTAATCTCCTTTAGTCAGTCAATTGTATCCTTGAATGGAATATCACAGTTCAATACAACTTTTGTGTATGAGGAGGGACATTTGACAAAACAGCACTTAAGCAGAACTATTCTGGGCATCAGGAACACCTGTCATTTTAAAGATCAGAGGTTTACAAAAGTCTCCATCTGAGGTTATATGTGGCAGTCGCAAACTCAGCTCTCCCATGACTGCAGTGAGAGGATAGCTTGAACCTGATTTCTGGTCAGGGCTGACATCTGCCCAGGTGCAGAAGTCATTTGTGATCAGTTCAGGATTCTCCCATCTTTTATATAATACCAGAGTGATGATGCCCGAAAGGACTCGGGCCCCCTCTGACATCTATATCACAGTTGTCCAACATTCTAACCACCCCACCCCAGACACTCAGGCAGCCAGCAGCTGGGGGCCCTCATAGTAATGGCTTGAGCTGAGCAGAGTGTTTCCCTTACAGCCAGGCTCTTTTCAGGGCAGCCTTCACACATGCACGATCCATGCAGGAATAGAAAGACCCCCACACTTATTCTCAATTTGGGACAACACTGGAAAACCACGCTGCTTCTGAGACTTCCCTGTGGTCCACAGAGGCTGTCCTTGAGACTGCTCCACAGTTCATCTGTCTCCTATCCAGTTCCACTAATATTCCATCAGAGGTTGTATCCTGGCCCTGTGCAGAGGTGCAAGTACATCCATAATTCCCCTGTGCACTTCCTGTATGTGACTGAAGACAGATGCAGTGAGTTAGGGATGGAAACTCCAGAGACATTCTGTACATTACTAAACCAATTCCGATATCATTAGAGATGTCATTCTAGACAAGATACTCTCTGCTTTTGCACCTCAACTTTCTCATCTTACTACAGAGAGAGAGAGAGAGAGAGAGAGAGAATGAGAAATAACAGCATGTGTTAATGGGGCCTAGCACATGGAAAGTTCTGAGTGAATGTTGACAGTTCTATAATGTACATCTTTAGAGGATGTCCTGGTTGGCTTTAACATGGTACAACCTAGAGTCATCTGAGAGGAGAGTTTCAGTGGTGGAGTTGACTAGATCAGATTGACCTGTGGGTATATCTGTGGGGAAACTTCTTGATAATGAATTGATATAACAAAGCACAGCCCACTGTGGGTGGCACATCCCTAAGAAGATGGTCTTGAATCACACCAGAAAACTCACAAGTATACACCAGGTGGCCGGGAGTTGACCAGCCAGCAGTGTTCTCTGTGGTCCCTGCTGTGCTTCTAGGATGGGAAGGAATGTAATGCTATATGGAAAGGCAAGCAGACTTTCCTTCAAGTTCCTGTCTGGAAGCCTTCAGTGATGGACGGTGACTTGGAGTTGTAAATAAACAAATTGCTTTTGGTCAGAGAGTTTTATCACAGCAACAGAAATGAAACTTGAACAGAGGGCAAGAGTTGAGAAAATCAACCGCCATGAAAAGAGCTCACATGGCGCCTTGATCTTTGCTACTGAGATAATGAACTCGGAATGGTCTAGGAGACCATCGAAAAGGAAGAACAAGCAAAGGGGTGCAGGGGGGAAACTGCCAGTATTTCAAAGCATTATCCTTGTGTGTAGGCTGAGATTTTTTTGCATAGGAGTGAGCATGTGCCCAGAAATAGTTGCCTAGTTATCTTGAAAAAAGACTTCCTTTACAGTCAGAGATCCTAATATTTGGTGACTATTTTCCAGTCTATAAAGTGCTTCCAGCCAAACATGAAGCTCTGAAGCTGTTCCAAGTCATAGTAGGAAGACAGTAGAAAGGGCTGCATTGAATTGATCGAAACAGTACATAAAGTCCTTTAGTGAAGAGAAGGATGGATATGGGGATTGGGCTTTTGCAAACGTACCAATGAATCTTCCCTGTGATCGTTGGTTTTCATTGGAACTTGAGTGGGCTGGAAAGCAACTAAGACGTTGCTGAGGAATGGCTGTGGGCATGCTGGTCAAGGCGGTTTCTACAGAAGACCTGCCCTGATTGGACAGCATCATCCTCCGAGCTTGGAGTTCAGACAAGTGAGGGAAAAGGAATAAGCCGTCCCTGAGTGGAGCCAGCTTGTCCTCCCTCTCTCTTCATCCTATTTACAGTGACATAAATTATCATCTTTGCCACCCGTTCTCACCACCATGATGTCCTACCCAAATACATGTGGCTAATAATGAGGGAATGAACCCTCCAAACCATGAGCCAAAATAAATTCTCTCTTCTCTTTTCTAGTTATTTGTGTCAGGCCCTTTGCCACAGCGATGAGAAAGACAAATAATATACTCCCTAATGTAAACCTTTGTTTTGATGGTCTTTGTCTCTCCCCAGCAGTAAAGCAGTAAGTCCTCTTCCTCCTCGGCAGGAGCCTAAGACACTTAACTCTCACCTCACAGGAAATCTTACCTCTCTGTATGAAACAGAAGCCTGAGGAATTGCCAGCTAATTGAAAAACAAGTCTGAGACACTTAACTCCTGCTAACCCCGCAGCTGTACGAATCATTCAGTTGTAAAGCCAGCAACTTTGAGGGGAGGCGCCGTATTGACAATAGCACTAGAAGTATGGCTTGGCTTTGGAATAAAATATTTATAATCCCTCTCTGGGGGAAGTGAGCTTACCAGAATGAATCCACGGGCTTCGGCTCTCCTGAGGTATTTTTCTCATTCTCCCTGGCATGGATAAAATCTAAACTGTACTTAAGAAACGGTGTTAAATGTGTTAGTTGACTGAATCTGGCATTTATAATGCAATTTAGCAAAGTTTTATATTGACAGCATGACATTTTTAAAGGGCCCTTTCTGATTAACAAGGTTCGGAATCACTCCCTTGATTATGCTCGAAGAGGAGTATAAAACGCTACAGGCTCCAAGAGCAATGAATCGGGGCTCTGTTAGCATTAGACGCATTTTGCTTTCTTAGTGACCATTTCCAGGGAGGCTCAGACTGCAACTGCATGTTTTCCTGACAGAAGACAATCTGTTTTCTCACTTAGTGGGGACTGCCTGTGGGGAACAGGCCTCACTAGGTAGAGGAGATGTGCTCACTCTAAGTCAAGGCCAGGAAACCTGTTCACAGAACTCCATGTTGCCTCCGGTTGTCCCATCTAGACAAAGCCAGTCTAAGGAATCCAAAGGGAAAATTGGGGATGGTTTTAATTTATCTCAGTTTCATTACTGTTACTGTGTCTTCTGCTTATCCCCTAAGTTTATAACAATTTCATTTGGACCTCAAAGTGGGACGAAAAACACATCAGGAATCTTTGTGCCAATGGAATAAACGCAACCTAAGAGGGTAACATAAATTATCCTGCTTCCTTCACAGAAGACGCCACTGTGAGTTCTAGCTCCTTGTCATGAGGCTCTACTGAGCATCCAACCAAATGTAAGACACTGTGAAGGGCACTACCAGTGTATAAATGCTCCTAATATAAACTTCTGTTCAAGCCATGCTTAAGTGTGTCATTCAAGGGCTTGAATGCATTACTGTGACGAGACCATCAGCATCAGCACCATCCAAAACCTTCCAACATCCCAAGCTAAAGCTCTGTGCACACTCAGCAGTGACTTTCCCTTCCCAACCCCATGTCCTGCTAACCATTCGACTCTCTGCCTATGACTTTGATTATTTTAGGTACTTTATGTCAGCAGAGTCACACGCTGTTTGTCCTTTTGTGACTGGCTTTCTTCTTTGAGCTCCATGTCATCACTCAACCCATGTCACAGCATGCCTCACAACTGCCTTCTTGTGAATGTTGAACAAATTCACGGTAGGTGATTACTACATTCTGCAAGCCCCTTGTCTGTCCATAGATACTTGAGTTGTGTTCACCTAGCAAACAGTGCTATCACAAACATGAACGTGTAAGTGCCTGTGTGCAGGTGTGCAAACTGTCTCGTCTCTGATTGTGATGATGGCCCTGTAACTGAGATACAGCACCCATTTCCCAGGTGAGGAAAGGGATGTCAGCAGAGTTAAGCTGTACAAGGCCATAACCCTGATAGGTGGCAGTTCTGGGGTGCCACCTATCCTTTCCATTCCACCTCTATCCCCTGGTTCAGTTCCATCCATCCATGTGTGATGTCCACTCAGCAGTAATATTTCACTGGATGTCAAGTGTCCTTCAAGACAGTGTCTTCTTCATCACCAGCTGTGTGGTAAATTTTCCTACTGATGAGTTGGCAAGAACCTGGTAAGGTATAAATAGTCCAAGATTTTGCATTCCAATACTTCAAGATTTCAAGATTCTAGAGAGGTTTCAGCTATCACATGACCCTCCCTCAGCTGACAGATAATTCATAATCTGTAAAATGGCAGTTGATCCTTGTGCACACCAGTATACTAGAGTCTGTCTCTGTCTTAACAGAGGAGTGGAAGCCATTCTAGGCTCAAAGCCATGGATCAGTCAACTGGAGATGCTGAAAGGACAGACCCACCCCAGGGGGGTATGGTGGCATCTAGGTATCACTCCTGTGGTGGTTTGAATAATGGCTCCCATAGACTCAAGCATTTGAATGCTTGGCTCATAGGGAGTGACACTATTAGGGGGTGTGGCCTTGTTGAAGTAGGTGAGGCCTTGGAGAAATATGTCACTGTGGGGGTGGGCTCCAAGGTCTCATATGTGTGGCACATAGCCTCCTTCCTCTGCCTGTGGATCACCATGTAAGAAACCACAGCTCTTTCTCCAGCACCATGTCTGCCTACATGTTGCCATCCTCCTCTCCATGATAATTATGGACTAAACCTCTGATATGTTTCCCTTTATAAGAGCTGCTGTAGTCATGGAGTCTCTTCTCAGTAATAGAAACCCTAACTACTAAGACAGCTTCCTCCATTGAAGTTCACTGTAGGCTTAGGGAAAGGGAAACCGGCATTTCATTTCTGGCCCATGGACCTTTACTGGTATTTTGAGAACCATCTGTCCTGACTAATAGAAAGTTTAATGTATTATGGGATGTTTTTGAGGGTGAAGGACCTTAGACCCTACATGTGAATTACCTTACACACCAGTGCATGTATTTCTCATGCCTATGCTGCCTAGTGTGATTTGAGGCTGAGACAAGACCAGTCCTTTCTGTTAATTTTGAAGCTAAATTATGACTCCACTACTGTCTAACAGGAAACATACTCACAAGGAAGTTCCAGAGATTGTTGTCAGCACACTTCTCAGCCCAAGCTGGCAGGATGAAAGCTGTGATGTAAAGGAAGGGAACCAGAGCCTTATTCAGCAGAGGCTCTGTGAGGTCGTCACACTCATGTGCTGTTCTTTCTGACGCTAGGAGATGGGACCTCTTCTAGAAGCTCTGCATGTATGAACACAGTGAATCCTAACCAAACCTTCAAGTCTATGGGTTGTAAAAAGGATGCCAAGGCCCTCTGAGGTCGAATAGCTCATCCAAGGACACACACAGGCGATATAGAGGCCAGGCATGTATGCCTTATATTCACATCCAGCAAGCATCGGGCCATTTGCTCTTAAAAGGGCAATCTGGCACATCTTAAGAAAAAAAGAAGTTTGACCCTTAATTTTTCACCATAAAAATAAATTTGTCTACATCCTTGGGTACTGGGACAAAGGGTGTGCAAATTAGTTCAAGTGTGACTGGTTTTGCTTTGTATAGCTGCTTATTGTTCTTAATATGGTGGCTGGGAAAACAAGAGAGAGAGGGCTTTAGGATGAAGGCATATGTTTCAGAAGGTAACCTGTTAGTAGCCTCCCTTCCATGCCTCTACAGGAAGCATGGTGAATTCTTGCTATGGTTTGAATGACTCCGAAACAAGTTTCTCTATAAGTGCATCTGTTTATGGTAACAGGAGGTGAGGCCTTTGAGAGATAACCAGAATAAGATGAGATCCCAAGGGTGATTGTCTTCATGAGACAATAAAAAGCCCAAGCTGGCATTCTCTCCATCATATTATGAATAGTGTAAGGTATTCAGCAGCTGGCATCATGCTCTTGAATTTCCCAGCCTACAAAGCCAAGAAATAAATTTCTTTTTTTTTTTATAAATTTCCTTTTAATAGTATTTTATTAGAGGGGTAGAAAACGCAGTCCAGCTCATACCCCTCGGCCCACAGCTCCTCTGACTGCATCAGCCATCAGAGTCAGAGAATAATTCAGAATCAGGATTACCAGGTGGGTCCTGGGGACTGAACCCAGGTCATCAGCCTTGTCCTTAACAGAAGCGCCTAGGCAGCCCTGCTTGTGCTTCTTGTTGGTCATTGCTCCTTATTTATAAACAGTTTTCATTTTAAGATGTATTTGTTATATGTACAGTAGGCAACAGATCTCATTATAGATGGTTGTGAGCCACCATGTGGTTGCTGGGAATTGAACTCAGGACCTCTGGAAGAGCAGCCAGTGCTCTTCACCTCTGAGCTATCTCTCCAGCCCCTTATAAACAGTTTTTAAGAGCAGAGATTTCAACTTGCCGAAGATGATATTGACAGAGGTACCACAGGCAATATTCCAGCAGGCCTTGGAAGTTTCATTTCTTTTCACCTCCTTGAAGCTTGAGAATAAATATCTTCTCCCATTCCCACACCCTCTTCCCAGGAATCATTCAGGATCCCTGGCTAAGGACAGAGAAACTTTTCAGCCTCAGTTTCTCTAACAATAGACAATATTGGGCCCCACATTAGTCAAACTTCTGTCACAATAACTAAGTACTGGAAACAATGAACTTTAAAAAAACACAAGTTTATTTAGACTCATGGTTTCAAAGTTTCCAATCCAGGATAGGCCAACCCTTTGCTTTTAGGCCTCTGGTGGGAGCCAAGGGATAACACTAGGAAGCAAGTAAAATAAACTGCATATCTCATTGAAAGGAAGTAAAAGAAGAAGAGGCTAGAGTCCCATAATTTCCTCCATAGGCACACCCTCAAAAGCCCCCTATGAGAAAGTTTATTTTATAAATTAGTCACAATAAGAGATGAGGATTTAAACAATTTTAGCAATCTACTATAATAAAGATTATATGAACATGGCGTATGTGAAATGATACATAGCAATCATTTCTTTGGGATACTCAACTGCTACCATCAGTACTCTTTGCTGCATTGTTTAAAAAAAAAATGAAGGTTACTTGATCTAATAATATGGCTTCCAAGCAATGTCTGGATTAGTAGTACATGCAGCATGGATACGGATACAATGATTGGGGAAGTGAGTCATATCTTAGCTGCGTTGGTGCAAGAAGACATTACAGCATGAGATTTCATCATGTGTCTCAGAATGGTATACAATTAAAAGCCCAGAAACTTCCATTTAATGTATTTGGAACATGGTTGACTCATAGGATCTGAAGCTTTAGAAAGAGAAACCAGGAGGCCACTGTACAGATTTCCAGAAGACAGAAGTCTTTGCTTCATTAGTGTATATAAAGCTTCTAGAACAGTGCCCAGCAAATGAAAATTCTTAAAAAAAATATTTGTTGAATGAACAAATATTCCAGAGATAGGATGGTTTCAAAACCAGCAGGTCCCAGATCCACACATCACCTCTACCACTTACTATTTTTCTTTCTATAAATTATTTATAGTTTCCCATATTACTCCCTTAATCCTAAAGTAGAGAAATTTCCAGTGATACCAGGGGTGGTCTCATGGGTTAAGAATGGTCTATACAAAGAGTGTGACAAAGAAGACGGGACCAAGTGCCTTGGTGTCTTAGATGCTGAGATTGTTTGAGGACCTGAAGTTAAAGGGTCTGGCAGATGCTTCATGGAGCAAAACACCATGTGATGCTGATGAACTTGAAAATGTAATGTGTCACATGGCATCTAATATTCCAGAGCAGAGACGGAGTCCATGACTTGGAGCTCTAGCTATAGTTACCCGAAAACTTACCGTTCTGTATGTGCCCTTGCAACAAATGATCATTAATGGCCCACTGTTCTGGCCATTGTTGTACTGAAACTCTTGCCTCTTCCTAACCCCCTCTTCCTCCTCCTTCTCCAGCTTCATAATACACATCCTGAGGATTGGTGATCCCAGGCCAGACCTACCTAGAGAGTTTATATTTTCCTCAGTGGGAATTGCTCAGCTAAGTTACAGTCTCCAGATGTGCAAAGCTTTGTGTTTTGCCTGTGAAGAAGAGAGAAAAGTATATACCAACTATATGTACATAAATATCCCTCCTTGCAAGATCAAACTATTCCCACCATGTCAACACTGACAGTTTGTTTGCACCAGCATGACTTAGGTAGAATTTGTATTAGTATAAATACTACTTTAGCTTTACTGCTAATTATATCAACATAAAGTTAATTTATAGTGATAATCACCATCATAATGTGTTGCTGCCAAACATTCCCACTGATATTTTGCAGTATAGTGTATGCTCAGCCATTAGCAATAACAGCAATGCACCCATCAGTCATTACAATACCGGCTAAAGAATTTCCCTAATTGTCTTGTTCCTGAAGTTCACAGGAAACAAGAACAATGGAAGACTAGACAAAGTTCCATTGCTTTATTTAAACAATCTTTTTTTCTGCAACATCCTATATTGTTAAGTCCAGGTTGTGAAGGAGGACCTGCCCATTCCCCCAATATGGTACAAGTATATAATCAATGTCAAGTTGAGTTTGGGACACATTAATTGAATCACAACTGTCCCAGTCAAATGCCAAATAGCACTTACCGTCAGTGATGTACCGCCTTTAAAACCTCATGTCAAGATTTTTTTTTTCAGTTCTGCTGCTTCCTGTAAATTCTTTCTATCTTTTAATTTAAGGTGTTTGCTACCATATAAGGCTGGCTACATTCTGAAGTTTCAGGGGCTGTTACAAGCATGTTTTCCCACCAGCCTGGTCCCAGAGCTGCACCAGCCCCTAATAACACAGAGATACTGTATTAGATATAAAGCTGTTGGTCTGTTACTAGCATTACTTATTGGCTAGCTCTGTCTTAAATAGTAACCCATTTCTATTCATCTAAGTGTTTTCACACGGTCTTATCTTACCGGAGAGAGGATCCGGAGTTCTGTTCTCTAGGTCCTACATGTTGAATCTCCTTCTCCCCTGACCCCGAAACCTCCTTGTCTCCTAGTCCCCCTATCTTGCTTTCCTATTGGCCAACAGGATTTTATTCACTAACCAGTAATAGAAACATATTTATAAAATGGCATCTCCCATCAAGGGGCCATGGAGGGACAGAATTTTTGGAGATAAGGGGCTCTATATGTAGATGTGTGTGTGATGTCTGGAGAAATTTTGTAATATGCACCCCATGCTTGCTGAAAGCCCTTCCCCATTCCACAGGACTGTGTGGGTGAACAAGCTCATAGAGGGAGATCTCATGTCTCTTACTATCTTTCAATTTAAGAAATTCAAGGTGTTTTTGTGGTTTTAAGTCATTGCTCCAAGTCATTTTTTGGTAAGTCAGTGGACTTCTGTAGATGTCATCTTTTGCCCACTTTTGCACCATGAGGCAGTAGGCCTAACTGTGTTTAGGGGATGCCCCACCCAACTCTCAGTATGTACTGTTCTCACCCCCCCCCAGGCTGCAGGCATGAAGTATGTGGTCTAGGATGATGGAATCTTCGTGCATACTTCTCCGTCATAGTGAATGGTCCATGGGTCAACACATGAGCCAATCTAGTCCAAGTTATTGAGATTGGAGCTTCAGAAGCAACTTGTTTTCTTCTCTGACTGGGTTACAAGCTCATGGAAGATGCTGTGGGGTTCTGTCCTGACCTCAGTGGAAATTCCAGAAATGAAGCATCTCACTGAAAACAGCTTGGGGAGACTGAGAGCAGGGTAGTGGACTTCATGACATTTGATCTTTTAAATAACATTTCACTTGACATCAGCTCTTTTCTTAATTTTCAAATGAGAGGTGTCAAGAATTTATTTTGCTTAATGCTTTTAAGGTGTTTACTGTCACTTGTGACAAAAATACTCCTACTGAATGCAGAAAGTGAGTAGATATTGAGAGGGTTAGACCCATTCTAAGATCGAAAAATAGACAGATAGAAAAGGTGTCTTGTCAGTAGAAGAGTTATACAGTCATGTGGTGGTGGCACATGCCTTTAATTCCAGCACTCCAGAGGCAGAGGCAAGTAGATCTCTCTAGGTTCAGGACCAGCCTGATCTACAAAGTGAGTTCCAGGATGGCCAGAGCTGTCACTCAGAGAAACCCTGTTTCAAAAAAACAAAAATAAATAAATAAATAAATAAATAAATAAATAAGAGTCATATGAATTAAACACATATGTTCAGGAATGGCAAATCCTGAACATATAATCCTTGTAGGTTCCCGTGCTAGAATTCTTGTTCCTCGGTTTGTACTGTCGCTCTTGGTGGTTGCAGAAGCTTTAGGAGCTGGGACCTCACTGAAGGAAGCAGGTGTGTGTGTGAGAGAGTGCTGGGTAAGTCTCAGCCTCGTTTCCAGCTTCCTGACCCATCCATCACTATGTGAGCAAGTATCCTCAAAGTCTGAATGCCACAGCTCAGAGCTACCAAGGTCTCTTCCTCATCTCCTCTGCTGTGATGAGCCTGCAGCCTCTCAAAGTCTGAGCTCAAACATGCTGTCCCTCTTCTGTCAGGCATTTTGTCACAGCAACAAGAAAAGGACCTCATAGACATCCCAACACCAAAGCGCTCTGTGAATATAGAGGACTTTCAATGATGCTTTAAAACTTGGCAGAGTCCCTGGGATACAAACTGATGCCTTTTTGTTTTTTAGATTTTCCAGAGTCTCCGTTTGATTCCCTAGAGAAAAAGACAAATCTCTGGGCAGACAAACAGAAGCCAGAGGTGCAAGGAACTGGGCATGGGGGGTGGGTAGTGTATGCAGAATCTATGTGATAAATAAGAAAAATAAATGAGAAACTAGATTCATACAACCCTTTTGTCCCTAAGAAATAGAGTTGAATGTGCCAGGCTAACTAAGTGTGAGGAAAATCAAATCCTGGAGGTTTTTGAAGATGCCATTTTTCATCTCTGAATTTGTACTCCCAACACCCCACTTGCTGCTCAGTGTGGTGCTGGGGCGTGCTATCTGTCATGGTCCCCCCAATTTGCACTCTGAATGCAGCCACAACAGTGGGGACCATGCCCTCTATCTGCCATGGGCAGGCTGGTTTCTACAATTAAGCTGAAGTTCAGGTTTTGGCTAATAACAGGCAAGGGATGCAACTGCAAGGGGATGCTTATTCATTAGCTCATGCTAATGGGTGCTAGAACCAGCCCTGCCACCAGCCTGCTACTGTGAGAGCCAGGCATGTGGCGTCACTCTGATGGCAGAGTGTCTGCAGGTTTATTTCACAACATTGCTGTGGTCCGCCAGTTATCTGATCAGGAACAGCTTTAAGGGAAGAGAAAAGGGTAATTTGTTTCAAGTGCCAGGCTTCAGTCTCCGTATTCTATGAAAGAGTCATTAATTATCAATACAAGGCTGATGGTATTATTATGAGGCCTTTGTGCTTACAGGGACTGTTCCTTGGATTGCGCTCAGCATTTTGTGAGTGTAGGGAAAATAATTATCTTTTATTTACATAAGGCAAACGGTAATTATCACATCAGTCTGACGTTTCTGAGAAGATAGGTCATTGCAAAGGAAGAATTGGACCAACTACAGGCATCTCCCGATATAGCATCCAGACTCCCACTCAGACACCACAATCCTCACATGCTGGAAACTCATATAAAATGGCACACTGTTGGCATAGAACCTGAGTGTAGTCTCCTGCATACTTTAAGTTGTCCCTAAGTTACAATGTAAAGGCTGTGTAAATAGCTGTGATATCATGTTGTTTAAAGAATGATGATAAAGAAAACTATATACACATTCAGGGTCCGTCTTCCTTCCTTTCTTTCCCTTCCTTGCTTCCTTGCTTCCTTGCTTCCTTGCTTCCTTGTTTCCTTGCTTGCTTCCTTTCTTTCTTTCTTTCTTTCTTTCTTTCTTTCTTTCTTTCTTTCTTTCTTTCTTTCTTTCTTTCCAAAGAAAGTTTTTAATCCATGGTTGATTTGGTCCCAGGATGGAGAATCTGTAAGAGCAAGCTCCATCTGTACCACACTGGACAATAGTGGATGTGGAGTCAGGCGATGGAGTAGGGCAGTGGAGTAGGGCACACACCTTTAATTCCAGCACATGGGAAGCAGAGGCAGGCGGATCTCTGTGAGTTGGAGGCCAGCCTGGTCTACAGAGTGAATGCCAGGATAGGCTACAAAGCCACACAGAGAAACTCTGTCTCGAAACAAACAAACAAAAAAGAGTGGATGTGGAGAGAACAAATCTGTTTTGCTCATTGCCAAACTATTGCTATTCACATAGCCCATTGTTTTCAACACTGAAGTATTGAATGCTAGTGCTGGAAAAACAGGTCAGTCAACACAGTGTGGGCTGTGTAAGTATGAGAACCTGAGATTCCCTACAATCCATGTGAATGAACAAACAGCTAGGCACAGCGGTGTAAATGTTTAATCTCAGTGTTGGGAGGTAGATACAGGGCTCACTAGTCATCCAGTCTAGAGGAATTAAAGCGTTCCAGGCCAGTGAGAGACTGCTTCACAAAAGAATAAAGAGAGAAAAATACCCACCTGGTTCTCTCACACATATTCATTTATATGCTCTTGCATATATACATCCACATCCACACAAACATGCCCCTACACACATATGTACTGGGCACCTACCAAGTGTTGCACACTCTAGTAACTGTGTTATGTTTGATATTAAACAAAGCAGAACCCACCCACCTCCAGATTTCTGCCCCTTTGGGGAATTAGATCTAAGTAGATAGACCCTTAGATCTAATTTCATGTAAAGGAAAAATTGCCGTGGAGCATTTGCTACTCCACAGCAAGTCTTTGACTCTCTCTCAAGTCTTTGACTCTCTCTCTCTCTCTCTCTATTCTCTCTCTCTCTCTCTCTCTCTCTCTCTCTCTCTCTCTCTCTCTCTCTCTCTCTCTCTCTCTCTCATAGGCAGGGCATCCACACTTGGGCATTAGTGACCTAGAAAAAGTCCTGAAGGTCATATAAACATCACATTTGAGCATTTGGGATTGCAAGGATTAACCTCCAGGCATTGGCACAGACTTTGTTCTTTCTAGGTCAGTTGGATAAAGCAAGCACACAGCCCCTGATCCTCTTTGTCCCAGTTAGACCATTATTCTCTATTGCCAGGGATAGCACTCAACCCTGGTGCCAGTTAGACATCTTACTGGCCCAAGACAGGGAACACACATGGATAAGACAATGCTTGCTATGACTGTAGAATAGACAGCTTTAAATATATGGTCCAAACATAATGAGTCATTTTTCAAATCCAAGAATTTTGTGCAAGCCCACAGAACAGCTGTAAGGACCGTGCAAATTTATGGTGACGCTAAAGTCATCTGTCGGGATGGCTGGGGGGGGGCATCATGTAGGTTTGACTCTGTATTACAGCAGCTGCAGATGTGCTCCTAAATTGATGCTTCTATTTTAACTATTAATAATGTGGAGTCAAGTCCCAACTTCCCTCCAGAGCACCATCTATTCCAAATTAATTTATTAAAAATGCATTCTAGTCATTAGTGCTAGGCAGATTTATGAAAATCGGATCATCAAGGATCTACAGACATGTGGGCTCTGATGTTCAGGCCATGCTTTCTATTATTTATCTAGAATTCTGGTCGTGTGCTTCCATCCTTGTAGGCACCCTCGCTGGAAGTTATTTATTTCTCTTGATACATTTCTCATGGAGATACGGCTTTCCAGCAATCATTGACAGGTAGCAGTCGACACTGGTCTAGATTAATTTCAGTTTAGGCTGAGAGTAGAGAACGGTACTGTTCAGATTTGTGTGGATATATTTGCTAAATGTTCAGGGGATGGCTCAGATTTCTTCGTTTTCCAGTGATGAACCTTTGGGCTTTTTTATTTATTTATTTATTTATTTATTTATTTATTTATTTATTTTTTTGAAATGGCATTTTTACTACTTTTGTTTTCTTTTTGTAGGCTGTGCGCTGATTTCTTGACAGCTGGCAACACCGGCTATAAAATATATTCCTAAAGGGAAAGCTTAATAACTTAGAATCTTGCATGGGTTTCTTTATTAACCATTTCATCAATAGAAGTGGGTTATGTTAATAAAAAGAAAATGAAAAAAAAAAAAACCCGAAAGACTCTTTTCTTTTGACCAGCGATCATAAGAAGAGTTAATAAAGGGCCAGCCCTTCATGAGGGAAATGTGTTCTCCTTGAAACCATATAACCCATAGAGTTATGTCCTTAAGCAACCCTACTCCAAAATGCTTGGGGCCACAAGTGTTTTGTATTTGGGGTTACTCTTTATCTCAGTGTTATTAGTAGAAAAGAGGGAAATGCAGAATTTTAGAAGTGGGAAGGACTCATTTATAGTTCTACAGTGCATAAATGTTTCTTTCATTAACCTCAGCTTTGGTTAACCTCAGCTGTGTTTCAGGGTTGCCATTAGACTGTGGAGATGCTGCAGAAACTAGTGTGAGTTATTTTCCTGCCTAAAGTTTTCATAATTTAGATGTATGTTGTGCGTGCGCACGTGTGTGTGTGTGTGTGTGTGTGTGTGTGTGTGTGTGTGTGTGTGTGTGTAGATAAGCAGTGCAGATATGCTGTGCTGATGTGTTAGTAACCATGGGATAGCAGGTGCATGATGGAGGAAGCCTGAGAGGTACACCTTCCCCTGTGGACTACTACCCAGAGAGCTTCATTTCTAAGAAAGCAGTGTCCTGAGCCTGTCTCAGAGTCATCAAGGTGGACTCTCTGGAGCTGGAGGAACAAAGCTGCATTTTAAAAAGTGCTTTCTGGTTAGCTGTGGTGTAGAGGATCCGCTTTAGCCCAGACTTGAGAAGCTGAGCTAAAAGGATTTCTGTAAGTTCAAGGTCAGCCTGGGCTACAGAGTAAGTTCTTGGCTATAGTATGAGGTCTTGTGTCACCAATCAAAAACATGAAATAAAATGTTTCTCCATTGTTTTGGTGGTTGGACCAAGTTGACATCATTTTGTTTTAGTCTACCCAGGGCTTAGACACTGGTTAGGTGGATTTGTAAGGGCAATTGTCTCTCGAACTAAAATCTGAATATCGGCAGGGAGCTTTCCAGGCTCCTAGAGAAGACCATGGACCTGACTCAGTTCTGGGTTTCTTGCCTGTAATATTTTTTTGTCATATAACCCACAACAACCTTGGTAGAACTAAAGCTAAAGGATCATTGTACCCAAACCCAAGGCCTGTGTGTTTCTCTCTGGGCAGGGACCTAAGCAATGGGCCCGGGAAAAGCTTTAATGGGGAGGCACAGGGCTGGCTGATGTCATCCTAAAGCATTGGATATCCCCATGGGATCACATACAGGGTCCCCTGTTCTCAGCAATTCCAACGAGCCATGTGCTTTTCACTTGGAACTGGAGGTAAAAGGAGGAAAGACAACAAAACCAGGCAAGCCTTTCCAAAAACTTCCTGTGCTCGCACATTCCAAGCTCTGAGAAAATGATTCGCTGCTCTTTACAAGTATGCATATTTTGAAAGTTGAAAGTCTGACCACCACAGGCCAATTTCTGAGTTACTGGTTTGATACTCAGGCATCTTGGAACAGCCAATCCCATGTTCTAAACACAACTCAACTCCATGATTCCTTGCTCATCTTGCTGTTTTCATTTTTTTGTTCTGACATGCATGAACATCACAGTGTTGATCATGCCTGACCTTTATAAAACACTTTTTTAATGCTATATTAACAAACTTTGATTTCCGTTTGATTCATTTTATTCCCCATGACTGCACTTGCTGCACTCAATCAGAACGCAGATGTAGTAGTATAAATGAGTTATGAAAACGTTCACTGGGGAACTTGACAATTTATTTCACACACACACCCAAATTCACTAAACAGAATTTCAGAGATATTAAATTTTTTTTCACACCAACAGGAGGTATGAAGAGTATTACTCTTCAAATGAGTTTCCTCTGCCGAGAGTCTTTCTTTGTTCCAATCACAATATTTGATGTCAAAACCTTAGATCCGTGGGTAGAGGATTGCGTCTCCCTCGTGGCTGGGGACTCAATTTATGTGGATATGAATAAGATTTATGATGTGTAATAAACATTTCTAAAATGTGGCAAAAGAGTGAAGATTTAAAGACACATACTAATTTAGGATGACATTTGGAACATTCACAGTCTTTGGAGCAATCCATATTTCAGGTCCAGATACAGGGTTCCAGGCAGGATGCCTATTAGGAAATGAAAATCATGTGTGTACCTTTCTCTGTGTTTGTCTGGCCCCCACCCATTTCCATTCACTGCTATTCAGTAGCTGCCGCATTCATCAGTGGTTAGTGGTGCCTTTGTGGTCAGCACCTAAATGTTAAACAAATTAGACTCTTAATATATGAGGTATGACCATGATGTCTAAAAAACTTATGAAAAGATACATGAAAAAAAAAGGTTGGCAGAGTTTCATCATAGATACTTCATTAGAATTCTCCATTTTCTAAGGCTGATTTTGATGTAGATCTAGGGTTTTTGTTATTTGCTTTTTGTTTTTTTTTTTTTTCTGGGAGGGGGTGCATCTATGCTATTTTTCCTTGGACATGGAATTTTATACAAGTAAAATTATACAATTAACCAAGGAAACATGGGATGAATTTGGAAAGTTGGTACTTGGCCAATTTTCACACTTCTGATTCACCAGGCAGTCTTCATTCAAGGGCTAATAAGGACTTAGGTAAACCCAGATTAGCCTGGGCCCAGCCCTCCCCTCCATATTTGATCTCACCTGGATGTCAGCCCTCAGAGTTGGCCTGGCACTCTCCACTTAAGACCTCTTTTATTTCCAACACAAAATGGCCTTGTATTGTTAAATGCTCTCTAATTGTTCTAATAGTAGGCAGGAGAGTTTCTTGCTGGCGTCTACTTACTGTGCTTTACTTCACCTCCCTCATCTGCTCCCAGTTAACTCCAGTTGCATTTACTTGCATAGAAGGGAGGGGCCAGGACTAACCTTGCTTGGAGTAGCCCTAATGATCTCACAGGGTGTTGTGTATAATGCAAACCTCAGCCCCCCCCCCTATTCTATGGAGATGCCAGTCTCAGTGACTGACAGGGACTCAAGCAATCAGGCTGCTTCAAACTGTGTCATTTCCTCTCTGCCTTTAATTACACTGGAGAGGCAAGCCCAGAACGCTGAGGGCCTGGCTTTCGGGATACTTACAACATGCCACAGGTTGCAGCAGGTCACAACAGTACCTTGTCCCTCTGAAGTCTAAGTTCCTTCAGAGAAGAAGTCCATGACAAGCCTTGGGGTGGGCTAATATCTACATTTTCACACACACACACACACACACACACACACACACACACACCCACGAGAAACTGTAGCGATGAATTATAGTCAACCTCAGAAGAGAATTTAAGTCATCCTGGGGAATCCTATAATGTTCGATTGCCCATATTGCAGACAGCTATTTTCCCTCTTCTCACACACTAGCACATTCTACTCTATACATGGAGGCTTATGACAGACAGTCCTATGCTTCAATGGGAAGTCCTCCCAGATCCTGTCACAGGCTCATAAACAAATGGAAGTTAAGTCAAAGTTACCTCAGATTCTCATGATTGACATGGCATTCAGATTTGGAAGCAGGAGAAACAAGTCAAGAATGCATAGCTTGCTTTAATGCTGTACCCATTGGAGGTACGCAGAGAAACAGAACTGGTAGAATGTGTGTGTAATTAGGCATGGGCATTGATTTAGGTTGGTGCACATCATCAGAAACTGGAACTGTACCTTGGGTGGTGATGTGGAGACCTAGAAAAAGTAGTAGTTGCTCAGTATAAGAACATGGATGTCTCAGAATGACTCATGATACACCCTCAGTCTGAGGTAGAAGACTAGAACTAGCTCTCTGGTGTGAGTACCTGCTTAAGGATAGGAGAAGAATCTGGAGTCTGATAACCAAAAGTCATGGTACCAGGAAGAGCAATCTCATCCATGCACTTCCACCTCCTTCCCCATTTTCTTCTATCTAGGGGATTAAAGTTTCAACACATCAATTCTGGGGGTCATATTCAAACTACACCAATAGATGAATGGCTATATAAACCATGTTATATTCAGACAATAGAATAGTATTCAACACACAAAATAAATAAGCATTTGGACTGGGAAAGGATCTGGGTTTATATCCCCAGCACCCACATAAAAAGTGCAGACATAGCAAGAAATAACTGGAGCCCCAGGAGGTGGGAATGTGGCGATAGGAGAATCTATCTGGTCAACTAGTGTCCCCGAGTCAGTGAGTTCCAAATTCAGTGAGAAAGTGCTAAAGACACATGACTCAACTTCTGGCCTCCTTGTACATGCACACACACACACACACACACACACACACACACACACACACACACACACACACACGGAGAGAGTAAGAGAAGTCAGTGATCAAGTCATAAAATGACTAAGAAATTTAAATACATGTTTGAAGTGAAAGAAGCCAATCTGAAAATGACACATGCTGTAGATGTCAACTATATGACATCCTTAAAAAACAGTGCAAGTACGAACACAACAAAACAATCTTTGGTGGCCATAGATTTGTAAGCAGAGAAGGAGAAATAGTCAGAACAGAATTTTTAAGACAGTGAAGCCACTCAGTATCACATTAATGCTGTGTACACATCATTATACTCCCCCCCCCATATCTATAGAAAGTGTGACACCAAGAGGGAACTCTAAAATATGGACACAGGATGATAGAGTGTATGGGCTCTGGGTTAGCAGTTAAAAAAAAATGTGCCATTTCAATGGGGATGTCTCTAAAAGTGGTGGCAATGCCTGTGTAGAACCCCAAAGTTCAGGAAACCCTTTGAACTGTCTGTTTGGTTTGTTTTTTGTTTTTTGTTTTTGTTTGTTTGTTTTTGTTGTTGTTGTTGTTGTTGTGAACATCAAACTGCTCTTATAAATTAAATCACTTTCTCTTTAAATTAAAAGGGTCAATCCTGTAGTATATTTCAACCAGAAGGAAAGGAGGGAAGCTGTGAAACTCATCTGGCTGAAATCCCTGTGGGCACTAATGGCAGAGAGTACTGGGTGCACCTCCTTCATCCATTAATTGCTTTGGGAAAACCGCAAAAGCCTCCTAATGTTTTTCTTGACGTCAGAGCTCCCCCTTGGAGAAATAAACCCATTGCCACATCACAGCTAAAGGTGGACTATGAACCTTGATGAAATCAATTAGACAAAGCCCAGGAAACAATTTGCTTCTGTTTCACAAAAGTTCACTTGGTTGTTCCTCCCTCCAGGGAAAAGTACTTCATTTGTATATAGTACTATGGGGTTTCCCATGGATGTTTCTAGTGTGGTCTCTGAGGCCAAGCAGCAAGACTAAATTGGGTGAAGAATGAAGACTTCCTGCTAAATATTTCTTCAAGTGTCCATTTCCTTGAGTAGCCCATTTCCTGATAATAGTTGCTATAGCTTCTGACCTTACAGAGAGCCTGCTCACTGCTAAAGGCAGAAAGAATGTAGGTTGAGCAAGATTAAAACAATTCTAAAGAATGAGGTTTACCAGATGTCTCTAGAGAAAAATGTAAATTCTCGGTGCAATAGTGTCAACCAAAAGAGTGCATGCCCTGGGCTGGAGTGACATCCCAGCAGTTCAGATTGTGTACTGCTCTTCCAGAGAACAAGTTCTGGTGCCAGAACCCACTTCCTGGGTGGCTCCTAAATATCTGTAGTCCCCAGTCCTGAGCTTCAAGAAGCCCTGAGTTCATAGAAGAGAAAAAAATAAAAATTAAAAAAAAATAAAACAAAACAAAACCCTGGCTGTCTGGGTCACTCCCAGGAGTAGGCAGCAGAAGTCTGGCTCATGTGTTTTTAATGACTGCTCACTCATCTTATTTGTATACAGCTATGTATCTACCTATGAGCTGAAGAATCGTTCATTTGTTCAATTAGCAACTCATTAAATATCTGCTTAGTACTTTGTATATGACAATCCCAGGCTAAGCTCTAAGCTCTAATTTATTATTACAATAATAAATTAGATGACTTTCTGCAATCTCATCAATATATTTTCTTGTGTGTATGTGGGGGAGGGGGGAGGAAGGAGTATCATGATATGATTTGCTCTTGTTTCATTTGGTTTGGCAAGGTATAATTTTTATCATTTGTTCTAGGAATGTTGTTTGTTTGTATACTTTGGTCCTCTGTTTGCTCTAGGTTTTTGTTTTAGTGTCCAAGACTATGGTTGGTTTTTAGTAGTTGTGTGTTATATCTCTGTTGTTATGAACAAAAGGAGCCATGGTCATTGAAACAAAATGATGGGCGCTAGGTCAGTCATACCCTACAAGTGGCTCTTGCCTTCATCTCTTTCAGGGGTAAAATCTAAAGCAAATAAATAACAGAAATTATGGGGCTAGGGTAAGAGGATCTCTGCAAAGACAGCTACCCAGTAAGAGCTAGTCTCGAAGCAAGAGGTAGACCCATTCAGCAGATTTTAAGACTTTCCAATTCCTTTTTCTCAATTCCCTCACTTCAAAGTCCTAGCTTTGACTCAAAAACCACAACAGTGCACCTGAAATCCACTAGACCAAGAATTTGGCCATGGCAGGTTCTAGAAATCATTGAGAAATGCCAAAGTGACCAAAGCCTGATGCTGGAGCTGAGAAGGTGTGTAACTAACCATGGGCTGGAAGCATGAGCAAGCCAGACTCTCCCCTTCCCACTCAGCTCTCTTCTTTCTGTTTCTATTGCCAATACAGCCAGCAAAGGGGGCAAGTCCAGGGGAAGCCATCCATGGAATCATCCTTCAGAGCATAGGAGGATCTGATGGAGAAGGTTAAGCAAAATAATTAATTCAACCATTCTTGACAATGAATCTCATTTTAACTTGGATAAATATAAAATCACAGGAAAGCATTGTTTTGGGATGTGCTTTGGCACTGGCCTTCTCCTGACCAGACTAAAAATAAAAATGGAGTCACTTGTGCTAAAACCCAACCTCAGCTAAGCTAAAATTATCTAATATTCTGAGAATTCAGAAAAGGTTGACAGTCAAATTTCTCCATAGGCCAGGTTCAAAGGCAACAACAGGGAAGGTCCTTCTACCTTATCCTCACAGAAGATAGAGTCCGAAATGGCCTGATGTCCAGAAGGCTATACTAGTCTGCCTCTCTGTACCCCCAACCCAGCCTTGTTAGGAAAAGAGCTTGGAGAGGACAATCTGCTTCCAGTT